>JARQOC010000004.1:98060319-98660319 GCA_033576535.1 Allobates femoralis
CAGGAGGGGGACTGGAGCCTGGAGGAGAGAGGGGGAGCAGTGGGGCAGGAGGGGGACTGGAGCCTGGAGGAGAGAAGGGGAGCAGGGAGACATGAGGGAGACTGGAGCATGAAAGAGAGAGGGGGAACAGGGGGGCAGGAGGGGGACTGCAGCCTGCAGGAAAGAGGGGGAACAGGGGGGCAGGAGGAGGACTGGAGCCACTCCATCCCACTGTTCACCGCCAACTGCTCCTGCTCACCCCCCAATGCCCCACTCACCCCCAGTGCCCCCGCTCACACCCCACAACCTCCACATCATGATCTCACCAACCAACCGATGGGATAGCATCGGGATCCCATCTACTATATAGTCATCTAATTCTGTCTGTCTGTCTCTCTGTAATGCAAATCACGCATCGTTGATTGGTCACGCCCGGCCGGCCGCAACCAATCAGCGACAGGCGCAGTCTGGCTGCGAATTGGCGCGGGATTTGAACCACGCACGCCACTACTATCGATGATAGCCACGAGTCATCTCAAGCCGCACGGAGGTCAGCGGTGACGCAGCCGGCCCCTCGCAACGGAAGTACCCTGACCGGCGCTAGCGATGTTGCTCAGTGTGACATGCAGCATCGACCAAACCCCCACTCTCAAATCGCTGATCGTGGTGATCAGTAAGATACAGTAACACTTGGCGACGCTCCAGTGATCCCGACAACGATAAAACCTGTAGGTATCGCTGGAGCGTCGCCAAGTGTGATGGTACCTTACTGATCACTGGTGAGGTGTCACACATGCAGATATATTGAACGAAGCCGCGTCGCTGATTGGTCGCGGCCGGGTGGTAGCGACCAATCAGCGATATTAGCGCGGAATTTAACTCCCATTCACAGCGCGAGCAATAACATTTAATGATAATGTATAAATTTTACCCGGAAAATCCTGTGTATTCATTGCATTATTCTTAAATCTTCATAAATAAACTACATACATATTCTAGAATACCCGATGTGCTTAGAATCGGGCCACCATCTAGTATAATATAACTGTAGATGTGGACATACCATTTCATTTTTTTCTCGGAGCGCCAACTGTTCAGCCTCCTGGATCTTCTTCCGGCTGTTCCACAGTCTTTGCAGCTCTTGTAACATATTGTATTTGTCTTCCTTCAGACTAGATAGAAAAGTGTTAGTTTAGAATATTTTGCAATTACTGGAATGGGACGTAGGGTGCCTAAACTTGGGTAAGTCACTTTTCCAAGGGGTCACATGAGAGACCGTGACTATTGTGCAGGGTCAAACTTAATTCTGTTCATTATTGTTAAATTTTTCTACTGTATTAACTTCTATCACTTAGGTCCAGTGACTGCTGTCACTGCTCATACATGTGTAGCGCTCGCTGTGGCGCCAGCATCTCCACAGCAGGGAGACCAACAACCACAGTGCACTCACTCTTCCAGTGGGCCTGCAGCGTCTGCTGCGGCTCTATCTCCTGCCTCTTGTCCTCCGGTCCAGTGTCTGTGTCGCAGACCTACCGGATGTTTGCTTAGGCCCCCCCTTTTTTTAACGGACCAGAACACCTTACCCAGGAGCCGTATTTAAGGTACCTTTCCCCTCTGGGAGGTGCCTAAGCAACACTGCCTAATCCGTAAAGACACATTGCTTGTTTTTAGGTCCCTGTCCTTTACCCTGTGCTCGTACCTGCTAACCTGTGTCTCGTCCTAGTGCTTGCACCTGACTACACCTGCTGTGCCACCATACCAGCCTGCACCTGTCTACAGCTACTGTGATGCCATACCAGTCTGCCCCTGCTGTGCTGTCATACCAGCCTGCACCTGACATGTGTTACAACTGCCTGCACCTACTGATACCCGCTAATCCTTGCCACCTGCCAGCATTGGCCACTAAGGCCGCACCGACTCTGTGATTCTGCCCTTAGGAGCAGACCCCTGGAGTCAGCTTTCATGGTACCAAGATCCCCCGAGGCTCTGCCTGATGGCTACCTACAAGCAAAGCCAATCCCCCACCTGAGACTCTAGCGAACACTTGGTGGTCTTTCGAGTTGATCCTCTATGTGGCGATTGGCGCCATAATCCATTGGTTTACTACCAGATGTTCACCCAGTGAGTGTTACAACATGTCATGCACGCTCAGAATGGCCCACTGGTGAACAGGTAAATACCGCGGTGGGCCTTTACTCCACCTATATGAGAAGTCTATGGCACAATTCATTTGATTCACTATATATAGACAGGGGAAACATCTCATCATTCAATGAATTAACACGCTACCCTTTTATTATTATATAGAAGCAGAGGTAACTTTGTGAATGAGGATAATGTAATATTTGCATGTAGCTGAACAGGGGGCCCCCGAAGTAAATGTTTCTGATGGCCCCATGTATTCTAATGCTGATGTCACAATAGGACATATTGTAACATGTATTTACCCCTGTTTTTATCCTAGTTTTTGTCTGTTTATGACTGGAGAGTGAATGTGCACATTCACATTGTACTTATAGTAATATATTTGCAGGACCATTTTTTTAGTTTAGTTCCTTGTAAGGCCGGCTTCACACTACGGTGTGATCAGGTCCAGGGCTGTCCAATGCAAACCTGACAGCCCCGGACCCGATTTTGACACAATGTAGCCTTATGGTGCCTGTCCCTGTCCGGCAGCATCAGGTTGCATTCTTTTTTTGCCCGGGACACAAAATCGGAGCTTGCAGCATTTTTGTGTCCGGGGCAAAAATTAAACCAAACCGGATCCTGCTGGATTCTCCCAGAGCATCTGTCAGGTTCCCAGACGGCGGGTGTTGAAGCTCAGCGCCGGCCGAGCTGAACTTCAGCACCTGGAGTTGTCCCCTACTGAGATTTCAGTACCGCAGATAGCTCCCTGCTAACTGCGATTCTGTCATTTCAGCAGGGACAGCTCTTGAACCCTGCGATCTGCTGAATTTGGCTGCAAACAGGACCGTAGGGCATATTAACCCTCCGGTTCTGTTTGTCCGGAGCTGTCAAGCTGTGTCCGGTGCCTCCTGCAAAGCACCAGACACAGCCTGACAGCCGAAAAACCGTGGTGTGAAACCAGCCTAACTCGCACATATGGTGGCGTAACCCTGATTAAAAATCAGACAGGTGCATATTTACCACTATGGGCGCTGTAGTGGTAAATAACAGCTCTACTTTTATCTACAGTTGTAGTATTATTTTCATTGATATGTCTTGTATTTTAATTTTTATTAGTTTTTCCATGAATTTAGCACATCCATTCATGCGTTTTTTGTTATTCACTTCTTGTACTTTCCACTTATTTTGGAAGTAAATTCCTCTTGCTGTTCTGGGATTTGTCTTATTTATGACATATATTCTATATTTCTAGTGTTGAGTTCTGTTAATAATAACACTATATGACTGGTGCTGGACTATTTTTACCCTATTCTGTGTTTAATTCAGCATCATATATTATGAACTATGAATTTATTTTAATTCTTAATTTATATGAAAAATGTATTATTCATCAAATATATGATCATTTTCCAAGTGGAGTCTATTTCTTTAGGTTTTGTGAACACAGTGCAAACACCTAAAAAAGGGTCTCTAAAGGCCCCGTCACACACGACAATGTCGGTTGATTCACCATGTCACACGCGTCAATATCGCTGCAATGTCACGTGCAGCAGCAACATTAACAGCGATATTGACGCGTGTGACGGCCCCTTAAGAAGAATTTCTGTCCTACCTCAAGTTGTCTGCATGCAGCGATGACATATCCCTCAGATATGTCGGCATTTCTTTGTATGGCATTTCAGCTGCCTTTTTAAAATCTTTATTCATTGTCTGCAGTCTCTGGTATTTCACCATTTTCTGGAACTGGCTGCTTGTCTTATTCCTGTGTAAGAGTAAGAACAGAGAAGAAGGTTATTGCACGTGCAGAAAAATTAGATTAGATTTTGTGTGCTGTTTCTCTCCCCTGATGCTGTCTTCTCTCCTTGTGTGCTCTCTCACCCCCTGTGGGCAATCTTTCCCTCCTGCAGGGAGTCTCTCCCCCTGTGTGCTCTCTTTCCACTGTGTGCTCTCTCCTCCCCTGTGTGTGCTCTCTTCCCCTTGTGCAGTCTCTCTCCTCGTGCACTCTCTCCCCCCCTCTGAGCTGTGTATTTTCTTTTGTGCTGTCTCTCCCCCTGTGGGCTGTCTCTCCCCCTGTGGGCAGTCTCTCACCTTGAGCTGTCTCTCCTCCGTGTGCTCTCTCTACACATTGTGCACTGTCTCTGCCCCCCTGTGTGTTCGCCCCTTGTGCTTGGTCTCTCCCCACTGTGTGCTGTCTCTCCCCCTGCTGTGTGCTATTGCTCTCCCACTTGTAGGTTGTCTTTCCCCCTATGGATTGTCTCTCTTCTCCCTGTGTACTCTCTCCCCCTGTGCACTCTTTCCCCACTGTTAGCTGTCTCTGTCCCCCTTTGCACTCTCTCCCCCATGTGCTGTCTCTCTTCCCCCTGTGATCTCTCCCCCTTGTGCTCTCTCTCCCACTGTGCACTCTCTCCCCACTGTGCACTATTTCTGCCCCCTGTGCCCTCTCTCTCCTCCCCCTGTGTGCTATCTCTCTCCCTGTGGGTTGTCTCTCCCACTGTGTGCTGTGTCTCCGCCTATATGCTCTCTCTTGCCCTGTGTGCTCTCTCCCCTTGTGCTGTCCATCCCCTTGTGCTGTCTCTCCATTGTACACTCTCTCCCCGCTGTGTGCTGTCTCTGCCCCCTTGTGTGCTCTCCCACCTGTGTGCCATCCCTCTCTGTGGTGTTCAGAGATGGCAGCTGTGTAAGTGCACATGCGCACACTGGTTCACACTGTCACCATGTTTGCATACCCATATGTACAAAGATGGTGGCTGCGTAAGTGCACAGGCGGCCACTGGGTCACACTGCCACCATGTTTGCATACCCATATATCCAAAGATAGCAGCCGCATGCGTACTTCCTCAGCTGGTGATATGGGGGTGAGGTGGGGCATCAGGGTGCAGTGGTGATGTGTATCATCGGTTTCCGGTGTCATTAGTTTCAGGTGTGCCAGTACCACTAGTGGGCACCATATTTGCACACCCATCACTTGGGTGTGCAAATATTGCTGCCTCTGGTGCATGATAGGAGGACATCCTAACAACAGGAGTTTATGACGGGTGGGACAGGACAAATATGTAAATAAAGACTATATAGAGTTTCTTTGTACTAGCAACAAAACTTAGGGAGTATTGGAATGCGGAACTAAGACTATTACAGATATTGAGGTGTGTGCAAAATGTGCTGATGTATACCCAATACGATGCATGTATGGAAATGCCAAAGGATAAGTTGACCAATGTCAATGTTACAAAGCCATAATGGTAAACATTTACAGAAATGCACACTTGAAATAGATCACTCTTAACTATTTGATGATATTCTAACTCACTGAAATACACCTGCATACATATACATTATATACCGTATAAAAATATATGAATGAATGAATTGGGATATCACCAAATAGTTAATTTATTTCAGTAATTCAATACATAAAGTGAGACACATACATTATATACAGTCAGTACACACAGAGTGATTTGGGGGGCCCCCCCAGTATAGCACCTGAGGGCAGATCGCCCTTGAAGTGCGGATGGTGCATTTTGTTTTATTTATTAAAGAATTATTTTTGAATAATTCTCTCCCCTCGGTGTTCTGTCCACAGCTCATTCTTAGGTCACATTCACACTGTGCGTTTTTGATCCGTTTTTCTCTGATTTTCAGCTTGAAAACTGCATCTGCTTTTCTAAAAAACGCATGAAATGTATCATCCGCTTTTGATCTGTTTTTAGCCCATAGACAATGGTTTCAATGGGAAAAGCGGATCAGAACAACACAGCAAGAATTGACAGCAACGGATCAGATTGAATGGCAAAACTTGGGAACCCATTGACTTTGCTGGGATTCCAAATAAGTGATGTGTGGATCCAGAAAACGGATCACAAACGCACAGTGTGAATGTAAGTGTATTTTATATTTTCTTTACAATTAATCTATTCCCATTGGGAGCGCAGTCCTTTGAGGTGAAGCATTAGTAGGGTGGTCACCGGCAGGGATTCCTGGATATTACTGCCTGATGGACAAGAAGGAATCTCATCATCTTATGTTCAAATCGATACCGGGTGTGGATCCTAATTCACCGCGCCTATGGACATCGGCCATGTAATCCTGCTCCCTGCACCCTACACCATAGAGCTGTGCCTGACCCACAACTCCACCAGAGTAACTCATGTGTCCCTCTTATAATACTTTAGTCCAGACCCGCACAGGAGCGCTATCTTACCTTCAGAGAAGAATCCAGAAGCACTTCCAGATACTCCAAAAGTGAAACGCTAATTTCACAACTAATTCACAAATTCGCAAGTAATTCTCCGATAAATCGCCCTCCACACTCCGGGAGTCCTTGTCAACTGCTAAAGCAAATCAACAAGACACCAGAGAATGTGGGAGCGGAGTCTTAGAGGATTCCAGTGTGTTATGACATCACGGCTGATGATGTCACCAATGTACAATGGCAACAGCTTCAGAACTTTAACCTCCCAATTAACCCCATAACTGCAGGTTAATGGCATCTTTTGATGTGACAGGTTCACTTTAACCCCTTCATCCCAGGGCAATGTTCAGTTTTTCTGTTTTTGTTATTTCCTCCTCTTCTTCCAAGAACTTAAACTTTTTTATTATTCTGTCAATATAGGGACGAGTGTACTTTTGAATGAAAATAATAATAATAATTGAAAAAATAATTTAAATAATAATGTTAAAAATAATTAAAATAATAGTAATTGAAAAAATAATTTGAATAATAATTTAAACAATAAGTGAAATAATAATGAAAAAAATAATTGAAACAGTAACAATTTAAAAGATAATTTAAATAATAATAATTTAAGTTTTTTTCTTAAATAATAATAATTTAAATAATAATTTAGAGAATAATAATAATTTAAATAATGATTAAAATTGTTTATATATATATGGGGAACATAAATATATATATATATCCTGGTATATATGTTCCCCATCCCCAAGTCCATATAGATATAAGTAAAACCTATACATTTGAGAAATACAAAGGCAGGTGATTGAAGTGAGTCCTCCCAGTTCCCAAATTAATTTTAAAAATGGATGCTTTGATAAGTCCAAAGAAAGAGAGGCATAGCAGGTTAGGGACCCATCAAATCTTGCCACGGTTGATGGGCAAACATGTATTGGCCAATATGTGTACCAAGCACCTTATTTTACAAAGATAAGTATAAAAAAATCTACAAATTGAGTTTTTTGGAAGAAAAATTTCAAATGCATAGGTTTTACTTCTATCTATATGAATACGCACATATTTGGAAGTGACTGTGCTGCTATGAACTTTTTGGTGTATATTCTTCAGCGTTGCAGCTTGGCACCACTTTAGCTTGGTTCTTATGGGAGGTGCTGTTTAGCTTTTTGGTTCATATACAGTTGTGGCCAAAAGTATTGACACCCCTGCAATTTTGTCAGATAATACTCAGTTTCTTCCTGAAAATGATTGCAATCACAAATTCTTTGGTATTATTATCTTCATTTAATTTGCCTTCAATGAAAAAACACAAAAGGGAATGGAACAAAAAGCAAAACATTGATCATTTCACATAAAACTCCAAAAATAGGCCAGACAAAAGTATTGGCACCCTCAGCCTAATACTTGGTTGCACAACCTTTAGCCAAAATAACTGCGATCAACCGCTTCCGGTAACCATCAATGAGTTTCTTTCAATGCTCTGCTGGAATTTTAGACCATTCTTCTTTGGCAAACTGCTCCAGGTCCCTGATATTTGAAGGGTGCCTTCTCCAAACTGTAATTTTTAGATCTCTCCACAGGTGTTCTATGGGATTGAGGTCTGGACTCATTGCTGGCCACCTTAGAAGTCTCCAGTGCTTTCTCTCAAACCATTTTCTAGTGCTTTTTGAAGTGTATTTTGGGCCATTGTCCTGCTGGAAGACCCATGACCTCTGAGGGAGACCCAGCTTTCTCACACTGGTCCCTACATTATGCTGCAAAGTTTGTTGGTAGTCTTCAGACTTCATAATGCCATGCACACGGTCAAGCAGTCCAGTGGCAGAGGCAGCAAAGCAACCCCAAAACATCAGGGAACCTGCGCCATGTTTGACTGTAGGGACCGTGTTATTTTCTTTGAATGCCTCTTTTTTTCTCCTGTAAACTCTAAGTTTATGCCTTTGCCCAAAAAGCTCTATTTTTGTCTCATCTGACCAGAGAACATTCTTCCAAAACGTTTTAGGCTTTCTCAGGTAAGTTTTGGCAAACTCCAGCCTGGCTTTTTTATGTCTCGGGGTAAGAAGTGGGGTCTTCCTGGGTATCCTACCATACAGTCCCTTTTCATTCAGACGCCGACACTGTTGTACCCTCGGACTGCAGGGCAGCTTGAAATTGTTTGGATGTTAGTCAAGGTTCTTTATCCACCATCCGCACAATCTTGCGTTGAAATCTCTTGTCAATTTTTCTTTTCCATCCATATCTAGGGAGGTTAGCCACAGTGCCATGGGCTTTAAACTTCTTGATGACGCTGTGCACGGTAGACACAGGAACATTCAGGTCTTTGGAGATGGACTTGTAGCCTTGAGATTGGTCATGCTTCCTCACAATTTGGTTTCTCAAGTCCTCAGACAGTTCTTTGGTCTTCTTTCTTTTCTCCATGCTCAATGTGGTACACACAAGGACACAGGACAGAGGTTGAGTCAACTTTAATCCATGTCAACTGGCTGCAAGTGTGATTTAGTTATCGCCAACACCTGTTAAGTGCCACAGGTAAGTTACAGGTGCTGTTAATTACACAAATTAGAGAAGCATCACCTGATTTTTCTAACAGTGGCAATACTTTTGTCCACCCCCTTTTTTATGTTTGGTGTGGAATTATATCCAATTTGGCTTTAGGACAATTCTTTTTGAGTTTTTTCATTGAAGACAAATTAAATGAAGATAATAATACCAAAGAATTTGTGATTGTAATCATTTTCAGGAAGAAACTGAGTATTATCTGACAGAATTGAAGGGGTGTCAATACTTTTGGCCACAACTGTATATACAGGATGGGCCATTTATATGGATGCACCTAAATAAAATGGGAACGGTTGGTGATGTCAACTTACTGTTTGTGGCACATTAGTATATGGGAGGGGGAAAACTTTTCCAGATGAGTGGTGACCATGGCGGCCATTATGAAGTCGGCCATTTTGGATCCAACTTAGTTTTATTCAATGGGAAGAGGGTCATGTGACACATCAAACATATTGAGAATTTCATAAGAGAAACAATGGTGTGCTTGGTTTTAATGAAACTTTATTCTGTCATGAGTTATTTAGCTTATTTAATTATTTGAGCCCTGAAACATGTTGGCAAATGAATCAATATAATATTCACCCATTGATGTCTCATGGAATACAACAGCGTGATTTTTAACCCTTCATCCTCCCTACTTTAATATTCTGAGACAATGGCCTTTGGGTTTTCATTGGCTGTAAGCCATAATCATCAACATTTACAGAAATAAACACTTGAAAAAGATCACTCTGTTTGTAATGACTCTATATAATATATGTGTTTCACTTTTTGTATCAAATGACTGAAAACATAACTTTTTGATGGAATTCTAATTCATTATTCATATGTTACTACAAAAAAGAGCAGACTATGTGCTAGCCGTGTCTTCATCACCAGTGAAATGTTCCTTGATGTGAAGACCTTGTCCAGTGGCTTCATTATTCATTTGCCCATAGCTATTCTCCCATTGACTTCTGGTGTTGTCGCTGCATCTTGAGTGATCATTGATCTGAGTAGGTTGAAGTCCTTTACCACTTCCAGTTCATTGCCGTCCATCTCAAATGTGTCCCTCTCATACCTGGCATCAGGGGTGAACCTAGCCTCTCTGCCGCCTGAAGCGAACTGCAAGACGGCACTCCCCCTTTCCCCTAGTAAATTTTTTTAAATCGTTAGAAACAAATCTGGTGCATACACATTTATATCTATCCTGTAAAAATGAGGACAATAGTGGACATTAGAGTGACCGGATCTCATAGGGGGGGGGGAAATGTCGGAATCTTGTTAGTCTGGACCCCACAAAACGATTCCCCTTTCCAGATATTGAGATAGCCAAAATTTGAGCTCGATCAAACGATGTTAACCCGTGCCGCTCGTCGCTGAAAGTTGGAAAAAATCCAAATTTTTGGCCAAAAAGCTGACATATGGAGCCATAACTCCAGAACAGTAAATAATAAAAACACGCTTAATATCTCAAAAGAAAGCTAATGTTGTTCTTCAAAATTTATATTTTATACATAATTGTTATTTTAAGTCAAACTGAGTTACAACAGCTTTTAGCCCCAAGAACGTGACCTGGTACCACTAGGAGCATGCTTCGTATATTTTGTTATTAAGTGATAAATTTTGTTTTTTTTTGGTATATTTTTGAGTTTAAAGTAGAAATATAATAAAAAAACAAGTAATACTAATAAGTCTAATGACATTTTTTATTTTAAAATATAATAATGAGGTATATAATACATACAAAACAGACACAGAAAAGATACAGACGTAGTACCTACATGAGTTGATAATTTTACATAGTTATCTAATCTATTCTAGAGCTTTTGTTAAAGTAGTTTTTGAAACGTCAGAATATAATGCTCGGCATTTGCTTACAACTTGCAGGACATATTGCTTTTGTTCTTCATCTTTTGTCAGAAGGTCGTTAAAGTCGGTTATTAATTTATACCACGCTCAGCCATATCATTAACTACTTTTAATGTTTTGACAATTTTCAATCCTTCTTGGAAGTCATTATTTTGAGGCCAGGTGTTTGGATTTTGTCTTAGGAAATCTGTTTTTATATTAAATCGGTCAAAGAATGTAAACGTTTCTTTGAATATACCAAAAAAAAAAAAATATCACTTAATAACGAAATATACGAAGCATGCTCCTAGTGGTACCAGGTCACGTTCTTGGGGCTAAAAGCTGTTGTAACTCATAATTGTATAAAATATACATTTTCAAGAACAACATTAGCTATCTTTTGAGATATTAAGCGTGTTTTTATTATTTACCGTTCTGGAGTTATGGCTCCATAAGTCAGCTTTTTGGCCAAAAATTTGGATTTTTTTCAAACTTTGAACGATGAGCGGCACGGGTTAACGTCGTTTGATCGAGCTCAAATTTTGGCTATCTCAATATCTGGAAAGGGGAATCGTTTTGTGGGGTCCAGACGGACAAAATTCCGACATCGATTTTTTGTGGTCACCCTAGTGGACATTTTAATTTAAAGAAATAGGAAAAAGTTGTCCAAATACAAGAATGTCAGCGCCATCACATGCACATACAAGAACCACACAGAAGAATCCAGAACAAGGATCATTAATGGCAATGGCAGGCTTGGTACAAACTTTCAGACATTCATGACAATGATGGCTGGCAGAGCTGTGGCTCTATAGGCAGACACAGTCCTGCATCCTTATAGCACAGGAGGCAGCATTGATTGACAACCTATTACCTTTGGCACACACCAAATTTATTTTTTTCAATGGGAAAAGGGTAATGTGACACATCAAACTCATTGAGAATTTCATAAGAGAAACAATGGTGTGCTTGGATTTAATGTAACTTTATTCTTTCATGAGTTATTTACAAGTTTATGACCACTTATAAAATGTGTTCAAAGTGCTGCCCATTGTGTTGGATTGTCAATGCAACCGTCTTCTCCCAGTCTTGACACACTGATAGCAACACCGCAGAAGAAATGCTGCACAGGCTTCCAGTATCCGTTGTTTCAGATGCTGCACATCTCGTATCTTCACAGCATAGACAATTGCCTCCAGATGAGGGATGAGGCAAACGTTTTTTTGCTACATGATTCTTATATCCAGTGGCATTGAGGTTTCCATTAATTAATAATGGCCCCACTATCTTTGTACCCCATATGCCACACCATACCATCAGTTTTTGTGTTCCAGCAGTCTTGGAGGGATCTATCCACTGTGGATTAGTGTCAGACCAATAGCGCTGGTTTTGTTTGTTAACTTCACCATTCACAAAAAAGGGGAAAAAAATGCTTTATTTGGGATAAAAAACACCCACCCTTTTTCACCCCTTTATTAACCCCAAAACACCCCTGCAGGTCTGAATTAGCCGACAAGTGGTCCCACAAGAAATCCGGCTCTGCCACATCTCAAAGGCTGCAGTGATGGAATACACAACCAACCACTCACTGCAGCTTCTGGGATACACTGACAACTGCAGGAGGGGCGGTGATGTCACTGAGTCACTGAGGGCTTCCCCACTGTCATCAGTAAACTCAAATACTTATCCATAGAGAGGGAGATTGTGTCTGCTCACCACATACCCCAGGATCCAAGTGGCATCCCAGATAAGCATCTGGCTCCTTAGTATCAGTAAATTTAGTCGAACACGCCACCGGATTAGCGGAGTGCAGGACATGGTGGCACAGCTTTCCCCCAATCCATCAGCTGGTACATCTGAGTTCACAGTTGTAGTGTCGCACGGTGTGAACTCAGATTAACCTGCTGCCGGATTAACGGAGTGCAGCACATGGTGGCACAGCTTTCCCCTAATCAATCAGAACACACAGTGTTACTGTGTTTTTTCTAACCAAGCAAGTGTCAATCAGCTCACCAAGAAGTGTCTGGTGTGCATAGGCCTGCGTCCTGACACCGCACCAATGGAAAATGAAGAAGAAATGGTCCAGCTCTCGGAGATGAAATGCAGAAAACTTAAGTTACAGGCTCCAAAATAACAACACAATAGCTCATATAACATGGATCATATATGGCAAGGAGCGTCGCTGGACGGCAACGCGTTTCAGACAGTTTGTCCTTTTTCAACAAAAAAGCCTGTAATTTATGAAGAATTTTGAATAAAATCAAGTTTTCTGCATTTCATCTCCAAGAGCTGGACTATTTCTTTTTCATTTTCTACGGTGTCTTTACAAATACCGTCTGAACTGTAAAGTGCTGCGGACTATGTTGGCGCTATAGAAATCAAAACTATTTTTTATTATTATTCTTATCCCTAATAACCTCCCTGTCCCAAAATCCCAAGCAACTTTTCAAAACCTTCAATTCCTTACTCCGCCCGCCTGCTCCCCCTCCCTCTCCCCTTATCTCTGCAGAAGACTTTGCCTCCTTCTTCAAAGAAAAGATTGACAGAATCAGAGACAGCTTTGATCCACTGTCCCCACAGCCTCCCCTCTCACCTATACTGCCCTCTACTTCCATCAACTGCTTCCCCCCTATAACTGAAGACCAGCTCTCCTCCCTCCTGTCAAAATCACACCTCACCACCAGCGCCCAAGACCCGCTCCCATCCCACCTCATTCCCAACCTCACCTCCGTTATCATCCCAGCCCTAACTCATCTTTTCAACCTATCACTCACCACCGGCACCTTCCCCTCAGCCTTCAAACACGCCTTGATCACACCCATCCTCAAAAAACCCTCCCTCGATCCCACAACTGTCTCCAACTACCGCCCTATATCTCTCCTCCCTTTTGCCTCTAAACTACTTGAACAGCATGTCCACTCTGAGCTGTCCTCTCACCTCTCCTCCTCCCTCTTTGACCGCCTGCAATTTGGCTTCCGACCCCTCCACTCCACTGAAACAGCCCTGACCAAAGTCACAAATGACCTACTGACTGCCAAAAGCAAGCGCCACTACTCTGTCCTCCTCCTCCTCGACCTGTCAGCCGCCTTCGACACTGTTGACCACTCCCTTCTACTACAGATCCTGGAATCTCTTGGCATCATGGACCTTGCCCTCTCTTGGATCTCCTCATACTTAACGGACCGTACCTTCAGCGTCACCCACTCCCACACATCCTCCTCGCCCTACCCCCTATCTGTCGGGGTCCCCCAGGGCTCGGTTCTTGGACCATTACTGTTCTCAATCTACACTCTCGGCCTAGGGCAACTCATTGAGTCCCATGGCCTCCAATATCACCTCTACGCCGACGACATCCAAATCTACCTGTCTGGTCCTGACATTACCTCCCTTCTATCCAAAATTCCACACTGCCTGTCCGCCATCTCATCCTTCTTCTCTGCTCGCTTCCTTAAGCTGAACATGGACAAAACAGAGTTCATAGTCTTCCCCCCAAGACACTCCCCCTCACTACCTGACCTATCCATCGTCGTCAACGACTGCTCTCTCTCTCCAGTCCCCCATGCCAAGTGCCTCGGGGCCATCCTTGACTCTTCCCTCTCCTTCAAGCCCACATCCAGGCCCTCGCCACCTCTTGCCGACTCCAGCTCAAAAACATCTATAGGATTCGCACTTTCCTTGACCACGACACTGCTAAAACCCTTATTCACGCTCTCATCATCTCCCGCCTCGATTACTGCAACATCCTGCTCACCGGCCTCCCCAATACCTCCCTTGCACCTCTCCAATCTATCTTGAACTCTGCTGCCCGCCTAATCCATCTGTCTCCCCGCTACTCCCCTGCCTCCCCCCTCTGCCAAGCCCTCCATTGGCTCCCTACTTCCCAGAGATCCCGGTTTAAAACATTAACCATGACATTTAAAGCCATTCACAACCTGTCCCCTCCATACATCTCTGACATGGTCTCCCGATACCTACCCTCACGCAACCTGCGATCCTCCCAAGAGCTTCTCCTCTACTCCCCCCTCATCTCTTCTTCGCACAACCGCATACAGGATTTCTCCCGTGCTTCACCCAGACTCTGGAACTCACTGCCCCAACACATCAGACATTCTCCTACCCTGGGAACCTTCAAAAGAAGCCTGAAGACCCACCTCTTCCACCAAGCCTACCACCTGCAATAAGACCCGGTCCACCACACCGCCTCATGACTGGAATTTCCCCCTCCTACTGTATCCCCACCCGCCCCTCGTAGACTGTGAGCCTTTGTGGACAGGATTTCTCCCCTCTTGTATCTGTACGACTGAATTGTCAACATTTATTGTTACTTGTATTGTTACTATGTTACTTGTCCTAGTCTGCCCTTTTTAGCATGTAAAGCGCCTTGGAATATAATGGCGCTATATAAATAAATAATAATAATAATAATAAAATAATAATTATTATTATTATTATTATTATCAATGAAGTATATGCTTGGTGTACACATATAGAAAAGAGGGAAGAAAAGGTGCTGGAAAAGCAGTGTCAAGTTGTATGTGCCTTAAAGAGGACCTGTCACCAAACCAGGCATGGTTATCTAATTACAGCACTGGATGCTGAGGGGCGGGGCTACACGAGAGAGAAAAAAAAACTCAGTTTAAATGCTGCAGACAGGGAGAGAATGATTGGCAGCGGTGGGCAGATTACACAGGCAGGGGGTGTGAATCTGCCCTTGGCTGCAGCCCCTAGCCACCTCCTTAGTGGCTGTAGCATGTAAGTTTTCTAACTGTCTTATCTCGGGGTACAGGGCTGCTCAAGTGCTGGGGGACCCCTTGTCTGCATGCTGGAGACATGCTGCATCCAGTGCTGTAATTAGATAACCATGCCTGGTTTGGTGACAGGTCCTCTTTAAATTTGGCAGAAACTAGTCGTGAATGGAAGAAATTGTCATGATGGTCTGGGCCATATAAAAGAGTTCCTGGTTGTGGGACACAGGCCCAAAATTTACCTTGGGGTCCCTAGGACTCTAATCACTCCCTGGTTTTCCCTTTAACTTGCGCAGTCCCTAATCTCACCCTCACGGTGGGGATTCTAAGGCTTTGTTCACACGTTGCATTTTTGCTACTTTTTTTTCTGCATCAGAACCTGCTCTCTTGGCAGTGAAAAAGCTGCTTCCAAAAAAGCAAGTATTGCTGAGTTGTTGTAGCAGTTTTAGCTGCATTTTTGGAGCTTCATTTGTGTACAGTACATGTTTAAATGAAGTTGGTATCTTTCACCCAAAATGCAGCAAAAATGCAGACAAAAAAATACAGTTGTGATTTTTCCTTCATTTTTGCTTTCTCATTGCTTTCAATTGTGAAAAAAGGCTGCAAAACACTGAAACAATTGACATGCTGCTTTTTTAACGGATGAAGAAGTTTTCCGTTCTATGGAATTATGTAGCTTTTGCTGGTGCTATAAATAGCAGCTTTTGATTTGCATAAAACTCATGAAAAACTCTGCAAAAATATGGCCTGAGTACATCATGCAGCATTGCACCACGGCATCTGACCCTCCCCAAGGCTGGGGTACTCGGATCTTGAGCGTTGGATACCGGAGATTGTCATAGGCAGTCGTTGCCCGGGACTGTGCCCTGGGGGTCGCTTTGAAAAGGGGGGTTTATGTACATGGGTTTGATTGAATAAGTCATGACGCCACCTACGGTGTCTGCTGATGACAACAAAGCTGCTGCATACCTCCGGGGATGATGGATGGACAGCCTGGTGGTGTAGCTCCCCATAGGTGGAGCGGGGTCCCCTGGGCAGTGATGTAGGATAGGATTTGGCCACAGGGATGTGGCTCTGCAGGTGGGAGATATTTAGAATCTCTGTGCTGGGCAGGATCAGTGCTGTAAGAACTGACACACACACTGGGAGTAGTTTTCCGTACCTTTACTGTTGTTAAACGGGCACTGTCCAGGGTACACTCCAGGTGGTCAGGAGGCACATCAGGATTTCCACAGCGAGTGATTTGCAAGGCCTCCTTGTCCCTTCTCTAACTTGTGTTGAAGCCCTGACCTGCATAAAACCTGGCCTGGCCTATGCGTCTCTCTCTCTTTCCTCTGTAATTGTGAACCTGGGTAAAAACCTTCTCTGGATTGCCGCTAACTCCTGATGGATTCCTGCAGGTTCTGGCTCTTTGAGTGGTTATTGTTACAGGTGACCGCCGAGAAACCGAAGTCTCCTTGGTCGTACCGGTGTTCTTCTGCTGGGCTATGTGCTCCTTAGCAGACTCGGACTTTGGTGTCCGGGTTGCTTCCTTGGGGTGAAATGTTATGGCTCCTCTGCCCCCAGTTTGCTCCTTTCTCACTAGCCTTGCCTCTGACCCTCACTCTCAGGTACCTCACTCTGGCTAGGCTGTCCTCTGGTTCGGGCCTAGCGCAACTCCATCACCAAGTAGTATTCCTCAGTACTGCTCCGTACTGAACTGCCTAACTCCGCCCCCAGCACCGGTATTTATAGGGGATCTTGCTTAAAGGCAGCAAGTGTAGCTCCCCCTACAGGCCTAGGGTGGAAGGTGTTGAGTGTGTAGGTTACTTGTTGTGGAAATCCCTTCATGCACTAGGTTGTCCTGTGGCCACCTGTTAGGGCAGGGTGCCACATTCCCCCTAGCTGAGTTCAGAACTCCTGGACTGAGAAAACTATTTTACATTTTCAACAATAATAATAACAATAACAGGTATAATAAAAGAGTCTCAAAAGGGAAAAATTACAAAAACCACTGAAAAATGGTGAAAAACAAGTGTAGTCCATACGGTGCTAGTCCATCCACTGCAGGCTGTGAAAAGGTTGTTTTCACAACCAGTCCAGTGACTTTGGGTCCAAGTTTAAATAAAGTAGGGAAAATCCAGGGAAAATGTTAGTCATTACAGTATAGTCTTTGTAAGCTCAGGGTTTCAACAGGTTAAAGTCTTTCAAGTCCAATAATTTAAACATACCAAATAAGCATTTTCCCTATGGGTGTTTCTGCTTAGAAGACCTGGTACCTCCTCTCCACCCCAGGCACTTTCTTTTCCTAACTTTATGTGCATGGTGCTAGGCCCAGTTCCTCCACCCTTCTGTACACTAATATTTATACACATTTTCATATTTACTCTCCTTTCTTTTTATCATTTTACACTTACTCCCACTCTCCATACCTGGACATGGGTTGACCTTGGTTACTACGACAAGACCTACGTAGTACTCGTGTCTCAGGTGGTGTACTCAACACTATGTGATGTGTGGAATTGTATGTACTTTGGGTAAACCTTAGTCTCACTACAGGGCTGGCAGATGCACCAATTGCAGGATCCTTAGGTTCTGCTACAACGGGTGATTCTTCCTGGATCTGGACAGGGATTTCCAGTCTTCTCTGTTTTTCCACTGGTTGAAAGAAGTGGATTACAGGTACTATTACTGCTCCTTCACATTGAGGCCAGTCTTCAGGAAAGTCTCCTAGTACTGTATGTATTACCTTTTCTTTCTTTTCTTCTTCAGGGATTTTACAAGGTATTTCTTCTTCTTGAGGTCTCAATTGTTCTGGACATACTTTGAGGTGGTCTCTGGAAACTGTTGCAGTAGTTTTTCCTCCATCTTTGCTGATGACACAAGTTTTGCTGTTGTCAAAGTTAGATTGTCTCACAGTATAAGGTTCTTGTTCCCACTGATCATGTAGCTTATGGTTTCTCCTCTTTCTCTTGAGTACCATCTCTTCAGGTGTCAGAGGTTCAGCTTGAGCACTCTTGTTGTCATTTCTTTCTTGTTTTTCTCTGATTTGTTGTAACTTGTTTTCTACACATGCTTGTAGTATTTTGTATTGTTCTTGGCGGTTAGAATCCCAATCTGTTTCAGGTGATTCTGCTTCTAGTCCAGCAATTCCCATTTCAAGATCTACAGGCAATCTTCCTGGTCTTGCTCTCATGAGGTATGCTGGTGTGCAATTGGTGAAGCTTACAAGTATGTTATTATACATGTCCACTAAGTCAGGCAACTTGTCTGGCCATTGATTCCTTTCTTCCAAAGGCAAAGTCTTCAGCATATCTATGACAATGTTGTTCATATTCTCACACATACCATTGGTTTGCGGATGGTAAGGTGTGATTCTGATCTTTTTACACCCATCTAAATTACAAAACACTTGAAATATCTCAGCTTCAAAAGATGCACCTTGATCAGTCAATACTTGCTCTGGATACTCGTGCGGTCTACAGAAGTATGTTTGAAAGGTTTTTGCTGCTGTCTCCACAGTTAAGTCTTTTACTGGGACTACTACCAGAAATCTTGAGTAGTGATCCACCATGGTTAAGGCATAGGTGTAACCTGATCTGCTGGGTGTTAGCTTCACGTAGTCTAAGGCTACTATCTCAAGTGGCTGTGTGGTCATAATTGTCTGCAATGGTGCTCTTTGACTCTCACGATCTTTCCTTCTCAAGTTGCATGGCCCACAATGTTTACACCATCTTTCTATGGTTCCTCTCATGCCAACCCAATAGAATCGATCTTTTAGCAACATCTCAAGCTTTTTCCATCCAAAATGTCCTGCTTGGTTATGGTAGGCCTCCAACACCATCTTGACATCTTTCTTTGGGACCACTATTTGCCAGACCATCTCATGTGTTCTGGGGTTGATGTAAAGTCGACAGAAACTTGCCTTGATAGACTAACAATCTGCTTCTCTCATTCCACAGGTGTCGTGCTTCTGATGGAGCATCATGGTTAAAACGTGAGTGTTCTTGGGTTATCAGCTCCTTGACTTAGCTGACAGCCGGATCACTGTCTTGGGTCTCCTTCCATTCATGGTGAGGCAACGGGTTAATGTTTCGCTCTCCACATTTTCTACATGCCTGATGACATTGAGATACACTGTGATGGTGGAATGCAGGTAGCTCTACCTCTTCCAGCTCATCCACATGTTCTCCTTCATCAGGTAAGGCATTCTGGAAAACTACATCTACATTGGCATTCTTATGGCCTGCCCGGCACTTGATGGTGAAATGGTAGTTGGACAACATGGCCATCCAGCGTTGTTCCATTGCACTTAACTTCGCGGTTTCCAGGTGAGTAAGCGGGTTTTTATCTGTGAAGGCGGTGAACTTTGCAGACGCCAGGTAGTATTTAAACCGTTCTATGATGGCCCAGACCAAAGCCAGGAATTCCAGCTTGAAGGAACTGTAATTCTCAGAATTCCTTTCTGTAGGACGGAGCTTCCTGATATCATAGGCAATCACCTTCTCTTTACCATTTTGCCTCTGGGACAAGACAGCTCCCAATCCCACGTTGCTGGCATCTGTATATAACAGGAACGGTAGGTTGTAGTCAGGGTTGGCTAAGATCTCTTCTCCAGTTAGGGCCTCTTTCATCTGTTTGAAGAATTCTTTTTGCTTCTTTCCCCATTCAAACGGAGGACCTTTAGACTTGCCTTTCTTGGACTGGCCTACCAGGAGATCTTGCAAGGGTGCTGCCATCTTCATGTACCCCTTGATAAATGTTCTGTAGTACTCTACCAGCCCCAAGAACTGACGTACCTCTTTAACATTGGTTGGCGTTGGCCATTCCTTAATGACGGTAACCTTATCTGGATCTGGTGCCACTCCTTCCGAGCTGACTACATGTCCAAAATAATTTAACAAAGAAAGGAGAAAGTCTAAAGGCCCCGTCACACGTTTCAACCAAGGCTGCAATGTCGGAAGCGATGTGCGGGTGCGCGGTCCGCTTCCGACATCGCAGCCTTGGTGTCACACGGCAGCATGTTGCCGGTGATGCCGCAGCGATGCGGGCGGAGCCATCGCTCGCTGGGCTGGGATCAGCCCAGCGAGCGATCCGAAGCAATACTGCGGTATAGGCTGCATCGCCGCCAACATCACTATTGCAGTGTCAGACAGCGCGATCCAGCCTAATCGCTGGTTGCAGATTGACAGGTTCATGTTCATCCTCGTAAACCTGTCAACCTGCGACCAGCGATAAATCGCAATTGCGTCGCACTGTCACACAGCACGACGCACTTGCGATATCGCTAGCGACATCGCTGATGCATCACTTTTCGGCGATGTCGCTAGCGACATTGACAGGTGTGGCACGGCCTTAAGGCAGCGATACAACCTCCAAAAATGATCAAGTTTATCAAAAAGTTTATTCAATTAACAAGCAACATAGAATGTAATCAGACACATTTAAAAACAGTTAAAAAAGCTGAATTTCTGCCATATACTACCACTTAATAAAGATTTATCAAGGGGTACCCCTCTGCTTACAGAAACCTAGGTAAATTAGTTACAGTCAATTTAACAGTTCATATAGGCACCATTTTTTCTTTACAATTCGTATTCCTCTGTACAAGTTAAATATACAACAATACCAATTAATATAATCCTTATATATAGACCTATAATATAGGATTTCTCATAGAATACCAGGGATTGTGGCAGTTCATCTAATAACCACCTAGTTATATATATCAGTAATATTCTTTCTTTATATCCTATAGAGGAACCTGTCGGGTCTAGTCATGCAGCATGTAATAGACTCTGTTCAGATCGTCAAAAAGTCTTATATGAGACTATGGTGGAAATTAAGTAGTCTAGTGTTCAAGCATAGGAATGATCCCCATTATAATTCTCTTATAAAGATAATAAGGGGTATAGAGGGTATAATGTTATCCCCCATAAATATAGAATATATATAAAGAAAGTATAGAGAGCAGGGATCAACCTTATAAACATTTTCCAAAATACAGTGTGTAAGCACATATAGTACCACAGGAGGGTATTGCGGCCATAAATGCAGCAGCGATATTCTCTGACCCAGCAGTCATCTGGTTAACTTAGAGATCCAAACCCTGCATGCAACACTAGTAGAGGGGACCAACCAGGGTCCTGGTGGGCGGAGTGCAAGGGTAGTGTGTAGGAGAAGTTAACACAATTAGAGAGGAGTCGAGTCTAGACAAGAGAGAGACACAGACTTGAACTTGGAGAAGGAGCGGGGGCTCTGCACCGCCGTGCAGCCCCCGGGCCGTCACCGGTCGGGTGTTAGCACCTGAGGCCTGAACAACCGGGATCGGGCATCACCAAACACGGGTTCCAAAAGACTCCCGTGCCCAACTCACAGCCGGTTCACTGGTACCGAAGCTGGCAGCAGTTCACCTCTGCTACGCGAACCAGAGGAGTGGAGGAGCAGCTTTACAGGAGCACCCCACCACCCGCCAAATTCCAGTCGTCTAACCAGCGGTGTACCCACCGAGGGATCCAAGGCTCCCCAAAACATCCATCACGTATACTTTGGATAGGGCATTGAAGCAGCCTCCCCGTACCCGTTCTGGTATTCCTGGGCGACAACGGCAAACACTTAGCTAGAATGGAGGAACACTGCGGATCTCTGAGGGACACCTATCACTGCTGAGTCCACCCGGTCCACTACCCGTCAACTGTATGCCATGTACTGCCTGCTGGTTACAGTAAAGACCCATTACAGAGACTTACAGTGTACGTGCTTCCTTATGACTGCGTCCGTCCGCACACAAGGTAACCGCAGCTGCCGCACAACATCTTAAGCAGCTCCAGCCTCCGGGGATCACCGCTCAGCCTGTGGGGAGCGTTCCATCTTGCTGCTATCCATCCCCCGGAGGCCTCGCAGCGTCGGTAAGACTTACCGAACTACTCATAGGTGGCGTCACGAATAAATTAACCCCTTAATCCGTTCCCACAAGACGTCTTCAACCTTTTGATCTACACTCAACCGGGCCCCACTACCGGCAGGCGCGGCACCCCGTGACAAGGAGGAAGAAGCAAACGCTTGTCTAAACCGGAGTCCCGGCCACAGTGAGTCATCTACAGCCGGGGGATCACTCCAGATTCCATCCCTATGTGTGGAGACTGGAGTGTAAGATTCCTAAGATAGAACAATAAAAGTGAGCAAACCAGGAATATATTTCAACCAATGTGGATAAATCTTGTGTTTTTTTGAAGGGTCATGCCCTGGCCCCCTCACTACATTTATTCCAACTAATTTCTCACCCATCATATCTGTCGAGGCTGTAGTAAAACCACTAGGAGATCAACCACAAAGTGGATTACAAGAAGGCACTATTCCAAATCTGGAGAAAAGGCAAACAAAGGTCAAATTAAACAGAGTTTTTCCACTGGTGGTCCCATTTGGGTCCTACCCAGTGTAGAGTCTCAATATCACATATTGGTTTAAGACATATCGTTCCCTGCTGGAGAACCACATGTGTAGGTGGAGGAGCAATTCTATATATACCTACATATACCTAGGAGAGGAGGATTTTTTTTTTCTCTCTCTCCACTCTTTTTCTTTCTTTCAGGATGTTTTTTTGAGGGGTCAAGAAACCACCATCAGTTTGTTTTATATATTCATATGGGTTCCTATAGGGAGTACACTGAATGAGTTCCAGAATTATTTGTAGAAACCAGTATATAGAAGTTCCTCATTGATTCCAACCAGTGTCAGGCTATTAAGTCTATAGATCCCAGCTGACTCTAGTCGCAAAAGTTCCTTGGTTTTATTTCCACCTCTAATATTAGCCCAGAATCTTAATTCCTCTTGTGCTACATTGGTGGTTTTCCAGAAAGTGGGAAGCAACAGTGGAAATGTTCTGACAGTTCCGATATTTGAAAGGTGTTGTTGGATCCTTTTCTTAAATTCTTGTGACGTTTGGCCAATGTAGATCTTTGGACAATCACAAATCAGTGCATAGTCCAGGTTCCATGTTTTACAGTTAAAGTATCCTCTCGGCTTTTTGGCTGTCGGGAAGATATCAGAAAAAACAATATCGTCAGACATCATAAGAGGGCAGATATTGCAACCCCCACATGGGTAAGAGCCTTCCAAAATAGTCCCCCTCCCAATTTTTGTAGTGGGCCATAAAAGTGGCTGGAGGTTAAGTTATCCTTTAGATTCCTTGCTGTACGAGCTACCAAACGTGGTTGATCAGGGATACAGTTTGATACTAATGGTTCACTCAAAAGGATCCCCGAGTTCTTCCTCAAAATTCCCCTCAGGTCTTCCCATTAATTATTATATTGTGTAATCACACCTATCCCCTGATCTTTCAGATTTTTTAGAGGGTTAGGTTTCAGGAGAGTATTTCTTTCCAGATTCAGAGAATTTTGAAAGGCCCTGGAAATTACCTTTTTTGGGTAGCCTCGGCCCTTGAATCATCCTATCAGGTCAAGCGCCTGTTTCCGAAAATCTTCAATATTACTGCAGTTGCGCCTCAAACGAATAAATTGGCCCTTTGGAATTCCTTTTTTCAAATGACTCGGATGGAAACTCCAGTAATGAAGGAGACCATTCGTTGCAGTCGTTTTCTGATACAGATCCGTGGAGATTTTTATTCCCAATATCCTTAGTCTGAGGTCAAGAAAGTTGGCAGAGGAGGATGGCGCATGCAGGGTCAAGACATTATTCGAGGAATTACTGTTCAGTTCATTGACAAAGAGATCACATTCCTCCCTTGGGCCTGTCCACAGGATCAAGATATCGTCAAGATATCTATACGAGCGGAACACAAATCGTTGAAATCCAGCCGATTTGTAAACCACAACCTCCTCCCACCACCCCAAGAAAATGCCAGCATATGAAGGCGCACATCACGCCCCCATCGCGGTCCCAGATGTTTGGCGAAAAAATATGTGATCGAAAACAAAGTAATTACAATTCAAGATGGTGGAGAGGAGATTGAGGAGAAATGTGTTGTGTTCCCTGGTACCTGTTGAATATGAATCCAGAAATCGATTGCCAAATCATGACGTATGTTTGTGCAGAGCGATTCTACATCTTGGGTCAACAGAATAGTTTCAGCCAGAAGTTCCAGATTCTCCAAATGTGCAATTAAATCAGCCGAATTTCTGATGTAAGATTTCTGTTGGAGGGCTATAGGCTGTAGATAGAAGTCCACATAAGAACAAGGTCTCTCCAACAAACCGCCTATTCCAGCAACTATGGGCCTACCTGATGGTTGCGTCATGGACTTGTGCACCTTTGGAAGCATGTAGAACGTGGGTATGACTGGATGTTGTGTTGTCAAAAATTGTAGCTCTTTCTTCGAGATGACTCTTTCAATCAAGGCCTGGTTCAGGATACGGTCCAACTTAGTCTTGAAGATAGTTGTTGGGTCAGATGGGAGGGGTTGGTAGTATGTCCTATTGGAAAGTTGACGTTTAGCTTCAGTGACATACATGTCCACCGGCCAAAGGATTATGTGTACCCACTTATCTGGCTCCTTGATCACTATGCCCTTTTGTCTCTTCAGGTTTGTAAGGCTTTTTTCTCCTCTAAGGAAAGGTTATTTTGACTACACCTGTCAACTTTCAGTTTATTAATATCTCTGCAGACAGTATTGAAAAAAATTTGTACTGCAGGGAAAAGTGAGAGGCTAGAGGTGGTCTGTGAGAGTAATCTACCTGTGAATTGTCGATGTCTGCCCGTCTGGTCATTGTTTTCATCCAGAAGTCCCAGGAGATTTTCAAAAGTATTTTTCTCCACTGGTGGGAGTGAATCCAGTATGGAGGGTTTTTGGTATAACAATTTAAATGTTAGTTGTCTGCAAAACAAATACAAATCCTTCGCAAAAGTGAACTTATCCAACAAATTCATAGGTGAAAATGATAAGCCCCTCCGTAACAAGCTTTCCTCCACTCTGGTTGGTACGTAATCAGAGAGATTGATTATGGTTAAACTAACTGGTACCTTCATTTGTTGTTACTGGTCGGCACTCTTTTCAGGGGTGGTGTTACTGTATCCAACCTGTTCACACGTTTTCTTAGATTTGGCCCCTCCATGTCTTCCCCTCCAGGATCGCTTTCCAAATCGCTTTTAAAAAATCTTCTTCTTCTGATAAGTGAGGAGTTGGGGCAACAGGGTTGTTTGGTGAAGCAGGATTATTTGGATTTATAGGAGGGGTATTTTTTGGCTTTGGTCTTGGTGTAGGATTACCCTTTTGGCCCCATTTATATACCTTCCCTAATTCAAAATCCTTATTGTCCCTCACTAGTTTCTGTTTTTTCCTTTTTATAACTTCCTTTTCAAACTGGTCTATTATCCCTTTAAGTTTGGTTTCAAACTGTTTGACAGTATTTGAGTCAAAAGAGTCAAGCTGTGGCTCTCTGACCTTGATAGATTCCCGGATAGTGGTTAAATGGGCTTTATCATGTGATATCAATAAATCTAATAAGATATACGAGCAAGGTTTTAATCTCGTCTCCCACTTCTTCTGAAAATTTTCCTCCACCTCCCAGGCGGGGAAAATTTTGACCCTCAGTCCTCTTGGTATTAATTCTAGTTTTTTATATTGTTCTAGACTCTTTAGATTCCCCCAAGTTTTTGAAACTGTTCAATTAAAGGTTATTTTATAGCGAGCGCAGGTGCAAAGATAAGGCAGGCAGTTATGGATCAAGAATCCTCTTTATTCACCACAACATGTTTCCACAAATACACTGGGGTTGTGCGGAGGCGACACAACCCGAAAAAGTGAGAGCTTTCCCCTGTCACATCCTTCCCTTCCCCTTTAATGTGCATGTAGGTTCTCCCTATGGGAGCACTTTTCTCTCTCTTTTTGAATTACTTTAAAGAAATTGTCTTTGTCATCTCCATCACCAGGGACGTCATCTGGGTTTGAACCCGTTAGATCAAAAACATCATTACATTGGTTAGTCCAAGCTTTCTCTCTCTCTTCCAAGTTCATATCCAAAATTAATCAACAAATAAAAGGCCACTGAACCCTATTCCTCCAAAACAGAGAGAGGATTTTTGATCATGTCCAAGATACTGAACCTTTGTCTTTAGTAGGTGACATTTTGACGGTTACAGCTTCATCCCAAACTAAGACAATGCTTCAAATGCCAACGCCAGGTGCTTCAGATGTTCTACATAGGATTTTGAATACACTATGATGTTATCCAGGTAGAGTAGCACAGTCTCGAAGTTTTGGTGTCCCAGGTAACCCCATCAGTCTTTGGAACGTATCGGGTGCATAACAGAGTCCAAATGACATGATGTTGAACTCACATAGGCCCATGGGTGCCGTGAATGCCGTCTTCTCGCGGTCTTCTGGTGCAATGGAGACCTGTAAGTACCCGCTAGGGAGATCTAAGGTTGAAAAGTAATTAGCGGACTTCAATGCAGCAAGTGACTCTTAGTGCCTCTTCTATGCGGGGTAACGGGTAAGCATCTGTATGTGTTATGCGACTTACCTGTCTGTAATCAACACACATTCTCATGCTGCCATCTTTCTTTTTAACTAGGACTAATGGAGCTGCTCTGGGACTGCAACTATCTCTTATGACCCCTGCGTCCTTCGTGTCCTGTAACATTTCTTTGGCACGCTGATAATGAGCTGGTGGGATAGGTCTATATCACTCTTTGATGGGTGGATGGTCTCCTGTGGGTATATGGTGCTCTACCCCCTTTATCCTCCCAAAATCAAGTGGATGCTTACTGAATACTTCCTCATATTCCTGTACCACCCGATAGACACCATGCTTTTGGTGTGAAGGAGTGTGTTTAGCTACGAAATGAAGCTCTAGATACCAATCCTTCAAGTGCCCCTTGGAACTGTTACCCTCCGCTGAGTCAGGCGGGGTCAAGGGTTCCATTGCATGTATTGCATTGCTGTCTACGGTGTACAGTTTAGCAATGGTGAAATATCTGGCTAATTTGACCTCATCTTCTCCACAGTTTAAGTTGCTTATAGGTACCCTTCACTTGCGTACATCAACCACCCCTCTGGCTGTCAGTATTGTAGGCTTACTTTCTGAGCTCATGGGTTCTACTACTGCCTGGTAGTCCTGCTCTCTGTAGCCTATTGATGCTCAACACCAGATTAACATTTCACTCAATGGTGGTACCACAATGGGAATCGGGTCTGCTACCCGTACGCTACCAATTTCTCCGCCGGTCAGGTTTACCTGTTGTTGGTGTTAAAGGGCTCTGATCTCCTTCTGAAGCACTCTCCACTTCCGGGGAGCCGCAGTATCTGCAATCTGTTGGAGCAAGAACAACACTTCACCCAAACAATTACCAATGACATTTGTACCAAGAATAATGTATGGATCCTTTACACTAGGGTGTGTTTCAACCACTGTGAGTCCTTGGTCTTGCAACTCCACCCTCCCCACTTTTATTGCTACCTTTCTACCCCCTACCAGGTTAAGTGGTAACCCATTTGAAGCATGTACAGTGAGGTTAGGATCTGGTGGTTCAAGTTCAACATCAGACCAGAATCTCTTGTAAAGGATATGGGGGATGGTGGTCACCTGCGAACCAGTTTCCAGCAGTGCAGGTGTAGGTATGCCATCAAGCGTGATGGACAGATATGGTCATCCCGCGATATACCTGTCATACCAATCTCTTGGGCCTGATGAGTCTACTCCTGGGGATTGGCCCGTGATCCCAGGGGTTGCTGGTTTAAAGGATACGCTCTTGCAAAGTGGCCTGTCTTGTTGCAACAGTGGCAGATGGGTTCTCCTGAAGAACTGTAGCGATCATTGGTCCTCCCACGGAGCGACATTTTCTTCTTTCCTCTAATCCACGGAACGTCTTCTGGACTGTCAGAAAGCAGGATCTTCTCTGATGGATGTACCTCCATCTTAAGCTGTAGGGCTTTCAGGACTGTGGCAATGTTTTCGCTCAGCTGGCGCACCTCAGAGCACAGGCTGTGAAACCTACTAGGGGTCACAGTCTGCACATTTGTCTCTGCAGCATGGGAAGGTGTTTCTGACACAGGAGAGGGACTGCCCTACCATTGTTGAAGTGCAGGATCTTGGGTTGCTAGGGATTGCAGCCCTTTGATGGCCAAGTCTTTTAAGGTAGCACAGTCTGCATCAGGGTGTTCTAGGGCCCACCAGTGTACCTGTCTGCTGTTATCTGGCAACCGTAACCCCCTGACAAACTGTTCAACCAGCATTCTGTTGTCATGTGTTACACTGGTCGAGTTGACTTGTTTTAAGGCTTGCAGCGCCTCCTGTAGATGTAAAGCATAGTCTCTTATAGTGTCTTACAGCCTCTGCTCACAATGGTAGAATCTCATCCTCAAGTCTGTCTCAGTGCGATTCTCAAAAACAGCTTTAAGTTTGTCAAAAATGATGGTAACTGATTCCTGATCTTCCTGACCAGATTTCTATCTCCAACTCTGCTGCACCTGTCAATTGCCCCAATACAACAGACACTTGTTGTTTACCAGTCATTGGATACATATTCAATACGCTACATATTTTCCTTTTTAATCCAGCCAAAGTGTCTGGCTGGCCATCATACTGAGGTAACCATTTGTCTCCCGGGATTACGGTAGAGAGATGGGCATGATTGGTGCCACAGCCAAGGGTGAAGTCCCGGCTGAGGTACCGGCTGGTGCTGCATTGCCAGCGACATTCGGGTTGGGAACTGTTACATCCCATGCTCGGACATTCTCTCTTTCCCCTAGCAAACTGCAACTAGTCTCTTTAAAAAAAATCAAGCAGTGGCTTCGCAGGCGGAGAGCTGAGCACTTGGGAGTTTCCAGATCGGGTCGTCGCGCTTTGGAAGTTCTTAACAGAGTGTGAGGCGGGACCTGTCTTTGTGCCCTTTCGGCCATTACGCCCCTGTCTTCCCGCTCTGTGGTGTAGTTGGTGGCCCGATTTTATCAGTTCACAAAACACAGTCAATACACGGCACACAGTACCCAGTGATAGCGGGCACGGAATCCTGTTCGTGACGCCAAGAAAGCTGACTCGAAAGGCTAGGGTACTTGGATCCCGAGCATTGGTTACCGGGGATGTCATAGGCGGTTGTTGCCCGGGACCGTGCCCTGGGGGTCACTTTGAAAAGGGGGTTTATGTACATGAGTTTTATTGAAGAAGTCGTGACGGCACCTAAGGTGTCTGGTGATGACACCAGCGCTGCTGCAGACCTCAGGGGATGATGGATGGGCAACTTGATGATGTAACTCCCCTTAGATGGAGCAGGGGCCCTGGGGCAGTAATGTAGGATAGGATTTCGACACAGGGAGGTGGCTCTGCAGGTGAGAGATATTTACAGTCTCTGTGCTGGGCAGGATCAGGGCTGTAAGAACTGACACACACACTGGGAGTAATTTTCTGTACCTTTACTGTTGTTAAACCGGCACTGTCCAGGGTACACTCCAGGTGGTTGGGAAGCACGTCAGGATTTCCACAGCAAGTGATTTGCATGGTCTCCTTGTCCCATCTCTTACTTGTGTTGAAGCCCTGACCTGCATAAAACCTGGTCTGGCCTCCTGTGCATCTCTCTCTCTCTTTCCTCTGTGATTGTGAACCTGGGTAAGAACCTTCTCTGGATTGCCGCTAACTCTTGATGGATTCCTGCGGGTCCTGGCTCTTTGAGTGGTTATTGTTACAGGTGACCGGGAAACCGAAGTCTCCTTGGTCGCACCGGTGTTCTTCTGTTGAGCTAAGTGCTCCTTAGCAGACTCGGACTCCAATGTCTGGGTTGCTTGCTTGGGGTGAAGCAGCAGTATGGCTCCTCTGCCCCCAATTGGCTCCTTTCTCGCTAGCCTTGCCTCTGACCCTCACTCTTGAGTACCTCACTCTGGCTAGGCTAACCTCTGGTTCGGGCCTAGCGCGGCTCCGTCACCAGGTAGTCTTCCTCAGTATTGCTCTATATTAAACTGCCTAACTCCGCTCCCAGCACCGGTATTTATATGGGATCTTGCTTAAAGGCAGCAAGTGCAGCTCCCCCTACAGGCCTGGGGTGGAAGGTGTTGAGTGTGTAGGTTACCTGTTGTGGAAATCCCTTCATGCACTAGGTTGTCCTGTGGCTTCCTGTTAGAGCAGGGTGCCACACATCCTGGTTTGGCTATTAGGCAGGACAAATGCATAATGGAATTACAATTAAGTTAGGGCCCTTTCACATCAGCGTTTTTCGTAATTCGCGGCAGATGCGGTGAAAAAACCGCATCTGCCGCGTTTGCCGCATAACCGTTCCACTTGCGGCGCGGTTGCGGTTTTTCCCTTACAAAGTATAGGGGGACTTGCGGCAGATGCGGCAAGTGCGGTTTTGCACTTGCCGCAGGTGCGGCAGCGAAAAAAACCGCGGCTGACCGCGGTTTTTTTCGCTGCCGCACCTGCCGCAAGTGCAAAACCGCACTTGCCGCATCTGCCGCAAGTCCCCCTATACTTTGTATGGGAAAAACCGCAACCGCGCCGCAAGTGGAACGGTTATGCGGCAAACGCGGCAGATGCGTTTTTTTCACCGCATCTGCCGCGAATTACGAAAAACGCTGATGTGAAAGGGCCCTTACAGAGATTTTAAGTTTCCTCCAATGTCAGGCAGGGCCATATTTGTAAGAGCCCCCATCTAAGGAAGCTGGTGGAGAGGAGCGGCATGTGTTGATCGTTTTTTGATTGTAGATGATGGAGCTTTCTATTCTTTCCAAAGCCTTGCCTCCAGTCAAAATCAATCGCAATTTTCCTGAAGGAAAACTCATATTCCATTTAGTGTCACTTCCGTTTTGTCAACCTATTCTTTTTTATTATTATTATTATTATTATTATTGTTAATAATGGCCTTCATCTTGATCTTGAGCTATGGCCACTTGACGGATGAATGTTCTGTAGGAAGATCGATCTTGTGCAGCCTAGATAGGTCCACCAGAGTCTTCTCCAAGATACTAGTGCATCTCAATGAATTAGAATATCATCAAAAATCAATATCATATTGCCATGTTTCAGGGCGTTTCTGGGAGCCCTGAAACATGTTGGCTAATAAATCATTATTATATTCACCCTTTGATGTCTCATGGAATACGACAGCACAGTTTTTAACCCTTCATCCTCCCTACTTTAATATGCTGAGACAATGGCCTTTGGGTTTTCATTGGCTATAAGCCATAATCATCAACATTTACAGAAATAAACACTTAAAATAGATCACTCTGTTTGTAATAACTTTATATAATATATGTGTTTCACTTTTTGTATCAAATGACTGAAAACATAACTTTTTGATGGAATTCTAATTCATTGACATGCACTGCGCTGTTTCCCTGAAACTTAGACACCATCTTATATTAATTTTTGCTCCGAAAGTTGCACCGTGTCTTATTTTCAGGGGATGTCTTATCTCCACGAATAAGAATTCACATTTATTGCTGAGCAAAAAAAATTTACATTTATTATATACTGTACTGCAGTCGTCATCACAAACCAGCATAACCAAACTGTGTCATTCATCAATCCATCATCCCTCTGCAGCCCCCTTCATCCCCCAATATCCCTCTGTAGCCCCCTATCATCCTCCTCTATCCCTCTGTAGCCCCCCATCATCCTCCACTATCCCTCTGTAGCCCCCCATCATCCTCCACTAGCCCTCTGTAGCCACCATCATCCTCCACTATCCCTCTGAAGCCCCCCATCATCCTCCACTATCCCTCTGTAGTCTACCATCATCCTCCACTATCCCTCTATAGCCCCCCATCATCCTCCACTATCCTTCTAGCCACAAACACACACAAACAGTCAGGCACACACAGCCAGTCACACACACACACAGCACACACACACAGTCAGACACATCACCAGGCCTGCCAGAGCTTACCGCTGCCGCCACCGCTTGATGTCACCCAGTGCCCGGTATGTACGTAGCCTGGCGCCGTAGATGTACGATGGTAAGCCATCAGCCAATCAGGCGGCTGCTCGCATCTGATTGGCCGCGGCATTACCGTACATTAACGCTGAGCAGTGCAGATGCCCTCCATACAGTAGATGTACGGTAATTCCATGGCCAGTCCAATGCTAGCAGCTGCCTGATTGGCTGATGGTTTACCATCATACATCTGCAGCGCCTGGCTACGTACACACCGGGTGACATGAAACAGCGGCGGTGGCAGCGGTGACAGCGGTAAGCTCCAGAGGAGAATGGAGGAACAATGATGGCACCAGCAAGCAGCGGAGGCAGGTGAGTAAGATTTTTTTTTTTTTGACCTGCCATGTCTTCTTTTTGGGGGGGGTGCCTTATATTAAGCACCCTGGCTACACCCCCCCCCCCCACTGTACCTTATTTTGAGGGGGCGCCTTATTTTCGGGGAAACACAGTAGTAGGTCCATCAGGATCTTCTCCACCGTTGTCTTGACAATATCAAGCCATCGGATTGCTAGTAAGCCTCTTCACCTTGTTCCTTCTGTTCTTCCTACTATAATGTCATTCTCCAGTGATTTCTCTCTTCGTATGATGTGTCCAAAGTAGTCAAGTCGTAGCTTGGTGATCCTTGCTTCCAGTGACATGTCTGGCTTGCTTTGTTTCTCTTCTACCATCCATGGTATTGATAACATCTTTTTCCAGCTCCACATTTCGAAGGTGTTGATTCTTCTTCTGTCTTGGTTCTTTAAAGTCCAAGTTTCATATTCATGTTACTAAAGATACTGTTACACGCTTCAATGTTGTAACAATCTCACCAACGATTACACGGGAGCGTGGCCGTTAGGACATCGTTTAGAGATCGTTGGTGAGATGTTACATGTGTAGATATCGTGAACGACGCACCAACGATGTGGCGAGCAGCTATCGTTCGCACAACCCGGTGAACGATATTTGTTCACTGTTGTAAATAGGGGAAGTCATTAACGACATCGTTATTGCGGTGTCACACACAACAATGCAACAAGTTGACTGAACGACGATCATTCGATTTGAGAACATGATCACAAATCTGCGATCAGCGATCCAACGATTTATCATAGTCATATTTCGGTTTCACACGCAATGACTTACTAATGATGTCGTTTGAACGACTCCAAACCCGTGACGTTTCAGCAATATCATTCACAATATCGTACCATGTAACGGTACCTTTAAGAGAAGAGCAGACTATGTACGAGCCGAGACTTCATCACCAGTGAAATGTTCCTTGATCTGAAGACCTTGTCTAGTGACTTCATTGTTGATTTGCCCATGGCTATTCTCCTATTGACTTCTGGTGTTGGCGCTGCATCTTGAGTGATCATTGATCTATGTAGGTTGAAGTCCTTTACCACTTCCAGTTCATCGCCGTCCATCTCAAATGTGTCCCTGTCATACCTGGCAGCTGGGGTGAACCTAGCCTCTCTGCCGCCTGAGGCGAACCGCAAGAAAGCGCCCCCCTTCCTCCGCAGTAAATTTTTTAAAAATGTTAGAAATAAATCTGGTGCATACACATTTGTATCTATCCTGTAAAAATGAGGACAATAGTGGACATGTTAATTTAAAGAAATAGAAAAAAGTTGTCCAAATACAAGGATGTCAGCACCATCACAAGCACATACAAGAACCACATAGAAGAATCCAGAACAAGGATCATTAATGGCAATGGCAGGTTTGGTACAAACATTCAGACAAACAATGATGGCTGGCAGAGCTGTGGCCCTATAGGCAGACACAGTCATGCATCCTTATAGCACAGGAGGCAGTACTGATTGACAACCTATTATCTCTGGCACCAGCTCCATTGTGGCCGCCACCTGACACTAACTAGTCAGACATGTCACCATGCACGCACCGTCGACCCACCACACGACCTACAGTCTGAGCATCGACAAGCCACCACTACACTAAACTGGTAAAATGGAGCTTCTCCTCCAACAGACCACGCCTCCTTCTCCTAAACCATCCTACCCGCCGTTAGGGAGAAACATGGCTGGATGCCTGAATGTACCAAGGGGCGGCACTGGAACTGGTGTGTAAGTTATGGAAGTTATGGCTAATCAGTCTTTCAGCAGAGGGACAATGCATCCTGCACCAGGGGCGTACAGGAAATCATGGGGCCCTTTAGCAGAAGTTCTAATTGGACTCCCCCCAAAAAAAATATTTGGCTGGGCCACATAATAACATATCTCGCAACTCTGCAAACCTTACAAAGTAATTCTCCTCCTATTGAAGCCCCTAGATTCCTCTTTCATTGCCCCATAAAGTATGATGCCAGCATAAATTCCACACAAACACTGTATGATCCCCCACAGTGAATTCCTCCAAACGCACAGTATGATGACCCTACTGTACCTCCCTCAACTACACTGGTACAGTATGATCTCTTACTGTGACCCCACATAGCCCTCCATACAACATAATGGACCTACATACAGTATAATGGCCCCTAAACCCCTTCACACTGTATAATGGCCCCCAACACAGCCCTTAAGTAGTCCTGCATAAAGCATAAAGGCTCCCTCAAACCCCTCTAAGTATTACCATGCCCCCCACAGAGCCCTCCATATATTATAATGGCTTCCATATAGTAAAATGGCTCCATATATTATAATACATCATCCATAGTTCTCCATATATTATAATGCACTCCATAACCCTCCATATATTATAATGCTCCGCCATAGTCCTCCATATAGTATAATTGGCCCCCATAGTCCTCTATATAGTATAGTGCACCCTCATAGTCTTCCATATAGTATTTTGCGCCCTCATAATCCTCCATATAGTATAATGCACCCCCCAAGTCCTACATATAGTATAATGTACCCCCATAGTCTTCCATATAGTATAATGCATCCCCTATAGCCTTCCTTATAGTATAGTTGTACCCCATAGTCCTCCATTTAGTATATTGCACCCCCATACTCCTCCATATAGTATAATGCATCCCCTATAGCCTTCCTTCTAGTATAATGCACCCCCATAGTCCTCCATATAGTATAATTGGCTACAATAGTCCTCTATATAGTATATTGCACCCCCATAGTCCTCCTATGTTATATTGCACATTACATAATTTCCCATCAGTTTACTCACTGATTACTTTATTTTTATTTTTTTTTAAATACTCACCTCTTTTCTCTCTGCTCCAGTCTCCTCAGAATCTGCTCTGCCACTCTGCACGTCTCAGCACAGTGGTGCTCAGTAATGACATCATTGTGCCTTGCCGTGCTGAGCTGCACAGGGCAGAAAGCGGCGGCCGGGACTCTGGAGAAAAGTGCTCAGTCAGGACTTTAGGAGCGGCATTCGTGGGGCTACCACTGGTACGCACACCTCGTACGCATGTAGTTCCGCTCCATACACACACAACTCCACTCCGTACGCCCCATACACCCATGGCTCCACTCCGTACACATGCGGCTCTACTCCATATGCCCCGTACACACACGGCTCTGTATGTACGCCCCATACATACAGATGGCTTTGCTCTGTATGCCCTGTATACATGTGGCTCTGCTCCATACACCCTGTACACACACAGCTCCGCTCCGTACGCCCCGTACACACACGGCTCCACCCTGTACACATGCGGCTCTGCTCCATACACCCCATACACACGCGGCTCTGCTCTGTATGCCCCATATATATGCAACTCTGCTCTGCACACATGCGGCTCTGCTCCGTACATCATGTACAGGCACATCTCCGCTCCGTACACACGTGGTTCCACTCCGTACGCCCTGTACAGACACAGCTCCGCTCCATACACACACGGCTATGCTCCGTATGCCCCGTACAGACACGGCTCCTCTCCGTACACATGCAGCTCTACTCCATACGCCCTGTACAGACATGGCTCTGCTCCATATGCCCCGTACACATGCGGATCTGCACCGTAAGCCCCGTACATATGCAGCTCCACTTCGCACACCATGTATACACGCGGCTCCGCTCCGTACACCTCGTACACATGCGGCTCTGCTCTGTACAACTAGTACACTCTCAACTCTGCTACATCCACACTGTAAATCCCTCATGACCCCACACATTAACTTTACCTCATCCAGCACCAAGACAACCAGCATGGTGGAGTCCTGCTTACACCGAGGAGTTGATCATGTGACCCCTGACTCGTCCCCTTAATGTGATATCATCATAGGTCCTGTTAGCACAAAACAGCCATGGAGATAGTGTGCCGCTCTGCAGGTGAAGAATGCGGCCGGGACTGTAGGAGCGGGAGCTGTATCTGGGGAGGGCCCAGTGCCGCCCTCTAGGGGTGCCGCCTGAGGCAACCAGCTCAGGTTGCCTCATTATAGGTGCTCCACAGCCTGTATTGAGTAGCAGTCCTCTGTTTGAGCTTTACATCTTGACTCTCTGTATTAAAGGGAACCAATAGATCACAGACGACAGTAGCGGGAGTTTGTCCCAATGTCTTCTCCTGGATCTTCCCGCAGTCTGTGAGAGGAGACAGACAGCGGACATGCAGACTGGAGGGGGTGAGGTCTTCTCCTGCGTGTGACTGTGTGTGTAATCACAGGAGTGCAGCAGGAGCAGTGATAAGCAGGTGAGGGAGTGATGAGCTCAGCACACAGAACACCTGACATAGACGCTATGAGCATGCGCGATGTCAGGCAGCCTGTGCCTGGTAAATAGTAAATAGTGACAGGAAGGGTGAGAGGAAGAGGGGATGATTTGGCTTGGAGCCAACAGTGCAGTAATAAAAAAAAAAATCCAACCCCACATTGTGACGCCGTGCTGCAAACTTGTCTCGTCTCCTCTCCTCTGCGCCATAACTTATATGAACTTTTTCTCTGCAATCATATATGTAATCATTGACGTAAAGGTATGATTGTACTCAATATCCCAGCGTCTGTAAGGATCTGGCTTCACTTTATAGCCCGAAATCCTGCTGGTTGATTTGTCGAGCCCAATGGGAAGAGGGTACTCGGTACCGGACCGTGTCTGCTGCGGGGGAAGTCACGGGTGGTCCTGGTTCGGTCCGTTTCCCGGGCCCTGGCAAATTAAAGGGGTGTATTTACAGGGGATTGTCAGTCGTGACGCCACCCACTATATGTGGCCAGTGATGGGGCCGCCGCTGCTGCAGAACCTCCGGGGATGATGGGATGGCAGCTTTGGTGTAATAGTTCCAGTGGGTAGAACTGTACTCCCCGGGGCAGTGATGGTATAGTCTAAAATGGATAGAAATGGTGAAGATGGGGTTAAAGGACACACACTCACGTTTAGTAGTCAAAGCTGCAATTCTCTTCTTCTCCTGATGCTGCAGCTTCTTCTATTCCGTGTGCAGAGCTGACAGGCTGGTAGCTCTCTGTTACTGAATGTAGGGCAAAGGTTGCAATCAATACACAGACTCACAGTTCTACTGTTCTATGTAAAATTTTGTGAGAATTTCATGCAAAATGATATCCAGCATAATATTTCAAATGGTAATCAGGCGCTGGTACAACAGATCTAGTAATGTACGGGGTAACACTGAAAGGCTGCGGCCAATCAGTGGCCCCTGATTATGTCACATGCCCGCTGCAGCCAGTCACGTGACTGTGTGAAGAGACAATGTGGCGCGGTGCCGGTCTGGGAGGTGAGAATGTGCTTTTTATTTTGTGTGCGAGGCAGTGTCTGTGAAGGAAGGGTATTATTATTATTGGTATTATTATTATTTATTGTCCTTATTATTATTATTTATTGTCATTATTGTTCTTATTATTATAATTATTTATTATCATTATTGTTCTTATCATTAATATTATTATTGTTATTTATTGTCATTATTATACTTATTATTAATACTATTATTATTATTATTATTATTATTATTCTCATCTTGTAAATTGGAAAAATTTCAACAAGCTAAATCCTCGGTTCTCACTCAAGAATGAAGGGGTTTTTAATTCCATAGTCTCCTGCTATTTTACCTGCCAACGCTGCAGACTATTAGAAGGTGGATGGTTTCCTTGGCAAGGAACACTGTGCTTACAAGCTCTTGGCTTTAGAGCAGAGGTCACCAATCTTTCTGATATTGAGAGACACATTCAGCTCTGAGATAAGGTCACAAGCCACATCCAGCTCCTGCCCCCCATACAATGGTGACATCCAGAGCCCCCATTTCTGGTATAATGACAGCCAAAGCTTTCCCACAGAAATCACACTGAGGCATTATATCAAGATCCAGGGGTTCTGTCACGTGTAGACTGCTCTGCTGTCTCTGTGAATTGCTCTGCAGTAGGTAAATGGAATTAATATACTTTAGAATATTAATATACTAGTAAAAAGGCCCGATGCAATTGCATCGGGAGCGCGGTGAAATGAATTGTGTGTATACAGGCGGCTGTGTGGGTCGCAGAGCATAGAGGCGGCTGTGTGGGTCGCAGAGCATAGAGGCGGCTGTGTGGGTCGCAGAGCATAGAGGCGGCTGTGTGGGTCGCAGAGCATAGAGGCGGCTGTGTGGGTCGCAGAGCATAGAGGCGGCTGTGTGGGTGGCAGAACATAGAGGCGGCTGTGTGGGTAGCAGAGCATCGAGGAGGCTGTGTGGGTGGCAGAGCATAGAGGCGGCTGTGTGGGTGGCAGAGCATAGAGGCGGCTGTGTGGGTGGCAGAGCATAGAGGCGGCTGTGTGGGTGGCAGAGCATAGAGGCGGCTGTGTGGGTGGCAGAGCATAGAGGCGGCTGTGTGGGTGGCAGAGCATAGAGGCGAGTATACAGGCAGCTGTGTGGGTAGCAGAGTATACAGGTGGCTCTGTGGATAGCAGAGTATGATGTGGCGGGAGGCAGGAGGGGTGAGGAGAGCAGAGGCTGGAGGGGTGAGGAGAGGTGCAGCTGGAGGAGGGGTGAGGAGAGGTGCGGCTGGAGGAGGGGTGAGGAGAGATCAGGCTGGAGGAGGGATGAGGAGAGGTGATTCTGGAGGAGGGGTGAGGAGAGGTCAGGCTGGAGGAGGGGTGAGGAGAGGTCAGGCTGGAGGAGGGGTGAGGAGAGGTGAGGCTGGAGGAGGGGTGAGGAGAGGTGAGGCTGGAGGAGGGGTGAGGAGAGGTGAGGCTGGAGGAGGGGTGAGGAGAGGTGAGGCTGGAGGAGTGGTGAAGAGAGGTGCGGCTGGAGGAGGGGTGAGGAGAGGTCAGGCTGGAGGAGGGGTGAGGAGAGGTGCGGCTGGAGGAGGGGTGAGGAGAGGTGCGACTGGAGGAGGGGTGAGGAGAGGTGCGGCTGGAGGAGGGGTGAGGAGAGGTGCGGCTGGAGGAGGGGTGAGGAGAGTTCAGGCTGGAGGAGGGGTGAGGAGAGGTCAGGCTGGAGGAGGGGTGAGGAGAGGTGCGGCTGGAGGAGGGTGAGGAGAGGTGCGGCTGGAGGAGGGGTGAGGAGAGGTGCGGCTGGAGGAGGGGTGAGGGAGGTGCGGCTGGAGGAGGGGTGAGGAGAGTTCAGGCTGGAGGAGGGGTGAGGAGAGAGGTCAGGCTGGAGGAGGGGTGAGGAGAGGTGCGGCTGGAGGAGGGGTGAGGAGAGGTGCGGCTGGAGGAGGGGTGAGGAGAGGTGCGGCTGGAGGAGGGGTGAGGAGAGGTGCGGCTGGAGGAGGGGTGAGGAGAGTTCAGGCTGGAGGAGGGTGAGGAGAGTTCAGGCTGGAGGAGGGGTGAGGTCAGGCTGGAGGAGGGGCGAGGAGAGGTGCGGCTGGAGGAGGGGCGAGGAGAGGTCAGGCTGGAGGAGGGGTGAGGAGAGGTCAGGCTGGAGGAGGGGTGAGGAGAGGTCAGGCTGGAGGAGGGGTGAGGAGAGGTCAGGCTGGAGGAGGGGTGAGGAGAGGTGTGGCTGGAGGAGGGTGAGGAGAGGTGCGGCTGGAGGAGGGGTGAGGAGAGGTGCGGCTGGAGGAGGGGTGAGGAGAGATCAGGCTGGAGGAGGGATAAGGAGAGGTGATTCTGGAGAGGGTGAGGAGGAGGCTGGAGGAGGAGTGAGGAGAGGTCAGGCTGGAGGAGGGTGAGGAGAGGTGAGGCTGGAGAGGAGGGTGGAGAGAGGTGAGGCTGGAGGAGGGGTGAGGAGAGGTGAGGCTGGAGGAGGGGTGAGGAGAGGTGAGGCTGGGAGTGGTGAAGAGAGTGCGGTAGGAGGTGAGAGAGGTCAGGCTGGAGGAGGGGTGAGAGAGGTGCGGCTGGAGGAGGGGTGAGGAGAGGTGCGCTGGAGGAGGGTGAGGAGAGGTCGTGAGAGGGGTGAGGAGAGGTGCGGCTGGAGGAGGGGTGAGGAGAGGTTGCGGCTGGAGGAGGGGTGAGGAGAGGTCAGGCTGGAGGAGGGGTGAGGAGAGGTGCGGCTGGAGGAGGGGTGAGGAGAGTTCAGGCTGGAGGAGGGGTGAGGAGAGGTCAGGCTGGAGGAGGGGTGAGTGAGAGGTGCGGCTGGAGGAGGGGGCTGAGGAGAGGTCAAGGTCTGTGAGGAGGGGTGAGGAGAGGTCAGGCTGGAGGAGGGGTGGAGGTCAGGCTGGAGGAGGGGTGAGGAGAGGCGGCTGAGGAGGGGTGAGGAGAGGTTGGCTGGAGGAGGGGTGAGGAGAGGTCAGCTGGAGGAGGGGAGGGAGGTCGGTGGAGGGGTGAGGAGAGGTCAGGCTGGAGGAGGGGTGAGGAGAGGTCAGGCTGGGAGGTGAGGTCAGGCTGAGGAGGGGTGAGGAGAGTCGGCTGGAGGAGGGGTGAGGAGAGGTGCGGCTGGAGGAGGGGTGAGGAGAGGTCAGGCTGGAGGAGGGTGAGGTGCGGCTGAGAGGGTGAGGAGAGGTGCGATTGGAGGAGGGGTGAGGAGAGGTCAGGCTGGAGGAGGGGTGGAGGTCAGGCTGGAGGAGGGGTGAGGAGAGGTGCAGGCTGAAGGAGGGTGAGGAGAAGGTCAGGCTGGATGGAGGGGTGAGGAGAGGTCAGGCTGGAGGAGGGGTGAGGTCAGCTGTGGAGGTGGAGAGAGGTCAGGCTGGAGGAGGGTGAGGAGGTCATGGGATGGAGGGGTGAGGAGAGGTCAGGCTGGAGGAGGGTGAGGAGAGGTCAGGCTGGATGGAGGGGTGAGGAGAGGTCAGGCTGAAGGAGGGTGAGAGAGGTCAGGCTGGATGGAGGGGTGAGGAGAGGTCAGGCTGGAGGAGGTGTGAGTGAGAGGTCAGGCTGGATGGAGGGGTGAGGAGAGGTCAGGCTGGATGGAGGGGTGAGGAGAGGTCAGGCTGGATGAGAGGGTGTGAGGAGAGGTCAGGCTGGATGGAGGGTGTGAGGAGAGGTCAGGCTGGATGGAGGGTGAGGAGAGGTCAGGCTGGAGGAGGGGTGAGGAGAGGTCAGGCTGGAGGAGGGGTGAGGAGAGGTCAGGCTGGAGGAGGGTGAGGAGAGGTCAGGCTGGATGGAGGTGTGAGGAGAGGTCAGGCTGGATGGAGGGGTGAGGAGAGGTCAGGCTGGAATGGAGGGGTGAGGAGAGGTCAGGCTGGAAGACGGGTGAGGAGAGGTCAGGCTGGAGGAGGGTGTGAGGAGAGGTCAGGCTGGATGGAGAGGTGAGGAGAGGTCAGGCTGGAGGAGGAGTGAGGAAAGGTCAGGCTGGAGGAGGGGTGAGGAGAGGTCAGGCTGGAGGAGGGGTGAGGAGAGGTCAGGCTGGATGGAGGGGTGAGGAGAGGTCAGGCTGGAGGAGGGTGAGGAGAGGTCAGGCTGGAGGAGGTGTGAGGAGAGGTCAGGCTGGAGGAGGGGTGAGGAGAGGTCAGGCTGGAGGAGGGGTGAGGAGAGGTCAGGCTGGAGGAGGTGTGAGGAGAGGTCAGGCTGGAGGAGGGGTGAGGTGAGGTGCGGATGGAGGAGGGGTGAGGAGAGGTCAGGCTGGAGGAGGGGTGAGGAGAGGTCAGGCTGGAGGAGGGGTGAGGAGAGGTCAGGCTGGATGGAGGGGTGAGGAGAGGTCAGGCTGGAGGAGGGGTGAGGAGAGGTCAGGCTGGAGGAGGGGTGAGGAGAGGTCAGGCTGGAGGAGGTGTGAGGAGAGGTCAGGCTGGATGGAGGGGTGAGGAGAGGTCAGGCTGGATGGAGGGGTGAGGAGAGGTCAGGCTGGATGGAGGGGTGAGGAGAGGTCAGGCTGGAAGACGGGTGAGGAGAGGTCAGGCTGGAGGAGGGGTGAGGAGAGGTCAGGCTGGATGGAGAGGTGAGGAGAGGTCAGGCTGGAGGAGGAGTGAGGAAAGGTCAGGCTGGAGGAGGGGTGAGGAGAGGTCAGGCTGGAGGAGGGGTGAGGAGAGGTCAGGCTGGATGGAGGGGTGAGGAGAGGTCAGGCTGGAGGAGGTGTGAGGAGAGGTCAGGCTGGAGGAGGTGTGAGGAGAGGTCAGGCTGGAGGAGGGGTGAGGAGAGGTCAGGCTGGAGGAGGGGTGAGGAGAGGTCAGGCTGGAGGAGGTGTGAGGAGAGGTCAGGCTGGAGGAGGGGTGAGGAGAGGTCAGGCTGGAGGAGGTGTGAGGAGAGGTCAGGCTGGATGGAGGGGTGAGGAGAGGTCAGGCTGGATGGAGGGGTGAGGAGAGGTCAGGCTGGAAGACGGGTGAGGAGAGGTCAGGCTGGAGGAGGGGTGAGGTGAGGTGCGGATGGAGGAGGTGTGAGGAGAGGTGCGGCTGCTCCCGGGTGGCTCTGCAGGCTCCCGGTGCCTGCAGTGGTCTTCTATCTACTGCAGTCAAGGACCTGTGGTGATGTCAGAGTCACGTGACCCGCGATTTGCCTGCAGTAAGCTGGTGTCACGTGACTCTGACATCACCACAGGTCCTTGACTGCAGTAGAAGAGCTCTGCAGAGCCACCGGGAGCCTAGCGGAACACAACGGAAGACGGCGGGAGACTCCGGGGGCTCGGGGAGAGGTGAGGATTTTTTTTTTTTTTTTAACTGTAGAGCGGCTGCGGCTCGTGATGACGCTGCGCGTCATCACTCGCAGTGCCGCTAAGGAGTCTGGGATTGGGCTACAGTGCCCGAAATCCCAACTCCCGATTATATAAGTAGATAAGGGTACCTTTACACGCCGCCACAACAGGATGGATACCAACGGCTACTTCACGTGCACGAGCACGGCCGAACGGTTACCAAGGGGAAACGCACCCTCTTTACACGCCGCCACAAGGTGCGCTACGCTACGCTACATTTACAGCTAGCTACATTGCCGGGTGTCTCAAGTAGCCATCTGTAGCTCAGCGTACCTTATTTACACAACGCTACAACAAGCTAATATGGGCGGACCTGGTGCAGCAGGGACAGCACATAGGCGTGCCACAATTGTGGATTACAAGACGTCCGTACGGTGATAGGACAAAGCCAGAACATCATGATTGGGCAGGCATCGCAGGAGGCTGATTAATACATGACGCTCGAGCAATTGTGTAGTGTGACTGGTCAGCTCCTTAAATATGCCTCCCTATGCAGCGACTACCAATCGTCATGCAGGAGCTTCCACCAATGATCGCAGATGGGGCGCGGTAACACGGAGCCTGGGTCACGCCTTAGCTACATTGCAGCTACATCGCCGGGTGTCCAGTGTTCCCTTCTGTGGGTTCTTTACACGCCGATACAGCTTGCTACAATCGGCGATGTAGCCATCTGTTTATGGGCAGTGCACGGATACAGATGTATCTGTAGCCGGCTGTGTCGTCCCGTCTTCAGACGCCGCTACTACGGGCGATATTGGCGCCACAAGCTACATTTGTAGCCTGTAGCGGGTTGTATGCATCCTGTTGTGGCGGCGTGTAAAGGTACCTTAAGGGTTAACTTCTGTGGCTCTCCAGGTGAGCTGCTGCTGTGTGTGTCAGGTGATGTGTTTGTCCACTCTCCCAGCCTTTAAATAATCCCATTACCCTTCAGCTGGTGTTGTTGATAGAGTTCATACACTCTATGACCTGAGAGCTGTGTTATGCTGTTGTAATGAGGTGAACAATTCAGACTGCCGCATTGAGATGGACATGGAATTGGACTTTGTACAGTCCACTAATGCCCCCTGGTGGACAAGTGCGGAAACAATCACAGAGGTTGGAAATCCCCTGCCCTCTCTTTTGTTTACCCAGGAAAAGAAAGGGCGGGAGTGCAGTGCAGACCCGGAGCTCAGCCAGGACAGACCTGCGTGTGGTGTCTCACGACATAGGGCTCTTTTGCAACCAGATTCTGGGGAAGAAATACCCCGTGAGAATCGTTGCTGCAACTCCCGGTCTGCAGGATATTGTCTTACCGAGGGTTCAACTCAAATTCAAGACATTGCCTCCGGAATTCAGGACATTGCCACCGGATTACATGTGCAGGGGCTGTGACCGACATAAGGGAGCCATCTGTGCTACCGTGATCTCCCTTCTCCTGCTCGGTGTGCCCCGGGAGAGAGAGAGAGACTAACAAAAATCCGTTACCTGCGGAAGAAGACCAAAGAAGAGGACTGAGGAGTTTCCCCCTTCAGCGCTGCACCGGGACCCGTCATCGTGAGATCCCAGGCCTGCCACGTGGGAGCGACATCTTCTTCTGTGATAGACTGGTACGTGATTTGAGGGAAAGTTAAGGAAAGATATCTCTATTTTGTTTTTTTTCTTTGTCTTCTTCTTGCTGCGCACCCGGATAAAGTGAAGATCCAGGGACTCCACCATATACATGTGTGCAGCTAGATCAGTTGACTGTGTTATAGATATGTTTTACAGCAAAGAGATGTTACGACCGGTAAAATCTGAGTATGGAGATTCTGTTGAAGCAAGGCATACACACACACCCGCGGCCTTACCACTGGTCGCTACATCTGGCGTAGTCGGCAGGATGTGTGATCAACAGAATCTCCTTCCGGTAGTGACTTATAACCGGACAGCTCCCCCGGCATCTATTGTCAATCAGGTGAGGAAGTTTAACGGACGTAACTACCCTGTAACTGAATGGACCGAACAACTTAAGATAGTGGGGGAGATGTATAACATTGATCCTAAGACCTTAGCAGAAATGGCCATCCTAACATTAGAGGGGGAGGCGTGGACGACAGTCAGGCTGGAGACGGTTAGGGGCCGATGTACGTTGGATGACTTGGTGCGGGTGCTGGAGAACACCTATGGGCCGACCACATATGTGGGAACATTACAGTATATGTTCTTCCGGCGTACTCAACTCGAATCGGAGAGTTGCAGAAACAGGTGTTGCAGCTCACCCTGGACCAACAGGCGGACAGGCAAGCGAGACAACAACCCAGCCGGCCGATGGGAAGATGCTGGACATGCGGCGATCACCGCCATAGAGCAAACCGTTGCCCCCAGAACGTTCAAGTCCATCCATGGGCCGATATACCGGAACTAGCAAGTCATGCCCCACAACAGCGGCCACCTTTAAACTAGACACCCCTGCCAAAGAGGCTCACTCGGTGGGGGAGGCCAAAGAGAGGGGTGTAGGAAAACAGAGCCAGCCACGGAACAAACTTGCATCAAACAGCCCTACCCTGGAAGTATTATTGGAAGGGACCGCCGTGCAAGGATTAATGGATACTGGGTCTCAGGTATCCACCATCTCCGAGCAGTTTTACGAAGAGTATCTGAAGCCGCGGGTTGCCTATGACCCTGATACTACTATCAAGATCAAAGCAGCTAATAATCTACCCATTCCGGTGACGGGAGTTGCCTGGATGAACATCGAAGTCTGTGGGCAAGATCTCAGGAAGAGAGGGATAATCGTGGTCAGGGAAGGCTGTGGATCAGCAACGCCCATGATTATTGGGATCAACATCTTGAAAGACCTGAATCTGGTGTTGTTTACCAAGAGGGGGCCCAAGTACTGGCAAGAAGTGACCACACATAGGGCCACCCGCCGAGCCTTCCAACAAGTGGTCCGGACCTGCAATCTCCAGTGAATGACAGAAGAACAACTGCCGCTGGCCACGATCACCGTACCCCTCCATACTAGGATAACTTTACCTGCTGAGAAGGAGACCGTTATCTCGCTACCCCTTAGCACCACAAGACAGCTCGAAGGCGTGGAGGTGCTGATTGAGCCGTGCACCCCGAAGGAAGGGAAGCTGAACCCCCTAGTTGCTCGAACGCTAGCCGTTGTAAGAAAGGGGAGGATTCCTGTCAGGCTGGGTAACACGGCTAACGTGAGCATTGACCTAGAGGCTGGGACACAACTCGCCCGAGTTTACGCCCTGACCGAAGAGGTGAACCCTATGAACCCCCTCCAGTTCGCACCGTCTACAGAGGGAGATTGGACAGTGACGGTCTCTGCCATGGCCGCTGTCGCGGGCGACATCAACGCAGGGCGAGAACTACGAGAAAAGTGCCAGTTGGACATATCCCAATACTCCAATCAAGAAGTGTCCCAGGTGGAAGAGTTACTTCAAGAGCACCAGGCGTCCTTTGCCCGGCATGACACCGACTTTGGATGCACCCCCAGTATCAAGCACGAAATCCCCACAGGTGATACCGCTCCTATCCATGAAAGGTACCGCCAAATACCTCCCCAACAATACCAAAAAGTGAAAAATCTCCTGAATTCCATGTTACACGCTGGAGTGGTACGAGAAAGCCAGAGCCCCTGGGCTGCACCAGTGGTGATAGTCAAGAAGAAAGACGGGTCCCTGAGGTTCTGCGTGGACTACCGCCGTTTGAATGCTTGCACCATCCGGGACTCATACCCTTTACCAAGGATCGAAGAATCCCTGACAGCCCTGAAGAAAGCTAAATATTTTTCATCATTGGACCTGGCCAGTGGCTATTGGCAGGTACCTATGCACGATAAAGATAGAGAAAAGACTGCTTTCATCCTACCCATGGGCCTGTACGAGTTCGACCGGATGCCCTTTGGTCTGAACAACGCGCCGGGGACCTTCCAGCGACTGATGGAGCGCTGCCTGGGGGACTTCAACTTCGACTTCACCCTCATTTACCTGGACGACATCGTAGTCTATTCGGCCACATTTGAAGAACACCTGCAACAGCTGGGCCGTGTGTTTCGTAGGTTGAGAGAACATGGCCTGAAGTTGAAACCCAGCAAGTGCCGTCTTCTGCAGCCCGAGATCGATTACCTGAGTCACCGGATCTCGGCCGAAGGTGTACAGCCGTCTTCGGAGAAAATAGCCGCCGTGCGGGACTGGCCACAGCCTACGAACGTCAGAGAGGTCAGGGCCTTCCTGGGGTTGGCCGGCTACTACCGCTGGTTCGTAAGAAACTTCGCCCGGCTTGCTGCACCCTTGCACGAACTGCTTCGAGGGACCACCAACGGCCCCAGAGGACGACCCATCATCTGGGGACCCAGCCAGGAAGAATCGTTCCAAGCCCTAAAGAGTGCCTTGACTTCACCCCCCATCCTGGCATATGCAGACTACAATCTCCCTTTCCAACTACATACCGATGCCAGCCTACAAGGTCTAGGAGCAGTACTTTCACAAGTACAAGAAGGCAAGGAACATGTCATAGCCTATGCCAGTCGATCCCTACACGAGGGCGAGAAGAACCCCATCAATTACAGCTCGTTCCGGCTGGAGCTGTTGGCCCTAACGTGGGCTATGACGGAAACATTTGCAGGATATCTCACGGGGACAGAAGTACTAGTCCTGACAGATAACAATCCGTTGGCCCACTTAGAGAATGCAAAACTCGGAGTCATGGAACAGCGTTGGATGGCTCGACTCTCTAAGTTCAACTACAAGATCAAATACAGGGCTGGGGCTGAGAATCAAAATGCGGACAGCCTGTCTAGAGTGTCATACCCCTTACTCACCAGAGACCGGGATGAAGAACTAGAAGGAGACGAGACGCCCAACTTTGCAAGGCTTGCCCAACATATGATGGATTACCGCCAGTTCGTTGTGGGCGAAGTTGGAACTCCAGTGGGGGTCACACTGTGTCCCCAAGAGTGGTGCAGGCTCCAGGATCAGAACCCTGAATGGGCTCTACTCAAACAATGGGTGAAGCAAAGGCAGAAGTTCCCCCCTGACACGCGGGCACGACTGTCTACCGGGACCTCGACCCTGCTCAGCCAGTGGGACCGGCTGGTTCTGCGAGAAGAAGTATTATACCGGAAGGTTCTCTTGTCTCACATGCTGGAGGAATGCACACAAGTTGTAGTACCTGCCCAGTTAGCCCGTGAGATGGTGGCTGAAGCCCACAAAAGGAATGGACACTTCAGAGTAGATAAGACGTTTCGGTGGATTCAACAATCTATCTATTGTCCGGGGCTCCGCAAGCTGGTTGAAGATGTCTGCAGAACCTGTTGCACCTGTGAACTGCACAAGTCCACCGAACAGCGTGCACCTGTCCAGACGATTAAAACCTCCAGGCCTCTTGAGCTGTTGATGGTGGACTATCTGCTGATCGGGACGGCGAGCAGTGGCTATCAATACTGCCTAGTCATGGTGGACCACTTCACAAAATTCGCCGTCGTTGTTGCTACCAAGGACCAGACGGCCGAATCGGCTGCACAGGCCATCTGTCGGCAGTTCATCCACGTCTATGGGTGTCCGGAGAGGTTACACTCCGACCAGGGGGCTTGTTTCGAAGGCAGAGTCATCGAGGAGCTGCATCGGCTGTATGGGATCCAGAAGTCGAGGACCACTCCTTACCATCCACAAGGGAACGGTGCATGTGAATGCTTTAACCGGACCCTACTCCAGCTGATCCGCACCTCGGCCGAAGATAAGAAAGATCGATGGCTCCAATTCCTTCCAGATTTAGTATGGGCCTACAACAACCAGGTCCACTCCGTGACTGGCTACACCCCACACACCCTTCTCTTTGACCGCCCAGGAAAAGGGGTCCATGACCTGAACCTATTCCGCACAGAAAAAGATGTCTGCCATAACAACCCCTCCTGGCTAAATGCTCACCGACAGAAGATGGAGACTGTGCACCGGCTGGTGAGTCAACAAATCCGGGGCCAGATACATGCTGACCCACTCCCCGTGCAAGAGAAACCCTTAAAGTTGGGACAGCTAGTCTTGCTCCGTATTAGGAAGCCCCAAGGGAAACTTCGAGCCAAGTGGGAGACTGAAGTCTACCAGGTAATCGAACGCCCTTACCCCAATGGACATGTATACCGAGTGCGGGGTGAAGACAGCCGCAGCACTCGCACTGTGCACCGAAATATGTTGCGCCCCTGCCGCTCCCGGCCTGACTCCCCTCCCACAGTAACCGGAGGGGGTGACGCTGCTGACATGACTGACGTCACGGACATTTCTCAACATAGAGACCGGTGACCCACCTACACAGACCAGTCCCTCTCCCGGAGTACTGACTGGAGTGGGGCATAAAGACAGTGACGAGGAGGGGAACAACTGACCCTTGCAACGCACTGACTGCACCACTGCTGGGATCCCGCCCGGACGGTCTTACAGGGACCAGTATGTATGGCCCACTTCTCAACCAACCCCTGTGACAACTACAGTCATCACCGCCTGGGAACCGACGGTAGTTGACAGAGACTGCCAAACTTTAAGTGGGGGGGTATGTAATGATGTGAACAATTCAGACTGCCGCATTGAGATGGACATGGAATTGGACTTTGTACAGTCCACTAATGCCCCCTGGTGGACAAGTGCGGAAACAATCACAGAGGTTGGAAATCCCCTGCCCTCTCTTTTGTTTACCCAGGAAAAGAAAGGGCGAGAGTGCAGTGCAGACCCGGAGCTCAGCCAGGACAGACCTGCATGTGGTGTCTCCCGACATAGGGCTCTTTTGCAACCGGATTCTGGGGAAGAAATACCCCATGAGAATCGTTGCTGCAACCCCCGGTCTGCAGGATATTGTCTTACCGAGGGTTCAACCCAAATTCAGGACATTGCCTCCGGAATTCAGGACATTGCCACCGGATTACATGTGCAGGGGCTGTGACCAACATAAGGGAGCCATCTGTGCTACCGTGATCTCCCTTCTGCTGCTCGGTGTGCCCCGGGAGAGAGAGAGAGACTAACAAAAATCCGTTACCTGCGGAAGAAGACCAAAGAAGAGGACTGAGGAGTTTCTCCCTTCAGCGCTGCACCGGGACCCGTCATCGTGAGATCCCAGGCCTGCCACGTGGGAGCGACATCTTCTTCCGTGATAGACTGGTACGTGATTTGAGGGAAAGTTAGGGAAAGATATCTCAATTTTGTTTTTTTTCTTTGTCTTCTTCTTGCTGCGCACCCGGATAAAGTGAAGATCCAGGGACTCCACCATATATATGTGTGAAGCTAGATCAGTTGACTGTGTTATAGATATGTTTTACAGTAAAGAGATGTTACGACCGGTAAAATCTGAGTATGGAGATTCTGTTGAAGCAAGGCATACACACACACCAGCGGCCTTACCACCGGTCGCTACACACACACCAACTTCTGTGTCCAACTTCTGAACAGATCTCTGGTTGTAGTGAAATCATGGACACATTGTTACATTTGTACACAGCCACAAAATGGAGCAATGTGTCCATGATTTCACTGCAATCAGAGATCTGTTCAGAAGTTGGACACAGAAGTTGGTGTGTGTAAAGCGGCCCTAAGATGAGACTCTTCCAATGCAATCTATGGGAGCTGTCAAGGAAATTATCTAACATAATGAACTGGACAATTGTTAATGTTTGAATATACTGAAGACTCCATTTCGGACTTCTGAGATGGACTATAAAATGGCATCTGACAAACTTGCAAACATGTTTTTCCTAACAGACTCATAAATATGTTTTTCTCTTTGAACATGTCTAAACATGTCCCTCAATAACCCAATCTGATCAAGATAAGATAAGAACTAAGAGCTATACACCTAAGGACCAATCTGTGCACATCTGTGCCCATAGGAATACATGGAGGCCAAATCGGATCCGTGGCTATCCGTTTTACAATGGATAGCCACAGATGAACAAAAAAACATGATGTGAAAGCAGCCTTATTGCACATATACCAACTTAAGCTCCAGCTCATTTTGTTTGTTAGGTCTCTATTATTGATTACTGATGGTAGCACAAGGCCCATTTTTTATTAATAATAACCCTATAACAAAATTCTTAACTACTAAGAAATAAATTGACTCGAACAACTGCGTGGATAACAAAAAGGTTGTGATGTTTATTATGGGTAATAAACAAACATTAAAGATAAGTACCAATAAATTATGATAATAAACTTTAAAACCATGTTCACTTCTTTATTAATAAACAATCCAGACAGCTTACTGCCTATCATTCCCAACCGGCTAAGCCAGATGCTTAGCCCCCCCCAAACAACACAACCCTTGCTCCACGCAGTTCTGTAAGCCAATATTAAATATATCATTACCCACATCCGAAAGATGAACCAAATCCCTATTATACAGACCATGAGTGTAATCCTCCAGGTCCACATGTCTATACGAGAATCCTCCCACGAGATTCATAAACTTCTCTAAGGAACGATTGACTCGCTTCCTTATTTTGTCCATAAATTTGTGATCTGGCGTAGCCCAAATTAATCTAGGGATAGCTTCCGAAAAAATTAGTATGGACTTAGGCAAAATGTTGGCAAGGACGGCAATGTCCCGACGCATAGACCCAATCAGGTCCAAAGTGCAGATTTTTCCTAAGTCGTTGCGAGACAAATGAAAAATCAAGATATCGGGTGATGGCCAAACAGAAAGTAAACGCCTCACCTCTTTTACCAAAGCATCCCAATGTAAACCCCTTATCCCGCACCAAAAAATACGCACTTCACCTTTATCAAAGGAAAGATTGTCCGAATACGGCCTTTGTTGGGCTCTAGCAAACGCACGTGCAATATAAGAATGTCCCAAGATCCAGACCACAACCGGACCTGGAGAAAAAGATAAAAATATACAACACATTTAAAATTACACAAAGGGGGGCGAATATACGCCTTATAGCACTTAGATTTACAACGGCCAACAGCTTTAATCTTAGTAGATGATAAACCCAAATTTGCTGCAGCTGTGGCAGCGCCTATTCTGAAGGAATGAGACGTCAATTTAAGGTGGGAAAGATTTAGTTTTGCTGAACAATTACGTAATATAGCATTAAACTGGAACGTAGTAGCAGGGGATCCATCCGAGTGGATAAACAATGCACCTGGAAGGTCAGAACGAACTTTAAGCCAATTACGTAAATGCATAACTGGGCATAAATCAGAACCTGCAACACTATGTAGCGTTATCAAACTACCCTGACGCAATTGGTCAGTTTTTGATTTACTAAGGAGCAGGGAGACAGATGATCTTTGCAGCGTTACATTTTTTATTAACAGACCGGTTGGACAAGACTTCTTTATAGACATTAATTCGCCAAAAAAAGCGCAAACAAAAGCGGTTTTAAATAGGCAAGATTCATAAGTGTCAAAACATACCGACGGTAAGATGGTCAAAAACTGAGAAAGTAAATCAGCGGTGATCGGCCGCCTGACGTCTACAAATGATGATTTCTTTCTAAGCCCTTTCATACATTGCTTCACTGCGAAGTGAGACGACAGGGGGTCAATACCGCGTAATTTTAGAAAAAAGGATACGCCTGCCAACATTTTTTGGATCGTAGAATAACCTAGGTTCCTATTTATTAAATGATCAATAAAACCTAACGCTAAATAAGTATCGCTCTGAAAAAAGGAAACATGCATATTATTGCAAAATGTAACCCATTCAAACCAAGCTGAGTTATAACCTGACCACGTGTTCACTGCCAGAGAATTTTGTATCAGGGACGAAATCACTCCCATATGATCTCCCATAGACCCGGAGGGCAAGGATGCCCCTGCGCTGTTGATCCATGGACCAAATCCGTGAATAACCCCTTCTGATGAGACAAAATATCAGCGAGGTTATTAAAAAGACCAGTACAGAATTTTGCTTTCAACCATATATTGTGGCTCATACATATTAAAACAATCCGCCGTAAAATTCTCGCAGAATAATGACATTTTGAAGACAGGGTATTGATTGAAAAAACTGTTCCCAAATGATCAGATAGCAAGGAGATCCTCTTATTTTCTAAATCTGGGGCCCAAATAGACAGGGCAACCAAAATAGAAAATAACTTGAGCACTGTTGGTTTGCTAGTAATACCTTGAAGATGCCATATATCAGGCCAAGGCGCTGATGAAAAAGAATTGCCAAAACAAACACCGTAACCATGAGCTTCTGATGCATTAAAAGATAAGTTAAGGGCGTCAGAAGATAAAAATTCTTCCTGACAGCAACTAATACCATTATAATCAGACAAAAATTGCGACCATATTCTAAGGTCGTCTTTTAGGGGTGCAGTAAGCCTAAGGTGAGAAGTGGGCGATGACAAGCCTCTAGTGGCCTCATACAAACGATGTGAAAATACTCTCCCCATTGGCACTACTCGTAAAGCAAAGTTTAAAAGACCCAATAATGACTGAAGATCCCTTAATGTGGTCTTATCCCTTGATAACATCATAGATATCATCAACCTAAGTTTGGATAATTTATCCGACGGTAAACGGAGTTCCATGGCCTTGGAGTCAATAATAATACCTAAAAATTGAATCTCCGTACAAGGGAGTACCGTCTTTTCATGGGCTATTGGGACACCAAAATGAGAGCGTTGGTCTAAAAATTTAAAAACTAAACAACTACAAGCATCAGAGTTAGCGGGGCCTATAAAGAAAAAATCTTCAAGATAATGCATTGCACCCCCCCTTGGCACTTCATGTTGAACAGACCATTGTAAAAAGGTAGAAAAATTTTCAAAATAAAAGCAAGACATTGAAAACCCCATAGGGAGGCATTTATCAAAATAAAAACTATTACCGAACTGAAAACCCAGTGAATTAAAACCAGACGGTAAGACAGGCAAAATTCGGAAAGCTGATTTAATGTCGGTTTTAGCCATTAATGCACCAACGCTGTACTGTCTCAAAAGCTCAATGGCACAATCAAAGGAAGAATACTGAACAGAGGCATCAGACTTGCAGATCTGATCATTCAAAGAAAAACATTTTGGGTATGACAAATGATGGATTAATCTAAAGGAGCCAGGCTAATTCAATTTCTTTTTGGATTTTTTCAAGAACAACATCTTCAAATCCAATGACGGAGGCCAAATTATCGACCCACGTACAGCCCACCCCGTGATACTCAGGGACGAAAAAAACATCCCTGAAACCACGGTAGAGCAAATCAGCACTCACTGTGTCTGGGTAGAGTCTTAGCCAAGGCACCATGTTTTCCAACTTCACTGGAGTCCGTGCTTTTGGAAACAACTTCTTTGGTGCCAGGCTGAACTTGGGACGGATAACCGTGTTTTTTGAAACATTTTGAAAGGGGGTGGGCTCCTCCACAAAAAGAACATTCATGCTTGAACCTACAATTGGAAGACCATTTGCAGGTTGAATCATTAAAGGCATAACAGAAGCCTTTTTTAATCGTCTGGTTTGGCGAAGGCTGTCTAATCATGGTATTCCTCTGTGGCAACATCAAATTGAGCCATAGGCCCACATCCTTACTACCCCATTTCATGTCAGGGTGAACGGACAGCTTTTGGCGGAAAGACTCGTCGTATGCACACCAAGCCATTCCGCCAAAATGTTTGTAAGCTTAGAGGATAATCTCAACATGTTGAAACAATCCTGAGCAACACATTGGTTGCCGTTCACCCAAAACAGAAGCAAAGATACAAAATGCATGTAACCAGCTATTAAACGATTTAAAGGGGCGCTTTTTATCCTCCCCCTCCCCCTTATCCTTGGAGCTATCCTTAGAAACAGGGATAAGAGAAAAGATGTCAATAAATTCCTCGTTCCAAATCTTATCCTTCACTGTATTAGGAAGGTGAAAACCAAGCGGGAATAAATCGCAGGTCAGAGCCTCTTTAAAACATGTGTCAGAGACTCCACTCAAAGAACGAGCTGGAGCAGTGACCGCAGAGTCCTGAGGCTGAGACCCATGATCAAACCCCGACCGAGGGAATAAATCAAATACTATATTCTGTACCAACTGTTTGAGGTGATACAGACCCTCGTCACTATGGGCCACAGACAGGGGCACATGACAGTTCTCACCCTGTCCGGCGTGATGTGAAGGATGAGCATCTTCTTCAGACATCCTCCGTGTCTTCTGTCCAGGAGAAGCTGGATGGGCCTTGCTGTTATCAGAGTCTGAAGATTCAGACTCTCAGACCCAGGCCGCCGCCACCGACTCTGCGTTCCTCTTGCTTGACCTCTGGTTGTGCCTCGCTGGGGATCTGCCTCCTGACGCTGATCCCTGGGCCGCCGATGCGCTTTTACGGCACCGGCGGCTAGACGGGTCACGGCCTCTCTTTACGGCCGCTCTAGGCTGGGGCTCCCTCTGGTGGCGGCCTCCGGTACTGACCGCTGCTGAAGCAGAGCGGCGGGGCAGAGACTTCCGCCTGGCAAGGGGATTCTTCCTTGCCGGAGCTGACGCGGTGGAATGGGCGGCCCCCTGCTTTTCCTTCCGCCGGATGCATAGCCTGATAGGAGACTTCCGCACAGTAGCAGCAGCAGCGGGTCCCTCGCCTTCAGGCTCCGGCTCCGGTTCAGCGATCGTCACGACCTCCGACGGCGGCCCCTGTGACAGCGGCGCCTGAAGACACTGCCGAAGCCATTCTTCTCCTCCCAGACCTCCGATCCTCTTCTGCAGCTCCTCAAGTAAGGCTTCCATCCTCCTCCTGTTCTTCTTCTTTCTTCCAGGATCCCGCTGAGACTGCAGCCGGCCGATCCTGACACCTGCTTAAATACAAAATCATCTCTCCCGCTCAGGGAGACTTAGCCAATCACCAGGCTGCCAGGTATCTTACCTACACCTGGCAGCCAATCACAGTAAAACTGGAAATTTACCTCAGGGCCTGGTCCCCATAGCAACCAGGCCACATCTGCCCAGATACTGGGATAACTATAGAATAACCAATCCTGACCCTCCTATATTAAGTATAGGGCCTGTGCGTGTGCGACCATACGACAGCCCTATTAGAAATATGTCTGTCTGTCCATTCTAAGTATAATCATCAATAATGAGTTAGGGCCAACTCCAAGTACCTCCACTGATCAGCTCTAGGGCACCAAAAGTAGCACAGCTTTATACAATGTGATGTGATCATGAATGTTATTGCTACTCTGTCCCACTGACTTACCACCCTGCAAACCGCTTTAAGAACTTCATACTTAAATTTTAGGCAATGTAGCATTGGTTCAATTGAAAAGCATTTAATTATTCATATGTCAATATATTTTCTTCCTTTGTGTTGTACTTATAAGTTTTTCTCATGTCCAGGTTGGCCGCTAATTCAAAAAGCTTCAGTAGCTGCAGTTTGGAGGAATTCCAGTATTTTATAATGAAGACTGGTACGCCATGCCTCATGAGTCATCCTAACATGAGGCCTCTGAGGAATCCTTTATTGTGTGTGAATAAAGTATTGGATGAGTGGGAGGCATGTGACTGTGGAACAGAAGAGGTCAGTAATCAAATCAATTTGTAGATAAGCCTGTAGTGTGTTATGCCCTACTTGATGACAGCAGTGATGAACAGAGACCCTGAGTATAGTGGAGGTGTGGAGGCGGGGGTCACCTACGAGTCAATTTATGGTAGTGCAGTGTGAGCCAAATATTGTGCTAGCCAGAAGTCCTTATATTCATGAGTGGAGGGCCTAAATATAGAGGTGCGCGAGCCCAACATTGGGAGGGCTCCCAGCTTGGCTTGGGATTCACCTGATAAACTTTGAGTTTTTGATATGGAGTATGGTGTGAGATGTGTCCAATGGACATTAATATTTGTGTTTTACTTTTTTTTGTAACTGGTACCTCAGACAGATGCTTCAACTCCCGATCTAAAGTAAAGAAAAACATTTTAGCATTTTTACACCTCGTGTAGCCAATTTTTGTATTTTTGCACTTCTATTAATTGCTCTCTTTTTAACATCTCTTATAACCATACTAGCTGTGAGCCCGATGCAAATGCATCGGGATTCTAGAACGTGCATTAATTTGATTATAGTAGTCATAGCTGTTAGCCTGATGCAAATGCATCGGGTATCTAAAATATGTTTATGGTTTTTTTAAACATTTTTAAATAATAATCGCATCATCAATAGCAATAATATAAGCCATAGCATTATTATTAGCAGTATTAGCAGTATTAATAGCATTATTAGCAGTATTATGAGCATTAATAACAGTATTATAGCATTAATAGCATTATTATTAGCATTAATAGCATTATTAATAGCATTATTAGCATTAATAATAGCATTAATAACATTATTAATAGCATTATTGCATTATATTATGCATTAATTAGCATTAATAATAGCATTATTAGCATTAATAATAGCATTAATAACATTATTAATAGCATTAATAGCATTATTATTAGCATTAATAGCATTAATAATAACATTATTAGCATTAATAATAGCATAATAAAATATTATAGCATTATTTTATTTTATAAATTTTTACATTAATAATAGCATTATGCATTAATAATAGGATATAACATTATATAGCATTTGCATTATATTAGCATTATAGCATATAATAGCATTATTAGCATTAATAATAGCATTAATAACATTATTAATAGCATTAATAGCATTATTATTAGCATTAATAGCAATATAATAGCATTTACATAGATAACATTAATAGCATTTAATATCATTAATAGCATATATTATAGCATTAATAGCATTATTAATAGCATTAATAGCATTAATAATAGCATTAATAACATTATTAATAGCATTAATAGCATTATTATTAGCATTAATAGCATAATAATGCATTATAGCATTAATATTAGCATTAAATAATAGCATTATTAATAGCATTAATAGCATTATTAATAGCATTAATAGCATATTAATTAGCATTAATAGCATTAATTAGGATTATTACATAATAATTAATAGCATTAATAGCATTATTATTAGCATTAATAGCATTAATAATAGCATTATTAGCATTAATAATAGCATTAATAACTTATTAATGCATTAATAATTATATTAGCATTATTAGCATTACTTAATAGCATTAATGATAATATTAATATAGCATAATAGCATAATAATACATAATAGCATTATTAATAGCATTAATAGCACTATGCATAATTAATAGCATTAATAGCATTATTAATAGCATTATATAGCATATATAGATTAAAATTAGCATTAATAGCATTAATTAATTTAGCATTAATAATACATTATTAGGATAATAAATTATAGCATATAATAGCATTAATAGCATTAATTTAATAGCATTAATAGCATTAATTAATAGCATTATTATTATTATAGCATTAATAATAGCATTTACTTATGCATATATAATATGCATTAATAAATTGCATTAATAGCATTATAGCATTAATTAACATTATATAGCATTATTATTAGCATTATTACATAATGCATTATATTAGATTAATAGCATTAATAATAATGAATAGATTAATATTAGCATTAATAGCATTAATAGCATAATTAATAGCATTAATAGCATTATTAATAGCATTAATAGCATTAATAGGAAATTATTAGCATTAATAGCATTATTAATAGATTAATATATACCATTAATAAGGATAATATATTTAGCATTAATAGCATTAATAGCATAATTAATAGCATTAATAGCATTATTAATAGCATTATATATAGCATTAATAGCATTAATAATAGCATTATTAGATTAATAATAGCATTAATAACATTATTAATAGCATTAATTAGCATTATATAGCATATAGCTATATATAATGCATTAATAGCATAATATTATGCATTAATAGCATTATTAATAGCATTAATAATACATTAATAGGATAAATATTAGCATTAATAGCATTAATAGCATAATAATAGCATTAATAGCATTATTATAGCATTAATAGCATTATATTAGCATAAATAGCATTAATAATAGCATTATTAGCATTAATAATAGCATTAATAACATTATTAATAGCATTAATAGCATTATTATTAGCATTAATAGCATTAATATATTATTAATAGCATAATAGCATTTATAATAGCATTAATAGGATTAATAGCATTATTAATAGCATTATTAATAGCATTAATTGCTTTAATAATAGATTAATAGCATAAATAATAGCATTAATAGCATTATTATAGCATTAATAGCATTAATAGCAAATATATTAGCATTAATAGCATTATTAATAGCATTAATAATAGCATTAATAGGATAAATATTAGCATTAATAGCATTAATAGCATAATTAATAGCATTAATAGCATTATTAATAGCATTAATAGCATTATTATTAGCATTAATAGCATTAATAATAGCAGCATTATTAGCATTATTAATAGCATTATAGCATATATATTAGCATTAATAGCATTAATAGCATTATTATTAGCATTAATAGCATTAATATATTACCATTAATAGGATAAATATTAGCATTATAATAGCATTAATAGCATAAATAATAGCATTATAATAGCATTATTAATAGCATTAATAGCATATATTATTAGCATGAATAGCATTAATACTAGCATTATTAGCATTAATAATAGCATTAATAGCATTATTAATAGCATTAATAGCATTATTATTAGCATAAATAGCATTAATAATAGCATTATTAGCATTAATAATAGCATTAATAACATTATTAATAGCATTAATAGCATTATTATTAGCATTAATAGCATTAATAATAGCATTATTAGCATTAATAATAGCATTAATAACATTATTAATAGCATTATTATGAGCATTAATAGCATTAATAGTATTATTAATAGCATGAATAGCATTATTAATAGCATTAATAGGATTAATAGCATTATTAATAGCATTCATAGCATAAATAATAGAATTAATAGCATAAAAAATAGCATTAATAGCATTAGTATTAGCATAAAGAGCATTAATAGCAATATTATTATGCATGAATAGCATTATTAATAGCATTAATAGCATTAATAGGATAAATATTAGCATTAATAGCATTAATAGCATAATTAATAGCATTAATAGCATTATTAATAGCATTAATAGCATTATTAATAGCATTAATTAGCATTAATAATAGCAGCATTATTAGCATTATTAATAGCATTAATAGCATTATTATTAGCATTAATAGCATTAATAGCATTATTATTAGCATTAATAGCATTAATAATACCATTAATAGGATAAATATTAGCATTAATAGCATAATAGCATAAATAATAGCATTAATAGCATTATTATAGCATTAATAGCATTATTATTAGCATTGAATAGCATTATATAGCATTATTAGCATTTAATAATTTGCATTAATAGCATTATTAATAGCATTAATAGCATTATTATTAGCATAAATAGCATTAATAATAGCATTATTAGCATTAATAATAGCATTAATAACAATTATTAATAGCATTAATATAGCATTATTATTAGCATTAATAGCATTATTATAGCATTATTAGCATTAATAATTAATTTATAATATTATTAATACATTATTATGAGCATTATTAGCATTAATAGTATTATTAATAGCATGAATAGCATTATTAATAGCATTAATAGGATTAATAGCATTATTATAGCATTCATATGCATAAATAATAGAATTAATAATAAAATAGCATTAATAGCATTAGTATTAGCATAAAGAGCATTAATAGCAATATTATTAGCATGAATAGCATTATTAATAGCATTAATAGCATTAATAGGATAAATATTAGCATTAATAGCATTAATAGCATTATTAATAGCATTAATAGCATTATTATTAGCATTAATAGCATTAATTAATAGCATTATTAGCATATAATCAATAGCATTAATAACATTAATTAATAGCATTAATAGCATTATTATTAGCATTAATAGCATTAATAGCATTATTATTAGCATTAATAGCATTAATAATACCATTAATAGGATAAATATTAGCATTAATAGCATAAATAATAGCATTAATAGCATTATTAATAGCATTAATAGCATTATTATTAGCATAAATAGCATTAATAATAGCATTATTAGCATTAATAATAGCATTAATAACATTTATTAATAGCATTATATAGCATTATTATTAGCATTAATAGCATTAATAATAGCATTATTAGCATTAATAATAGCATTAATAACATTATTATTAGCATTAATATTATTATTTTTATTGAATTATTTATTATTTTTTATTTATTTTTTTATTATTTTTTAATTATTTTTTAATTATTTTTTTATTATTTAAATTTATTATTTAGGCTGAGACCCAGTTCTCATTCAGGTCCGCTGAAAGGGCTGATATAATTAGCATATATTTCATTTTTTTATTATTATTTTTATTGAATTATTTATTATTTTTTATTTATTTTTTTATTATTTTTTAATTATTTTTTAATTATTTTTTTTTTATATTAAATTTATTATTTAGGCTGAGACCCAGTTCTCATTCAGGTCCGCTGGAAGGGCTGATATAATTAGCATATATTTAATTTTTTTATTATTATTTTTATTGAATTATTTATTATTTTTTATTTATTTTTTTTATTATTTTGTAATTATTTTTTAATTATTTTTTTTATTATTAAATTTATTATTTAGGCTGAGACCCAGTTCTCATTCAGGTCCGCTGGAAGGGCTGATATAATTAGCATATATTTAATTTTTTTATTATTATTTTTATTGAATTATTTATTATTTTTTATTTATTTTTTTATTATTTTTTAATTATTTTTTAATTATTTTTTTTATTATTAAATTTATTATTTAGGCTGAGACCCAGTTCTCATTCAGGTCCGCTGGAAGGGCTGATATAATTAGCATATATTTAATTTTTTTATTATTATTTTTATTGAATTATTTATTATTTTTTATTTATTTTTTTATTATTTTTAATTATTTTTTAATTATTTTTTTTATTATTAAATTTATTATTTAGGCTGAGACCCAGCTCTCATTCAGGTCCGCTGGAAGGGCTGATATAATTAGCATATATTTAATTTTTTTATTATTATTTTTATTGAATTATTTATTATTTTTTATTTATATTTTTATTATTTTTTAATTATTTTTTAATTATTTTTTTTATTATTAAATGTATTATTTAGGCTGAGACCCAGTTCTCATTCAGGTCCGCTGGAAGGGCTGATATAATTAGCATATATTTTTTTTTTTTATTATTATTTTTATTGAATTATTTATTATTTTTTATTTATTTTTTTATTTATTTTTTAATTATTTTTTAATTATTTTTTTTATTATTAAATTTATTATTTAGGCTGAGACACAGTTCTCATTCAGGTCCGCTGAAATTTTATTATTTTTAAATTATTTTTTAATTATTTTTTTTATTATTAAATTTATTTGTTCCCATTGAAATACATTAGCGGTGTGTCCGGGATTTTATGGCCGCCGACCTGGTTCTATTTGTCGGCCCTAAAATCGCGGACACACCGCTAATGCATGTCTATGGGCAGTGAGCTCGAATTCTGATTGGTCGGCGACCAATCCGAAATCGGGCTGACTGCCCATAGAGATGCATTAGCGGTGTGTCGGCGATTTTAGGGCCGACAAATAGAACCAGGTGGCCGGCCATAAAATCGCCGACACACCGCTAATGTATTTGAATGGGAAAGGAGGGGCTCTTCTGATTGGCTGAGGGCAGTAGAGAGCGACCAATCAGAAGAGCCCCTCAGATGTCATTAAGATAGAATGGCGGATTTGTCGTCCATTCTATGTTAATGATAACTGAAGAGGACGTCGGAGCTGGAAGTTGGCGGAAAGAAGACAGAAGATCCCCGGGGCCGGACGAAGAGGCGGAGATGGCGGAAAGAAGAGAGAAGACCCCCGGGGCCGGATGAAGAGGACGCCTGGCCGGACGGAGGACTTGTGGATCGGACGGACGATCAGATGATTAAGAAGGCATGTAAGTGATCGACGGGGACGTTAGGTTAGGGGACGGCGGGGGCTTCGGGTGTAGGGCTTTAGGTGTTAGCGACAGCGGCGGGGGAAAGCGGCGGGGGAAAGCGGCGGGGGAAAGCGGCGGGAACTTAGGAGTCGGCGGGGCTTAGGGGGTAGGGGCATAGGTGCGGCGGGTCGGGGCTTAGGGTGTAGGGGTTTTGCGGACTTAGGGGGTAGGGGCTTAGGTGCGGCGGGTCGGGGCTTAGGGTGTAGGGGTGCGGCGGACTTAGGGGGTAGGGGCATAGGTGCGGCGGGTCGGGGCTTAGGGTGTAGGGGTTTTGCGGACTTAGGGGGTAGGGGCTTAGGTGTGCGGCGGGTCGGGGCTTAGGTGTAGGGTGCGGCGGACTTAGGGGTAGGGGCATAGGGGCGGGGGTCGGGGCTTAGGGTGTAGGGTGCGGCGGACTTAGGGGGTAGGGGCATAGGTGCGGCGGGTCGGGGCTTAGGGTGTAGGGGTGCGGTGGACTGGGTGGTAGGTGGTCGGGCGGATTAGGGTGAGGGGGTGGGCTTAGGTTAGGGGTAGGTTAGGTGTGCGGCGGGGTCGGGGCTTAGGGTGTAGGTGTGTGCGGCGGACTTAGGGTGTAGGGGCATAGGTGCGGCGGGTCGGGCGGGGGAAAGCGGCGGGTGAAAGCGGCGGGAGCTTAGGAGGCGGCGGGGCTTAGGGGGTAGGGGCATAGGTGCGGCGGGTCGGGGCTTAGGGTGTAGGGGTGCGGCAGCGGGGCTTAGGGGGTAGGGGCATAGGTGCGGCGGGTCGGGGCTTAGGGTGTAGGGGTGCGGCGGACTTAGGGGGTAGGGGCATAGGTGCGGTGGGTCGGGGCTTAGGGTGTAGGGGTGCGGCGGACTTAGGGGGTAGGGGCATAGGTGCGGCGGGTCGGGGCTTAGGGTGTAGGGGTGCGGCGGACTTAGGGGGTAGGGGCTTAGGTGTGCGGCGGGTCGGGGCTTAGGGTGTAGGGGTGCGGGGGCAGGGGGCTGTAGTGTACAGCGCGTAGTGGCTTAGAGCGGCAGGGGGCTGTAGTGTACAGCGCGATGGTATACTACAGTCCCATGGCGCTTATGGGCATGGGACTGTAGTATACTATAGCGGTGTACAGTACAGTAGTATGGGCTTCTGTGGCTTGGTTAGTGGTAGGTGTCAGCGACTCGCAATGCCCGCTTCGCGGGCATTGCTTTGCGAGGCTGCAACGACTCGCAATGCCCGCTTTGCGGGCATTGCTTCGGGAGTCGCCGTGGCCGCATAGCGGCCACGGACAGAGTCCAGGAGATGAAACCTGGACTCGCTAACCAAGCCACCGGAAGTTGCGCCGCTCCGACGGAAGTCAGCTACGGCAATTATATAATAGATGAAAGGCAAGGCAAGTTGTATTTTGAATGATACCATTCATTTTCCATATAATCTATTATATAATCGCGAATCGCAAATCCGCCCCTCTCGGCGCTACTTCCGGCGTGGTCATGTGGCCATGTTTCTCTATGGGAAGAAGCGACCAATCAGCGTCCAGCATCATCCGCCATCTAACTCTATGAGCCCTTTGAGCGGACCTGAATGAAAACTCTGTCTTTAGAAATGACTCAGTTCTCCTTCAGGTCCGTCTAAAGGGCTCATAGAGTTACATGGCGGATGATGCTGGACACTGATTGGTCGCTTCTTCCCATAGAGAAACATGGCCATGTTTCTCTATGGCAATAAGCCACGAATCAGCGTCTACCATCATCCGCCATGTAACTCTATGAGCCCTTTTAGCGGACCTGAATGGAAACTGTGTCATTTCATATTATTAATACTATTAAAGCTAATAATCATGCTTTTAATGCTATTAATAATGCTATTAATGCTATTATTAATGCTAATACTGCTATTAATAATCCTATTACTGCTAATAATAATGCTATTAATGCTAATAATTATGCTATTTATGGTAATATTAATGCTAATAATGATAATAATAATGCTATTATTAATGCTATTAAGGCTAATATCCATGCTATTAATGCTATTAATAATGCTATTAATGCTAATAATACTGCTAATAATGCTATTAATACTTCTATTAATGCTACCAATAATGTTATTAATGCTATTAATAATGTTTATTAATGCTAATAATGCTATTAATAATGCTATATTATGCTAATAATAATGCTGTTAATGCTAATAATAATGATAATAATGTTATTAATGATAATATTAATGCTATTAAGGCTAATAATCATGCTATTAATGCTATTCTTAATGCTATTAATGCTAATAATATTGCTATTAATTTTATTAATGCTATTATTTATGCTATTAATGCTATTATTTATGCTATTAATGCTATTAATTATGCTATTAATGCTATTAATAATGCTATTCTTGCAATTAATAATGATATTAATGCTATTAATAATGCTATTAATGCTATTAATTATGCTATTAATGCTATTAATGCTAATATTAATGCTATTAATGCTATTACTGCTAATATAAATTCTATAAATGCTACTAATTATGCTATTAATGCTAATAATGCTAATAATAATGCTATTAATCATATTATTAATACTATTAAAGCTAATAATCATGCTTTTAATGCTATTAATAATGCTATTAATGCTATTATTAATGCTAATACTGCTATTAATAATGCTATTAGTGCTAATAATAATGCTATTAATGCTAATAATTATGCTATTTATGGTAATATTAATGCTAATAATGATAATAATAATGCTATTATTAATGCTATTAAGGCTAATATTCATGCTATTAATGCTATTAATAATGCTATTAATGCTAATAATACTGCTAATAATGCTATTAATACTTCTATTAATGCTACCAATAATGTTATTAATGCTATTAATAATGTTATTAATGCTAATAATGCTATTAATAATGCTATTAATGCTAATAATAATGCTGTTAATGCTAATAATGCTAATAATGCTATTAATGCTAATATTAATGCTATTAAGGCTAATAATCATGCTATTAATGCTATTCTTAATGCTATTAATGCTAATAATATTGCTATTAATTTTATTAATGCTATTATTTATGCTATTAATGCTATTATTTATGCTATTCATGCTATTAATTATGCTATTAATGCTATTAATAATGCTATTCTTGCAATTAATAATGCTATTAATGCTATTAATGCTAATATTAATGCTATTAATGCTATTAATGCTATTACTGCTAATATAAATTCTATAAATGCTACTAATTATGCTATTAATGCTAATAATGCTAATAATAATGCTATTAATCATATTATTAATACTATTAAAGCTAATAATCATGCTTTTAATGCTATTAATAATGCTATTAATGCTATTATTAATGCTAATACTGCTATTAATAATGCTATTAGTGCTAATAATGCTATTAATGCTAATAATTATGCTATTTATGGTAATAATAATGCTAATAATGATAATAATAATGCTATTATTAATGCTATTAAGGCTAATATTCATGCTATTAATGCTATTAATAATGCTATTAATGCTATTAATGCTAATAATAATGCTGTTAATGCTAATAATTATGCTATTAATGGTAATAATAATGCTATTAATGCAAATAATATTGCTATTAATGCTATTTTTAATGCTATTAATGCTAATACTAATGCTATTAATGCTATTATTTATGCTATTAATGTTATTATTTATGCTATTAATGCTATTATTAATGCTATTACTCCTATTAATACTGCTCTTAATGCTATTAATACTGCTCTTAATTCTATTAATACTGCTATTAATGCTATTAATACTGTTATTAATGCTCATAATACTGCTAATAATGCTATTAATACTGCTATTACTGCTGATAATAATGCTATTGCTAATATTATTGCTATTGATGATGCTATTGATGATGGTATGGATGATGGTATAGATGATGGTATTGATGATGGTATTGATGATGGTATTGGTATTCATGCTATTGGTATTATGTATGCACATTCGATGTCCTTAACTATTCAGTGAGCTGTTACTATTATTGATATCAATAACAAACATGTCTATATCTTTGTAATACGTCGTAGGGTACATTATAAGGACATTCAATTTTCCTTAAATGATATCAACAATACAAATATAGTAGTTAGTGTAAAGATGTCATTGGAATAATTGGATTATTATTTAAAAATCTTTAAAAAAACAATAAACATATTCTAGACACCCGATGCATTTGCATCAGGCTAACAGCTATAACTACTATAATCAAATTAATGCACGTTCTAGAATCCCGATGCATTTGCATCGGGCTCACAGCTAGTTTACTGATAAACAAGAAAAAAGGGGATGTATTAATAGTAGACAACCCCTCTAAATATAAATAATATAAATTTTGATTGATTATGTTCAATATTAAAAGAAAGAGAGGAGAAAATAAATATCCAACATGACAATCACAAATAAAAAAGATCCCTGATGAAGCATCAGTGAAACGTGTGTGAGGTCGTTGGTGGGTGAATATCAATGTATTTTGTGTCCTGAATATTATTATTTGCATTATAACACTTTACATATATTGTTACACTCCGGGACCTCTAAATAATATTGGAACTCTAACTTTTATTTTTACAACTTATTTACTTGCTATGTTACCATCTCTGTTTATATTATTCAGATTTCCTTTGCTGCATGCCTACCATTTAGATGGTTTTATTGGCCACCATTTTATACATACAGTTTCTGACTAGTCACCAACGCTTTTTTGCCTTTTCATCATTTTGTAACTTTAATCTTTTTAGGGCAATTATGGCTCACCCACTTTTTATATCTGTGATTGTTATGTTGGATATTTATTTTCTCCTCCTCATGTTTTAATATTGACAGGGCCGTATTTGTAGTTCCTGCTGCCCTAGGCACTCTCAGCGGCCTGCCGGCCCCCCCCCCCTTCACGGCTCCTCCCCCCCATTGTGGCCCCTCCCCCTGTCACGGCGCCTCCCCCCCTGTTGAAGCCTCTCCCCTGTCATGGCTCCTCCCCCGTTTCAGCCCCTCCCCCGTCACGGACAATCTTCTCATCAGTCGCAGTCTTCCCCCCCAAGCTTTGTGTAGCTTCTACCCCCACATTTCATCATGTAGTACATATAAAAGGTTTGTCCAACCACACTCCAGAGACATACTGACAGGATGTTTAAATTGTGAGCCCCAACGGGGACAGTGTTAATGATGTATGTAAAGTGATGTGGAGTTCATAGTGTAATATAAGTGCAAAAAATATTATTCTTAAGATGATGTCACAATACCAGGATCTGAGGATCTTCTATTTCGAGGTCAGGGGCTCTCTGATGCCATGTTGCTGTCTGCCTCGCTGTCGTCCTCTTTTGACACTGCAGTGCGGTGGATAAGAGAGCATTAACTGGTTAATAACAAGAAGTATGGAGTGTACTAAGGCTGGGTTCACACTGCGGCAGCGTCCGGTCCGGGGCTGTCAGGGGTCAGAGCCCGGGACCGGAGTTTTGCTGCATAGGATAGTATCGGGCTGCACGGAGCTGGATGGCAATTATCTGCCATCCGGCTGCTAGCTCGCCGGATGAATCCTGCAGAAGTGGGGATTTGTCTGCCGACTCCAAAAACGGTGCATGCAATGTTTTTGGAGTCGGCAGACTATCCTTTGCAGCAAAATTCCGGTCCCGGGCTCTCATTCCTGACAGCCCCGGACCGGACGCTGCCGCAGTGTGAACCCAGCCTAACTGAGCCATAAACCCTCCCCATACCATGTCCAGCAGACATTGTAGGATTACTATATGGATTCTATTATTAGGGTACGGACACACTGGCGTGAAACTTGGATGAGTGCAATGTGTGATTTCATCACATTGCACTCGGACCAATGTTAATCAATCTCTGAGAGCAGATTGTCGAGTGTTGGACGCTTTTTTCTCAGCCAGATTCAGGATGAGAAAAAAGTCGCAACATTCTGCGACAGTCTGCGATTCACGACCGAGACTCACCAATGCAAGTCTATGGGTCTGACAAAATCACATACCGCACACTGACAGCACACCGACCAACCGAGAGGCATCAGCTTTTATTTCACTGATACATTATCATTCTGTAACTGAGAACACTTTAAAATGTTCCTGTAAATGATTCTACACTAATAGCTGCTGAGGAAAGAACAGATTGCACACGGATGTGATCTGAGAGGAATGTCGGACACTCGCACAGCAGTTGGATGCCAAATGGACCAAAAACCGATGACACTCATCCGACTCTCCTGGATGAGAAACAAACCGAGTTTAAGGCGGCGGGAGACAGTGTACCACCGTGTCCTCAGCTCCGTGCTGTGCAGTGTACCACCATGTCCCCAGCTCCGTGCTGTGCACAGACAGTGTACCACCATGTCCCCAGCTCTGTGCTGTGCACACTGTACCACCATGTCCTCAGCTCTGTGCTGTGCACAGTGTACCACCATGTCCTCAGCTCTGTGCACAGTGTACCACCATGTCCTCAGCTCTGTGCTGTGCACAGTGTACCACCATGTCCTCAGCTCTGCGCTGTGCACAGTGTACCACCATGTCCTCAGCTCTGTGCTGTGCACAGTGTACCACCATATCCTCAGCTCCGTGCTGTGCACAGACAATGTACCACCATGTCCACAGCTCTGTGCTGTGTACCACCATCTCCCCAGCTCTATGCTGTGCACAGACAGTGTACGGTACACTGTCTGTGCCCAGCACGAAGCTGAGGACATGATGGTACACTGTGCACAGCACGGAGCTGAGGACATCCCAGAAGAGACAGACAGACCACAGACGGGCGGCGGGACAACACTGAGCCCACCTGGAAGAACAACAACACCCAGCACCCAACACACTGCCCAGAAATCATATAGGACAGGCAGGAGAACTACAACTCCCGGCATGCCACACCCTGCAAACTCAGGAAGGTGGCGGCAGCTGCATGGAGGCAGACACACGGTACAGCCGCCATTATCACCATACAGAGCGCCAGCCACAGCCTCAGTCCTCATGCACCCCCGTCCTTCTTTCCTCTGTCCCTCCTGCTGCTCCTGTCCTCCTGCACCTCCGCCCCTCCTGCTGCTCCTCTATCCTCCTGCACCCCGTCCTCCTCTCCTGTCCCTCCTGCTGCTCCTCTATCCTCCTCCTCCCCCCCTTCTCTCCTCTGCCCCTCCTGCACCCCCATCCTGCTCTCCTCTGCCCCTCCTGCACCCCCGTCCTGCTCTCCTCTGCCCCTCCTGCACCCCCGTCCTGCTCTCCTCTGCCCCTCCTGCACCCCCGTCCTGCTCTCCTCTGCCCCTCCTGCACCCCCGTCCTCCTGCACCCCCGTCCTCCTGCACCCCCGTCCTCCTCTCCTCTGCCCCTCCTGCTGCTCCTCTATCCTCCTGCACCCCGTCCTCCTCTCCTGTCCCTCCTGTTGCTCCTCTATCCTCCTCCTCCCCCCTTCTCTCCTCTGCCCCTCCTGCACCCCCGTCCTGCTCTCCTCTGCCCCTCCTGCTCTCCTCTGCCCCTCCTGCACCCCCGTCCTGCTCTCCTCTGCCCCTCCTGCACCCCCATCCTGCTCTCCTCTGCCCCTCCTGCACCCCCGTCCTCCTCCTGCACCCCGTCCTCCTCTCCTCTGTCCTCCTGCACACCCGTCCTCCTCTCCTCTGTCCCTCCTGCTGCTCCTCTATCCTCCTACTCCCCTCCTCCTCTCCTCTGCCCCTCCTGCACCCCCGTCCTGCTCTCCTCTATCCTCCTGCACCCCCGTCCTGCTCTCCTCTGTCCTCCTGCACCCCCCCTCCTGCTCTCCTCTGTCCTCCTGCACCCCGTCCTCCTCTGTCCCTCCTGCACCCCTGTCCTCCTCTCCTCTGTCCCTCCTGCTTCCCTGTCGTCCTCCTCTGTCCCTCCTGCACCCCCGTCCTCCTCTCCCGTCCCTCCTGCTGCTTGGCTGTCCTCCTGCACCCCGTCCTCCTCTCCTTTGTCCCTCCTGCTGCTCCTCTGTCCTTCTGCACCCCAGTCCTCCTCTCCTCTGTCCCTCCTGCTGCTCCTCTTTCCTCTCCTCCTGTCCCCTTGTTTCTGGCCCCCTGCCCCTCTGTCCTCTTCTTCTCTGTCCCCCTGCTTCTGTCCTTCTGCCCCTCTGTCCCCTGTTTCTGTCCTCTTCTCCTAGGACCCCTGCTCCTTTCTCCTCTTCTCCTCTGTCCCTTGCACAGTTCCCTCACACTTTCCTCACCTGGTGCTGGCTGCAGACATTGGCGGGCTCCCTCTGAGCACAGTGGTGCAGGAGCTGCCAGAGCCGCCAGTACCGCCGGCGCCATCAGCGCAGCACTTGGGCACACGGGAGAGGAGGGAACAGAGCGGGAACTTCAAGTTTCCCCTCCATTGCGGGCCCCCCTTTCTCCCTCGTCTCTTCCGGGTCTTCATTGAGGTGGGTGGGCGGGAAGGCAGGCGGGGCGGCTTTGATGATGAAGGGAAGGGGGGGTATGGGGGCGGGGCTTGCGACCCGGCTGGCCGGAGCCGGGAAAAAAAAAAAAAAAGAAAGAAAAAAAGAACACGCTGAGATGCCGCCCCCTATGAGAATGGCCCCGCCCTAGGCACGTGCCTACGAGTGCCTAATGGGAAATACGGCCCTGAATATTGAACATAATTTATAAAGATTTATACTATTTATATTTAACTTTGGCCTAGCATAATTATTTTCTTGATTTCTCTATTCAGTGAATGTGGACATTTACCCACTTAGGCTTACAATTCTTGCATATAATGTTTTGGAAAAAAAAAAAATTATACAAGTGGTGAAATGGTGGAAAAAATCCTCAATTCCATCATTTTTTATTCTGTGTTTATTGTAATAACGCCTGGCGACATAATTCTGTAGGTCAGTCCAATTATGGCAATACTAAATTCGTATAGTTTTTATTTTGTTTAAAGAGGACCTGTCACCAAACCAGGCATGATAATCTAATTGCAGCACTGGATGCAGCATGTCTGCTGCATCCAGGCAAGGGGTCCCCCAGCCATTGAGCCCCCCTGTACCCAGAGTAAATACACTTAGAAAACTTACATCCTGCAGCCAGAAAGGAGGTGGCCAGAGGCTGGAGCCGAAGGGCAGATTCACACCCCCTGCATGTTTAATCTGCCCACCGCTGCCAATCATTGTCTCCCTCTTCTGCAGCATAACACAGAGTTAGGTAGTGGGGTGACAGGGACGCAGAATCTGGAAGAGCCAGTGTGAGCCGCAGAGAGAAAGCTTAACCGGAGCCAGCACCCCAGGAGTGTGAGGGACGAGAGGGACAGTGACACTGGGCCCTAGAACCACAGCTGAGACGGCAGACTGCAGGCGGAGTAGCCCTCCTATTGAACCCGAAGACATGGTTAGAGGGAGCCTGGTAGTGCCTCACCACAGAGGACTATTGGAGGCTAGGCTGGAAGCAGAGTGTCGGCTCTGGAGGGGACCGATGATGCACCCAGCATCCCCAGACAAGCAACGGGGGACCACAGCTACACGTTAGGGTCCCTACCCCCAAGGACAGGCAGCTCAGTGGCAACCCGGAGGGCTCACAGGAGTCTGAGCCACCGCCATACTGTCCTCCGGAGTCACACACACCAAGTGAACACGAAAGAGAGTCAAAAGCCTGGAGAGGACAGAGAGACAGAGTGAGGGGTCATAGAAGGAGAAACCTGGCTGCAGGGAGTAAAGGAACCCGGAGGGGAGAGTGTAAAGAGTGTAAAGAGTGTAAACTGTGAACTGTACTGGAACTGTAACCGAGCAAGACCTTTGAGAAGTAAACACGGGGACCCTGACTCCGACTCCCTCGTATGTTTCTGCCTGCACATGATTCCCTCCACACTGGTTTGCAGGAGATCCCAGCCTGGAGAGCCACAGCTTGTCAGCTCCAACACTGAAGGAGGATTTCTGCAGCATCTGGACAGTAAGTGTATTGCACCCAGCACAGGCCTGCACCATACCTTACACAATAGACTTTACCAACACTGCCCCGGGGAACTCAATTCTGCCCACGGAGAACTATTCCATCCTAGCTGCCATCACATCATCCCCGGAGGTTCTGAGGCAGCGGTGGCCCCACTTTTGGCCACACACTGTGGGTGGCGTCACGACTGACATTATCCACTGTAAATACACCCTTATTATTGCCAGGGCCCGGGACACGGTCCGGACCAGGACCACCCGTGACATCCCCAGTAGCAGACCCGGTCCGGTACCGAGTACCCGTCCCAGTGGGCTCGACACATTCATTCAGGGAAAGGATGGTGACACCAAGGTAAAATTGCCATTCACACTGACAGTTTGTAGCCAGTCCGGATAATCCAGTTTTTCTTTCTTTGGTGCCTTCCAGGGCAGCACGTTTTGCCGGGGGCAAGTCACAAGGAGTGCTTGTGCTGAGTGTTCCAGCAATCCCGTTAGAGCTGTCTGGGTTTGCTGGGTGCAGGTAGACACACGCACTGAGGCCGACTCGGCCGCCGGACGACCCACTCGCGGTGTAGCCACTTCAGCCTCCGGGTTACTCCGAACAGCTGCTGGTGGGACACCTTCTTTACCCAGATTGCATAGGGCCCACGCTCTCCGGGTTGTTGTACAAAGTGAACCCAGTCTGCAACAAGCAAGTTCCTGCCGGGTGTCCTTCTGGCAGGTGCGACTCTACATCCGTCCGGGACACAAAAAAGTTTCTTGTTGCACTTCGGGTTCCTGAATAAAGCCATAGCCTCTGGCATCTTTGAAGGCTAAAATCTTCCCTTTGAGGCGTGGCAGTTTTCGCGCAGCCGGGTGTTTTCTGGCTGCCGCTTTAGCTTTGATCATCCTAACTATTTGCTCCTGCTTCAGGGCCCATCGTTCTTCCTTCTCGCCCTCCCACTGAGCAATGCAGCATTTCCTGAACTCCTCCCGGGTGAGGATCTCCACGTTACCTCCTCCAGCTTTGATTCCTCCGGGGAACCCCATCAGGTCAGTTCGGGGCTTCTCCCACTAACAACTGAGCGTTTCCCACCAAACTTCTTTGGTTGCCAGTGCCAGGATCAGAGGTTCCGCCAAGCCTGGGCATCCTTCCTCGAAGGCTCCAAAAGGATCTCCTCTGCTCACTGGGCCTGCATGCTCTCTCACAGGCCGGGTTGCTAGGCTGCGACCACCTGTCCGGGTGCCATCTTTTCCTCCTTGCAGGCGAACTTGCTCTGCTCAGCGACCTGACCCCTCCACGGCTTCGGGCTCCTGCGGGCTTGCTGCCACGTGTTGCAGGATCTCTCTCCGGGTCTCCATTGCCTGGCCGTCGTCAGCTCCCTCTGGGTAGCGACCATACATGCTGCGCATCTTCTTCTTTGCTCCCCTTTCGTGGGCGTCGCCGATTCTTCTTCTGCTGTCGGCCGACTCACCCCCAGGCAGAGTGTCATCCCCTTGAATGGCAGCTCACTCCAGCAGAGCGAAGGATAGCTGGGGCGAGGACTTCCTTTCCCATTCTGTGCTGGCCTAGCCCATGATGAGGGGCCCTGGCATGCCCCGTAGCCAGCACATGGCGTCAGTCTATTTGGGCTGCCATTACTGAGGCCTTGCAATCAAAGTTCAAAACACAGTCTTTTAGACAAACAAGGCCCAGTTTTACCGAGACAGTAATCCTGTTTGTGATGCCAGGATTTGTTGCACCCACTAGGGACCGGGGTACTCGCAGCCGGACTGTACTGTCTCTCTCTTTCCGGGGGAAGGCCATGGTGGTGTGGCCCGGTCTAGTGGTCCTGGTGCGACAATCAAAGGGTTGGGGGATTATTTACAAGGGAGTTTATGGAGTTTTCGTGACGCCACTCATGGTGTGTGGTCAGTGGGGACCACCGCTGCCAGGTTCCTGCTGGGAATGATGAAAAATGGGCAGCCTGGATAGGAAGGCCTCCACGGGTAGGGCTGGATGTCCCCAGGACAGGTGTGATGGGGAACAGGGTGCCCCGGACGCTGCACTTGTTTCTTTCCCTGCAGCACGTCCAGCCGGCACACAGGGACAGCTCTGATGTGGTTCCGCAGGTGGGAATTCTACTGCAGTGCAATGATAACAGTCTCACACACATTTAAGTTGACTGGGTACTTTACTTGCCATACGGCAACAGTTCTTAACACAATACAGTTCTTTCCACTCTTACCAGTTAACTCACAGTACTGCTCCAAACCCGAGCTCTTACTGCAGCATGGACGGTTCCACTGCATCACTCCCCTCAAGGTACCTTTCAGGCCTGTCCACTCTGTCTCTGTCCTCGCACACGGGTTCGATCCGGCCATGACGAGCTCTGTAGTGATAGTCCCTCTCGTCCCTCTCTGCGAGTCACTAGCCCTAGTATGATGGCTTTATCCTACTGCGTTGCGGTAGTGAGGTCACGGGTCATAGAGTCCCCATACCACGCTGGGATGTTTTGTGGTTAGGGTCGTGATTCTAGGACTCTATGAGGTTGCAGTTTGTCTAAAATATCCTCCTGCGCCCTCTCCACTTCCTCAACCCTAGAAATGAACTCAGTCTTTAGGGTTTGGATTTCCTTTTTATAGGACTTTTCCGAGTGGCATGCAAAATGCTCCAGATCTTTCTTTGTGGGTAAGATTTTTATATAATTACTCAGCGTTGGCTGTGTCTCCTGCAGCAAGCAGTGGTCTGTCGGCGTCCTAATCATGCAGTGAATTGTCCCTGAGGCTGTCAAAGCGGTTCCCTCTCAGTCTGTGCCCGCGGTCAGCCATGGTTGTCGCATCACGCTGTGAAGAAGCCACCATGTTGGAGGGCGCAGGAGCGGGAAGAGGGCCCACGTTCGAGCGCAAAAAACGGTTGATGGCGCCACAAGAGCCTGTGTCCGCGGGTCCGATGCCTCCTGAACCCCTCCTGGTCTTACCCATCCATCTTTGGCAGTGTTCAAGTTGGTGTAAGTGTGGCTTTGGGGGTAGAATGGAGCGGAGCCGTCTCAGTGTGCTACTCGGTCATCAGCAAGCCACGCCCCCACATGATACTTTTTATACATTGATTATTGATGATGTTTCTCCTGAGGAAGAGGCTGGGACGGCCTTGAAACGCGTAGGGAATGGAATAAAGACACCTATCCATTTTTATCTTGGACATCCTTCATTTTATTCTCAGCAGCGTGGACCATACCTGTCCTTATTTACTGTACTGTTTTTATATATGTTGTCCTACTCCAAGCTGCATAGGCTTGAGAGCTAACTACCAATTAAGTAAATCAGGTGATGTGCATGTCTGTAATGAGGAGGGATGTGGTGTAATGACATCAACACCCTATATAAGGTGTGCTTATTAGTCAAATGTCTTTCCTTAGGCAAAATGGGTCAGAAGAGAGATTTGACGGGCTCTGAAAAGTCCAAAATTGTGAGATTTCTTGCAGAGGGATGCAATATAAAATAAGAAAGAAAAAAGCGGCTTCACACTCACGCTGTCCTCAAAGATAATAAATCCACGTACCCATGGACTCCGACCAACTCTTTATTCTACTGTAAACTCTACGCGTTTCGTGTACACACTGTAGACTTCAACTCCTGAGGAAGCATACAGTGTGTACACGAAACGCGTAAAGTTTACAGTGGAATAAACAGTTGATCAGAGTCCATGTGTACGTGGATTTATTATCTTTGAGGACAGCACAATTGTGAAGCCGTTTTTTTCTTTCTTATTTTATATTTGATCTGCTATACCAGTGGATTGCTGCAGTTCTGCGGATGCTGTGGATTTACTCAGAAGTGCATATGGTTGTTGTGTTTTACACAACAAAACCAGGTGAGTGGATCCATATAGAAAATTGACTATATACAATTGAGATAAGACAGACCCTATAGTGCGCTTTCTTCCCATCTATTATAGTTGCAGAGGGATGCAGCAGTCTTGAAATTTCCAAACTTTTGAACTTTTTAACGGGATAAAAGCTGGGATTCGGGATTCTGTTGGAGAAAGTTGGGATTCGGGATTCTAGTGGAGAAAGCTGGGATTCAGGATCCTGTTGGAGAAAGCTGGGATTCAGGATCCTGTTGGAGAAAGTTGAGATTCGGGATCCTATTGGAGAAAGCTCGGATTCGGGATCCTGTTGGAGAAAGCTAGGATTCAGGATCCTGTTGGAGAAAGTTGGGATTCGGGATCCTGTTGGAGAAAGCTGGGATTCAGGATCCTGTTGGAGAAAGTTGAGATTCGGGATCCTGTTGGAGAAAGCTGGGATTCAGGATCCTGTTGGAGAAAGCTGTGATTCAGGATTCTGTTGTAGAAAGCTGGGATTCGGGACCCTGTTGGAGAAAGCTGGGATTCAGGATCCTTTTGTAGAAAGCTGGGAATCAGGATCCTGTTGGAGAAAGTTGAGATTCGGGATCCTTTTGCAGACAGTTGAGATTCGGAATCCTTTTGGAGAAAGCTGAGATTTGGGATCCTGCTGGAGAAAGCTGAGATTCGGGATCCTGTTGGAGAATTCATTATCCTGCAAGGCTTCAATCCTTGTATCCAATTTGGACAATTTCTGTAAGGGCAGGGACACACTGTCCGCCAGACATCTGAGTTTGATGGACGAGACTTGGATGAGGCTGGAGCAGTGACCCTGAATGGCCTCTTCCTGTCAGGACGGGGAGTGTGGAGCTGCACAAAAACATAAGCAGCTGACAGCCCCATCCTGACAGGGAGAGGCCGTTCAGCGTCACTGCTCCAGCCTCATCTGAGTCTCGTCCGTCAAGCTCGGATGTAACTAGGAGAGTGTGTCCTAGCCCTAAGGCTGGAAACACACTGGTGAGTCAAAAAATGGTCCGATTGATGGATCCGAGGGTCGTATGAGTGTCGTATGAGTTTTGGTCCGTTTTGCATCCGTGTGCTGTCCGTGTTCAATCCTTTTTTTTGCTCAGCAGCTATTTACTGTATAATAATTTTACAGGAGCAATTTACAGTTGTCTGAGCTACAGAATGCTAATGTATCAGTGAAAAATCTCATCTGATTCGGATGGTCCGTGTGCGGTCCAACTGTGGTCTGTGATTTTTTGTTGGACCCATAGACTTGTATTGGCGAGTCTTGCGCGTGAATCGCATACTGTCGCAGTACGTTGCGACTACTTTGTCGTCTGTCTCTCGGACGAGAAAAAAAACATCCGACACTCGCCAATGTGCTCTTGGACATTGATTAACATTGGCCCGAAGAGGAGAAAAAACTCGCATTGCAGTCGTACGATTTTCACGCCATTGTGTCCGTACCTTAAGTCTTTCACCTGTTCCTTAAATGATAAATGATTTCCATGAAAGTCAGTTCCATGTGATAAGATGATTTTCTCTCCTCCACCACATTAATGTAATGTTTCCTGACTGGAGGTTTGCAAACACACGTATGTCCATGATGATGGAAAATAAATGAAACCTCCTTGTTGGTACATACTTCAGGCGTTTCTTGAGCAGATTTGTTTGTCCTCTTGAGGCTGATAGATTTACACGGCAAAATCTGTGTTGAAATCATTGACTTTGTGTTCAGCTCATTTTTTGAAAAAGAAAACCCACTCTCAGATCTGTTGGACACTAAGGGCTGGGTATCACGCTGGACGTGAGGATAAACCCAGAAACAGTGTGTGACAGTGGCGCACAGACCAACAGTGTCCAGCGCACTTCACACAACAACAGAAGGGGTAAACACCGGGGGAACACATACAACAAGGGGGCCCTGCTCATAGGGAACAGGAGAAAGGACACCTCCTGTGCTCACCTGCCACTGTGACTGATCTCCCTACCATCCCTATACAGGTTGTATCACCCCATCGCTGAGCTGGACACAGGATACCAACACTTCAGTGTCACCATATAGTACCGACCCGAGGCATCATACCCACACGTCAGTGTTACCATATAGTACTGACCCGAGACATCATACTGACACATCAGTGTTACCATAAAGTACTGAGTCCAGACATCATACCGACACGTCAGTGTTACTATACAGTACTGACCCGAGACATCATACTGACACATCAGTGTTACCATATAGTACTGACCCCAGACATCATACCGACACGTCAGTGTTACCATATAGTACTGACCCCAAACATCATACCGACACATCAGTGTTACCATATAGTACTGACCCCGGACATCATACTGACACGTCAGTGTTACCATATAGTACTGACCCAAGACATCATACTGACACATCAGTGTTACCATTTAGTGAACATGGTGAATAAAAACCCAAAAAACAATCGTGTAATTACATTTTTTTTTGCAATTTAACCGCATTCAGAATTTTTTCACATTTTCCTGTACACTATATGGTAAAATAAATTATGTCATTCAAAATTAAAACTCGTTCCGCAAAAAACAAGCCCTCGTATGTCTATATTGATGGAAAAATAAAAGTTATGGCTCTTGGAAGAAGGGAAGGAAAAATGAAAACCAAAAATCTATGATCGTCTGATTGTTTTTGTCGGCAGAGAACGTTTGTCCATTTGTCCTCGGTGCAGCATCTCACTTGTCTGTAGATCTGAATCTGTGATCACGGGTGCAGCTGGGTGAGGATGGCGGCCTCCTGCTCCAGGTGCAGCATCATCTCGGGTCTCTGTGCGGCCGGCGCTTCCTCTCCCCGGTACTCAACATTGCCATACTGTACTGACAGGTCACCGCCGCCCAGTCATGGAGGGTTTCTGCCCAAGAACCGTGGATCTGAAAAAAAAGGAACAGACAAGACAGGGTTAATATCAGCGCTGAACAATGTCAATAAAGATTAACTGTTGGTTTTACTAATTCCCCTCTTCCACCCTCTGACCACAATCTTCTTGCATTCTCAGTCAAGAGCTGTCAAACCACCAAGGACACCCCCAACTAGTTCACCTATAGGAATGTACCTGCCATTAATACCCAGAAACTTATAAAGAATTTACAGTCTTTACTCGCCCCAATGTCCTCCCTCTCTTGTCCTGACTCTGCTGTAAAACTCTATAATGAAAAACTGCAAAGTGCCCTGGATGAAGCTGCACCTCCTACACTTAGGGCAACCCTGGCACATGCTGCAAATACGGTTTCTCCACCGGTGCTCCAGGTGAGCTGAATGTCTGTGGAAAAAATCCAACCTGGCCGAAGATTTCATCCATTATAAATTCATATTGGAAGCAAATAATGCCGCCCTTCACCTCTCCAAATAAGCTTACTACAACACACTTATCACATCACTAGCCAACAATCCTAAATGGCCCTTTCCATTCCCACCTCGGTTCGAGAGTCCATGCCCCAACCACCAGCCTCACAGCTGACGATCTGGACAGAGTGCAGGCCCCAACCACCAGCCTTACAGCTGACAATCTGAAAAGAGTACAGGCCCCAAGCACCAGCCTCACAGCTGACGATCTGGACAGAGTACAGGCCCCAATCACCAGCCTCACAGCTGACGATCTGGACAGAGTGCAGGCCCCAACCCACAGCCTCACAGCTGACAATCTGGACAGAGTGCAGGACCCAAGCACCAGACTCACAGATGACGATCTGGACAGGGTGCAGGCCCCAACCACCAGCCTCACAGCTGACGATCTGGACAGAGTGCAGGCCCCAACCACCAGCCTCACAGATGACGATCTGGACAGGGTGCAGGCCCCAACCATCAGTCTCACAGCTGACCATCTGGACAGAGTGCAGGCCCCAACCACCAGCCTCACAGATGACGATCTGGACAGGGTGCAGGCCCCAAGCACCAGCCTCACAGATGACGATCTGGACAGAGTACAGGCCCCAACCACCAGCCTCACAGATGACGATCTGAACAGAGTGCAGGCCCCAACCACCAGCCTCACAGATGACGATCTGGACAGGGTGCAGGCCCCAAGCACCAGCCTCACAGCTGACGATCTGGACAGAGTACAGGCCCCAACCACCAGCCTCACAGCTGACGATCTGGACAGGGTGCAGGCCACAACCACCAGCCTCACAGCTGACGATCTGGTCAGAGTGCAGGCCCCAACCACCAGCCTCACAGATGACGATTTGGACAGATTACAGGACCCAACCACCAGCCTCACAGATGACAATCTGGACAGAGTACAGACCCCAACCTCCAGACTCACAGAGACGATCTGGACAGAGTACAGGCCCCAATCACCAGCCTCACAGCTGACGATCTGGACAGAGTACAGGCCTCAACCACCAGCCTCACAGCTGACAATCTGGACAGAATACAGGCCCCAATCACCAGCCTCACAGATAACGATCTGGACAGAGTGCAGGCCCCAACCACCAGCCTCAGCGCTGACAATGTGGACAGAGTACAGGCCCCAACCACCAGCCTCACAGCTGACGATCTGGACAGAGTACAGCCCTAACCACCAGCCTCACAGCTGACGATCTGGACAGAGCACAGGCCCCAACCACCAGCCTCACAGCTGACGATTTGGACAAAGTACAGGCCCCAACCACCAGCCTCACAGCTGACAATCTGGACAGAGTGCAGACCCCAATCACCAGCCTCACAGCTGATGATCTGGACAGAGTATAGGCCTCAATCACCAGCCTCACAGATGACGATCTGGACAGAGTACAGGCCCCAATCACCAGCCTCACAGATAACGATCTGGACAGAGTGCAGGCCCCAACCACCAGCCTCAGCGCTGACAATGTGGACAGAGTACAGGCCCCAACCACCAGCCTCACAGCTGACGATCTGCACATAGTTACAGGCCCCAACCACCAGCCTCACAGCTGACGATCTGGACAGAGTGCAGGCCCCAACCACCAGCCTCAGCGCTGACGAACTGAACAGAGTGCAGGCCCCAACCACCAGGCTCACAACTGATGATCTGGACAGAGTGCAGGCCCCAACCACCAGCCTCACAACTGACGATCTGGACAGAGTGCAGGCCCCAACCACCAGCCTCACAGCTGACGATCTGGACAGAGTACAGGCCCCAACCACCAGCCTCACAGCTGACGATCTGGACAGAGTACAGGCCTTAACCACCAGCCTCACAGCTGATGATCTGGACAGAGTACAGGCCCCAACCACCAGCCTCAGCACTGACAATCTGGACAGAGTACAGGCCCCAATCACCAGCCTCACAGCTGACAATCTGGACAGAGTGCAGACCCCAATCACCAGCCTCACAGCTGATGATCTGGACAGAGTATAGGCCCCAATCACCAGCCTCACAGATGACGATCTGGACAGAGTACAGGCCCCAATCACCAGCCTCACAGCTGACACTCTGGACAGAGTGAAGACCCCAACCACCAGCCTCACAGCTGACGATCTGGATAGAGTGCAGGCCCCAACCACCAGCCTCACAGGTGATAATCTGGACAGAGTGCAGGCCCCAACCACCAGCCTCACAGCTGACGATCTGGACACAGTGCAGGCCCCAACCACCAGCCTCACAGATAACGATCTGGACATTGTGCAGGCCCCAACCACCAGGCTCACAACTGACGATCTGGACAGAGTACAGGCCCCAACCACCAGCCTCACAGCTGACGATCTGGACAGAGTACAGGCCTTAACCACCAGCCTCACAGCTGATGATCTGGACAGAGTACAGGCCCCAACCATCAGCCTCACGGCTGACGATTTCGACAGAGTACAGGCCCCAACCACCAGCCTCACAGATGACGATCTGGACAGAGTACAGGCCCCAACCACTAGCCTCAGCGCTTATAATCTAGACAGAGTACAGGCCCCAATCACCAGCCTCACAGCTGACGATCTGAACAGAGTGCAGGCCCCAACCACCAGCCTCAGCGCTGACAATCTGGACAGAGTACAGGCCCCAACCACCAGCCTCACAGCTGACGATCTGGACAGAGTACATGCCCCAACCACCAGCCTCACAGCTGGCAATCTGGACAGAGTACAGGCCCCAATCACCAGCCTCACAGGTGAAAATCTGGACAGAGTACAGACCCCAACCACCAGTCTCACAGCTGACGATCTGGACAGAGTGCAGGCCCCAACCACCAGCCTCACAGCTGACGATCTGGACATTGTGCAGGCCCCAACCACCAGCCTCAGCGCTGATAATGTGGACAGAGTACAGGCCCCAACCACCAGCCTCACAGCTGACGATCTGGACAGAGTACAGGCCCCAACCACCAGCCTCACAGCTGACGATCTGGACAGAGTACAGGTCCCAACCACCAACCTCAGCGCTGACAATGTGGACAGAGTACAGGCGCCAACCACCAGCCTCACAGCTGATGATCTGGACAGAGTACAGGCCCCAACCACCAGCCTCACAGCTGACGATCTGGACAGAGTACAGGCCCCAACCACCAGCCTCACAGCTGACGATCTGGACAGAGTGCAGGCCCCAACCACCAGCCTTACGGCTGACGATTTCGACAGAGTACAGGCCCCAACCACCAGTCTCACAGCTGAGGATCTGGACAGAGTGCAGGCCCCAACCACCAGCCTCACAGCTGACGATCTGGACATTGTGCAGGCCCCAACCACCAGCCTCAGCGCTGATAAAGTGGACAGAGTACAGGCCCCAACCACCAGCCTCACAGCTGACGATCTGGACAGAGTATAGGTCCCAACCACCAGCCTCAGCGCTGACAATGTGGACAGAGTACAGGCGCCAACCACCAGCCTCACAGCTGATGATCTGGACAGAGTACAGGCCCCAACCACCAGCCTCACAGCTGACGATCTGGACAGAGTGCAGGCGCCAACCACCAGCCTCACAGGTGATGATCTGGACAGAGTACAGGCCCCAATCACCAGCCTCACAGGTGACAATCTGGACAGAGTACAAGCCTCAACCACCAGTCTCACAGCTGACGATCTGGACATTGTGCAGGCCCCAACCACCAGCCTCACAGCTATTTTAAAGATAAAATTGACCACATACAATGGGAAATTTCCTTACAGCTTCAGAACATCATGCATTTTCTTCTTTCCTGCACTTTCATCCAACTCACTTTTGGTCTTTGATCCGGTCACAGAGACTGAAGTAACCGGGCTCTTTACATCTTCTCTCCCTACTACCTGCACCGGTGACCCTATTTTCTGACATCTCCGTCAGTCTCTCTCCACGACTGTCACCACTCACCAAACTAAAATATTTAATCTTTCCTTCTCAGCTGGTGTTTTCCCCTCCTCCTTCAAACTCGCCAGCATACACCCATTACTAAAAAAAACATCGCTTGACCAGAATTCTGCTGCTCACTACAGACCTGTCTCTAATCTCCCCTTCATCTCTAAACTCCTGGAACGCTTGGTCCACTCCCGTTTGATCCGCTATCTCTCTGACAATACTCTTCTTGACCCTCTACAATCCGGCTTACGCTCTTTACATTCTACTGAAACTGCCCTCACTAAAGTCTCTAATGATCTACTAACAGCTAAATCCAATGGTCATTACTCCCTGCTCATCCTTCTAGATCTCTCCACTAAATTCTATATGGTGGATTACCAGCTCCTCCTCTCTATGCTATGCTCTATTGGGCTGAAGGACATTGATCTCTGCTGGTACTCCTTTTACCTCTCTGACCTCTCCTTCACTGTATTTTTCTCGGGCTCCTCTTCTTCTCCTCTTCCCCTCACAGTTGGGGTTCCTCAGGGTCCTGACATGCCCACTCAAGGACCGGGGGTACAGGGAAAACGGGCAGCAGATGTTCTTCGCTCTCGGTTCTTATCATGGGGACAGACGGAGGCCAAGACCCGGTCATGTGACCCTGGCGGTGTCATTTAATAACAGGGGGAAGATGACAGGGAAAAGGGTGGTGTGCGGCCAGGGGCAGACACTGCTGCTTCAGAATCTCTGGGAATGGTGACTGGTAGCTTGGATGGTTTCGCTCTCCGCAGGTGGAGCGCGGTCCCCAGGGCCCATCCCACTTCCCATAGCTGATAACTTGCTTGATCGTGTCACCTACATCTCAAAAACATCTCTAGAATTTGACCTTTCCTTACTGTTGATGCTGCAAAAACTCTAACTGTTGCCCTTATTCATTCCTGCCTGGATTACTGCAATTCTCTACTAATCAGTCAACCTCTTATTAAACTCTCTTTTCTTCAATCCATCCTGAATGCAGCAGCCAGGATCATATTCCTCTCCAACCGCTTCACCGATGCCTCTATCCTGTGCCAGTGATTGCACTGGTTGCCAATCCGCTATAGAGTACAATATAAAATTATCACTCTGACCCACAAAGTCCTCTACAGTTCTGCACGACAATACATCTCCTTCCTCATCTACACGTGCCCTACACGTGCCCACTGTTCTGCAAGTGACCTATGAATGATTTCATCTACAATCCAAACCTCCCACTCCCGTCTCCAAGACTTCTCACGAGCTGCACCAATTCTCTGAAACGGATTACGAAGAACAATTCAATTAATTCCAAATATCCATAGTTTTTGGCGAGCGTTAAAAACACATATCTCCTCACATCATCTGTCTAATTATTCCTATTCTGTCCTTCTCCAAATCTGGCCTTTTGTGTCATCTTTCTACACCCCCCCATGCACTATACAGCACTGTATCTAGACTTGTACAGATCCTGGCTGGTGACCGGTTCATGCAGCATTATGAGAATCCCCTATTTATGATATTGATGGCTGGACCATATGATGGCACTTTTTACCATTACCATATGTGCCTCAACTACTTCCTCCCAGATTGCAAGTTTGCAAGCAGGGACCTCACTACTCATGGTTTCAGAAATGTTTTTTTTATTCTTTCTGTATTGTCTCATATTGTCTGTATTGTATCATATTATTGTATTGTATGATATTATTATATAGTATTATATTGCATTGTATACACTCTGAATTGTAAAGTGTAAATTGCAAAATATGCTGTCAGGAAAATATTAATTATTTTCGATGTTTCAAGGGGCACCGAGCAGGTGAGGGGCGAACTCTACTAGGTCACACAAAAGACAATGGACACCGGACAGTTCACACAGACCCTATAAGAACATACACCAGCTGAAACCAAGAGTGCCTCCAAAACCCAGAACAGAGGTCAATCTTTAAGTTCCTCCCCTGGTTCCTCTCCTGATTTTGACACACAAACCGCTTCATATCACGGCACAATCAGGTCCGAGGCTGTCCAGGGTGAACCTGACAGCCCCGGACCCGATTTGCAAATGAAAACGGAGGGCAAACATGCCCTCCGGTCCAGTTTGTAGCCGGATTCAGCCGAGCGCAGCCAAGGTAGCTGTCTCCTGCTGAAATGGTGCTGAACCACTTCACGGGGTACAGCTCCCTGGTGCTGAAGTTCAGCGTAGCTCACCCTGAACTTCAGCCGCCAGTGTCTGGTTCCCGGATCCTCCTGGATCGGGGCAATCAGGAGGCATAGACTCCCATGTTAGGGTTTGCCCCAGATCCGAGAGGATCTAATTTGGGCAGATTTTTCGCCCCGGACTCAAAAATGTCGCAAGCAACATTTTTGTGTCTGAGAGAAAAATCCGAATACACCCAGATCCTCCCGGACAGATGGAAACCGGATGGCAGATAGCTGCCATCCAGCTCCATCTGGCCCCATAGGGCTGTATTATGACAAAATCGGGTCCAGGGCTGTCAGGTTCACCCTGCACAGCCCCGGACCTGATTGTACCGTGGTATGAAGCCAGCCTAATGGCCACTTTACACGTCCCGATATCGTCGTCCAACTTCAATAAAAAGTCACGTGGTTCGTGTGTTGGCACCAATATCGTTTGTGCGTTGTGTGGTGTAAATGTAAAATTTGACGCAAGAACGATGCCAAAAGGATATTAGGGGAGAAATGAGCAGGCTCTCCAACTGCCCGATATTGGATGGACGATCTGGCAGGATCGTGCTGTGTGACAGCCCAACACCGACTTGGAGCACAACTTCCCCTATTCTCTCCCATGTTAAATGGTCATTCCCTGGGTCGCTCGTACGAGGGGGCGTAGACATCGCAGTTGTGTTGCATGCCGATATCGCCCAGTGTGACATCTCCTATGCGATCTTGGATTTCTGCTAAAAAGGTGCGCGCTCCCGTGCCGTTGTATCCAATATCGAAACGATATTGGGACGTGTAAAGTGACCATAAGAGTTTGCTGTCACAGATTTGTGGCAGCTGAAACACTGCTGTGAACCACCTCCATTTTCCGCCCTCCCCATTGGGCTACAGAATTCAAGCTACAACAGTTTAGGTTTCTGTAAATGTAATCCCTTTTATTTTAATAACTGTTTAAGCATATATGCAAATTGTCTTTTTGCAATATCTTTGATTTCTTTTTGTAAACACTGCCAAATTTCTGGAGTAAACATAAATTACACTTTCCTTCTTCATGTCTTATGAACGAGCTGAATATTTCCCTCCCACACAATTCATGTTACCAAACAGGTGAGCGATCCACCTGAAAGAGATCGGTGGTGGCAGCATCATTTTTGTATTTATGTGATATTGTGGCTTGAGGGTGGCTGGATTAAGGTATATATACATGTTCCTGGCAGGGATTGGGGGTATATATACATCCCGTCACATCACGTGCCACAATAAACTACATAAATTAGAGCAGCTGGGCACCTTTGCTTATCCTGTCAATACCAGGTTTGGCCAGCAGGATAAGGGGGCGACAGAGAGCTGCAGGTCCTGACTAAGCTTGTGACACTCAACTGTACTTATACTGTATTGTATCATAATATTGTATTATATTATTATATAGTATTGTATACCCTCTGAATTGTAAAGTGCTGCAAAGTATGTTGGCGCTATATAAATAAAATTATTAATATTATTATTATTATGACTGTTGTAAAGTTAAAAGTTCCCCAACATTCCAATAGAATCTGTGTCCGATTCATCATGCCTCAGGTTTTGTCATTTTCTGCTCATTGGCTTTTTGTTTGGGCCAATTCTTCCTAATGACACAGGCGGGTCAGGATTTGATTTGCACAAAATACCAAAAAAGAAAAAAAAAACTTTGCTTTTGTTGACATTTTTGCCTTCTAAGGGTATGCGCACACTGGCCGGGTTAGGGTTGGTTTAGCTGTGTAAACCGCCGGTCGGTTTACATAAATTTCATGTAAATTTATGTTAATCCAAACCGGCGTTTGGATTAACATTAAAACCTATGTAAACCGACACCCGATGTCCACACACCGGCGGTTTACACATGCTCATCCGTTGCTAACCCGCTGGGTTCCCAGCGGGTTAGCAACGAATGAGCATGTTCTATAAACCGGCCGATTCTACAGCGGCTGCAAGCAGAATCATGTACTGCTTCCAGCCACCGCAACACCGCCGGCGCTAACCCGCTGTGCACCCGCCCGGCACCCGCCCGTCACCCGCCGCAAATACCCGCCAGGATGCCGGTGGACGGCTCCGGAGCTTCCTGGCGGGTCCGCCCAGCCGCCGCCGACACAAACCCGCCCACCAGTGTGCACCTAGCCTTAGAGTGAAACGTTGCAAGTTCTGATAAAACAAAGTAATGTTTGAAGGAAATAAAATACCGTAAGTCTGGTGTGTAAAAAAAATAACTGTGGAGCAGAGGTGGCAAAGTGCGGCCCCCAGACTGAGACAGAGGGCTGACACCAGGGGTCCACTGTGCCATCCACCGCCCGCGTCCGATATCACCACTATCTACTTTGTATGTGAGAGCTCGTATACTGTATACAAGATGCAATGTATGTGAGGGCACGTAATGTGTATACGGGGCTATGTATGTGAGAGCTCGAATCCTGTATATAAGACGCAATGTATGTGAGGGCTCGTAATGTGTATACGGGGCTATGTATGTGAGGGTCATACTGTGTATACAGGGCTATGTATGTGAGGGTTATACTGTGTATACGGGGCTATGTATGTGAGGGTCATACTGTGTATAGGGCGTATATATGTGAGGGTCATACTGTGTATACGGGGCTATGTATGTGAGGGTCATAGTATGTATAGGGGGCTATGTATGTGAGGGTCATACTGTGTATAGGGGCTATGTATGTGAGGGTAACACTGTGTATAGGGGCTATGTATGTGAGGGTCATACTGTGTATATGGGGCTATGTATGTGAGGGTCATACTGTGTATAGGATATATGTATGTGAGGGTCATACTGTATATAGGGGGCTCATACTGTGTATAAGATGCTATGTACAGTGTTGGCCAAAAGTATTGACACCCCTGCAATTCTGTCAGAGAATACCCAGTTTCTTCCTGAAAATGATTGCAATCACAAATTCTTTGGTATTATTATCTTCATTTAATTTGTCTTCAATGAAAAAACACAAAAAGAATTGTCCTAAAGCCAAATTGGATATAGTTCCACACCAAACATAAAAAGGGGGTGGACAAAAGTATTGGCACTGTACAGGGGAGGTTCTGTATTAATCACAGGGTGTATAATGAGATCACTGTACAGGGGAGGTTCTGTATTAATCACAGGGTGTATAATGAGATCACTGTACAGGGGAGGTTCTGTATTCATCACAGGGTGTATAATGAGATTACTGTACAGGGGAGGGTCTCTATTCATCACAGGGTGTATAATGAGATCACTATACAGGGGAGGGTCTGTATTCATCATAGGGTGTATAATGAGATCACTGTACAGGGGAGGTTCTGTATTCATCACAGGGTGTATAATGAGATCACTGTACAGGGGAGGGTCTGTATTCATCATAGGGTGTATAATGAGATCACTGTACAGGGGAGGTTCTGTATTCATCACAGGGTGTATAATGAGATCACTGTACAGGGGAGGTTCTGTATTAATCACAGGGTGTATAATGAGATCACTGTACAGGGGAGGTTCTGTATTCATCACAGGGTGTATAATGAGATTACTGTACAGGGGAGGGTCTCTATTCATCACAGGGTGTATAATGAGATCACTATACAGGGGAGGGTCTGTATTCATCATAGGGTGTATAATGAGATCACTGTACAGGGGAGGGTCTGTATTCATCACAGGGTGTATAATGAGATCACTGTACAGGGGAGGTTCTGTATTCATCACAGGGTGTATAATGAGATCACTGTACAGGGGAGGTTCTGTATTAATCACAGGGTGTATAATGAGATCACTGTACAGGGGAGGTTCTGTATTCATCACGGTGTATAATGAGATCACTGTACAGGGGAGGTTCTGTATTCATCATAGGGTGTATAATGAGATCACTGTACAGGGGAGGTTCTGTATTCATCACAGGGTGTATAATGAGATCACTGTACAGGGGAGGTTCTGTATTCATCACAGGGTGTATAATGAGATTACTGTACAGGGGAGGTTCTGCATTCATCACAGGGTGTATAATGAGATCACTGTACAGGGGAGGTTCTGTATTCATCACAGGGTGTATAATGAGATTACGGTACAGGGGAGGTTCTGTATTCATCACAGGGTGTATAATGAGATTACTGTACAGGGGAGGGTCTCTATTCATCACAGGGTGTATAATGAGATTACTGTACAGGGGAGGGTCTCTATTCATCACAGGGTGTATAATGAGATCACTGTACAGGGGAGGGTCTGTATTCATCACAGGGTGTATAATGAGATTACTGTACAGGGGAGGTTCTGTATTCATCACAGGGTGTATAATGAGATCACTGTACAGGGGAGGTTCTGTATTAATCACAGGGTGTATAATGAGATCACTGTACAGGGAGGTTCTGTATTCATCACAGGGTGTATAATGAGATTACTGTACAGGGGAGGTTCTGTATTCAACACAGGGTGTATAATGAGATTACTGTACAGGGGAGGGTCTCTATTCATCACAGGGTGTATAATGAGATTACTGTACAGGGGAGGTTCTGTATTCAACACAGGGTGTATAATGAGATTACTGTACAGGGAGGGTCTCTATTCATCACAGGGTGTATAATGAGATTACTGTACAAGGGAGGGTCTCTATTCATCACAGGGTGTATAATGAGGAGATCACTGTACAGGGGAGGGGTCTGTATTCATCACAGGATGGAGCAGGGGATTATTTTAAAAAAGCCGTTTTTTGAGCCAGGTCATCACAAAGAGCCGGACAGCCCATCACTATTCTGACTAGGCATTCAGGGGAGGCTCATCAGATAACTGCGCATGCGCAGTAGCTAGGGCTACTGTGAATGCAGCCTCGCGCGGTGCCAACACTGCGTGCCGCCCGAGGCTGTCACTTTAATAGCAGGTGGGCGGGTGCTCGGCCAGTGCAACCCCCCCCCACCCCCTTCTCGTTTTGGCGCCTTGGGGGGTGTACAGCGGGGTGTATGTCGGGGGGTACAGCGGGGTGTATGGTGGTGAGTATGGGGTGTATGGCGATGAGTATGGGGTGTATGGCGATGAGTATGGGGTGTATGGCGGTGGTACGGGGTGTATCGTGGTGGGTACGGGGTGTATGGCGCTGGTACAGCGGGGTTTATGTTGAGGCGGTACAGCGGGGTGTATGTCAGGGGGGTACAAGGGGGTATATGGCGGTGGTACAGCGGGGTGTATGTTGGGGGTACAAGGTGGTGTATGTCGGGGGGGTACAGTGGGGTGTATGTCGGGGGTACAAGGTGGTGTATGTCGGGGGGGTACAGCGGGGTGTATGTCGGAGGGGTACGACGACATACACCCCGTACCACCACCATACACCCCGTACCCACCGCCATACACTCCGTACCGTACACCCTGTACGACCACCATACACCACGTACCACTGACATACACCTCGTACCACCGCCATACACCCCATATCCACCACCATACACCGCGTACCACCACCATAAACCTCGTACTCACCACCATACACCCCGTACCCACCGCCATACACCCCGTACTCACCACCATACACCTCATACGACCACCATACACCTCATACGACCACCATACACCCCGCTGTACCCCCCCGACATACACCCCGCTGTACACCCCCAAGAGCCAAAACGAGAAGGCGGGAGATGGGCGTGGGGCGGGTTGCACTGGCCGAGCACCCGCCCACCTGCTATTAAAGTGACAGCCTCGGGTGGCGCGTAGTGTCGGCTGCATTCACAGTAGCTCTAGCTACTGCGCTAGTGATGTGTTGTTCGCGAACGATCCGACACATTGAGCCGGCTCTTTCATGTGACTGATAAGAGCCGACTCTTCACAGTGAACGAGCCAGAGAGCCGTGTTTTTTTTTTTTTTTTTTTTTACCCTCTGCTGGCAGCTTTATTAGGCCTGACTGTGACTGGGAGGAGCAGCCAGGAGATAAGTGAGCTAACACTGGAAGTGTAAACAAAGTTTCCAACACATGGCGTGAAGCCCCTTCTCCCAATTAAAGGTATACACACACATTGTTTCTTCCTCAGGGCAGTGGGCACAAGACAGCAGCATGTTTATGGGTTAAGTTTCCCTGACCTTATCTGGCATATGGGATGTGTAGGAGGACTCAGCTTGTTTATTATCATTGATCATCTTCTCAGTCTTTAGTCAGGAGGACACTGCAGGGGGAGAATAGAGCTGTTGTTGGGTAAGGAATAGGATTTTATGCAAAACGTGGAGAGATATAGGTGCAGCTTCAATAATTGTATATAGAGGCAGTGTAATAGGAAGTCAGCACATAGTGCCCAGTGTAGTTGGCCTACTGACATCCATGACTGGTGTTTAACCCCTTAAGTTTTTTTTTCTGGTATAAAAAAAAGAGAAAATCTTTAACAAAATGTTCTGTCTCCATCTCTTCAATGTTTAGTGGAAGGCGCTGTGTGTGTGTGTATATATATCATATGTGTGTGTATATATATCATATGTCTGTGTATATATATCGTGTGTGTGTATATATCATATTGTGTGTGTGTGTATATTCATGTGTGTGTATTTATCATGTGTGTGTGTGTGTGTATATCGTGTATGTGTATATATATCATGTGTGTGTGTATATATCGTGTGTGTATATAATATGTGTGTGTGTATATCATGTGTGTGTGTATATCATGTGTGTGTGTATATCATGTGTGTGTATATCATGTGTGTGTATATATCGTGTGTGTGTATTTATCATGTGTGTGTGTATATATATCATGTGTGTGTGTATATATCGTGTGTGTATATATATCATGTGTGTATATATATCATATGTGTGTGTGTATATATCGTGTGTGTATATATATCATGTGTGTATATATATCATATGTGTGTGTGTATATATCGTGTGTATATATATCATATGTGTGTGTATATATATCGTGTGCGTGTGTGTATATCATGTGTGTGTATATCATGTGTGTGTGTATATCATGTGTGTGTATATCATGTGTGTGTATATCATGTGTGTGTGTATATCATGTGTGTGTGTATATCATGTGTGTGTATATATTGTATATGTGTATATATATCATGTGTGTGTATATATCGTGTGTGTGTATATATCGTGTGTGTGTATATATCATGTGTGTGTATATATATCATATGTGTGTGTATGTATCGTGTGTGTGTATATATCATGTGTGTGTGTGTATATCATGTGTGTGTATATATCATGTGTGTGTGTGTGTATATCATGTGTGTGTGTATATCGTGTGTGTATATATCATGTTTGTGTGTATTTATCATATGTGTGTGTATATATATCGTGTGTGTATATATCGTGTGTGTATATCTTGTGTGTGTGTGTGTGTACAGTATGTGTACAGTATGTGTGTACAATGTGTGTATGTATGTGTACAGTATGTGTGTACAGTGTGTGTATGTATGTGTGTAAAATATGTGTGTATGTATATGTGTACAATGTGTGTATATATATGTGTACAGTATGTGTGTACAATGTGTGTAGTATGTACAGTGTATGTTGCACATACAGTGACATAGCACAGTAATTGCAACTTTTATATTTAAGAATTAGGACTGACACATATCAGAGCATTTACTAATAAGGACATGTACAAAAAACACCACATATTAGAAAGCAATAAAAGTTGATAATACAAATGAGGAGCGAGGGCCCTGTTCAGAAGAGCTGACAATCTGAGGAAACAATAATGCTAATAATAGTCTTTTACTGCTTCACTAGATACATACAAAGGTGTAGAATGAGGTCCTCACTGTACAGGGGAGGTTCTGTATTCATGACAGGTTGTAGCAGAGGATTATTGTAAAAAAGAGCCGTTTTTTGAGCCGAAAGAGCCGGCTCTTTTTAGTGAACTGAGCCGAAAGAGCCGGCTCATCAAAAAGAGCCGGACTGCCCATCACTATACTGCGCATACGCCAGGTGCGCGCGGCCGCAAGTGCCGCGCGTGCATGTGGCGCATGCGCAGTTATCCGATGAGACTTCCCTGAATGGGCTAGTGTCTATTCGGCACTGTTGAATGAACTTTCCTCTCCCTCGCACTATGGAGGCTCCGCCTTTTCCGTTGACATCAAAGAATCGCTCCTCCCCTCAACAAATCCACTCCATTGTATCCTCCGCCTCTGTGTATCAGCTCTCGGTGTCATCATGTCGGTGTCGCCGCCGGTGCAGATTAGCATCGAGTCCTCTGCAGAGAAGCAGGTGCAGGAGGTGGCGCTGGATGGCTCCGAGACCTATGTGCAGCCGCTGTCCATGTCCCAGAACCTGGCGAGACTGGCGCAGAGGATAGACTTCTGCCAGGACTCTGATGATGACGGGACCGGAGACAACGACTGGGGGAGGAGGAGGAGGGTGAGTGCGGAGATCGGCCGATCTGATCTGATACTATAGGCGGGGACTGATCGCTGGTGGCTGTCAGTGACAGCAAAGCCATCCTCCTCCCCCGGGCACAAAGCAACACCTGCCCGACACTCTGCTCTGTGTGTCTCTGCCCCCCTCCTCTCCTCCTGTGTCTCTCGCTGTGGCCCCCTCCTCTCCTCTTGGGTCTCTCGCTGTGGCCCCCTCCTCTCCTCTTGGGTCTCTCGCTGTGGCCCCCTCCTCTCCTCTTGGGTCTCTCGCTGTGGCCCCCTCCTCTCCTCTTGGGTCTCTCGCTGTGGCCCCCACCTCTCCTCTTGGGTCTCTCGCTGTGGCCCCCTCCTCTCCTCTTGGGTCTCTCGCTGTCGCCCCCTCCTCTCCTCCTGTGTCTCTCGCTGTCGCCCCCTCCTCTCCTCCTGTGTCTCTCGCTGTCGCCCCCTCCTCTCCTCCTGTGTCTCTCGCTGTCGCCCCCTCCTCTCCTCCTCTTGGTCTCTCGCTGTCGCCCCCTCCTCTCCTCTTGGGTCTCTCGCTGTCGCCCCCTCCTCTCCTCTTGGGTCTCTCGCTGTCGCCCCCTCCTCTCCTCTTGGGTCTCTCGCTGTCGCCCCCCTCCCGTCCTCTGCCCTCTCTCCTTGGGTCTCTCGCTGTCGCCCCCTTCCTCTCCTCTTGGGTCTCTCGCTGTCCGCCCCCTCCTCTCCTCTTGGGTCTCTCGCTGTCGCCCCCTCCTCTCCTCTTGGGTCTCTCGCTGTCGCCCCCTCTCTCCTCCTGTGTCTCTCGCTGTCGCCCCCTCTCTCCTCCTGGTCTCTCGCTGTCGCCCCCTCCTCTCCTCCTGGGTCTCTCGCTGTCGCCCCCTCCTCTCCTCCTGGTCTCTCGCTGTCGCCCCCTCCTCTCCTCCTGGGTCTCTCGCTGTCGCCCCCTCCTCTCCTCCTGGGTCTCTCGCTGTCGCCCCCTCCTCTCCTCCTGGGTCTCTCGCTGTCGCCCCCTCCTCTCCTCTGGGTCTCTCGCTGTCGCCCCCCTCCTCTCCTCCTGGGTCTCTCGCTGTCGCCCCCTCCTCTCTCCTGGGTCTCTCCGCTGTCGCCCCCTCCCTCTCCTCTGGGTCTCTCGCTGTCGCCCCCTCCTCTCCTCTGGGTCTCTCGCTGTCCCCCCCTCCTCTCCTCCTGGGTCTCTCGCTGTCGCCCCCCCCTCTCCTCCTGGGTCTCTCGCTGTCGCCCCCCTCCTCTCCTCCTGGGTCTCTCGCTGTCGCCCCCTCCTCTCCTCCTGGGTCTCTCCGCTGTCGCCCCCTCCTCTCCTCCTGGGTCTCTCGCTGTCGCCCCCCTCCTCTCCTCCTGGGTCTCTCGCTCGCCCCCCCCCTTCGCCCTCCTCCCCTCCTCTCTCCTGGGTCTCTCGCTGTCGCCCCCTCCTCTCCTCCTGGGTCTCTCGCTGTCGCCCCCTCCTCTCCTCCTGGGTCTCTCGCTGTCGCCCCCTCCTCTCCTCCTGGGTCTCTCGCTGTCGCCCCCTCTCTCTCCTCCTGGGTCTCTCTGCTGTCGCCCCCTCCTCTCCTCCTGGGTCTCTCGCTGTCGCCCCCTCCTCTCCTCCTGGTCTCTCGCTGTCGCCCCCTCCTCTCCTCTGGGTCTCTCGCTGCGCCCCCTCCTCTCCTCCTGGGTCTCTCGCTGTCGCCCCCCTCCTCTCCTCCTGGGTCTCTCGCTGTCGCCCCCCTCCTCTCCTCCTTGGGTCTCTCGCTGCGCCCCCCTCTCTCTCCTCCTGGGTCTCTCGCTGTCCGCCCCCTCCTCTCCTCCTGGGTCTCTCGCTGTCGCCCCCTCCTCTCCTCTCTGGGTCTCTCGCTGCGCCCCCTCCTCTCCTCCTGGGTCTCTCGCTGTCGCCCCCTCCTCTCCTCCTGGGTCTCTCGCTGTCGCCCCCCTCCTCTCCTCCTGGGTCTCTCGCTGTCGCCCCCTCCTCTCCTCCTGGGTCTCTCGCTGGCGCCCCCTCCTCTCCTCCTGGGTCTCTCGCTGGCGCCCCTCCTCTCTCCTCCTGGGTCTCTCGCTGGCGCCCCCTCCTCTCCTCCTGGGTCTCTCGCTGTGCGCCCCCCTCCTCTCCTCCTGGGTCTCTCGCTGCGCCCCCTCCTCTCCTCCTGGGTCTCTCGCTGCGCCCCCCTCCTCTCCTCCTGGTCTCTCGCTGGCGCCCCCTCCTCTCCTCCTGGGTCTCTCGCTGCGCCCCCTCCTCTCCTCTCTGGGTCTCTCGCTGCGCCCCCTCCTCTCCTCTGGGTCTCTCGCTGCGCCCCCTCCTCTCCTCCTGGGTCTCTCGCTGGCGCCCCCTCCTCTCCTCCTGGGTCTCTCGCTGGCGCCCCCTCCTCTCCTCTGGGTCTCTCGCTGGCGCCCCCTCCTCTCCTCTGGGTCTCTCGCTGGCGCCCCCTCCTCTCCTCCTGGGTCTCTCGCTGGCGCCCCCTCCTCTCCTCCTGGGTCTCTCGCTGGCGCCCCCTCCTCTCCTCCTTGGGTCTCTCGCTGGCGCCCCCTCCTCTCCTCCTGGGTCTCTCGCTGGCGCCCCCTCCTCTCCTCCTGGGTCTCTCGCTGGCGCCCCCTCCTCTCCTCCTTGGGTCTCTCGCTGGCGCCCCTCCTCCTCCTCTTGGTCTCTCGCTGGCGCCCCCTCCTCTCCTCCTTGGGTCTCTCGCTGGCGCCCCCTCCTCTCCTCCTGGGTCTCTCGCTGGCGCCCCCTCCTCTCCTCTGGGTCTCTCGCTGGCGCCCCCTCCTCTCCTCCTTGGGTCTCTCGCTGGCGCCCCCTCCTCTCCTCCTGGGTCTCTCGCTGGCGCCCCCTCCTCTCCTCTGGGTCTCTCGCTGGCGCCCCCTCCTCTCCTCTTGGGTCTCTCCGCTGGCGCCCCCTCCTCTCCTCTTGGGTCTCTCGCTGGCGCCCCCTCCTCTCCTCTTGGGTCTCTCGCTGGCGCCCCCTCCTCTCCTCTTGGGTCTCTCGCTGGCGCCCCCTCCTCTCCTCTTGGGTCTCTCGCTGGCGCCCCCTCCTCTCCTCTTGGGTCTCTCGCTGGCGCCCCCTCCTCTCCTCTTGGGTCTCTCGCTGGCGCCCCCTCCTCTCCTCTTGGGTCTCTCGCTGGCGCCCCCTCCTCTCCTCTTGGGTCTCTCGCTGGCGCCCCCTCCTCTCCTCTTGGGTCTCTCGCTGGCGCCCCCTCCTCTCCTCTTGGGTCTCTCGCTGGCGCCCCCTCCTCTCCTCTTGGGTCTCTCGCTGGCGCCCCCTCCTCTCCTCTTGGGTCTCTCGCTGGCGCCCCCTCCTCTCCTCTTGGGTCTCTCGCTGGCGCCCCCTCCTCTCCTCTTGGGTCTCTCGCTGGCGCCCCCTCCTCTCCTCTTGGGTCTCTCGCTGGCGCCCCCTCCTCTCCTCTTGGGTCTCTCGCTGGCGCCCCCTCCTCTCCTCTTGGGTCTCTCGCTGGCGCCCCCTCCTCTCCTCTTGGGTCTCTCGCTGGCGCCCCCTCCTCTCCTCTTGGGTCTCTCGCTGGCGCCCCCTCCTCTCCTCTTGGGTCTCTCGCTGGCGCCCCCTCCTCTCCTCTTGGGTCTCTCGCTGGCGCCCCCTCCTCTCCTCTTGGGTCTCTCGCTGGCGCCCCCTCCTCTTTGCTTGCTTCCAAGATGACATGAATTGGAATTAGCATTCAGTGAGACCTTCATATTACAATGAGGTCTCTTGCAATATAGTGATTATTCTCTGCAGCTGTAGGTTGTTACTTGTTGTTATATTGCTCATCCTACTAGTGAGTCTTTGATACTCAGTGATTACGTGCAACTATCTTGCATGAGCTATGATTTCTGTATCAAACTAGAACACCGATTCAGCTGTGCCTCACTCATACTCTACCTTTCTAATGCACCAATATTGTCATGCATTTCTCCTTCTCTCTCCTTCTGAAGCCTCCTTGAGTTATAGCCTATTTTGCAAACTGCCTACACAGGTTTAGTTCCTTGCAGAATCAATTTTTTGTACTATGTAATTAATATTTAAAAGTGAAAGTCCAGTCTTCTACACATATAAATTGTATTTACTCTGAATTGGCTGCTTATGTCACTGCAGGGGACCTGTGCAGGCTTTTTGCAAAAGCCATTTTAATTGTTTTTAAATTCTTGTGGTTTCTACATTTTTTTTCTCAAATAATTGGTTAATCACCTTCTATTGCATGTAGCTTTCCTTCTACTTTTTCACAATTATGTACATGTACTTGCATAGGTGGATCCCTATTTAAAAATATTTAGTGGTGCCTCCCAAAAATCCTTATTTAACTGTGTTCTTCAAATTGGCTTCACTTGTTTCTGAATTTGACTGAATAGTTGTTATATATCTGTGTTCTGGATGAAGTGGTTACATTCCAAATTATACCCTACCTCCTTCTTCTTCTCCGTCAGGTCTGGTCAAATTCCAACCATCGCTGTGGCCGTGGGACTCGGTGCGGAACCATTTACGCGGTGCGCTGACCGAGATGTGTGTACTGTACGACGTGCTGACCGTAGTGAAGGACAAGAGGTACATGCACCTGGATCCTGTGTCCCAGGAGTCCCTGACCCCTAAACAGGTATATACGGCCCGGGGGCCCCTTCTCCTCCTTTATATTCACCACTGTATGAATCCTGAGGATGCAAGTACCAGTGAAATATAAGGGCGGCCATTTGATCCTTCTTTTTCCCACCCTGGCCCTTCTGTGGGAGAGACAGGAAAAGGCAAATTGGGGATGTGCGGGTCGCACTTTGCCCGAGTCTGAACTCGCCCATTCATACCTGAACCTATTGGCAGAACTGATTGTTACATACCTTATTGCAGTGCCTGAAAAAGTTGCATGCAGCGCGCAGCCGCCCCATAGCCAGAGTAGAGCTGCGGTCACACATGCACAATGCTGCTCCAGTATAACAGGGTTAGGTGCTCCGTACTGGGACCCAAACTGATCATACCCACCAATCAGTAAGAAATCACCTGTCCAGGGGATGGAGATAAATGATCTCTTTGGGCAGCCCCTTTTATCATTAGTTGGCTGGGGAATACACATAGCCCCACCGAGCAGCGGCCGGATGTGGATAAAGCTGAGTAGCTCCAGTGAGTAATGTCCGTCTCAGGTGCTGCTGTCGCCTCCTGTTGAAGTGAATGTATCGGACATTCTCGGTCACAGTGTTTGTTGCTGCGCCGCTCCAGCTCTGTACACTGTGTAAACAGCCGCTCCCCTGGTCAGATAGTGATGATCCGTACTGAGGATATAGTGAGCAGGGACAACCTCCTTTATAACAAAAAATTAGAGTAATTCACTAAATCTTAATTCTGTGAATTCTTAGAAAATGATGTTTTGTCATTTCAGACTCAGCCCAGTTTACTGCTGGTTTCTAAGCGGAAATCCCTCCTAGGCGCCGCACAGATCCTGCTGAAAGGAGGTGAACGTCTGTCTAAGTCTGTAGCCGAGAATCAGGAGAACAAGAGGCAGCGAGACTTCAACTCTGAGCTGCTGAGATTACGGCAGCACTGGAAGCTGAGGAAGCTGGGGGACAAGATCCTGGGGGACCTGAGCTACAGAAGCGCAGGTAACTGTGCATCCTCCTATATGGGGGCTAATGGCTTCATATTGATCTTCACATTGCCTTCCCAGAAAGGATTAATATATTTGTCTGGTTAATAGAACCTGACATAAATCTGTGATTGGGATAATAATGTCCAAGCGCTGGAATGGAAAACATCCCATCAGCTCTCACACCGATTAACCATAAGCTGCAGAGTTCCCTTAGATGAAGTCTCTGTCAGAGATGATTTGGAAGGGAGGAAAAGATCGTCGTGCTACGCTATATGTTCTACCAAAGCAATGGAGACCATTTCAGGACCCGACTGCCTCCATTACAGGGTGCAATTCGTGCTACCCATAACAATAATATCCTTTGGCCCTGTCACACATAAAGAGATCGCTATTGGGATCGCTGTTGCGTCACGAAATCCGTGTCGTTCTGTGTGACACGCACCAACGATCTGGCCCCTGCTGTGAGATCATTGATCGTTACACACTGCTCTGGGTCATTTCTACGTCGTTGTGCTCCCGCTGGGAACGCTACATCGTTGTGTTTGACAGAGATAATGAGCAACGATCTCGATGCTACGCTATGAAGAGAAAATTCACAACGACCTCGGTATAATTATGGATCGCTAGTGTGTCGTTTTTCACATCGCTGGTGAGATACCTGTTTGACGTCTTACCAGCGATGTGTAAACGACGCACCAGCTATCTCTGCACATCGGGATCTCTGATGAGTCGTTATGTGAGACTGGGCCTTTAGATGGCGCTCCGCTCCGTTGTCTTCTCCTACACCTTAATCCTCGGCATAAACAAATCGGCACCTGTTTTCAGTTGGACTAGAGGAGGATAACACATGGAAGTGACTTCTCCCCCAAGGAGGAAAAGGACAGGTGTGTTCACTCTGCGCTCCTGCAGGAGCCTTCCCGAAGGAAGATCCAGGTCACCAGTGGAGATAGTGGTTCTTATTTAACACATTTCAAAGCCATTACAAGCTTCTTCAGGAAAGAACCACAGTTGGGCTGGTGGAAATTGTATGTGACAGTGACTTATTCCCCAAGGAAACCTAATGATCGGGCACAGAAATTCAATATGCCCAGTCCCTGTTTCTACACATTGTCTGTTGTGAGATTTATAAGGCCCCATACACGTTACATAGTCAGCCGGCACCCACCGATTTTCTCCGTAGCTTATGGGGGGGTCATACCTGTGTGAATCACATGCGTAGATGTAAGTAAACATTATGCGATCTCTGCTGCCGTCATTCAAAGCTTTTACGTCCTGACTGATACGGAGAATATTCTGGGATCGGCTTTAACTTTGTATTACGTGAAGAACCATTGTGTGGAGAAAGTCTTTATAGTGATTAACTGTGGCTGTGATATATGATCAATATGATTGGGGAGTCCGACCCATATTCCCCCGAAACAAGGTCCAACGCTTTATAAAATGGAGATGCTGCTGTATCCACCTCCTGTCAGGTACAATCCAATCTTTGTTCCTGTTTTAACATCTTCACTTTTCTCCATTGTTTTAGGGTCGCTCTTTCCTCATCAGGGAACATTTGAAGTCATAAAGAAAACGGACATTGACTTGGATAAGAAAATCCCAGAAGATTACTGCCCGCTAGATGTACAGATCCCCAGTGATCTGGAAGGATCCGCTTATCTGAAGGTTGGACATTTATGTTATATCATTGTATCAGAGGAATCGGTCGCTCTGTGCATATAGACTGATCTGTGGACGTCACAGTATAGAGGAGAAGCCGAGCACAATGTAGGCGAGCCAGAAAGATTCAGTATAACTAGTAGTTTATTTACATTTCTGGTGTATGTATGTATAGGAGTCCAGTAGTGATTGACAGTGTTTCCTATATGACTGCATGCAGAGACAGCTGTCAATCACCAGTAGGACCGCCCACTGGACTCCTATACAATCAAGCACCAGAGATTTAAATAAATAAATTGCAAGATATAAGAAAAATTATCCCACAGAATTGTGTATCAGGTCAGACCGCTCCATAATATCCTGCCAGCAGACAGACACCATGTCTAATAGGATGGAATCCCTTTAAGAAGATTCGGAGCCTGAAAAGTTTGACATTTATCCCAAGACCCTCATCTGCATGATGGTACAGGAAAATCTGAGACCTGCCCCCCTCCTTCCCCCTTACTAACCTTCCCCTCTTTTTTTTTTTGACTCTCACAGCCGGGGCGGGGGCACTGTGAAGAAGACCGAATCCATTATTAACCCCTTCTGCCACAATTGCCCACAGTGAATAGAAGCATTGTCGGTGCTGAAATTTCTATAGGACGTGGTGATCCCATGGCAGATCAGTTCTGCCAGTGGCTCGGGGCCACTCCGGATTGTCTTTTCCTACCGTACACACACATACCCACCCATACACATACAGTACACACACACACATATACACACACATATACACACACACAAACACACATATACACACACCCATGTTTATACAGTACACACGTGTCATTACGGTACCTGCTTTTTCACCGGATCACTTTCGTTTTCCTCTGCGGTGCTGGGTGACGATTCCTCAGGGCTGGGCGGCCAATCACAGGTCGCGCTGGGCGGAGATCGGCGGGGCAACGCAAGTTAGGCTGTGATTAACCCCATGATCTCCGGACCAGCGGCTGCACCAGGGGGAGAGAAGGAGCCTGGACGGCGGCGTACAGTGAGCCTGCGGCAACCTAAAGGGAGGCCCGCGACCCCCATACCCCCCCCCCCCCCCCCCCGTAGGCGGCCTTACATTTCCCCGTGACCCCCCCGAAAGCGGCCTTACAATCGGGGGGTGCATTACATTAGAAAACCCTGGGCACCCCCCTACCCTGCCTTACTTTCGGGGGGGTCTTACTTTCGGGGAAACAGGGTATCAGTTTAGAGTATTTGCCCAAGATGCTGCAAAACCCGAGTGCTTAAAACACATCAGCACACATTATGCAAAAAAAAGTCACGCATTGCGCATTGTCTACCCAGCGATGCGTAATTCCAGCAGGAATAATGGACTCCTATGGGAGAAAGCACGGGCGCAGGTGCATAAAGAATTGACATGGTGATTCTTTTTATACCCGCGCTTTCTCCCATAAAAGCGCTGCGTATATTTACGCAGTGTCTGAACGGCAAAGTGAATTTCACATTCACATTGCCGGCAGACGCACACGCATTTGCGCTTTTTTGAAAAGCACGCGCAAAAAAGCGCAATGTGTGAACGTAGCCTTAGGCTTCCTGCACATGTTGGGATTTTGATGAGTTTTTTTTTTACCTCCGTGTTTGTAGCCAAAACCAGGACCTGCAGGAGCCTCCAGTACCCCTATATTCACACTTGGAGAAGGCGAATGCTTCTCTGACTCTTTATAGTACGTTTTGCCCATGAGAATTATAATGGAAGATTTCCGCTGTCATCTATTTCAGATATATCAGTGTTACTTCACAATAACCAAGAATGAGAGGAGCGTAGAACAATATGTTTTCTGGTCATCATAATGGGAGACCCAGACAATGGGGTTTAGGGCACTGCCTTCCGGAGGTCACACTAGGTACTACAAGTTTGTAGACACCGCCTCCTCCGCTTATAAACCCCTACCGCAGGGAACATTCTCAGTTTTAAACTTAGTGTGCTCGGAGGATCACGCTTTGCTTGCACTTCACTGCATTCTCACAGCTTACGTGATGGCGTCTGAAGATAAGGTAAAATGGTTCCGGTCGGGACCTGCGACAGCCTCCCCGCTCACCCTTGTGGAACACGCAGGTGGAGGTACCGGAGGGCCTAGAGCCTGGACACTTTGTGTTCTCCCGGTACGCTGTTGCGCTCCTTTCCATCCCTCTCTGGGGGGCTCTGGAGAGTGGGAGATGGGAGCCTTGCACAGCTCCGCTCCGTCCGAGGCCTCCCTAAATGGTGCTTACAGACCGGACTGGAGCCAGCCCAGTCCGAGGCCTCCCTAAATGGTGCTTACACTCCGGACTGGTGCTGAACCCCCGTCCGAGGCCTCCCTAAATGGTGCTTACAGACCGGACCGGCACTGAGGCACTCGGTGTCTCCTGTGTGCCTGGGGGTAGTGTCTGTCACTTTATGTGCCCTGACACTCAGACCGCGCGTTACCCTCGGGTCCGCGGTTCTGCGGGTGTACCCTGTGCTGGGGTCACCCTGGCTGACCGCCCTGTGTGTCACAGGGGCTGAGGCCGTGGGCTGCGGATGTTTGTTGGTACATGCAGTCTGTGTATAGTATTTTACACTATTTCCCGCGCTGCGGGCTCCGGCACCTTCATGCTGAGGCTGCTTGGAGGATGGGAAGCAGCCCGTGCGGTGACGTCATCGATGGGCGTGTGTGTGTGTTTCCCGCGTGTTTTCGGCACCGCCCACAGTTTCACTGTCGGCGGCCATCTTTACCCTCACTTCCCGGTTGGGATCTGTATGCAGCGTGCGCCTGCACTCCAGGGGAGACCGGAAACCGTCGCGGAGGTCACACACACACACACCGCTTCCTCATACCGCTTTACTGCGGTCGGTAAGCCACCGGGACTCCCGGTTTTGTTGTCTGCAATTTGGCTTATTTTCCCCTACTGCGGCGATGTCCTCAGCTGGGAAGCGTGCTGCTAGGACGGCAGAGACCACCATTACCTGTGCTACATGCAATGGAACACTGGTGGAGGGGTCCTGCAATAATTGCGGACGCCCAGAGGCCCGGACTGGCACTGCTGAGTCAGCAGCTCCGGTGCTATACCCTGAGGTTCAGGTGATCTCAGGGCCATGGGAGACTCAGAATAAGATCAATGAATCTCTGTTGTCCCAGCTGTCCTCCATGTCGCAATCCCTGGAGGCACTTAATAGGAGACTGGATAGCCCAGCTACTCCGTCCAGTTACCCCTTTGTGTCTCCCTCTTCTGCTGTGAGACCCCTTAAGCGGCTCGTCGTGAGGAGTCACCCGAGCTCCAGGCTCTCTCTGAGGAGGAGCGTTCCTCTGATGGTGAGGACGATGATGGGGGTTCAAATTTCGGGTCTGTGTCTATATCTGAACCACCAGACGGGGTGGAGGATCTGGTGTCCTCTATCAACGAGACCTTACGTCTCGTGACACCCCCTGAGGAGGTGACGGTGCACCCGAAGGAGGTCTATCAATGGCTGTGGCCAGAGGCTAGACCAAGTGGTTCCTTCATGGACCACACGAATTTTGGAAGGGTGGTTAGAGCTCCCAGGTTACATCCTGGGCGGCGTTATGTCCGTAAACCCAAGGACAATCGCTTCCCCTTCCCCCAGGAGGTGCTTCAGGAGTGGTCGCAGTCCCCGAAGGTGGACGCTTCCATGACCAGGATTGCTGCACGCTCCCTTTTCTCTGCCTCTGATAGCTCCTCGCTGAAGGATGCGACGGATAGACAGGTTGAGCAACTCGCCAAGTCTTCCTATGAGGCTGTGGGGTCTTCCTTTGCCCCTAATTTTGCCACGGTCTGGACCTTGCAAGCGATTACTACGTGCTTGGATGGTATCTCTGACCTGGCAAGATCCAGTCCAGAGGTCCTGGCACTTACCGAGAGGGCAAGGGCCTATGCGGACTACGCCAGGACGGCGACTCTGGAAACTGCCACTCGCTCAGCTGTGGCTTCGGCCAATGCTATAGCGATCCGCAGATTGTTGTGGCTGCGTCTTTGGGACTCAGATACCACATCCAAGAAGATTTTGCAGAATCTTCCGTTCGCTGGTGACAGGCTTTTTGGCACCAAACTGGACAAGCTGATAAAGGATTCTGCTGAGTCTAAGATACCGCAGAATAAGCCTAAGCCACGGTATACCGTTAAAAGGAACCCAAAACAGTGGTCCTTTCGGTCCAGCTCACAGTCAGCACCGTCCGCTCGCACGGACCGAGGGGGAAAGCCCGCTTCTCAGTGGCGCTCTAAGAGTCGTCCAAAGAAGCCGGCGGGGGCGGCAGCTGCCACCCCCAAACCCGCCTCTGCATGACTCGCTCTCCCTTCCTACCTCCCCACAGGTGGGGGGCCGCTTGTCTCGCTTTCAGGACAAATGGCTACTTCACGTTCAAGATCAGTGGGTTCGAGACGTGGTCTCGCGAGGTTACAGGATAGAGCTGACGTCAAAACCGATATCCCGATTCCATCGGTCGGTCCCATCGCCAGAAAAGGCTCAGGCTTTTTACCTGGTGTTGGAGGGTCTCCGCAGAGACGGAGTGGTGATACCGGTGCCTTCCGGAGAGAGGTTATGGGGTTTTTACTCCAACCTCTTTATCGTCCCGAAGAAGGACGGTTCCTTCCGCCCGGTACTGGACCTGAAGTTGTTCAACCATCACGTGTTGGTTCGGAAGTTCCGCATGGAATCACTGCGCTCCGTGATCGCAGCTGTGTCACAGGGGGACTTCCTGGCGTCCATAGATATCAGAGACGCTTACCTTCATGTGCCCATTGCACCAGCTCATCAGCGCTGGCTGAGATTCGCAGTGGGGGAAGAACACTTCCAATTTGTGGCGCTGCCGTTCGGGTTGGCCTCGGCACCGCGGGTGTTCACAAAGGTGATGGCCTCTATGATGGCTCTCCTGCACGTGCAGGGACATGCCGTCATTCCCTATTTAGACGACCTACTGGTCAGGGCACCATCGGAACACCTTTGTCAAGAGAGCCTGGATGTGACCATGCGGTCTCTGGAACAGTTCGGTTGGCTCCTCAATATTCAGAAGTCAACGCTAGTTCCGACCCAGTCTTTGACATATTTGGGCATGGACTTCAACACAGCCTCAGCCCTGGTGTCTCTGCCACGAGTCAAGCAGATGGCGATCCAATCAGGAGTGCAAGCAGTCCTCCTGTCACCACAATCATCCCTACGGGTGTTGATGATGCTGGTGGGGCGCATGGTGGCAGCAATAGAGGCGGTGCCTTTTGCACAATTTCGCCTCCGTCCTCTCCAGCTGGAGATCCTCCGCAGGTGGGACAAAAGGTCGATCTCTCTGAATCGGCTGGTGACCCTTTCCCAACCGACCAGAGATTCCCTGCAGTGGTGGTTACAGCCACACCACTTGGCTCGGGGCCGGTCCTTCATCAAACCGTCGTGGTTAGTGGTGACCACCGACGCCAGTCTGAAGGGCTGGGGAGCGGTGTTCTTACACCACAGGGCCCAAGGCCTCTGGACTCGGTCGGAGTCGGCGTTGCAGATCAACGTGCTGGAGATCAAGGCGGTCTATCTGGCACTCCTGGCGTTTCAGAGATTCCTCTCAGGACAACCCATTCGGGTTCAGTCCGACAATGCGACGGCCGTCGCTTATATAAATCATCAAGGAGGAACCAGGAGTGCAGAGGCTCTGGCCGAAGTCCACCGCATCCTATCCTGGGCGGAGAACAACGACTGCCTGATCTCCGCAGTTCACATCCCAGGGGTCGAAAACTGGGAGGCCGACTATCTGAGCCGGCAGGGGATGGACGCCGGAGAGTGGTCTTTTCATCCGGACGTCTTCCGGGACATCTGCAGCAGATGGGGCACTCCGGACGTGGATCTGATGGCCTCACGGCTGAATCATCAGGTGCCGCAATACATGGCGAGGTCATGGGATCCCCAATCTCTGGGAGCGGATGCTCTGGTCCTGACTTGGTCCAGATTTCATCTGCCGTATGTGTTCCCGCCTCTGGCTCTGATTCCCAGGGTGCTGTGGAAAATCAGGTCGGAGTGCAGGGTCGCCATTCTAGTGGCTCCAGATTGGCCCAGGAGGTCCTGGTATCCGGACCTGTGGCAACTGTCAGGCGGACACAGGTGGGCTCTTCCAGACCGCGCAGATTTACTCGCGCAAGGCCCATTCTTCCACCTCAATTCCAAGGCCCTCAGATTGACTGCATGGCTCTTGAGGCCTGGCTGCTGACATCCAGGGGTTTTTCCCCTACGGTGGTTGCCACTATGAATCGGGCTAGGAAGCCAGTCTCAAGGAAGATATACCACAGGACGTGGAAGATCTTTTTTACTTGGTGTGCCTCTGGTGGACGGTCTCCGTGGCCCTTGTCCATCCCGACGTTGTTGGCTTTCCTACAGTCGGGTTTGGAATTAGGATTATCCCTTGGCTCCTTGAAAGGTCAAGTCTCAGCACTTTCAGTGCTGTTTGACAGGCGATTGGCGCTCCTCCCGAAGGTCCGTCAATTTCTGCAGGGGGTGTCACGGATGGTTCCGCCCTACAAGAGACCTCTGGACCCTTGGGACCTCAACATGGTCCTGGCGGCATTACAGAGACCACCTTTTGAGCCGCTGAGAGATGTTTCTCTATCTCGCCTGTCTCAGAAAGTGGCCTTTCTGGTGGCAATCACGTCTCTGAGAAGGGTCTCAGAATTGGCAGCACTTTCGTGCAAGTCGCCCTTTCTGGTGGTTCACCAAGACAAGGTGGTGTTGCGTCCTCGGCCAGAATTCTTGCCGAAGGTGGTTTCAATTTTTCACCTGAACCAGGAGATTGTTCTCCCATCTTTTTGCCCTGCTCCCGTTCATCAGGTTGAACGCGACCTCCATACTCTGGATCTCGTGAGAGCTGTACGCATTTATGTGTCCAGGACCGCCTCCTTTAGGAGTTCGGATTCCTTATTTGTTCTTTCGACAGGTCGCTGTAAGGGGTCCGCGGCATCAAAGTCGACATTGGCCAGATGGATTAAGGCTTCCATTCAAGAGGCTTACCGGGCCTCTGGTTTGCCTCTCCCGGTGGGATTGAAGGCTCACTCTACCAGAGCTGTAGGTGCCTCCTGGGCCTTGCGACATCGAGCGTCTGCTCTACAGGTGTGTCAGGCGGCCACTTGGTCTAGCCTGCACACTTTCTCTAAGCACTATATGGTGCATGCCCATGCCTCTGCGGATGCAAGTTTGGGCAGGCGGGTTCTCCAGGCGGCGGTTGCCCACCTTTAGAGGGAACCATGTGTTATCCGTCTTGTTGAGGAACTCTTCCCGCCCTGGGGTATTGCTTTAGGACATCCCATTGTCTGGGTCTCCCATTATGATGACCAGAAAAAAGATAATTTTGTTTACGTACTGTAAATTCTTTTTTCTTTAATCATCAATGGGAGACCCAGCACCCACCCAGTTGTTCCGTTGCATGTTTTGCATTTGTTCTGTTCTCTGTTGAGACAGTGTTTGCCGGGTTGTTGAACCGTCTGTGCACGGCATTCGTCCCGATGTTTCGGGTGTGGTTTATTTCCTCCTCGCAGCTTATGGACCAAACTGAGGATGTTCCCTGCGGTAGGGGTTTATAAGCGGAGGAGGCGGTGTCTACAAACTTGTAGTACCTAGTGTGACCTCCGGAGGGCAGTGCCCTAAACCCCATTGTCTGGGTCTCCCATTGATGATTAAAGAAAAAAGAATTTACGGTACGTAAACAAAATTCTCTTTATTGTTTAGTTTTAGTACCCAACTGCACAATAAAATAAAATTATTAATAATTAAAATAAAGAAACAGTGAAAATAAGGGAAGGCCAATGAGACTCACAATATTCAAAATAATACAAAGACTAACCAGTAGATGGCAGAATAATCCCACAAAATGCAGCTCACAGGTTTATATAACGCTGGTTTCCCATTGCAATTTATTTATTTTTTTTTTTTTTTCTGTCCGTGGGGATCCTACATTTTGCAGGACCCCAACGACAGTAAAAGGATCACATCAGAGGTGACCTCCGGATGCCATTTCTGTGTCTGGGTCCGTGATTTTCACGGATTCGGACATAGCCCGAGCCTGCAAAGTGCAGGCAAGCCGGGCACTTTCACTCCCACAATGTGTATATTGTAAGAACACACTCGGGGTTCGCCTTTGCCAGGTCAAAGGGCACGTATGTGTCGTGTGTCACTCAGTCCACCAGCAGAGGCTTAGAGGCCACTGGCCCTGGGCCAGAGTTTATTGCAGTGAAAGCAAACAGAAAAAAAACAAAACAGCAAACAAAAATCCTTGCCTGTCCGGCACTAACTAAACATAATACAACCTCACTATAGACTGAAGGGCTTCTCCCTTCAGCCAAACCATCGAACCAAAGCTCACTGCTTTCACTCACATGTGTCTCCATGCACAGTCAGGCCTCCTGTGTTCACAGACTGAGAGAGGGGCCCCGCCCGACCTCCCAGACTCCTTTTACCTACCCCAACCGCCTCCCACTAATTCATTAGCAGCCAGGTGATACTGACCAGGTTAGGTTGCATAGGACAGATACCTGGGAGAGATATATCTGCCCTCATCCACTAATCCCACATGACTCTCACATATCCCCCCCCTCTGCTCAGACCACTCCGGCTGAGCAATGGCGCCCACAAAACAGTGCACCCGTGACAGGGCATCAGCATTCCCCATCTGCACCCCTGGGCGATGCTCCACTGTAAAATTGTAGGCCTGCAAGGCAAGGAACCACCTAGTCACCCGGCTATTCCGTTCCCTATTCAAGTGCATCCACTTGAGAGGGGCATGGTCGGTGATCAGCCGGAACTTCCTGCCCCCCAAGTAATATTTGAGGGACTCGAGAGCCCACTTAATGGCCAGGCATTCTTTTTCCACAATGGCATACCTCCGTTCGTGTTTATTTAGCTTCCGACTCAGATAAAGGACCGGATGTTCCTCTCCGTCCCTCAGTTGTGACAACACCGCCCCGATACCAGTGTCGGAAGCATCCGTTTGGACTACAAACTCACTAAGAAAATCAGGAGCCACCAACACAGGTTGAGAGCAAAGAGCCAGCTTTAGGGCATGGAAGGCTTCTTCCGCTGCCGTGGTCCATTTGATCATGACAGAATCCTTCCCTTTGGTAAGATCCGTCAGGGGGACCGCAATGGCTGCAAAACTGGGAATAAACCGGCGATAATAGCCTGCAATCCCCAAGAAAGCCCTCACTTGCTTCTTGTTTATTGGTTGTGGCCAGTTCTGAATGGCATGTATCTTGTCCAACTGGGGCTTAATGATTCCCCTCCCGATAACGTACCCCAAATACCGGGCTTCTTCCAGCCCGATATGACATTTCTTGGGGTTGGCCGTGAGACCTGCCTTCCGCAGGTCCTCTATCACAGCTTGCACTTTCTGGAGGTGGGTCTCCCACTCGAGGCTGTAGATGACGATATCATCCAAATAGGCTGCAGCGTACTGCTGATGTGACCTCAGGACCCGGTCCATCAACCTTTGGAATGTCGCTGGTGCCCCATGTAGTCCAAACGGCATATGCACATACTGATATAACCCGTCCGGTGTAGAAAACGCAGTCTTCTCTTTGGCTGCCTCCGTCAGGGGAATCTGCCAGTACCCCTTCGTTAAATCTAAGGTCGTGATATACCGGGCTTTTCCAAGCCGATCTATCAATTCGTCGACCCGTGGCATAGGGTACGCATCAAATTTGGAAACTGCATTCAGTTTCCGGAAGTCATTGCAGAACCGAATGGTGCCGTCTGGTTTAGGGAGTAATACAATTGGGCTCGACCAGGCACTATGCGATTCCTCAATCACTCCTAGCTCTAACATCGACTTCACTTCTCGGGAGACGGCTTCCCGCCGAGCTTCCGGGATACGGTAAGGTTTTACATGTACGGTTACGCCTGGCTCTGTTATAATATCATGCTTAAGGAGCGTAGTCTGTCCCGGTTTCTCAGAAAAGAACTGTTGGTTGTTTAAGAGAAACTGCTTGACGTCTGTCTTTTGCCGCTCCGAAAGAGTCTCCGCAATCTGGACTTCGGGCAGGGTCCGTGTGCGGATCGGAAGGGCCAGTCCCGCTGACAGAGCCGGACGGTCCTTCCAAGGTTTTATCAGATTCACGTGATAAATCTGTTCGGGTTTTCTTTTCCCAGGCTGGTACACTTTGTAGTTTACCTCACCTACCCTTTCCCGAATTTCAAAGGGGCCTTGCCACCTTGCCAGGAACTTACTTTCCACCGTGGGTACCAGGATCAACACCCTATCTCCGGGTGCAAAAGAGCGGACCCTGGCCCCCCTGTCATAAGCCCTCTTCTGCGCCCCTTGAGCCTGCATCATATGCTCTTTCACAATGGGCATAACTGCCGCAATACGATCCTGCATTTGGGTTACATGGTCTATCACACTTTTGAATGGGGTAACCTGTCCCTCCCAGGTTTCTTTCGCGACGTCCAAGAGACCCCGGGGACGTCTGGCATACAGAAGTTCGAAAGGCGAGAATCCGGTGGAAGACTGGGGTACCTCCCGGATGGCAAACAGCAAATATGGGAGCAAGTAGTCCCAGTTCTTCCCATCTTTGTCTATCGCCTTTCGGAGCATCTGTTTCAGGGTTTTGTTGAACCGCTCTACCAGTCCATCTGTTTGAGGATGATAGACAGAGGTGCGTAGCTGTGATATCTGTAAGAGCCTGCAAAGCTCTTTCATTACCCTCGACATAAAGGGGGTCCCCTGGTCGGTGAGTATCTGTTTCGGGACACCGACCCGACTAAACACATGGACCAGCTCCTTGGCAATGGTCTTGGTGGCTGTGTTACGCAAAGGAATGGCCTCGGGGTAGCGAGTGGCATAATCCAAGATGACAAGGATGTGCTGGTGTCCCCGTGCAGACCTGGGGAGGGGCCCAACCAAATCCATCCCAATCCTCTCGAACGGGATTTCGATGATAGGTAGGGGTACCAAGGGGCTACACAGATGGGGCCTGGGTGCAGTGATTTGGCATTCCGGACACGACTCGCAATACGTGCGAATATCATGGTGCATGCCCGGCCATACAAAACAGTGTAATATCCTTTCGGTAGTTTTTTGGACCCCCAAGTGGCCTCGCATAACGTGTGTGTGTGCCAGGGCCAGCACTCTCTGCCGGTAGGGTTTTGGCACTACCAACCGTTGCACCGTGTCTTCCCCCTTTTTCTCTATCTGATAGAGAAAGTCATTGTCTATGGCCATGTGAGGATATGCCAGCCGAGCATCGGCATCCACCTGTACTCCGTTCACCACCTTGACATTTTTTCTAGCCTGAGACAGGGTAGGATCCCTTATTTGCTCGCTTTGGAAGTCGTCTTTCTGAACTTCCAAGTCCAGCAAACCGGAAGGTGGATGGCTGTCCTCCTCCGCCCCTGCCGTGGGTTCCTCGAAATCACCAGCCATGACTGAAAACGGGAACTGAAGGTTGTCCTCAGGGGATTGCTTCCCGGGAGCCCCTGAGGGCCCATCCTCCAGTGGCTCAGGGCCCCTTGGAGTAGGGTCCCCTGTGCCGCTCCCCCGGAGTACCAACTGGTTCTCCCACAACTGCCAGAAGTGGGGAAAATCCCTACCCAGAATGACATCATGCAATAGGGCTGGGACTAGTCCCACTTTATGATACACAGACCCATAGGGAGTAGTAATGCAGGAGACAGTGGTGGGGTACGAGCAGGTGTCCCCATGCACACACGTCACAGAAAACTTATCTGACGGACCAGTCAGGACTGACGCCAGACTGGCCTTGACCAGCGTTACCACACTCCCAGAGTCTAACAGCGCCACCACATTCGTGCCATTAACAGACAGGTCACACAGGTGTTTCTCCATATCGCCTTGACCGGCCGCAACACACACCACCCGTGCAACCATAGCCACACGTTTTTCACAGGTCGTGACATCACACTGCATCGGTTCGATAGTTACTGGACAGTTCGCAGCAATGTGGCCCACCTCTTGGCAGCGAAAACACCTCACAGACCCCTTGCTTAGTCCATAGTTCGGTCCCTTAGGCCTCATAGGTCCGGCAGTCCCGTTTTCCTCCCCCCCTGTCTTCGAATATTTTCCCCCTCCCCTAGACCCCGATACAGTCTTACCAGATCCCCGTGAGGAGGGGGAGGAGGGAGGACGTGTGGCGTCGTCCATGAGTCCTTCCGCCACGGAATAACGTTCCACTAGATCCACGAGCTGGTCTGCGGTCGTGGGGTTTCCATGACTCACCCATTTTCTCAAGGCGGCCGGTAAGGCTCTCAGGTATTTGTCCAAGACAACTCTTTGGATCATCTCCGGCGCTGTCAACACCTCGGGTTGTAGCCACTTCTTCGTCAGGTGAATGAGGTCGAACATCTGGGATCGGGGTGGTTTATCGGGCTGATAAGTCCATTGGTGCACTCTCTGAGCTCGTACCGCCATCGTCACTCCCAGCCGGGCCAGGATCTCGGCTTTTAGTTTATCGAAATCCTGCGCTGCTTCAGGCTCCAGATCGTAGTACGCCTTTTGGGCCTCACCGGCCAGAAACGGAGCCAGCAAGCCGGCCCAACGTGCTTTCGGCCATTTTTCCCGTTCCGCTGTCCGTTCAAACGTGGTCAGGTAAGCTTCGACATCATCTTCTGTAGTCAGTTTCTGCCAGTACCGACTCACATGAATCTCCCTCTGGGCAGCTTCCGGATTCACCTCTGGTGCGCTCGCAAGGCGCTGCGCCACCTCCTGCAGCAGTTGGCGGTCTCTTGTGGTCATTTCTACCAGTTCCCTCAGCTGGGCTGTCATTAAGCGGTTAGCTTCTTGCTGCACAGCTGTGGATTGTACCAGCGCTTTCACCACGTCTTCCATGTTGACACTTTAACGTGCTGCCCGCATTCTCCACCAATATGTAAGAACACACTCGGGGTTCGCCTTTGCCAGGTCAAAGGGCACGTATGTGTCGTGTGTCACTCAGTCCACCAGCAGAGGCTTAGAGGCCACTGGCCCTGGGCCAGAGTTTATTGCAGTGAAAGCAAACAGAAAAAAAACAAAACAGCAAACAAAAATCCTTGCCTGTCCGGCACTAACTAAACATAATACAACCTCACTATAGACTGAAGGGCTTCTCCCTTCAGCCAAACCATCGAACCAAAGCTCACTGCTTTCACTCACATGTGTCTCCATGCACAGTCAGGCCTCCTGTGTTCACAGACTGAGAGAGGGGCCCCGCCCGACCTCCCAGACTCCTTTTACCTACCCCAACCGCCTCCCACTAATTCATTAGCAGCCAGGTGATACTGACCAGGTTAGGTTGCATAGGACAGATACCTGGGAGAGATATATCTGCCCTCATCCACTAATCCCACATGACTCTCACAATATATATATATACATTGTGGGAGTGAACTTTTAGTAAAATCAAGTGTTCAAAATAAAAAATATATATGCTCACCTCTCTGGCGTGTCCCCCGATGCACTCCATCTTGCTCCCAAGGGTTGAAGGACCTGGGGAGGCGGGGCTACCCAATCAGCTGATTGGTCACATGACCGCAGTAACTGGTTAGCCCCGCCCAGCTAGGTCCTCAAGCCGCAAGATAGATGCTGACATCAGGAGATACGCCGGAGAGGTGAGCATATATATTTTTTATTTTTAACACTTGCTTTTACTTAATTTCACTTCCGCAATGTATGTATATACATTGCTTAAAGGGAACCAACCACCTCAGATCACCCGAATACACAGTTAGTACATGTCCCTGCACCCTAAGGATACCTTTCCTGCACTGTTTTTGTGTAAAATCTTGCATTAGTATAACTCATATAAAGAGTTTATAAACTTACTAGCCTGGAGACATCTGGGCGTATCCCTCCTTCTGTTATACTTCAGGGCTGTGCATTCATTGCATGGCTGTGCTCCCCCTCCCTCCGTGCCTGCTGCCCTGCCCTGATGGGCGTGATCGTTATCTCCTCTGCACAGAGGGAGGGGGAGCACAGCCATGCAATGAATGCACAGCCCTGAAGTACAACAGAAGCAGGGATACGCCCAGAAGTCACCAGGCTAGTAACTTTATAAAGTTTTTATATCGGTTATACTAATGCAAGATTTTACACAAAAACAGTGCTGGAAACGTATCCTTAGGGGTGCAGGGACATGTACTAACTGTGTATTAGGGTGATCTGAGGTGGTTGGTTCCCTTTAAGTAAAATTAGACGGTAAAGAGCAATTTTGGTGTAATTGGCATGCTCAGTACACTAAAATCGTGTCCGGGAAATGATCAGTTTTTTTCTCGGACCCGTGCTCCATAGGCCCCCATGTTAATGGCCGCAGATCGGGTTGGATCTGATCCGGTCCAATTTGGTCCGCTGTGCCTAAAATCGGAGCAGTGTCCGATTTTGGGTACAGCAAAAAAAACAGACACAATCGGATCCGATACAAATCGGATGGCAATAAGACCAAATCAGATTCGTTGCCCATAGGGATACATGGGGGCCAAATCTGATCCGTGGCTGTCCATTTTACAACGGACAACCATGTATCCCAAAAAATTGCAATGTGAAAGCAGCCTAAGATGCAGATCTGTATATCCACAGAATACAGCGATATCGCTAGATGACGGAGGGTCTGAGGTGGAGGCCGATGGGGGACACAGTCTATTAATATATGTCATGCAGAAAGTGTTGGCCGCTTAAAATTGTTCCAGAAAATGAAGTTTTTCTGGTCATCATAATGGGAGACCCAGACAATGGGGTTTAGGGCACTGCCCTCCGGAGGTCACACTAGGTACTACAAGTTTGTAGACACCGCCTCCTCCGCTTATAAACCCCTACCGCAGGGAACATCCTCAGTTTTAAACTTAGTGTGCTCGGAGGATCACGCTTTGCTTGCACTTCACTGCATTCTCACTACTTACGTGATGGCGTCTGAAGACAAGGTAATACGGTCCTATCGGGACCGGTGACAGCCTCCCCGCTCACCCTTAGTGGCACACGCTGGTGGAGGTACCGGAGGGCCTAGAGCCTGGACACTTCGTGTTCTCCCGGTACGCTGTTACGCTCCTCTCCATCCCTCTCTGGGGGGCTCTGGAGAGTGGGAGATGGGAGCCTTGCACAGCTCCGCTCCGTCCGAGGCCTCCCTAAATGGTGCTTACAGACCGGACTGGAGCCAGCCCAGTCCGAGGCCTCCCTAAATGGTGCTTACACTCCGGACTGGTGCTGAGCGGCCCAGTCTGAGGCCTCCCTAAATGGTGCTTACAGACCAGACTGGTGCTGCACCCCCGTCCGAGGCCTCCCTAAATGGTGCTTACAGACCGGACCGGCACTGAAGCACTCTGTGTCTCCTGCGTGCCTGGGGGTAGTGTCTGGCACTTTATGTGTTTCAGGACACTCAGACCGCGCGTTACCCTCGGGTCCGCGGTTCTGCGGGTGTACCCTGTGCTGGGGTCACCCTGGCTGACCGCCCTGTGTGTCACAGGGGCTGAGGCCGTAGGCTGCGGATGTTTGTCCCCTCATGCTGTGGATGGTGTACATGCAGTCTGTGTATAATGTTTTTACACTCTTTCCCGCGCTGCGGGCTCCGGCTCCCTCATGCTGTGGATGCTTGGAGGATGGGAAGCAGCCCGTGCGGTGACGTCATCGCTGGGCGTGTGTGTGTGTTTCCCGCGTCTCTTCGGCGCCGCCCACAGTTTTCACTGTCGGCGGCCATCTTTACCCTCACTTCCCGGTTGGGATTCTTATGCAGCGTGCGTCTGCACTCCAGAGGGGAGACCGGAAACCGTCGCGGAGGTCACACACACACCGCTTCCTCATACCGCTTTACTGCGGTCGGTAAGCCACCGGGATTCCCGGTTTTGTTGTCGGCAATTTGGCTTATTTTCCCCTACTGTGGCGATGTCCTCAGCCGGGAAGCGTGCTGCTAAGGCGGCAGTAACCACCATTACCTGTGCTACATGCAATGGTGCACTGGTGGAGGGGTCCTGCAATAACTGCGGACGCCCGGAGGCCCGGGCTGGCACTGCTGAGTCAGCAGCTCCGGTGCTATACCCTGAGGTTCAGGTGATCTCAGGGCCATGGGAGACTCAGAATAAGATCAATGAATCTCTGCTGTCTCAGCTGTCCTCCATGTCGCAATCCCTGGAGGCACTTAATAGGAGACTGGATAGCCCAGCTACTCCATCCAGTTACCCCCGGGTGTCCCCCTCTTCTGCTGCGAGACCCCTTAAGCGGGCTCGTCGTGAGGATTCACCCGAGCTCCATACTCTCTCTGAGGAGGAGCGTTCCTCTGATGGTGAGGAAGATGATGGGGGTTCAAATTTCGGGTCTGTGTCTGTATCTGAACCACCAGACGGGGTGGAGGATCTGGTGTCCTCTATCAACGAGACTTTACGTCTCGTGACACCCCCTGAGGAGGTGACGGTGCACCCGAAGGAGGTCTATCAATGGCTGTGGCCGGAGGCTAGACCAAGTGGCTCCTTCATGGACCACACTAATTTTGGAAGGGTGGTTAGAGCTCCCAGGTTATATCCTGGGCGGCGTTATGTCCGTAAAACCAAGGATGCTACTGATAGACAGGTCGAGCAGCTCGCCAAGTCTTCCTATGAGGCTGTGGGGTCTTCATTTGCCCCTAATTTTGCCACGGTCTGGACCTTACAAGCGATTACTACCTGCTTGGATGGTATCTCTGACATGGCAAGATCCAGTCCAGAGGTCCTAGCACTTACCGAAAGGGCAAGGGCCTATGCGGACTACGCCAGGACGGCGACTCTGGAAACTGCCACTCGCTCAGCTGTGGCTTCGGCCAATGCTATAGCGATCCGCAGGTTGTTGTGGCTGCGTCTTTGGGACTCAGATGCCACATCCAAGAAGATTTTGCAGAATCTTCCGTTTGCTGGTGACAGGCTTTTTGGCACCGAACTGGACAAGCTAATTAAGGATTCTGCTGAGTCTAAGATACCGCAGAATAAGCCTAAGCCACGGTATACCGTTAAAAGGAACCCAAAACAGTGGTCCTTTCGTTCCAGCTCGCAGTCATCAGCACCGTCCGCTCGCACGGACCGAGGGGAAAGCCCGCTTCCCAGTGGCGCTCTAAGAGTCGTCCAAAGAAGCCGGCGGGAGCGGCAGCTGCCACCCCCAAACCCGCCTCTACATGACTCGCTCTTTCATCCTGCCTCCCCACAGGTGGGGGGCCGCTTGTCTCGCTTTCAGGACAAGTGGCTGCTTCACGTTCAAGATCAGTGGGTTCGAGACGTGATCTCGCGAGGGTACAGGATAGAGCTCACGTCAAAACCGATATCCCGATTCCATCGGTCGGTCCCGTCACCAGAAAAAGCTCAGGCTTTTTACCAGGTGTTGGAGGGTCTCCGCAGAGACGGAGTGGTGGTCCCGGTACCTCCCGGAGAGAGGTTCAGGGGTTTTTACTCCAACCTCTTTATCGTCCCGAAGAAGGACGGATCCTTCCCCCCAGTACTGGACCTGAAGTTGTTCAACCATCACGTGTTGGTTCGGAAGTTCCGTATGGAATCACTGCGCTCCGTGATCGCAGCTGTGTCACAGGGGGACTTCCTAGCGTCCATAGATATCAGAGACGCTTACCTTCACGTACCCATTGCACCGGCTCATCAGCGCTGGTTGCGATTCGCAGTGGGGGAAGAACACTTCCAATTTGTGGCACTGCCATTCGGGCTAGCCTCGGCACCGCGGGTGTTCACAAAAGTGATGGCTTCCATGATGGCTCTCCTGCACATGCAGGGACATGCCGTCATTCCCTATTTAGACGACCTGCTGGTCAGGGCGCCATCAGAACACCTCTGTCAAGAGAGCCTGGATGTGACCATGCGGTCTGTGGAACAGTTCGGTTGGCTCCTCAATATTCAGAAGTCAACGCTAGTTCCGACCCAGTCTTTGACATATCTGGGCATGGACTTCAACACAGCCCCAGCCCTGGTGTCTCTGCCACGAGTCAAACAGATGGCGATCCAATCAGGAGTACAAGCAGTCCTCCTGTCACCACACTCATCCCTACGGGTATTGATGAGACTGGTGGGACGCATGGTAGCGGCGATAGAGGCGGTGCCGTTCGCACAGTTTCGCCTCCGTCCTCTCCAGCTGGAGATTCTTCACAGATGGGACAAGAGGACGATCTCGCTGAATCGGCTGGTGACACTGTCACAACCGACCAGGGACTCCCTACAGTGGTGGCTCCAGCCACGTCACCTGTCACGAGGCCGGTCCTTCCTAAAACCGTCATGGTTAGTGGTGACCACGGACGCCAGTCTGAAAGGCTGGGGTGCGGTGTTCTTGCACCACAGGGCTCAAGGCCTCTGGACTCAGTCGGAGTCGGCATTGCAGATCAACGTGCTGGAGATCAAGGCGGTCTATCTGGCGCTCCTGGCGTTTCAGAAATTCCTGTCAGGACACCCCATTCGGGTGCAGTCCGACAATGCGACGGCCGTCGCCTACATAAATCATCAGGGAGGGACCAGAAGTGCTCAGGCCCTCGCCGAAGTCCACCGCATTCTAGCCTGGGTGGAGGAAAACGGCTGCCTGATCTCCGCAGTTCACATCCCAGGGGTCGAGAACTGGGAGGCCGACTACCTGAGCCGACAGGGCATGGACGCCGGAGAGTGGTCTCTTCATCCAGACGTCTTCCGGGACATCTGCGGCAGATGGGGCACTCCGGACGTGGATCTGATGGCCTCACGGCTGAATCATCAGGTGCCCCAATACATGGCAAGATCGTGGGATCCTCAGTCTCTGGGGGCGGATGCCCTGATCCTGAGTTGGTCCAGCTTCCAGCTGCCATATGTGTTCCCGCCTCTGGCTCTGATTCCCAGGGTCCTGTGGAAAATCAGGATGGAATGCAGAGTAGCCATTCTAGTGGCTCCAGATTGGCCCAGGAGGTCCTGGTACCCGGACCTGTGGCAACTGTCAGGCGGACACCGGTGGGCTCTTCCAGAACGCGCAGATCTACTCGCGCAAGGCCCATTCTTCCACCTCAATTCCAGGGCCCTCAGATTAACTGCATGGCTCTTGAGGCCTGGCTGCTGACGTCCAGAGGATTCTCTCCTACAGTGGTTGCCACTATGAATAGGGCTAGGAAACCTGTCTCCAGGAAGATATACCACAGAACGTGGAAAATCTTTTTCTCCTGGTGTGCCTCTGGTGGACGCTCACCGTGGCCATTGTCCATCCCGACATTGTTGGCATTCCTACAGTCGGGGTTGGAGTTGGGATTATCCCTTGGCTCTCTGAAAGGTCAAGTATCAGCACTTTCAGTGCTGTTTGACAGGCGCTTGGCGCTCCTGCCGAAGGTCCGCCAATTTCTGCAGGGGGTAGCTCGGGTGGTTCCGCCTTACAGGCGACCTCTGGACCCTTGGGACCTCAACATGGTCCTGGCGGCTCTGCAGAAACCGCCGTTTGAGCCACTGAGAGACATCTCTCTCTCTCTCGTCTGTCCCAGAAAGTGGTCTTTCTGGTGGCAATTACGTCCCTGAGAAGGGTCTCAGAATTGGCTGCACTTTCGTGCAAGTCACCCTTTCTGGTGGTTCACCAAGACAAGGTGGTGTTGCGCCCACGGCCAGAATTCTTGCCGAAGGTGGTTTCAACGTTTCACCTAAACCAGGAGATTGTTCTCCCATCATTTTGCCCCGCTCCCGTTCATCAGGTTGAGCGCGACCTCCATACTCTGGATCTCGTGAGGGCTGTACGCATTTATGTGTCCAGAACCGCCTCCTTTAGGAGTTCGGATTCTTTATTTGTCCTCACGATGGGTCGCTGTAAGGGGTCCGCGGCTTCGAAGTCGACCTTGGCCAGATGGATCAAAGCTCCCATTCAGGAGGCTTACCGGTCTTCTGGTTTGCCTCTCCCGGTGGGTTTGAAGGCACACTCTACTAGAGCTGTAGGTGCCTCCTGGGCCTTGCGACATAGAGCGTCTGCTCTACAGGTGTGTCAGGCGGCCACTTGGTCCAGCCTGCACACTTTTTCTAAGCACTATATGGTGCATGCCCATGCCTCTGCGGATGCGAGTTTGGGCAGGCGGGTTCTCCAGGCGGCGGTTGCCCACCTTTAAAGGGAACCATGTGTTTTCCGTCTTCTTGAGGAACTCTTCCCGCCCTGGGGTATTGCTTTAGGACATCCCCATTGTCTGGGTCTCCCATTATGATGACCAGAAAAAAGAGAATTTTGTTTACGTACTGTAAATTCTTTTTTCTTTAATCATCAATGGGAGACCCAGCACCCACCCAGTTGTTCCTTTGCATGTTTTGCATTGGCTCTGTTCTCTGTTGAGACAGTGTTTGCCGGGTTGTTGAACCGTTTTGTGTACGGCATTCTTCCCGATGTTTCGGGTGTGGTTTATTTCCTCCTCGCAGCTTGTAGACCAAACTGAGGATGTTCCCTGCGGTAGGGGTTTATAAGCGGAGGAGGCGGTGTCTACAAACTTGTAGTACCTAGTGTGACCTCCGGAGGGCAGTGCCCTAAACCCCATTGTCTGGGTCTCCCATTGATGATTAAAGAAAAAAGAATTTACGGTACGTAAACAAAATTCTCTTTTTTTCTTCCAGGAAATTTATTGCAATTCCCCATGTTTTGTCATACACGTGTTTATATCCTTTGTGTGTATTATAGCAACACATAAAAACAGAGGGAAAAAAAGGTAAATTGGACATAATTTGTCATAAAACCCCAAAAATGGGCAGGACAAAATTATTAGCGTCATCTCAACCCTTTCACGACCTTTGACGCACATGTACCTCCCACCCTTTGATGCAAGCTCATGCTGTGAGCTTGCATCATCTCACTGCACATCTCAGCTGATGTCATCAGCTGAGATGTATAGCTAACAATCCATGATCTGATCACCGCTGTTAACCCTTTGGATTGCACAGTTCCCTGCCGTGATCAGAAGTCTTGTGAAGCGATCACGGGACCTTGATCTGCTACCTGGACAGCCTGGGCTCCTGTGATGACCCTGAAAGTTCTCTAGAATCACTTCCTGTGGATGCCTGGCAAGCGCCAACATCCACAGACATTGATTGCTTTCCCTATGTACTGAGGTCCTGCAGCTCAACAGTACATGGGACAAGCGATCGCAGTGTGCAAAAAGAAAAAAACCCACAAGTTTGAATCACCCACCCCTTTTACCCCATTGAAAATAAAACTAATATAAAAATGCACATATTTGGTATCGCTGCATTCAGAAATGCCCGATCAATCAAAATATAAAATCAATTAATCAGATCTGTAAACTGCGTAACGGAAAAATTGGTCCAAATGCCAAAATTACACTTTTTTGGTTGCCGCAATATTGCAATAAAATGCAATAACAGGCAATCAAAACCGCACATCCACCCAAAAATGGCATTAGAAATGTCAGCTAAAGCTGCAAAAAATAAGCCATCACACAGCTCCAGATCCCAAAAAATGAGAACGCTACGGGTTACAGAAAATGGCGTCAAAGTGCAATTCTTTATCTTTACAAACTTATGAATTTTTTTCCACCACTTACATAAAAGTAAAAGTATACATGTTTGGTAGCTACAAACCCATACCGACCGGAAGGCATATGCCGACATGGCAGTTTTTTTTTTTTTTTTTAATCAGGTATATTTTATTAATGAAAAAGCACAAACAACAAATTATTCATACAAAACATATACAGTTTCTATATATATATATCAGGTCCCTGTCCCAAACTCTCCCCCCCGGCCCCCCTCCCTCCCTTCCTTTTTTTGAATCAGAAAAATATTATTCATATGTAAGGAAATTAATAACATAACCGACATGGCAGTTTTACCATATAGTGAACATGGTGATTAAAAAACAAACTAGTAATTGCACTTTTTTTCAGTTTCATTACACTTGGAATTTTTTCTAATTTTCCTTTACCCTATATGGTGAAATAAATTATTTCATCTGAAAGTACAACTCATCCCGCAAGAAAGAAGCCCTTACATGTCTATATTGACGAAAAATAAAAAAGTTATGGCTCTTGGAAGGAAAGGAAAAAATAAAAAACAGAAAATCGGCCGGGGTGAAGGGGTTAATATTTGGGCAAAAAAAGGTTAGGGCACCACTCCACAGAGGCAGATAGGTTATTACTGTTAGTGGGCAAAGAACACCATCATCCACAGGGTGCCAGTCAAAAAACAATAATAGTCCAAATCAACAACAGAAGAAAAGACTGCACTCACCAGGATGTAGATGAAAACAGCGGTGTCCTTATTTATTTCAGGGACATAGCACAAATACAGGGAGGGGGTGCCGAGGATGACGACGGGCCGTTTCGGGCAATGCCCTTCGACTGGTCACACATGTGTGACCAGTCGAAGGGCAAACGCCCGAAACGGCCCGTCGTCATCCTCGGCACCCCCTCCCTGTATTTGTGCTATGTCCCTGAAATAAATAAGGACACCGCTGTTTTCATCTACATCCTGGTGAGTGCAGTCTTTTCTTCTGTTGTTGAAGGGGTTAATATTTGGTTGCACCTTTTGGAATAAATAACACCAATCAATCTCTCCCTATAAACAAGCTTCTTGTCACCTGGAATTTTGGCCTCTTCTTTATATTCTGCTCCCGGTCTCTCATATTTGAGGCCTCATCTCCCAACAGCAATTTTCAGATCTTTCCTCAGATGTCAATGGGATTTAGATCCGGACTCATTGCTGCCACTTCAGAACTCTCCAGCGCTTTGTCCATTTCTAGAGGCTTCCTGATGTCATTGTCCTGCTGGGAGACCCATGACCTTGGACACCCTCAGCTTTGACACTGGGCACTACATTGCCAACCAAAATCCTTTGGCAATCTTCAGATTTCATGATGTCTTGCACTCAGCCAGGGCCTCCAGTGCCAGAGGCAGCAAAACAACCCAAAACCTCTCTGCCCTCCACCATATGTGACTGTAGGTCCTGCGCTCTTTTCTCTAACCTCCCCCATGTCTGACTGTAGGTACTGTGTTCTTTTCTTTGTAGGCCTCATTTTGTTTTTGGTAAACAGTAGAATGCTGTGCTTTATACCAAAAAGCTCTATCTTGGTCTCATCTGTCCACAAGACGTTTCTCCAGAGAGATTTTGGTTACTTATGGACATTTTGGCAAACTGCAGTCTGGCTTGTTTCTGTCTCTGTGTCAACACTGGGTCTCCTCCATTGATTAATTTCATTCAGATGTGGACAGATAGTTTGCTGACAATGGTGCTTGGGGCAGCTTATCCACCGCCCAGACTATCCTACGTTACAAGTTTTTATCAATTTTTCTCTGTTGTCCTCATCCAGGGAGATTAGCTACAGTGCCATGGGTTGTACACTTCTTGATTCATGTTGTGCACTGTGGATTAAGGAACCGCAAGATCTCTGGTGATGGACTTGAGAACTAAAATGTTGAAAAATATCCTCAGACAGTTCTCCTCTTTCTGTTCTCCATACTTGGTGTGGCACACAGACACACAATGCAACTTCTCCCCTTTTAATCTGGTTTCAGATGTGATTTTCAGATGTGATCCAGCATCACATGCTGCAAACAAAGTTGTTTATTCACAATTTTGGAAAGGTGCTAGGAATTTTATCTGGCGCATTCTTGGTGTTTGTGTGAAATTATGTCCAATTTGTCTTTTTGTGTATTTTTTTTCCGTTTGTTCCCATGCACACAAAGGAAATAAGCGTGTATAATTGCAATAATTTTCTGCCAGAAATTCTTAATTTTCTGGAAAGTTTTTAACACTTTTGACCATGACTTTAGGTTTCTGTCCCCGATTTCAGGCTGCGGTCTGGTTTACTAGTACTATAGTGCTTTTTCCAGCTGGAGGAATGCTGCTGGAGACAGATGTCTGAGCTGCTGGAAGGTGGAGCGAGTTTGGGGTACTTCACACTTAACGATATCGCTGCAACGTCACAGGTTTTGTGATGTATCAGCGATCTTGTTATGTGTGACACGTAGCAGCGATCAGGCCCCTGCTGTGAGGTCGCTGATCGTTACAAATCGTTCTGGAGCATATTTTTGGTCGTCGCGCTCCCGCTGGGAACGCTGCATCGCTGTGTTTGACAGGGAACAACGCGCTCAATACTAAGCCCAACAGTTACAGGGTCCTAACAACTGCTGTATCGTTGCTGTTTCGCTGGTGAGATCTGACTGTTTGACATCTCACCAGCGACCACGTAGGGAAGCATCAGCGATCCCGGCCAGGTCAAATCGTGGTCATGATCGCTGGAAAGTTGCAGCGTGTAAAAGGACCCTTAAGCCCCCGTCACACATAATGAGATCGTTAGCGAGATTGTTGCAAAGTCACAGGTTTTGTGACGTAACAGCGATCTCGCTAACAATCTTGCTAAGTGTGACACTTAGCAGCGATCAGGCCCCTGCTGTGAGATTGCTGATCATCACAAAGTGCTATGGGTGATTTTCTGATCATCATAATGGGAGACCCAGACAATGGGGTTTAGGGCACTGCCCTCCGGAGGCCACACTAGGTACTACAAGAACTGTAGACACCGCCCCCTCCGCTTATAAACCCCTACCGCAGGGAACATCCTCAGTTTTAAACTTAGTGTGCTCGGAGGTGTCACACGCTTTGCTTGCACTTCATTGCATTCTCACAGCTTACGTGATGGCGTATGAAGACAAGGTAAAAGAAGGTCCCAGTCAGGGATCTCCGGCAGTCTCCCTGTTAACCCTCGGGGAACACGCAGGTCGAGGTACCGGAGGGCCTAGTGCCTGGGCACACTGTGTCTCCCGGTACGCTGCCGTACTCCTTCCCATCCCCCCATGGGGGCTCTGGGAAGTGGGAGATAGGAGCCTTGCACAGCTCCGCTCCGTCCGAGGCCTCCCTAAATGGTGCTTACAGACCGGACTGGAGTCAGCTCTGTCCGAGGCCTCCCTAAATGGTGCTTACAGACCGGACTAGAGCCAGCCCAGTCCGAGGCCTCCCTAAAATGGTGCTTACAGACCGGACTGGTGCTGAACCCCCCGTCCGAGGCCTCCCATGATATGGTGCTTACAGACCGGACCGGCACTGAGATACTTCGGTGTCTCCGGTGTGCCTGGGGGCAGTGTCTGGCACTAGTGTGTTCATGACACTCAGACCGCGCGTTGCCTTCGGGCCCGCGGTTCTGGCGGTGACCCTGTGCTGGGGTCACCCTGGCTGACCGCCCTGTGGTGTCACAGGGGCTGCGGCTGTGGGCTTCAGACTTTTGTCTGTAAGCCTGGGTATTTATGTTTAATACCTCCCGCGCTGCGGGCTCCGGCGCTTACATTATTGTAATGGCGGCCGGGAGAGATGTGGAGCGGCCCATGTGACCTGGATGGGCGTGTGTGTGTGCTTCCCGCGTGTTTCGGCCCCGCCTTCTGTTTCTACAGCGGCGGCCATCTTTTCCCCTCACTTTCCTGCTGGGATCGTTGGAGACTGCTCTGCTGCACTCCAGGGGAGACCAGGTCTTCTTACCTCGCGGAGGCCACACACACACACCGCTCCCTTCACCACCGCTGTGCAGCGGTCGGTAAGCCACCGGTTTCCGGTGAATTTTCTCCTGTTTGATATTCCCCTACCGTGGGTATGTCCTCAGGGAAGAAAGGCGCTGCTAAGGCGGCCAGTACCACCCCTGTCTGCGCTACATGCACAGGAACACTGGTGGATGGGTCCTGCAATAATTGCGGACGTCCAGACGCCCGGGCTGTTTCTGCTGAGTCAGCAGCTCCGGTGCTATACCCTGAGGTTCAGGTGATCCCAGGGCCATGGGAAAAACAAAGCGAGTTTAATGCTTCTATGTTGTCCCAATTATCCTCCATGTCGCAATCCCTGGAGGCACTAACAAGGAGACTGGATGCTCCAGCTACTCCTTCAAACTACCCCCGGGTGTCTCCATCTTCCACCGTGAGACCCCTTAAGCGGGCTCGCCGGGAGGATTCACCCGAACTCCAGATCCTCTCTGAGGAGGAGCGTCACTCTGACGGTGACGAGGATGATGGGGGTTCAACTCTCGGGTCGGTATCTGAACCAGCTGAAGGGGTGGAGGATCTGGTGTCCTCCATCAACGAGACTTTACGCCTCGGACTACCCCTCAGGAGACAGCCGTTCACCCGAAGGAGGTCTATCAGTGGTTACAACCCGAAGCTAGACCATGTGGTTCCTTTTTGGATCACACTAACTTTGAAAGGGTGGTTAGAGCTCCCAGGGTACACCCTGGACGGCGTTATGTCCGCAAATCCAAGGACAACCGTTTTCCCTTTCCTCAGGAGGTGCTTCAGGAGTGGTCGCAGTCCCCAAAAGTGGACGCTTCCATGACCAGGATTGCAGCACGCTCCCTTTTCTCTGCCTCTGATAGCTCCTCACTGAAGGATGCGACAGACAGACAGGTCGAACAACTCGCCAAGTCGTCTTATATGGCTGTGGGGTCGTCATTTGCCCCGGGTTTTGCTGCGGTCTGGACTCTGCAGGCGATCACATCCTGTCTGGATGGTATTGCTGACCGAGCAGGTGTCAACTCTGAAGTCCTGGCGCTTACAGAGAGGGCAAAAGCCTATGCAGATTACGCTAGGACGGCGTCTCTGGAGACTGCCACTCGCTCAGCTGTGGCTTCGGCCAATGCGATAGCGATCCGCAGATTGTTGTGGCTACGTCTATGGGACTCAGATGCCACGTCAAAGAAGATTCTGCAGAATCTTCCCTTCTCTGGTGACAGGCTGTTTGGTGCCGAGCTGGACAAGTTGATCAAAGACTCGTCGGAGTCCAAGATTCCACAGAACAGACCTAAGCCTAGGTATACTGTGAAAAGGAACCCTAAACAGTGGTCCTTTCGTCCCAGCGCACAGCCGTCATCCTCCTCCGCTCGCGCGGACCGTGGGGCCAAGACTTCTCAGCAGTGGCGTCCCAAGAGTCGCCAGAAGAAGTCGGCAGGTACAACAGCTGCCGCTCCCAAAACCACTTCCGCATGACTCGCTCTCTCTTCCTGCCTCCCCACAGGTTGGGGGTCGCCTGTCTCTATTTCAAGACGAATGGCGACTCCACATCCAAGATCAGTGGGTCCGAGACGTAGTCTCAAGAGGATACAGGATAGAGCTGTCATCACAACCCTCACACCGATTCCATCGGTCTGTCCCATCTCCAGAAAAGGCTCAGGCTTTTTATCTGGTGTTGGAGGGACTCCGCAGAGACGGAGTGGTGGTCCCAGTGCCCACTGGGGAGAGGTTCAGGGGTTTTTACTCCAACCTCTTTATCGTCCCGAAGAAGGACGGCTCCTTCCGCCCGGTTCTGGACCTCAAGCTGTTCAACCGCCACGTGTTGGTTCGGAAGTTCCGCATGGAATCCCTGCGCTCCTTGATCGCGGCTGTGTCGCAGGGCGACTTCCTAGCGTCCATAGACATCCGCGACGCTTACCTTCACGTGCCCATTGCACCGTCTCATCAACGATGGTTGAGATTCGCAGTGGGGGAGGAGCACTTCCAATTCGTGGCGCTGCCTTTCGGGTTGGCCTCGGCCCCCCGGGTGTTCACGAAAGTGATGGCATCAATGATGGCCTTACTGCATGCGCAGGGACACGCCGTTATCCCTTATTTAGACGACCTGCTGGTCAGAGCGCCATCGGAACACCTGTGTCAGCGGAGCCTACAGGCAACCATGCAGTCTCTAGAGCAGTTCGGGTGGCTTCTCAACATCCAGAAATCCACCCTGGTTCCAACCCAGTCACTGATGTATCTGGGCATGGACTTCCATACGAACTCTGCTCTAGTGTCCCTACCACGAGCCAAACAGCTGGCCATCCAGTCAGGAGTGCAAGATCTCCTCAGATCACCTCATTCATCCCTGCGGGTATTGATGAAGCTGGTGGGACGCATGGTGGCAGCAATAGAGGCGGTGCCATTCGCACAGTTTCGCCTCCGTCCTCTGCAACTGGAAATCCTCCAGAGGTGGGACAAGAGGACGTCCTCTCTGAATCAGCTGGTGGTCCTCTCCCAGCCGACCAGGGATGCTCTACAGTGGTGGCTTCAGCCGAATCACTTGTCAAAGGGACGATCCTTCCTGAAGCCATCGTGGTTAGTGGTGACCACCGACGCCAGTCTGAGGGGCTGGGGAGCGGTGTTCTTACACCACAGAGCTCACGGTCTCTGGACACGTTCAGAGGCGGCGTTGCAGATCAACGTACTGGAGCTCAGGGCGGTCTATCTGGCTCTCCTGGCCTTTCGTGTGTTTCTATCCGGACAACCGATTCGGGTTCAGTCCGACAATGCGACGACTGTCGCCTATATAAATCACCAAGGAGGAACCAGGAGTGCACAGGCTCTAGCGGAAGTCCACCGCATTCTATCATGGGTGGAAGCCAACAGCTGCTTGATTTCCGCAGTCTACATCCCAGGTGTCGAGAATTGGGAGGCAAATTACCTGAGCCGACAGGGGATGGACGCCGGAGAATGGTCTCTCCATCCGGACGTCTTCCGGGACATCTGCATCAGATGGGGGACCCCGGATGTGGATCTGATGGCCTCCCGGCTGAATCATCAGGTGCCACAATACATGGCGAGATCGTGGGACCCTCAGTCTCTAGGGGCAGATGCTCTAGTCCTGAGTTGGTCAGATTTTCACCTGCCATATGTTTTCCCGCCCCTGGCACTGATGCCCAAGGTCCTGTGGAAAATCAAAACAGAATGTCACGCAGCCATTCCTAGTGGCTCCGGATTGGCCGAGGAGGTCCTGGTATCCGGATCTGTGGCAACTGTCCGGCGGACACCGGTGGGCTCTTCCAGACCGCGCAGATCTTCTCGCGCAGGGCCCCTTCTTCCGCCCCAATTCCAGGGCCCTCAGATTGACTGCATGGCTCTTGAGGCCTGGCTCTTAACATCCAGGGGTTTCTCTCCTGCGGTGGTTTCCACCATGAACAGAGCTAGACGGCCCACGTCACGGAAGATTTACCACAGAACGTGGAAAGTCTTTTTCGCCTGGTGCTCCTCTGGGGGACATGTACCTTGGCCCTTGTCGATCCCGACCCTATTGGCTTTTTTGCAGTCAGGTTTGGAGTTGGGCCTTTCCCTCAGTTCTCTGAAGGGTCAGGTATCAGCGCTGTCTGTATTGTTCGACAGGCGCTTGGCGCTCCTCCCAAAGGTTCGTCAATTTCTCCAAGGGGTGTTTTCGAGTGGTTCCGCCGTATAGGCGACCTCTGGACCCTTGGGATCTCAACATGGTCTTGGCGGCTTTGCAGAAACCACCTTTTGAGCCATTGAGAGAAGTCTCTCTTTCTTATTTGTCACAGAAAGTGGCCTTTCTGGTGGCTATTACGTCCCTGAGACGGGTCTCTGAACTGGCGGCACTATCGTGCAAGTCACCTTTTCTGGTGGTTCACCAAGACAAAGTGGTATTGCGCCCGCGGGCGGAATTCCTGCCAAAAGTGGTTTCCACTTTTCATTTGAACCAGGAGATTGTGCTCCCATCATTTTGTCCCGCTCCTGTTCATCAGATTGAGCGCGACCTCCACACTCTGGACCTCGTACGGGCTGTACGCATTTATGTGTCCAGAACTGCATCCTTCCGGAGTTCGGACTCTTTGTTTGTACTGACGGCAGGTCGCTGTAAGGGGTCAGCGGCGTCAAAATCAACCTTGGCCAGATGGATCAAGGCACCCATTCAAGAGGCTTACCGGTTTTCTGGTTTGCCTCTTCCGGTAGGCTTGAAGGCACACTCGACAAGAGCTGTCGGTGCCTCCTGGGCCTTGCGACATCGCGCCTCTGCTCTGCAGGTGTGTCAGGCGGCCACTTGGTCTAGCCTGCACACCTTCTCTAAGCACTATATGGTGCATGCCCATGCCTCTGCGGATGCAAGTTTGGGCAGGCGGGTCCTCCAGGCGGCGGTTGCCCACCTTTGACGGGGACCGCGTATGCAAACGTCTTTTGAGGAACTTTTTCCTGCCCTGGGGTATTGCTTTAGGACATCCCCATTGTCTGGGTCTCCCATTATGATGATCAGAAAAAAGAGAATTTTGTTTACGTACCGTAAATTCTTTTTTCTTGAATCATCAATGGGAGACCCAGCACCCACCCAGTGTTCCGTTGTATGTTACGGTTGATCTGTCCCCTGTTGGGGCAGTTTATCCGGGTTGTTGAACCGTCTGTTCACGGTGTCTTCCCGAGGTTTCGGGTGTGGTTTTTTCTGTTGTCTCCTCGCAGCTTATGGACCAAACTGAGGATGTTCCCTGCGGTAGGGGTTTATAAGCGGAGGGGGCGGTGTCTACAGTTCTTGTAGTACCTAGTGTGGCCTCCGGAGGGCAGTGCCCTAAACCCCATTGTCTGGGTCTCCCATTGATGATTCAAGAAAAAAGAATTTACGGTACGTAAACAAAATTCTCTTTTTTTGATCATTGGTCTCCCGCTGGTCAGCATGCATCGCTGCGTGTGACAGCGAGAGACTAGCGATCTCGCGGGCTGGTAACCATGGTAACACTGGGTATCTAGGCAGCGTGTGTTGCCTAGATACCCCGTGTTTATCATGGTTACCAGCGCTAAGTAGGGATGACGCTGGTAACTATGATAAACACCAGGTATCTAGGCAGCGCGCGCTGCCTAGATACCCTCTGTTTATCATAGTTACCTGCGATGTGGAGGTGGCTCCTTGGTCCCTGGTCGCTGAGAAGATCTGCCTATTTGACAGCTCCCCAGCGACCAGGTAACAACGCGCCAACGATCCATACAGGATCGTTATCTTTGTCGGGATCGCTGGTGCGTCGTTGTGTGTGACGGGAGCTTTACTGTCAGGCTGAGGAGAAGAACAATAACTTGCCTGCAGTTTTGTGCTTGCTTTTATCTTATTTCTCTTGTACTAGGAGATGAGTTTAATCTTTGATAAACAGTTTATCTTTGTTTGGCTGCAGGTTTCCATTCAGAAGCAGTCGTCAGATATCGGAGACCTCGGCACAGTGAATCTGTTCAGGAGGACCTTGCCCAAAGCCAAACCCGGTGAGTTCTCGGTATGGCATTTAGGGGTACGTCACACACAGCGATAAATCAGCAACCTTGCCAGCGATATCTCTCTGTGAAAAGCAGCAGCAATGGGGCCCCTGCTGCGAGGTCGCTGATCGTTACACAACAATCAGCACCATTTTTTGCTTGTTGGTCTCCCGCTGTGCAGCACACATCAGCGTGTTTGACGGCTTGGAGAACCAACGAGCGCCGGTCCCGAGAATGCAGGGAACCGGTGCGGGCCGCGGCACCGCCATTAGCCGCAGCCACAGTGGCTTGCACCCGGCCACGCCGCGCAGTGCACGCGCGTGGCCTGGCACACAGCGCCCTGATGTGTAACCAGGGTACACATCAGGTAACTAAGCACAGCACTGTGCTAGTTACCCGCTGTGTACCCTGGTAACCAGCCTGTAAGCGGGAGAAGGCTGGTAACCAAGGTACACAGCGGGTAACTAGGACAGTGCTGTGCTTAGTTACCCAATGTGTACCTTAGTTACCAGCCTTCTCCCACTTACCCAGCGATGTGGAGGTCATCTCCCTGGTTGCTGAGGAGATCTGCCTGTTTGACAGCTCCCCAGCGACCACACAGCGAAGTTCCAGCGATTCTGGTCGTTGTCGGGATCGCTGGAACATCGCTGTGTGTGTAACGGCGTCCTTAGTTACTATACATTGCTTATATAGCATCAGTATATTCCACAGAGCTTTACAGACATCATCATCGATGTCCCATTTTAGGGCCCACACTCTACGTTCCCTATCAGCATGTCTTTGAAGTGTGGGAGGAAACCAGAGAATCCGAAGGAAACTCATGAAACATGGGGAGAACATACAAAGTCCTTGCAGATGTCATCCTTAGTGGGATTTGAACCCAGTTTCCCCGATGCTGCAAAGCAACAGAGCTGACTACTGGGCCACCATACAGTGCTATCCACTGAACCACAGTGCAGTACTAACCACGGGGCCAGTGTACAGTGCCGACCGCTGGGCCACCATTCTGTTTTGTTACAGTTGAGTCTCCTGCTCTTCCCAAAATTAGTGTCTGTGAATTCACCTCATTGCTGCTTCCATCCTGTACATTTCTGGTGTGTCTGAAGAATGCACCACAACTATATGATGTATGCCGGCGCGGCCGCTGCACCCTGCGCCTGTGCTAACAGTGGAGTCTGGGAAGACAGAAACGTCTTTCTCCACTCATTTGTATGGGATTTCCAAAAATTGCTAAGCAACAATGATCAATGAAGTTCCGAACTTCTATAATAATGAATGAAGTGCTGCATGGCCACCTCTACAGTAACGAAAACCCAGGACAGGCTCTGTTCTTGGGATAAATGATCACATCTATCATTCAGCTGTATGATGAGACGAGAAGATTGGTCACCAGATTTCACAAGTCACACTACCTAGATCATTATTAAATCTTGGACCTGATGTGGCCGGTGTATTTCCAATGATAGAATGGCTGTGTCATCACAAGTCCAGTTTTAGTAGGTGGCAGGAGGACTCTGTAGTGTTAAAGGGAATCTGTCAGCAGATCCTGAATCCAATGATGAATCACACAGATTATTGTCTGAAACTGTTCTCACACAATCTAATTTACTTTTATTGACACAGCAGAGCTCTGAAAGCTGCCCCCACCCTACCAGGCTCGCTATACAGATTGTGACTTACACTCTGAGGTGTCAATCACAGTACGGGGGAGTGTCGGACTGCAGTGCACGTGACCATGTAGTCCAGTAATGGTAACCACCGGGGAAAAAGCCTTTAGTTTAAGTAAAGAATAGCACAAACACTGATCAAAGACACACAGTTGCTTTCTGTGTTTTAACCCCTGCTGCATGCTGTCCTCAGCTTACATAGCAAAAACCTGCTGACAGATTCCCTTTAATGGGGGTAATTTGGAAGTTTGTCCTGGGGGGCAGAACTCACTGCTGCCTGACCTAATGGTAGAATTAAAAATAAGAAATCATTAGTAAAATGCAAAATAAGTTGTGCACGGTTTGATCAAAAGAGGACTCCACCGATCCTGATGAGGAGCGCTGCTCTGCAGGGAAAACGCAGCAATCTCAGCCTCTCTCTAGTGCTGCTGCCTTATTGATTCTCATTACTCAGGGATTTCCCAGAGGCCGGACCCTCACTAATAATAAAGTGGTGATAATACTCGCTGTATAATGGAGGTCTGCATCCTTCCAAATTAATGATTTACTCGTCGTTTCTAAGATCTCTGCTGCAGTCAGTGGATGATCACATTCTCCTCCTTCACATTTAGAGGAAAAACCCCTCTCCAGACCTCCTACTTCTGACAGCTGAGACTTTGCCACAATTGGCTCAGGGAGGATTTTCTAGACTCGACACAAATGTCCTGAATTCCAGACGGAAACATGGCGCTTTGGCTGAACACTATCAGGGAAACGAGCCATTTGTGCCGCTTCTGTATTTAGCAGAGCCTTTACCAGATACAACTGTAACAAACCCCCAGCTGTCAGTTACATTACATCTATACAAGCTTTTAACTTCTGGATGTAGAGTAAAAGTTAATTCACTGACCAGAAGCGGAGATCTTGATAATGTAGTGGAGAATAATGTATATCGGACACAGAACTTCAGTATTTAGGGATTTCTATAACTGAGAGACTGAGGTTACAGTGGGGGATGGACGGCAGAGCGCGGCCATTATCACACGATGCCTCATATTTATCGTGTATCACTTGTCCCAGGCCAAACGCTCTGCGCTGCCATCTGCTGAGGATCCGTCCAGCTCCCTCCATATATAATGGGCCCCGTTCTTACTGATTGCAGGGACCCCACACTGGCAGACAAGGCTGGAAGCCGCACAGAACGTCCTGCTCTGCAAAGAAATCTTTGCTCAGTTGTCTCGTGAAGCCGTCCAGATCAAATCCCAGATCCCTCACATCGTCGTCAAGAACCAGATCATCTCCCAGCCGTTTCCAGGTAAGAAATACGCCCCCTACAGCAGAGACCTGCACCCTGCGGCCATCCAGACTACAATGTCCGGCAGCATGGAGAGCCACAGGTTACTGACCCCCGATCTACAAAGTTCTTTATTTTACATCAGTGTGTACAATGCCATCACCGCAAAACATTACCCCTGAGAAGTGGCGACCCCTAAACCAATGTACAGCATTTACCCCCATCATGGAGAAACACACTCCTGACATCAGGGCAGTGATGTTCAATGGTGGCCAGCATTAGGGGCAAGAGGAGGATTATGTCCCCCCCTAAGTTGTGAAAGGTCCTCACTCCTTAAAGGGGTTTCCCCACGAACAAAAGTCCATTTGAATCAATAGATATTGGAATAATAATAATAATAATTTCCACAATTGGATGTTAAAAAAAAAAATGTTCCTGTGCTGAGATAATCTTATATACATGTTCCTGCTATGTACTGTGTAATGGATGTGTCTGACCATATAGGAACATGATCTGATCATACCACATCGCCGGGGAGGACACAAAAGTGTATACAGACATTACAGCACGTGAAAGAGTTTGCAGACTGCAGCGCAGGAAAGAGTATACAGACATTACAGCATAGGAAAGAGCATACAGACATTACAGCACGTGAAAGAGTATACACACATTACAGTACGGGAAAGAGTATTCTTTCTTTTCTCCCCTCAGGCCTCCAGCTTGCCATCTCATTCTGTCACTCCACAAATGACAAGAAGTCTCAGAAGTCGTCTTCTGATAGAGTGAACACAGAAGATCACCTGTACGTCCTGGAGCACAACCTGCACCAGCTCATGAGAGAGGTGAGACATGGGCAGAGCTTGGAGGGGCTCTGTTACTCCTACAGGGCTGATCTCTGACCTCGGGGGCTGACCTCTGACCTCCAGTTATTTCCCCTTTTATCTTCTCAGTTCCACAAGCAGACGATCAGTAACATTGTCATGCCCCATCCAGCCAGCGCTCCATTTGGGCACAAGCGGATGCGACTCGCGGGCCCTCAGGCGTTTGATAAGAACGATATTAACGCCATTCAGCAGAGCGAAGGCCTCCTGGAGAAAATCATCAAACAGGCCAAGCACATATTCCTGAGAAGCAGGTGAGCGTCACATGGCGGAGCAGATGGTGTCTTACTATGATCACCAGTGGTTAAGGGGTTAATAGAGCATTGCCAAGTACATTGTTGTCCTAGGTTGTTGATGAAGGTATGTAGCGGGCTCAGGAGCTGATCCCGCGTCAGATGGAGCCGGCACCGGCCTGTAACTGCGGCCACCGCTGCTCTCTCAGATCACGGTCATTAATGTCACTGTCAATCACAGGGAACTGAGGAATCTGCTGAGGGAGAACTAAAAGGAAAAATGGGAGGAAAGTGTGTTTACACAATGAAAAAAATTCCAGTCTCTCTCCTTTTCCTCAATTAAAAAGTGATTATTTTTTTTACTTTGATATTTTTGTTTTAAAAAAAAAAGAATAAAACAATCTGTCAAAATATAAAATTATAAATTAACTTATAAATTAAATGTCAAAAAGGGGAATTCAGTTTCAAAACATCAGAACTGACATCAAGTTCCCAAGGGAAAACGTATAATAAAAATATTCACCAATAAAATAATGAAAAAGACGGTTTGTCATAATAATCCCTCTCCAGAGTGTCATGATGCTGGGATATTATTATTATGATTAATTGTTAATAATGTAAACACACAGAAACCCTAAAAAATCAAGGACAGAATAGTATTTTTTTGCCGTTTCACCTCATTTTCAGTACTTTGTATGGTAATAAATGGTGTGATGTGATGAGCCTCTTTAGGAGGTGCCGTCCCTCTGTGATTAGTTGCCATCTGTCCTCTCGGATTCTCCCTCATCACCAAGGAAATCTGGTTTCCCTTCCACTAACAAGATATGAGTGTTGCAGTTACACATCATCTCCAGCGGGGGTGTCAGTACAGTGGCAACATCAGTTGTACTACGCCGAGGCCGTGATCAGAGCCAGATCTGATCCTGGAGGTTTAACATACTGCAGATGTCTTATGCCCATTATAACTATGGTGATTGACAAAAAGAGAGAGAAGGGGCCCCTCCTGTCACCTTAGGGCCGGTCATTAATGCATTACCTTTTCTGAGAACTCACTTTAATGGCATCACTCTGTTATTCCTCATAGAAATGAATAAGTGAATTGACAACTGATGCTGTTTATTAGAACATTTCCAGCTTCATTATTTTATTATTAAAGGGAATCTGTCAGCTCATTCTATCCCCCATACTGCAGCAGAGCTGACTGTCAATCATCTAGTTTGGGGTGTAGTTAGGCTGGAGGTGGAGGACGTTCTCTGTGGCCTCCAGAGCCCTCAGCCTCATCCTCAGGGTGGGGACTGACCTTGACCAGGACTGTTTAACAGAGGGGCAACATTAAGATTCTGTAATTGCAGCTAAAATTTGAAGGCATTCTTTTCTTCTTTGTCTCCATTGTAGGACGGCCCGCACTATAGACAGCCTGGCCAGCAGAATCGAAGACCCCCAAATCCAGGCCCACTGGTCCAACATCAATGAAGTCTACGAATCCAGTGTGAAGGTCCTAATAACGTCCCAAGGTTACGAACAGATCTGCAAGTGAGTGGCGTTGTCTATGTACAGACCATCCATAGCTGAGCCCACCCATCAGCTACACATCGGCCGTCCGGCTCTTACAGAACTACAAATCCCATCATGCCAGGTGTTGTAGTTAGCAGGTAGAGGGGCCATAACTGCAGACCTTTGGCCTATTCAGAAGCAATGATTTCATGCTCTGTTTGGATTTTTCTGCCCTCTGTATCATAAAGGGGAGCAAAGTTGTCGTAAATTTACAACATTTGACTAAAATGTCCTTCTATTCCTATCCTATTCGGGTTAGAAATGATGAGATTTTCAGCAGATTATTTCTCTTATACTGGGGATTAACCATTTCATCTCGTGTGTTCACCGGTGTCATTGTGCCAATAGCCGCGCTTGTGTTTAGTTATCAGCTCAGCGTCATTTCCCTTCTGATGACTTGTGATTTCTCTTCCTTCAGGTCAATTCAGTTACAGCTGAACATCGGGGTGGATCACATCAGAGTCGTGCACAGAGATGGCAGAGTCATCACCCTGTCACATCAGGAGCAGGAGCTGCAGGACTTCCTGCTGTCACAGGTCAGCCGCCATCGCCTCTCTGCCCTCTGGCAATAAGTGGCCCCCCCCCCCCCTCCCAGCTCACATATGTCTACACCTCTTCCACCATTACTTTTTGGGCAGCTGTGTCATGTGATCCCAGGCTGACAACCCGTCCAGTACATGTTTTTTTTTTGTGTGCACAGGGTGTCAGCATCTGACTCACTGTGAGCTACAAGATGCTATCAGTCCCAATATGCTGCTGTCACAGTACTGACTGATAATATAGGAAAATAAAAACTAGTCATCGATCCACATTTCCCTGATGGATTGCTCCGATCTGTGCAGTGTGTGGACTGAGGCCCTGTGCAGCCGGCGCAGTATTGTGAGGTCATTGTGCTGCTGTGCTGATACTCGGGCTGTATGATGGAGAAGAGAGCCAACACCTCCCTGTTACTTACACCATTGTATTCTGCTGTGTATGTGCAGGTCACATCTCTGCCTCTTCTCCCCACAAAGCTCTGCTCTCCTCCTCCTGTTTGTTGTCCAACACAACTGAAGGTATCATTTCTCAGTGAGCCATGATACAGGAGATGAGTCCATACAGTGATTAGCAGAATTACAGAATCTCCTTAGAGCAGACAGGGAGAAATCTATCACAAGCAGGAGGCAGGGAGACTTAAGCTGCATCAAATCGTTTACAGTGAGGCTCTGCAGTGTGATTACATGAGGGAGGAACGAGAAAAGATATAGGGGGTAACTTCCATGATCAATGTCGTCTTTGATGGTTGAGTTGCTGGCAAGTGTTTGCTGTACAGCAAAGCTGGTTTATTCTTGTGTTCTTAGAGGTCAGTTATAAAGTTATGGCTTATCCTAGTAATAAATTTACAGCTTCAGTTAATATTATATATTAATGGAACTTCTGAAGATACGGCGATATCGCGTGTGTGTGTGTATATATATATATTATATATATATATATATATATATATATATATATATATATAAAATAATATAATGTATATGTATTTTCATTTTAACCCTCCCTCCTTTCCTGAAAGACAAATTTTTAATGGCGATTTATTTCAGTAAATGGAATAAGCTGTCAATCATTAATCAGCAGCCTGGGGGAGCACAAACACGAAGTTATCAAACAGGGTTTTTTTTACATATTTATGGCATATCCAAAGAATAGATCATAAATGTCTGAGCGATGAGCAGAGCAGAAGACTAATCTTCCATTGTCTCCTTCCCTTTCTCAGATGTCTCAGCACCAGATTCTCGCTGTGCAGCAATTGGCCAAAGTCATGGGCTGGCACGTCCTAAGCTTCAGCAACCATGTCGGTCTGGGCCCAGTAGAGAGTATCGGCAACGCGTCCTCCATCACCATCACCTCGCCCAGCGGGGATTATACTGTCTCAGGTATGTGCACCTGCTCTGGAGTATAATACAGGAGGTAACTCAGGATCAGTACTGGATCAGTAATGTAATATATGTACACAGTGACTACACCAGCAGAATAGTGAGTGCAGCTCTGGAGGATAATACAGGAGGTAACTCAGGATCAGTAATGTAATGTATGTACACAGTGACTGCACCAGCAGAATAGTGAGTGCAGCTCTGGAGTATAATACAGGAGGTAACTCAGGATCAGTAATGTAATGTATGTACACAATGACTCCACCAGCAGAATAGTGAGGGCAGCTCTGGAGTATAATACAGGAGGTAACTCAGGATCAGTACAAGATCAGTAATGTAATGTATGTACACAGTGACTCACCAGCAGAATAGTGAGTGCAGCTCTGGAGTATAATACAGGAGGTAACTCAGGATCAGTACAAGATCAGTAATGTAATGTATGTACACGTGACTCACCAGCAGAATAGTGAGTGCAGTCTGGAGTATAATACAGGAGGTAACTCGGTATACAAGTCAGTAATTTAATGTATGTACACGTGACTACACCAGCAGAATAGTGAGTGCAGTTCTGGAGATAATACAGGAGATAACTACGGATCAGTAATTTAATGTATGTACACAGTGACTGCACCAGCAGAATAGTGAGTGCAGCTCTGGAGGATAATACAGGAGGTAACTCAGATAGTATGATCATAATGTAATGTATGCACACAGTGACTACACCAGCAGAATAGTGAGTGCAGCTCTGGAGGATAATACAGGAGGTAACTCAGAATCAGTAATGTAATGTATGTACACAGTGACTGCACCAGCAGAATAGTGAGTGCAGATCTGGAGGATAATACAGGAGGTAACTCAGGATCAGTAATGTAATGTATGTACACAGTGACTGCACCAGCAGAATAGTGAGTGCAGCTCTAGAGTATAATACAGGAGGTTAACTCAGATCAGTAATGTATGTACACAGTGACTGCACCAGCAGAATAGTGAGTGCAGCTCTAGAGTATAATACAGGAGGTACTCAGGATCTGTACAAGACAGTAATGAAATGTATGTTACACAGTGACTGCACCAAGAACTAGTGATGCAGCTCTGATATAATCAGGGGTAACTCTGAACAGCTCATAATATATTTATTCTGTACACTTCCAAGTAACTCTTGGCTTTTCTTAATGTGCAGCCGTTTCAGCCTTCATGCAGAGGATCTCTTGTTTTCTTCAGTTTCGAGTAGCATATCTTCTTATTTTTTGTTTCCATGTATATGTCAGTCCTTGCTTTTGTTTTCTGCTGGTACTTGGACCTCATTCACACCTCAGTATTTTTTGGTCAGAATAGAGCGAGGAAAAATAAGGATTGGAACTATTGAGGAAAAAAAAAAAACTATAGTTAAAAGAATAAATCTGTTCTGTGTTTTGGAGCCACTTCTGGTTTTGTTTTTAACATACTGATGAAAAATTGATGTGTGAATGAGGCCTTAGCGAAACGGGGTGGATGTAAGCGTATATAGACATTACAGCATATGAAAGAGTATACAGGCACTACAGCGCGGGAAAGAGTATACACACATTACAGCACGGGAAAGAGTATACACACATTACAGCAGGGGGTCACAAATTATATTTTTCTTTGAGGTAAAACCATTTTTAAAAACAGGCAGGGAAATGTTTAAGCTCACAGACTTAGCTGTGATCCCGTGCTGTAATGCCTGTATCCTCTTTTCCGTGCTGTTCCCATGCTGTAATGCCTGTATCCTCTTTCCCGTGCTGTAATGCCTGTATCCTCTTTCCCGTGCTGTAATGCCTGTATCCTCTTTCCCGTGGTAATGCCTGTATCCGCTTTCCCGTGCTGTAATGCCTGTATCCTCTTTCCCGTGCTGTAATGCCTGTATCCTCTTTCCCGTGCTGTAATGCCTGTATCCTCTTTCCCGTGCTGTAATGCCTGTATCCTCTTTCCCGTGCTGTAATGCCTGTATCCGCTTTCCCGTGCTGTAATGCCTGTATCCGCTTTCCGTGCTGTAATGCCTGTATACGCTTTCCCGTGCTGTAATGCCTGTATACGCTTTCCCGTGCTGTAATGCCTGTATACGCTTTCCCGTGCTGTAATGCCTGTATACGCTTTCCCGTGCTGTAATGCCTGTATACGCTTTCCCGTGCTGTAATGCCTGTATACGCTTTCCCGTGCTGTAATGCCTGTATACGCTTTCCCGTGCTGTAATGCCTGTATACGCTTTCCCGTGCTGTAATGCCTGTATACGCTTTCCCGTGCTGTAATGCCTGTATACGCTTTCCCGTGCTGTAATGCCTGTATACGCTTTCCCGTGCTGTAATGCCTGTATACGCTTTCCCGTGCTGTAATGCCTGTATACGCTTTCCCGTGCTGTAATGCCTGTATACGCTTTCCCGTGCTGTAATGCCTGTATCTTCTTCCGTGCTGTAATGCCTGTATCCTCTTCCGTGCTGTAATGCCTGTATCCTCTTTCTTGTGCTGTAATGCCTGTATAGGCTTTCCCGTGCTGTAATGCCTGTATCCTCTTTCTTGTGCTGTAATGTCTGTATACTCTTTCCTCTGCTGTAATGTCTGTATACTCTTTCCCGTGCTGTAATGTCTGTATACTCTTTCCCGTGCTGGTTCTTTTTCATCATTTGTATTGGTGATCTGGTCCTGCACGGCGGACGGCTCTATGCTGCATTTTCTTACTATAGGATCCACTTGTGTAACATTGGATTTTCTGTGTACGTTCCTCACAGTTCGCAACGGACCTGAAAGCGGCAGCAAAGTGATGGTGCAGTTCCCCCGGTACCAGAGTAAAGAGGTCCCCAAGAGCGATGTCCTGCAGGACACCAAGTGGAACTACCTGCGAGGACCCTTCAAGGAGGTCCAGTGGAATAAAATGGAGGGGAGAAACTTTGTATATAAAATGGAATTATTAATGGCTGCCCTGACGCCGTGCTAGATTGTACAGAGTCACTATATTCCCAGGACACGATCTGAATCCCTTTTAATAAACACTTTTTTGTAGTTTCGTTTCCTTCCTTTTTTTTTTTTTTTTTTTTTTTTATAAAGAGGTCGTCCGATTTCAGTAGAGATTATCTGTGATTGCTGGGTTATGCCACTGTCAGACACACGGATTTCCTGCAGTGGCCACTGCTGGTCAGATGTGGTATTACATGGCAGCAGTGCAAAATGAATTCGAGAAGAGTAAAAATATACGCCAGTCTCTGAACTGGCCTCTGCATTATTACTTTATGGCAGCCGGACTGGGGCCCTTGAATTCTAGTATCCTGGACCCCTCGGGTGTTTATAAGGACCCTATGAGGTTAAGACCATACAATTCACGCCACGATATCGCGGTAGCCATTCTGAACTCCAGAGGTGCCCGGGAGGCCATTCAAGTGCCAGCCAGGGAGATTTACAGGTCAATTTGCTGCGGAGTTACCGACATGGACACCAAACCAGTGACCTTCTAATAATTTTGCTCGTCTCTATTGTCCATGTAATGTACAGAGTCACCAGGTCACTGGAGAACCATTTTTCTCTTAGGTCCCATGTGGATTGGGTGAGAAATTCACTTTTTCTCCATTCGCCTTCCACGACAGCATTGGAGGATGTCGTCCACGCCCTATTGGGGGACAGGAACACAGAGAGGTTAAAAGCTCCTCCCCTTCCTCAGTACTCCAGTGTCTTCCTGTCCCCCTTGGGGCATGGAGAGGTTCCAGTGCTGTCAGGCCGGCAGAGGCGGCATTGGGGTGTACTTACAGCCGGGCCAGGGATGGACGTCGGGGGCGGCCTCCTCCTCCTTCTCAGGGCTCCCGTGGTGGGACCATCCGGCCTTCCTGCGTCCTACGGGGCAAAGCAGGCCGTGTATTGCAACGCCGGAGGCCTGTTCAGCTCTCCGGCGTCTCCCTCCTCCAACTGCGGTCCCTGGGGCCGCGGAGGCACTTCCGGTTCCGGGGGTGGTACTTCCGGTTTCGGGTGTGGCACTTCCGGTTCCGGGATGGCACTTCCGGTTTCGGGCGGCGGCTCCTGTAAGGGCTGTGGCAGGCTGGGCGCGGCTCCAGGGAACCCAGCAGGACTTTCGTGCGCTACTGCCCGCGGCCGGTGACCAGGAGGAGGGAGGGAACAGGTGTTCCTCGTTGGGGGCACGGTACTTCTGGATAAGTACCCGCCGGAAGCTACACCCAGGTAAGGCTGATCCCTGAAACATGGAGGGTGATAGGCTTCCATCTCTGCTTCTGCAGAGCCCAGCGTTCCCCCAGCTCATGTAAGTGTTTCTGGGGGTGGTCACAAGGGGTCGAGTTATTTAGGCCCTGCACTCACACTGGGACCCCCTTCTCTTCCCTTTTTGTCTATAGGGAGACAAGGGCCGTCTGTGAAAGGGAGCAATAATGTGGCTGCGGCACAAAATTTCCCTCTTCCTACAACAAGGTGTCGGCCATGACTGACAGGGTTGTCAGGATGGACTCCCCATCCTTGTTTGAGGAGCTCCAATCCGTTAGGGAAGAGGTGCAGGCTTCTATCTCGGCACTGCGGGGGTTTGCTGCAGCGTCCGGGCCTTCCCCTCCGTAAGAGAGGAAGCTCCAGGATTGTGACTCTGTGGATCTCATGGAGGCTGGCCAGAGCTCAGCGTTAGAGGACGGCGAAGATATTGCCGCTGTTGCCTCTGTCCAGACACGAGAATCTGGACACTACTATTTTTCCACGGAGTCCATGGGTGCATTGGTGGACACTGTCCATTGTACCATGGGAGTAGAGGTGGTGGAATCCCCTTCTTCTGTGCAGGACTAAATGTTCAGAGGCCTGACGGCTAAGCGGCTCACCCCATCCGAGTGGATTGGAGGGTGGTGACTTTGTCTGGGAGGTCCCGAAGGTGGACATCCAGGTGGCCAGGGTAGTAGCAATCAGCTGCTATTGTAAACCCATTGTGCATGCCCTTGACACACTGTTGAAGCTAAGCAGCAGGAGCCTCAGTCACAGGCTGGATGGGAGACCTCATGAGAGACCCAATGGGAATCTCTATGGAAGTCTCTATAAAGTCAATGGGACTTCTAACATGAAGGTCTATGGCAGTATTCCATTTGGGAAGCTTAGCCTATAAGACCGCGTTGCCTTTTGAAGATTCCTCCCGGTTGAAGGACCCCCTCGTTCGTAAAATGGAGAGTGTCCTCAAAAAATCCTGGGAGGCGGCAGCTATGTCTTTAACGGTGTACATTTCCTCTACATGTGAGCAGGTCTCTCTTTAAGTGGCTCACCCAGCTGGGAGAATTCATCCTGCAGGGTACTCCCAGGGAGGAGCTTTGGACTCCATTCCACTTCTGAGACGTGCTACGGGCTTCCTGGCCGATGCCTCTGCTGAGTCGTTCCGCGTTGGCGCCAGGTGCGCAGTGTTGGCTAACACAGCTCACAGGGCAGTGTGGCTTACAAGGTGGAATGGGGAGGTCACGTCTAAGCTCCAGCTGTGTGGCCTCCCCTTGCAAAGGACATTGGATGACATCCTGGAAAAGGTGTCAGACCGGAAAAGGTGTCTCCCGGAACAGGAGCCCTTTCGGAGGCAGTCCTTTTGGCCTGAGCGCAGCCAACCCTCCCAGTCTAAAGGGAAGGGTAAGTCTGGTCGCTGGGCATTCCAGTACGGGAACAAGACCCGTAATATCTTGCTCCTCCAGCAGCGGCATCACCAGCCGCCCCTAAACAAGGTCGCCTTCCCCATTGCGGGGCGGCTCCTGCGGGTTCTGCCACAGTGGCAAGCAATCTCCTTGTGCCCTTGGATCCTCTCGACCAATTGGGAGGGTCTCCGCTTGGCATTCGAGAGCCAGCCCCTCTGTGTCTTCGAGTCCTCTCCCTTCCTCAGGGGGACTCTCGCACGGTTTTTCTTGTTGGGTCTGCGACACCTGTTGGATTCGGGTGTGGGGTCCCCGGTTCCTCCTGGAGAGGAGGGCCAGGGGCGCTACTCCAGGTTGTTGTGGACCTCCAGAACGCGTATTCTCATGTCCCCATTCACCCGTCCCACAAGCGCTTTCTGCGATTCACGATCTCCGGGGCAGGCGGGACGGTCCATTCACGGCTTAATGTGCTGCCCTTTGGGATTTCGTCGGCCCCAGAGGTTACCAAACTAATGGGGGAAGCGATCACATTCATCCAGACCCAGGGGATATGTATGCTTCCCTATTTAGACGACATGTTGGTGGTAGCTCCTTCGGCAGTGCTTCTGCGCACAAAGGACTCCCAACACATTGGAGATTCTTCAGTTCCTGGGATGGGTACCCAATCTTCGGGAATCGGAACGGGTGCTTGCAACCCGACGTCAATTTTTGGGAGTCTTGCTGGCCTCCTCCAGACAGACCTCGTTCCTTCCTGCGGCATATCAGCTTTTGCGCCGCGTGAATCTGACCTGCTTCCGGGCAGGGAGGTCGCCCTCCTTGCGGGAAGCAATGTCCCTGTTAGGGGCCATGATGGCCTGCATTCAGTCAGTAACATGGGCTCAGGCTCCTTCCCGACTGCTCCAGGAACACATACTGAGTTCCTGGGACAGACGTCAGGATTCCTTAAACTCGCGGGTCCGGACCCCGGGGCGGGTGGTAACCTCGCTTTCCTGGGGATGAATCCCAGACACCTTCCTGTGACCTCCGTTCCCACTGATGCCAGCGGTTTCGGTTGGGGCACGATGGTAGTTCGCACACCGTTCCAGGGGATTTGGAGTCGCTCGGTCAGTCGCCAGTCTTCAAACTTCTGGCAGTGGAGGAAGCGCTTCTTGCTGCAGCTCACGTTCTCCGGGGTCATCATGTCAAGGTACTGTCAGACAATGTGACTACGGTTGCTTTCTTGCGGTACCAAGGCGGTACTCGTGGCTTACACTTGCAGGGGCTGGCAAGACTGTTCTTTTTGTGGGCAGTACGCCATCTTCTCTCCTCGGCAGTACATCTGAAGAGAATGGCCAATGTACAGGCAGATTCTTGAGCCGCACGGAGGTCCACCCAGGAGAATGGTGCTTCCATCCGGAAGTATTTCGCTCTCTTACGGACAGGTGGGGTGTCCTTTCGATCGACCTGTTCGCTTCGGGCTCGAATACAAAGGTGCCAACCTTTTTCTCCTTGACGCGGTTGGACCATCCTCGGGGGCTGGACGCTTTTGCCCATCCCTGGGACTTCCGGTTGGTGTATGCATTTCCTCCAATCCCGCCACTTCCCAAGACGTTGCAACGGATTCGGGCGGAGGGGGTGACACTATCCTGGTGGCTCCCCTGGGGCCCAAACTGGCGTGGTACGACGCCATCCGAGACCTGGTCCTGGAGGGACCGATTATGTTAGCCCAGTCTCAACCTACTGTCCCAGGGTCCTCTGTTTCACCCGGGCCCTCAGTGGCTCATTCGGGCGGCCTGGCTGTTGCGGCCGGGATCCTGAGGACCAAGGGTCTCTCCCAGGCAGTGATCCGCACGCTTCAGCAGAGCAGGAAGCCTGTGACAAACGCTATTTACGGGAGGCCTGGAATCGGTTCCTGTCCTGGTGTGCTCCTTCCATCCCGACCATGCATCATCCTAATGTGGCCCAACTCTTGGATTTTTGCAGCGTAGCTTGGATTTGGGGCTTCGGCCGAGCACTCTTTATGTCCAGAGGTCGGCACTTGGGGCGGTTTTTGCCCAGGATCTTGCTTCCCATCCATGGCTCAAGCAGTTTTTTACTTCTGCTTGGGGGTGGCGTCCCCGGATTCGGCCTTCTGTCCCTCCCTGGGATTTGATGCTTGTTCTCCAAGGGCTTGCTCGAAGTCCCTTTGCACCCTTGTCTGCTGCATCCCTTACGTCTCTCTCTCACAAGGTGGCGTTTTTGGTGGCCATCACTTCTGCTCCCAGAGTTGGAGAACTGCAGGCACTCTCTTTCCAGGCTCCGTGCCTCGTGGTGTCCGTTGTTCGCATTACGCTTCGGTTGCATTCATCTTTTTTTCTGAAAGTTGTCGGCTTTCCATCGGTCCCAGGATGTGGTTCTGCCTTCAATTTGTCAATCTCCTGCTAATGCGGCTGAGGCCGTGTTTCACTCCTTGGATGTTCGTCGGACTGTCCTCCTCTATCTCCGAGAGTCTGCTTCCTGGAGGTTAGATCAGAACCTGTTTGTTCGGCTTTTGGGAATTATACAGGGAAGAAGACCTCCCAGGCTACCATCATTTCCTGGATCAAGGAGGCGATCTGTGAGGTCTACGTCACTCCGGTCCTTGCTCCTCCGGTGGGGTTGAAGGCTCCTTCAACTCAGGCTGCTGCTACTCCCTGGACGGAGCAGGCTGGAGCTTCATCGGAGCTGATTTGCAGTGCGGCTACGTGGTAGTCTCTCCTCACTTTTTCTCGCCTCTATAGGTTAGATCTGTCCTTCAGTCGGGATCTGTCCTTTGGTAGGAAAGTCCTACAGGCAATAGTCCCACCCTGAGGAGTATCGGTGGTATTCCTCCAATGCTGTCGTGGAAGGCGAATGGAGAAAACTGAATTAGTCCTTACCGGTAATTCCTTTTCTTGGAGCCTTCCACGACAGCATCAGTTCCCCCCCTTGTTGGTGTTTGGTTCCGGTTTGTATCAGATAATCCATGGCTAAGGGTGATCTTGGTAAACACTGGAGTACTGAGGAAGGGGAGGGGCTTTTAACCTCTCTGTGTTCCTGTCCCCCAATAGGGCGTGGACGACATCCTCCAATGCTGTCGTGGAAGGCTCCAAGAAAAGGAATTACCGGTAAGGACTAATTCAGTTTTAATTTTTGTTTCCTGCAGCTACCACTAGGGGCAGTGTACTGCATAAATTGACAGTATGACCCATGTGCCATTCACTGATGACTGCAGGTAGGCAACATTTTACAGTCTGACCCTGTTTTGCCAAATTTTTAACACTCCGGTTCAGATACGACTTTAAAGAAGGCAGTCCAAACAATTCTTCCGAGTTCCATTCCACATTGCCCCAGTATTGGTATGATCAACAATATGTTACAGCTAAATATAATATATGGATCTAAAAAATCCATTTTTATATTTGCACTACAGACCCTGATCATAAAGTCTGGCCTCTGGCTCGTCATTCTTGATGAAGGGGTTGTCATTAAGAGGTGTGCTTCTTTTAAATTGGTGCATTTTTCAGCATGCATTAGCCCCCGCAAGAAATGTTGCTCCAATCAGTGACTACATTTCTGTGATGAATCTGGCGGCGGTGCCATCCTGGGCCCCCTCTTTGTGAAGATCCTACAAAGTTGGGGCAGCAGCCCAGGACTGTGGTAAACTCTCCAGAAGTCATCATTTTTGTGCACAAATTGTCGTTTTTTAATGACAGTCCTGGCAGCTGTTAATTTTCTGAAAAATGGAAGGAGTTTAGGAGAAAAGGAAGCATGCTGAGCAGTGAAACATTAAGTCATAAGCTGTAACATTTTTCCAGAAATCCAAGATGCATAAATTGTTTTTGATATTTCCCAGTTTTAAGCCAGAATTTTGGGGCAGACTGATAAATCCACCCCTACTTCTTAGCTCCCCTGTATATAAGCAATTAATCACACCCTTTAGTCCACCTTTAATCTCAAACATGGATCTGCCTGTCACTAGGTTTCTCCCCTGTAAAGTGTGGACACCATGAGTAAGCCCTTTTATACCGCATTCTACAATACTGTATACAAGTCCCCAGGCTGCTCTGTTTAATGTAAAAAAGACCTTTTATTATACTCACCTGCGCAGCAGTCTGGTCCAATGTGTGTCACTGGTCTTGATCCGGTGCCTCCTTCTCTTCTCCATGTGGATGGTGTGCCTACGTCATCCACAGTGTCCTCCATTGTGCTCCTGTGCATGTGTACTTGTCTGCCGTGCCTTGGGCAGAGCACAGTATTGTACTGCGCATGCGCTGGCGTTGTTATGGGAGAAACCTGTTGACAGGTTTACTTAGATCCTAAGATATGTCACATGTAGTTCTCTCCATTTTAGTACATAGGACTGTAGGGAAGGGCCACGTTCACTCCTGCCTAGAAACTAATCTACCATAGATGGAAGCAGAAGAACAGATCTTGATTGATACACTTCATGATTTGCGTTATTGCCTTGCAGCGCTGAGATCTGATGTTTTAACCCCCAAAAGGTCATTTTCTGCGTGGAGTTTATGATCGGCCCTCATTTATTTGACTCATATTGGGGGAAAAGGGTGATGTTGCAGTTTCGTGAACTCGCACCGTGCCCTCTGCCTTTCTACAGTTACAAAGTTTAGGATATTTCCACACAGGACTAATCCACTGAGAAATCAGGGCTGATTTGCTGCAGATTTGACTTCTTGCTGTGCTGGAAAGAGCAATAATTCCCAGCACTAGTCATTTTTATGGTGTGGATTGTCTGCCGTGTTGTGTGCAATAAAAAACATTTTTTCTTTACAATCTTCCTGTTTCTGCAGGCACTGTAATGCACAGTGGATCAGTGGTTGGCGCTGTGCGGTGGCTCTGTGGTTGGCGCTGTGCGGTGGCTCTGTGGTTGGCGCTGTGCGGTGGCTCCGTGGTTGGCGCTGCGCGGTGGCTCCGTGGTTGGCGCTGCGCGGTGGCTCCGTGGTTGGCGCTGCGCGGTGGCTCCGTGGTTGGCGCTGTACGGTATTGCAGTGGGTCGCTCTCTACGGTGGCTCAGTGGTGTTAGCACTGTTTTGCATCGTTGCAGTCATGGGTTTAAATCCCACCAAGGACATCATCTGCAAGGCGTTTGTATGCTTTTTCCATGTTTGTGTGTGTTTCCTCCCACTCTCCTTAACATACTGATGGGGAATGTAGATTGTGGGAGCAGTGATTATCAAATCTGTCAATTGCTGGGGAATTAAGAAGGCTGTAAAAAGCTCTTTTAAGAACATAAACGTAGTAAAAAAGAAAGTAAAAGCGAAAATCACTTTGGGCTTCCCCACAAAGAATTCTGCAAAGATTGGGTATGTTCACATCAAGCTTTTTTATTATTAATGTTTAGGAGGTTGGAGTATGTTCACACAGCTTTTAAATACATTTTTAAAGTGTAAAACTCTTTCAAAAACTTTTTTTTTCCTTGAAGTGTCTCTTGTGTGGCTTTTTTGGTCATTTCTTGAGAGCATTTCATATCTGAAGGCATTCGTTGAGGGTGTGTTTTTTTTCTTGTATATTTTTTTTAAGGGTTTTTATGTATATTGGGTGGGGAACCTCAGGCTTCAGGGCCGTATGCAGCTCTTGGGCAGATTCCGGGGGACCACAGTACTCCGGTCTGGCAGACACATTTTGCCGACTGGCTGCTCTTTAAATCCAGTTCCCCATTTATCTCTATGCCCCAGCCTCAGCCTGTCCTGTGATGTCTATCTAGCAAACCTAGAAAAGCAATTGTAAAGCAACATGATCAATATAACCTAACATCATAGAAATGCCAAAGAGAAGCAGCTCCAGCCACCACAGTGGGGGGAGTTTATAGTTTAATCAAATATAGCGGGTAATTTTCAAGTTCATAATTTTGGGCGGCCCTCGAAGGATGGTAGAAATTTCCAAATGGACCCCGGCAGGAAAAGGTTCCCCACCCCTGATGTATATTATACTATATCTAATATATAAAGCTCAGTGTATGTACCGTGTTTCCCCGAAAGTAAGACCCTGTCTTACATTAAATTTACTCCCAAAAGTCCCACCCTGTCTTACTTTCGGGGGAGGTCTTAGATTGGCAAAAAAAAAAAATGACAATTTTTTTTTTAACAATAAAATTAACATTTATTACCAGGCTGAACAGTATGGTCAAACAAATAATCAAAAAAATGTCTCAAGAATATCTTGTTACAGTTCCGTATCATTACGTTATTCCCATGTATAACATGCAAAACAAATGAACAGTCAAGAAACAGTCTCAATACCGTATGTAACACCGTAACATAAAGCAATACAGTGTTTATTCCAGGACAACCATGTCATCCTCTTCTGGAACATCATCCCCTGCAGCCTCCCCTGCAGCCTGCATCATTCCCTGCAGCCTGCATCATCCCCTGCAGCCTCCCTGTACCGTAGCCTCCCCTGTACCGTAGCCTCCCCTGTAGCCTCCCATACTGAGCTGCCCTGTGTGGACCCCCACTCTGCACACACACAGCCCCATATGGCACCCATACAGTACCGTACACACACTCGAACACCCACCCACACACAAACACACACCCACACACACACGGTTTCGGTACACAGTACCGGTACTTACCGTTACTTTTCCTCACTTTCGGTTTCCGCTGCGGTGCCGGTGACGAGTGTGCTGCACGAGACGCTGGACCAATCAGGAGCGAGCCTGCTGGCTGGTGACGTCGCGGCCAATCAGCATCGAGCTGAATCCCGGGGCTGGACGTACGGCAGGCAGGGGCTGGCAGCCAATCACCGGAGGCGGATCTCGGCCAGCACATGAGGAGGCTGCACGGAGGGGGCCTGACAGCGGCAGCGGCGGTAAGCTCCATAGTGACCCCACCCATTGGCGGCCTTACCCTCCACAGTGACCCCACCATAGGCGGCCTTACATTCCCCGCGACCCCCCCGAAAGTGGCCTTACAATCGGGGGGTGCCTTACATTGGAAACTCCTGGGCACCCCCCTACCCTGCCTTACTTTCGGGGGGGTCTTACTTTCGGGGAAACACGGTATGTATGTCCACACATACCCCTGCCCCATTATAGCTCCATCCCTCCACATAGCCCAGCCCTTCATAACTCTACCCCCCCCCCTCCACATAGCCCCGCCCCTTCATATATCTGCCCCCTTTATAGTGCTGCACCCTTTATAGCCCCACCCCTTCATGGATGCATATTCTCTGCCCTCTTTATTACACCCCTTTATTATTGTGATGTCATAATAGAATATTAGCCCCTGTGCACACATAGTCCTGCTCTCTTCATGCATGCATATGGCCCTGCCGCCTCCAGTAAATGATTTTATGTGCAAAATAATCATTCTATTTTGTTATAACTAAGAACAGTTCGTTACCATCCCGGGCAATGCCGGGTACTACAATTTCTATAACTTACCATATATGGAAGAGAACAAATCAGTAATGTTCACTAGAATGGATCAAACGCAAATCCACAACACAATTAAAACTCGGGAGACACAAATACAGTGACAAGACATGGAATGCTATAGGCTAACATTCTATTGTGACATCACTGATTTGTTCTCTTCCATATATGGTAAGTTACATGTCACCTGATAAATATGCAGGCTGACTGTCAAAACAGTATCTATTATCTCACACATACAAACAGTGAATAGACCTTTTTTTGACAACTGAATGTAAAGCACGGGGTTAAAATTTCCCCTCAAAACATAGTATATGACATTCCCTGAATCAATTGAGGTGGCAAAATACTGGCTGTATTTTCTGTCTATTTACTTTGTGACTTTTATGGGCAAAATAATCATTCTACTTTGTTATAACTAAGAACAGTTACTATGCCTGGGCAACGCCAAACTCTACAGCTAGTATGATATACAATTGGTGCGGAAAGTATTCAGACCCCTTTAAATGTTTCACTATTTGTTTCATTGCAGCCATTTGTTAAATTCAAATAAGTTCATTTTTTTTCTCATTAAAGTACACTCTGCACCTCATCTTGACAAAAGAAATGCAGAATTTTTTGCAAATTTCTTAAAGGGAACCTGTCACCCGATTTTAAGCTCCTACACTATCTCTAGCTGTCCCTACACCTTCCTAGCAGCTCCCTATCTCTCCCTTTCTTATCTAAAGTGGCCCTATTAAAGAAGTGTAAAATAAGATTAAACTTACTGCAGTCCCCGTAGTTCGGGGACTGGGTAGGCGTGGCCTCTGTTCCTTCCTCACTCCTCCGTGTGGAAATGCACGCCCCGCTGGGCGGCATTATTGTGGGTCCTCTCTGCCCCCATTAACATTAATCCTCCGCCCTCTACACCTCTTTGCACCGGCCGGGCGTCACATCCGGCGCGGTGCATTATGGGCCGTCACGTGATCTGCCCTAGTGCATTCTGGGTCCGATCACGTGATCGGCCCCAGTGCATTATGGGCTTGATCACGTGATCGGCCCCGGCTCCGCGCATGCGCAATGCGCTTATTGAAGCCGGGGCCAATCACGTGATCAAGCCCATAATGCACTGGGGCCGATCACGTGATCGGACCCAGAATGCACTAGGGCAGATCACGTGACGGCCCATAATGCACCGCGCCGGATGTGACGCCCGGCCGGTGCAAAGAGGTGTAGAGGGCGGAGGATTAATGTTAATGGGGGCAGAGAGGACCCACAATAATGCCGCCCAGCGGGGCGTGCATTTCCACACGGAGGAGTGAGGAAGGAACAGAGGCCACGCCTACCCAGTCCCCGAACTACGGGGACTGCAGTAAGTTTAATCTTATTTTACACTTCTTTAATAGGGCCACTTTAGATAAGAAAGGGAGAGATAGGGAGCTGCTAGGAAGGTGTAGGGACAGCTAGAGATAGTGTAGGAGCTTAAAATCGGGTGACAGGTTCCCTTTAAAGAAAAACTGAAACATCACATGGTCATAAATATTCAGACCCTTTGCTCAGACACTCATATTTAAGTCACACGCTGTCCATTCCTTGTGATCCTCCTTGAGATGGTTCTACTCCTTCATTGGAGTCCAGTTGTGTTTGATTACATTTTCTGTACCCACTGTAGATATATGTACAAACCTAAACAAATTCTGACCTTTTCCAGTTGTTCAATGAATATTGAAGAAACCGCCAGTGTTTTTTTAAAGGTAGAGCCATGACTAAATCCTCCATAAAATGTCAGGTCGTCTCAAGAGCTTTCCAATTGACTAGTGTTGTAAAGTACAGAGCGTCTTCTGAGCTGAAAGTGCCAGAAAAATTGATTTTTTTTTTATTTAACCACTTGATGTTTTTGGAAACATTAACCTAAAAAAACTGAACAGTGTAATACTCGGAGCGCCAACAATGCCCCACAGCAAGTCATTGTTACATAAGAATGCTCATGTTTGTTCCTTTGGATGTTTTTTAATAGTTTTCTCAGGTGGAATCCCGCAAGAGTTTCCACTAGAAAACAAGTTATTTTTGATAACCTCAAAATATCTCCATCTGCACGGAGCCTTAAAAATGTTAAGTATAAAAAAAAAATCATTGGTTCACAGTGAATGGTGCATACTGTGTTTTCTTTCTGTTCTTGTAGCAACAGTGGAAACTCTCCAAATTCTCCTAAAAAATTATGCAAAACTCCTTAGGCTGCGTGCACGCAATCAGTATACAGTATATCAGTATCAGTATATGGCGCTGCATCCAAAACACTGCGTAGTACAGTATAAGCATAGTGCATCCTCACTATGCTTAACCCGACTGCAGAGATCTGACAGCTGCGGTGCGGGTTACCGCTATTCCGCTCCTCTGCAGCATAGTCATTTCATGCTGCGGAGTCGGATGCGGCTCCCATCGGGTGACTGCTGGAAGAACCCGCCCTGCACCTGCTGCATATGGTGAGTACAGGGTGGCTGTGGTCTCCCTGCGGCCACCCGCGGCTTCACTCAGGTCCGGAGGACCTGCATCCAACACGCAGCTCCTCCAGACAGTGAGAACACTGCCTTAAAAAATTTGCAGTTTCTGCTCCGAAAATGCAGTATGTGCACATAAGTTATTGCCGGTTTTTGACCCAATAAATGAGATTGTAACTGTCGCGTTTTGACTGCTGATACAGTTTTTCTGCCTTTGACCAAGTAAGCTAAAGTTGGCTTTTCCCTCCTAAAGATTGATTGCGCTTAGACCTTTGGAGGTTTCTGTTTCCCTTGTCCGTGGTGGGATGTGAGCGGGAGTAGCATAGTGCATGTTGAGGGAAAGATTGGTGGGCTGAACCTCCTCACCTTCAGAGGTACCTTCGGGAACAGGGTGTTGTCAGGGACCCTAAGTCCAGGGCCAGACTAGCTTGTCAGTTGCCCTTGCCCGTTATACAGAGTGGGCCATTTACACAGATACACCTAAATAAAATTGGAATGGTTGGTGATATCAACTTCCTGTGTGTGGCACATTAGTATATGGGAGGGGGAACACTTTTCCAGATGGGTGATGACCATGATGGCCATTTTGAAGTTGGCCGTTTTGGATCCAACTTTATTTTTTTCAATGGGAAGAGGATCATGGGACACATCAAACTGATTGAGAATTGCATAAGAATAACAATGATGTGCTTGGTTTTAACGTAACTTTATTCTTTCATGAGTTATTTACAAGTTTATGACCACTTATAAAATGTGTCCAAAGTGCTGTCCACTGTGTTGAAGTAAGGCGATTCCCTGTAGGGTATATATAAAAAACAAACATGCGGCGCCAATCTCAGCGCGTTACCAATGTAACTCTCTGGTGCCCTTTTAATGAAGTTTTATGCACTCACCTCTTGCCATAAAACTTCAAGCATATGGTTTTTCCAAAGCCTCCTCACGCTTTGGATATTTATCCGGGTCTACTGCTCGCCTTGAATTGATCCTGTGTTGAGTCCTGCCACGGATTCCCACAGGCATAAAGGTTCAATAGGAAGTGATCCAATTCTATGGTGGCTGCGCTCCCCGTGGTAATGATTTTAAGAACTTCTTGTTCACAAAAAAATTTTCTCATTACTCAAAACATGCGAGAATATAAAAAACGGATACAACGCGTTTCGGCGGAGACAACCACCTTCCTCAGGTATCGGTGTTGTATTGTCAATGCAACCCTCTACTCCCACTCTTGACAAACTGATCGCAACACCGCAGAAGAAATGCTAGCACAGGCTTCCAGTATCCGTTGTTTCAGATGCTGTGCACATCTCGTATCTTGACAGCATAGACAATTGCCTTCAGATGACCCCCAAAGATAAAAGTCGAAGAGGTCTGATCAGGAGACCTTGGTGGCTATTCAACTGGCCCACAATGACCAATGCACTTTCCAGGAAACTGTTTATGTAGGAATACTCGGACCTGACACCCATAATGTACGCAAGTATTTGAGGACCTACGGCCAGAAGAAAGGCACTTTTAGCAGCCTGAGTTACTGTCTCCAGAGATGGAGGCCGATGATAAGACACAGTTGCCATCAGGTCAACTTACAATCTCAACTATGAAGGAATATGAGATGGAAGACGAGGTGACCGATGATGAGTCCACTGATCTGACCTGGACCGTTGGTATGCATAGCCAGCACAAGAACACAGAGGGAGATAGATATGTAGCACCAACACAGGCACAAAGGGATAGAGGTTTGACCAGAGTGAGAACTGGATACTCTGTTCCCAAAAGTACCCCCACTGTGCCTGTCAGGGCAAAGGGCCGTTCAGTCAGCGCTGTCTAGAAGTTTTTTTCTGGAACTCCTTAGAGAAACACATTGTAATCTGCAGCATCTGCCATACCGAGTTGACCAGAGGCCAGGGCAAAGGCAACCTGAGCACCACCAGTATGCGAAACCACATTGCAGCCAAGTATACCAGTAGGTGGGCGGAACACCAAGGAACCAAATCTGTGTCTGCGAGTCAAACCACTGCCATGTCGCCTGTCCTATGTCCTTCACAATCTGCTGTTATACCTCCTGCCCACAAGCTGCGATTGCACAAAGACAGCAAACATCAATCCCATCCACTTTCTTGCCCCAGTCACAGGTTCGGATCTCTATGCCCGAGAGCTTGGAAAGGAAGCCTAAATACTGAACTCGCACATTGCCAAATTGCTAGCCGTGGAGATGTTGTTTAGGTTTGTGGGAACACAGTATTTCCGTGATCTTTTGGCTGTGGCTGCCCCACGATACTCTGTTTCCAGCCAGCACTATTTTGCCCGATGTTCCGTCCGTGCGTTACACAAGCAGGTGTTAATCTCAACCGTGCTCTCACCAACGCCATAATCGGGAAGGTCCAAGTAACAACAGACACCTGGACAGGTTTTTGTGGATAGGGACAGTACATTTCTGTCACGGCACCCTGGGTGAATCTGGTGGGGGTGTGGACAAAGTCCCAAACTGGAACATCACAGCAGCAGTGCATCGACAAAGCGGCAACACGCTCGGCTGAAGCTGATCCATTTAGGTCAGAAACCACACACTGCAGCAGAGCTGTAGCAAGGTATAAAAGAACAGACCAATCAGTGGGTCTTTCTGCTGCACCTCCAGAAAGGGAGCTGGATCGCAGGACAGGTGAGGATCGTTATTTTTTTTTTTTTTAAACACTTGATTTTCCTTAAATTTCAATTCCGCAATGTATATATACATTGCGGAAGTGAAATTAGCTGGAGAGGAGCAGCTTTAGTATACTGAGCATGCTCAGTACACTAAAATCGGGTCTGATAAAACATCGGATGTTTTCTCAGACCATGCTCCATAGGCCCCCTTGTGTCTGTGCGGTCCAGCAGCAGAACGGAGCGATGCGTACAAGGTGCTGTGCGATGTCAGATGTCAGATAGTAGCGTCTACACCAACATGTTTCAGAGGTCACGGCCTCCTTTCTCAAAAAAATCATTGATTTTAGATGTGATTAATTGTTTTAAAATTGTTTTAAAGAAGTTCAATAAAATTCCCGAGAAAGGGTTATATTAATACACTGTGTTTTTAATAGACACCGAGCCCAAGAACAATCTATAGACTAAAAGAGAAAGGTTTCAGCTACTAGCCAGATTGTGCGCTTAACCCATATATATATATATATATATATATATATATATATATATATATATATTTATATGTATATACATACAGAGATTGGATATATATGAATACCCCTTTAAATACTGTTGAGCCCTGGAGGGTCAAGTACTCTGCCCCATGACCGCTGCACACAATGTGTTTTTTAAGTACAGCACATAGAAGGAAAGGATGCACTCACCGAAGATCCGTAGAAGCTCAGGTGAGTTAAAGGTACATTGTGCTGTGATGAGTCTGCATCCTGCAGTCCGCCTGCAGCCTGCCCGCGTGTCACTTTTGCTTTGTTGTAAATAAAGATGTCGAGTCCATTTGCGGTTAGTACATCTTTTCCTCCTATGTGCTGTACTTGATGAACTGTTCCTCTGGAATTGTACCGCCACATGCTGGTGAAGCTGTCGGCATCTCCTCCCCTTATTATAAGAATTGTACTTAAAGGGAACCTGTCACCTGGATCTAAGCCCCTACACTATCACTACCTGTCCCTGCACCTTCCTAGCTGCTCCCTATCTATCCCTCTCTGAGCTAAATCCGCCCTATAAAACTGCAGAAAAATAACTTATAACTTACAGCAGTCCCTGAGGCTGGGGACTGAGAAGGCGGCGCCAGGCTCCATTCAGCCCCTCCTCCATGCAGCAGCACACGCCCCACTGGGCGGCGTTATTCTTTCTTCATCGCCGCCTCCTCCATTTGGAATCTCCCACCTGCTTTACACCTATCATGTTGTGGTGATGCGACCTCGATGTGTCCCCTGACCGGGACACAGCATATGGGAGATTGTATCTGTAGCAGCACACACAGGGTGAGCTGCTACTGGAGCTAAGTGCTGATTGAAATCACTGACCCCCAGGTGTGTGGGTGAATAGGAGATGATATGTGCTGCCCTGGGCTGTGGGGAGGGGGTGGAGTGTGTCAGGACAGCAGCAGGAGCTGCTGGGATTGTATGAGGTTCTACTCAGCTGTGCCCCAGTGTAACAGGCCAGACTAACCCCCCCGACCAGAATATACTCGGGGTTAAAGTGGCCTAGGCCAGATTATACCCCTCCGTATACCACAGCAGCTGTAGATCAGGGCTCCAAGCAACACATGGGGGCCCGAGGCAGCACAAAGTGGCCCCAGGCAGCAGAAAGTGGCCCCAGGTGGCCCACTGCCTGGGGCCCCTGTATATTGCCTGTGGTCACTTTGTGCTGCCTGGGGCCCCTGGTACTGCCTGGGGCCCCTGTATGCTGCCTGGGGCCACTTTGTGCTGCCTGGGGCCACTTTGCACTGCCTGGGGCCTGTGCACTGCCTGGGGCCCCGTGCACTGCCTGGGGCCCCGTGCACTCCCTGGGGCCCCGTGCACTGCCTGGGGTTCTTGTATGCTGCATGGGGCCCCTGTGTGTAGCCTGGGATCCTGTGTGTAGCTTGTGGCCCCTAGTACTGCCTGGGGCCACTTTGTGCTGCCTGGGGCCACTTTGTGCTGCCTGGAGCCTGTGCACTGCCTGGGGCCCCGTGCACTGCCTGGGGCCCCGTGCACTCCCTGGGGCCCCGTGCACTCCCTGGGGCCCCGTGCACTGCCTGGGGTCCTTGTATGCTGCATGGGGCCCCTGTGTGTAGCCTGGGATCCTGTGTGTAGCTTGTGGCCCCTAGTACTGCCTGGGGCCCCTGTGTGCTGCTTGGGGCCACTTTGTGCTGCCTGGGGCCCTGTGCACTGCCTGGGGCCCCTAGCACTGCCTGGGGCCCCTGTATGTTGCGTAGGGCCACTTTCTGCTGCCTGGGGCCACTTTGTGCTGCCTCGGGCCCCCATGTGTTGCTTGGAGCCCTGATCTACAGCTGCTGTGGTATACGGAGGGGTATAATCTAGCCTAGGCCACTTTAACCCCGAGTATATTCTGGTCGGGGGGTTAGTCTGGCCTGTTACACCGGGGCACAGCCGAGTAGAACCTCATACAATCCCAGCAGCTCCTGCTGCTGTCCTGACACACTCCACCCCCTCCCCACAGCCCAGGGCAGCTCATATCATCTCCTATTCACCCGCACACCTGGGGGTCAGTGATTTCAATCAGCACTTAGCTCCAGTAGCAGCTCACCCTGTGTGTGCTGCTACAGATACAATCTCCCATATGCTGTGTCCCGGTCAGGGGACACATCGAGGTCGCATCACCACAACATGATAGGTGTAAAGCAGGTGGGAGATTCCAAATGGAGGAGGCGGCGATGAAGAAAGAATAACGCCGCCCAGCGGGGCGTGTGCTGCTACATGGAGGAGGGGCTGAATGGAGCCTGGCGCCGCCTTCTCAGTCCCCAGCCTCAGGGACTGCTGTAAGTTATAAGTTATTTTTCTGCAGTTTTATAGGGCGGATTTAGCTCAGAGAGGGATAGATAGGGAGCAGCTAGGAAGGTGCAGGGACAGGTAGTGATAGTGTAGGGGCTTAGATCCAGGTGACAGGTTCCCTTTAAACGTCTGCAAGGGATGTGCGGGATATTTCCTACATTTACTACAGTGTGTTTTTGATGTATTTGTTTTTTTAGTGCAGTTTTATCACAAAACTGCATGCAAATCCTTATGCTAGTAAAGTCAATGAGAATTCCGAAGTTTTGTGCACACGTTGCTTTTTATTCCCTTGCAGATTTGGAGCAGAAACAAAATATGTGGAATGTGAACTCTTGCAGCATTTTTCCACCCCAATTGCATGAAAGCGTATCAAAAACACATTGTGCTTTTGGTGTGTCTTTCTTCCAGGAGATGCAGATTTGGTGCAAAGATCTCTGCAACCAGATACTCAATGTGCATGTGGTGCCCCTGCGGATCCAGTTGCCACAGAAGTACTGCACCCTTGTTAGGGTGTAGTATCCCACTCACTGGTAAGGGGGTACAGACCGGTACCGGGACACCCAGATCACACTAGGAGTGATTATAGTGGGGCTGGGTGGTGAAGGAAGTAGTTAGACGGAGCAGTTTGGGAGGAGTGAGGTCAGGAAGAACACATAGATGACGTGAAACACGTGACAAAGGGGTATAAAAAGAGTAAGAAACATCTAGAACATAGGAGACGACAATGAGAAGAAAAACAGTTAACAGAGAGAGTGACCAGCTGAGGAGAGGTGGTAGAACAGCTGAGGAGAGGCAATTGAACACCAAGGTCGAGTTGGAGGGCAGCTAGAGAATGTACGCCTGAGAAGTGTCCAGAGGACTGGAGCAAGTGGGAGCTCGTCCTAAGGCCGAACCCTAGAGCAGAACATCACTCAAGTGGCTTCAGGAAGAAGAGGGGGTCCCAGAGGCACGGGAAGTGAGCAATCCACCTGTGCGACTTGTATCCATTGTCAGGCGCAGGCAAGTGGGGGGACTAGGCCGCAAGGGACACCGGTAACCCAAAAGACGAGTGGAGAAGACCAGGCTCAGCTAGCAACCCGGAAGCTGTGGCACTTCCAAGGTGACAGTCAACAACCATGCACATCTGCTGAAAAGGTGGCAACCATAGGGCTAAGGGGAGTCACTGCAGGGGAACCCCTAAGAAAAGCCCACAGTCACTGGCTCAGAGCTCTGTGTGGCAAAGTGAAAGGCAGAATGGGCGAGGTAAGTGCTGTGTGAGATGACCTGGAAAGGACAGAGAGGGGGTGCCGGTTACATGCCATCCTACTACCAGTGAGTAGCTGGATCCCCTGTCTCAGAGAACCCAGTGCTCAGCGGGCTGTTATACAAAGACTGTGAGTAAAAGAACTGAAGTCTTCAGCAGACTGGGTCTGTGAACTTTCTTTACGCGTCAAGAACATCAGATACACCACTACCAACTCACCCAGTTACCTTTGGCCACCCTAGGGGGTCAGCCGTACCCGTAGAGGGCTTAAGAACATTGCTGCTCCCAACCATCGGCCCCTAGCAAGACTGTCGAGCAGCGGCGGCCAGATATAGCCGCAACCTGGTCCCTGCCCCTCCTGTACCTGTACGTCCTGATCACCTAGATTTAGTGTACTTGTTCTTGTCTCCCTCATCCTCATGTAAAGCGCCATGGAACCTAATAGCGCTATATAAATAAATAATAATAATAACCTGCCGGTGGTGTCATGTATTAATCCACATGTATCCCCAGGTCCAGTGACCCCTGCCCAGAATGAACCCTCCACGCCAGATGCCTAACCCTAAGGGCCCCTTTACACACGGCTACATTTGTAGCTTGTCACCAGGTAACTTACTGGTTGCAGTGAAATCATGGAGAGATGATTCCATTTGTACACAGCAACAAGATAGAACCATGTATCCATGATTTCACTGCAACCAGTAAGTTACCTGGTGACAAGCTACAAATGTAGCCGTGTGTAAAGGTACCCTAAGGGTACCTTTACACGCGGCTACATTTCTAGGGTGGCTACAGGTAACTTACTGGTTGCAGTGAAATCATGGAGACAAGGTTCTATCTTGTTGCTGTGTACAAATGGAATAATCTCTCCATGATTTCACTGCAACCAGTAAGTTACCTGTAGCCACCCTACAAATGTAGCCGCGTGTAAAGGTACCCTAAGGGTACCTTTACACGCGGCTACATTTCTAGGGTGGCTACAGGTAACTTACTGGTTGCAGTGAAATCATGGAGACAAGGTTCTATCTTGTTGCTGTGTACAAATGGAATAATCTCTCCATGATTTCACTGCAGCCAGTAAGTTACCTGTAGCCACCCTAGAAATGTAGCCGCTTGTAAAGGTACCCTAAGAGAGTGAGCCACCCACACCAAGCACTGTCCCTGTGATCCCTGTTATGAAACCTCAAAACAGCCCGGTTTCAAGTATCCTAAGGCCCTGGAGGAGCATGTCATGCATATGCTCTTAGGCCCTGTGCCTAGGGTGCGTTTTTGATACCTTTTCGATGTTTTTTTGTTTTTTTGTTTTTTTTTTTCAGTTTTTGTCACAAAAATGCTTGTATAACCTTCCCCCAGCAAAGTCCATGAGAATTCTGAATTGCTGTGCCAATGAAGTGGGGCTCCCGTGCGGGCTGGTCGCCACAGTAACATTACACCTACTCCACAGGTGTGGTGTTACCGCTCTCTGGTGAGAGGGGTTGCCTAGCCAAGACACATTCACTTACACCCAACACCACCCAACTCCAGGACTGGGGATCTGGCCGGACCCTATTGAGGGCCCCATCTGCAGGCTGGAGGAGGATGAGGCAGAGGAGGTGGGTTAGTAGGTTAGAAAGGGAGTGAGAAATAGGAAGAAGGGCTTCAGACTGCAGGAGACATCCTGGGGACTGGAGCAACTGAGAGGCTCGTCCGAAGGCAGGAGGGAGTTGTGGAGTAGGACAGCGTCCAGAGCAGACGCAGGGAAGAGGGGTCCTAGAGGACACGAGAGTGGAGGAACCACTCGTGTGCCCCAAATCTGGCCCAACCTGAGTTCGGTAGAGGGACAAGTCGCAGAGGGGACCGGCCCCGATCTAGTGAAAGGACTGCAAGCCTTAGCTAGCAAAACCAGTGGCTGCTGGCTTGCAAGGGCAGCAGCCACAACCATGGACATTCCGCATGACTGTGGCCATATAGGGTCAGGGGACATCTAGGAGTTGCTCGACAGGGCCCGTGGCTACTAGATTGGGACCCTGTCGCACAAGGATGCTGGGCAGGAGAAGAGAGTCGCCAGTGTGGGAGACAGCCAGGAAAGGCTCACGAAAGGTGTCTTTGTGGCACCCCAAGAGTTAATGTGCCACAGTAACATCACAAGGGTTCCCTCCCCACAACACACTGACACTACACTAGCACCTCTGGGCCAGGAGGGGGAGCAAAACTAGCTCCCTTATATACTCCGGGTCAAGAGGAAGTAGTTAGTTCAGTAGGTAGCAGTACTGTGAAGAGTCCAGTTCCTGGGAGAACTGAGAGAGACTGTAGTGTAAAGGAGCTGTGTCAGGCTTCTCTACAGTCTGCTCACTGATTCCAGGCCTAGCCAGGGTCTGACGGAAGGAGAACTGAAGACAGAGAAACACGTCCGGGAGACTGAGTGCCATCACCACTCGCCCCGGTGGAGCGCACAGATCGGATACCGGATCCGAAACTGTGACTGACACATCACAGTAAATACCGGATAGTGGAGGTTGTAGATCGACACTGTACCTGAGCGAAGCAACACGACGGGGTCAGAAGCACAAGGAAGACTCAAGTTGCCTAGCCAAGGGGTACCTGTGAGGAGAGAGACAGTGCCAGCAGCTCAGCTAGAAGCAGCAGCAGGGCCACACACACAGCGCAGCAGGAGGAAGCTGAGGACCTGGACAGGGTGGGAGCAACCCGGCCCCAATACAGACTCTGTGGACAATACTCTGCTACTACATCTACAGTAAAGCTTTGGAAAACTTCAGAAACGTGAGTGTGTGATCCTTGTACCTGAGTCCTAATCACCCCCACAAACAGCCACCGTTTCCACTATCATCCCCTTACTACCACATCTATTCCATCCTTCATAAACTCTAAGTTCCGCTGGGAGCCAGCCTCTACCTACGCAGAGCCGTTCCATCTCACGCTGCCCAACATCATCCCCGAAGGTTCTGCAGCAGTGATGGTCCCATTACTGACCACAAACTGTGGGTGACGTCACGACAAACATTTATCCCTTGTAAATATCCCCTTTTACTTGCAGAACCCGGGACACGGTCTGAACCAGGCCCTCCGTGACATCCCCAGCAGTAACCCGGTCCAGTACCGAGTACCCCGTCCCAGTGGGCTCCACATCTTCATGAAGTGGCCCTGCACCATCTGAGAGCTGGCCAGGCTGTGCCACGGAGGAGTACAGCACCCGGCTGGGTGGAATTGAGTGATTGTCAAGTAAAAGGTAAAGAACTGCAACCTTGGTCTCCTCCAGTTATTCCCTGCGCCCTCTTGCACCGCTACACCAACACCATCATCGTATCTATAGACTCTATAAACTTTCTCTACCAATCCCTGGGCCCTCGGTCTACCTGTGGGGAGCGATACCGTCCCGGGTGCCATTCTACCGGCCCAGAGGACCATAGCAGCGCAGGCCACCCTTACCAGAATAACCACAGGTGGCGTCACAAACTTATCACCTGTAAATAATCCCCCTTTTTCTGTACGCCCAGGGCCACGGAGCCGGGTCACTGCCTCTGTGACCTCCCACCGAATTGACAGGCCCGGTTACCAAGTACCCCACGACCCTGACGGGGTGTCTCAGATGCTTTTATCTTTCCTTGCAGACTTACAGCGTTTTTTTTGTCCAGAGAATATAATGAAGCATGTCAATTCTTGGTGCGTTTGTCAGCCCTCCCTGCCATTGACAATAGTGAAAAAACGCAAGGCAAAATCTGCACAAAAAATGCACCAATATCTGCACAAAAAAATGGGTTAGCAGCGTTTTTGCAGCAGAAAAAGTCTGCACCAAGTACTCAGGGTGGACACATAGCCCAAGGATTTGCGTGAGAAAAATCCATGTGACACATGGATACCGGCCCCGCCCATAAACAGCCTTGTCTCATGGCGGGTTTACACGTCGCTATATCGTAGTACGATTTCAATCAAAAGTCACGTGGTTCAATCGTCGGAGCCGAAATCGTTCCTGCGTTGGTATGGTGTGAACGTCCAATACGATGCAGGAACGATGTCAATGCAATATCGGGGATTGAATGAGCGTGCTATTCAATGCCCCGATATTGAAGGGAGATTGGAGCCGGGTCGTGCTGTGTAAACGCCCAACTACGATGCGATTTGAAACGTCACCCATTCACTCCCATGTTAACTATGCGATCCTGGGTTGGGAGGCGGAGACATCGCACGGACGTTGTATTCCGATATCGCAGCGTCTAAACATTCAATGCGATGCGGGAGAAACGTGCACTAAATGCACGCTCCCGCGCCATTGAACTGCAATATCGGATCGCAATTGAAGCGTGTAAAACCCACCTTCACATGTCCGTGGTTTCATGGATGTGTGAATCAGGCCTAACATTAGGCAGGAGATAACCCCTTCAGCGAGTTTGTGAGGGGCCATTTAATGTTACACATTTCACATGTGAAAGGTTTGGAAGCAGCCCTAAAAAGTAGGGGAGGAATTCATGAACATTTCCGAATCAGGAATGTGTCGCAATATGGTTTATATTCTCAGGTCCGTTCTTCCTTATGGCATAAAAATAATGACATGACTATGATTGAGGAGACAAGTAATACAGCCGTGATATAACAACACACGTGCCCTTAGGTTGGATCATGTGACTTGGCATCAGTCACATGACACACAGTTGCCGAGCAACAGCCACTGTACTAGGCCTAGAGACCCTCACAGGAGACATGTCAGCGTTGTGGGCCCTTGTGGTGGCGGCCATGTGTGTGATGGTGAGGGGCCAATATTTACATCATTTTATGTATGAAGGAATAAGATTATAACAATATCTGGAAGTTATTATAACAAAAGATGATTACCAACGTTGGTTATCGGTCACCAACACATGGTAAACCCCATAAACATCAGCACCACAGACACCGGGCCTCGCCCAGGCTGGTACCTCTGTCCTGGCCCCGGGGGGCGATAGTCACACTTTATGGGCTTATCCTATTTAACAGCCCCAAAAACACATTTAACCCCTTCCCCGCTGCACCTAATACTCATATTATTACCTCACCTTCTTAGAGTCACTCTTTTTTTTCTATCGACATTATAATATGAAGGATTGGGGGAGACTCATTGTAGTTTTCAATGACACACTATATATTACCACATACAGGAGCAACTCAATGAAGTAGAATACCATCAAATGTTCATTTATTTCAGTAATTCAACACATAAAGTGAAACATATTATATAGAGTCATTACACACAGAGGGATCATTCCAATTGTTTATTTATGTTAATGTTGATGATTATGGTTTACAGCTAATGAAAACCCCGGAGGTCATTATCACAGAAAATTAAAGTGGGGTGGATGAAGGGTAAAAATCGCGCTACCATATCCCAGGAGACATCAAAGGGTGAATATAATATTGATTTATTAGTCAACATGTTTGAGGGCTCCCAGAAACACCCTAAAACATGGCAGTATGATATTGATTTGTCCTGAGGAAGGGGCCAGGGAGCCCTGAAACACTAATTGACTAACAAACCAATATTGTATTCACCCTTTGATGTCTCGTGGAATACGGCAGCACAGTTTTTAACCCTTCATCCTCCCTACTCTATATGCACCACGCTGGGGACTGCAGCAGCTGTGATCTGCTTTTATAGTGGTTGTGACTCTCACAACCACACAAGGTGAAGCCTCTGATGCCTATTTATGTCATATTTTATCTCTCAGACCCTTCATCCTTCCTACTTTAATTTTCTGAGATAATGACCTTTGGGTTTTCATTGGCTGTAAGCCATAATCATCAACATTAACAGACCTAAACACTGGAAATAGATCACTCTGTTTGTAATGACTCTATGTAATATATGTGTTTCACTTTATGTATTGCATTACTGAAATAAATGAACGTATTGATGATATTCTAATTCATTGAGATGTACGGTACTTGTAATTCACCAAAAGCTTGAACAAAATTCCAGGGCTTTGAAATGATGAAAAAAAAAATTGACATTTTTGGGAACAACAATGTTCAGAACGACTTTTATTATAGCGTCTCATTGTTTTGCTTTACAGCCTTTACCTTAGGAATTAAATTAATTTATATTTTGATCCTACTTTTACAGCTCTATGAATACCAAACATGATTTTTTTCACATCTATATATTTAATGCACTAAAGGGGGGGAAGGGGGTGTTTCAAATTAGTCTATTTTTTCTTTTAACGTCTTTACAGTCCGTAGTAGGAAACTTAGGCCATGTTTACACTGGGCATTTTTTATCTGTTTTTTGTGATGCGTTTTTGTATGGAAAACAGATCACTTTCTGTGGTGCCCAGCAAAGTCAATGGTTTTTCATAAACGTTGTTCAGACGCTGTAAAAAAACTGGTTCCTTTTTGGGGAAAACGCATCCAGAAAAATAATGAGCATGTCAATTAAGCTCCTTTCACATCAGCAGTATTGCAATTTTGCGGTGGATCCAGCAGATGTCGCCGCACCTGCCGGATCTACCACTTAATGGCTGACTTGCGGCACCTATCCGGCAAGCCCCATTCATTCTGTATGGGGCTTGCGATCTGGTGCAGCAAGTGATGTATTGCCGAATCCGGCAGATTCGGCACTTGCGGCAATGCAAAAAACCCGTTGCTAGCATTTTTTTTTTTTGCGGTGCCGCAAGTGCTGGATTTGGTAATACTGCACTTGCCACACAAAACCATAAGCCTCATAGAGAATGAATGGGGCTTGCCAGATCGGTGCCGCAAGTCACCCGTTACGTGGTAGATCCAGCAGGTGCGGCGATACCTGCTGGATCTACCGTGAAATTGCAATACCGCTGTTGTGAAAGCACCCTTAGTAATCCGTTTTTTCTCCTCCGTCTTTTCCCTTGACATCATTGTTAATGGGAAAAAAACACAGTCCAAAAAAAGGGATCAAAAATAGATGAAAAACACTCAATGTGTTTTTTTTTTTAAACAGATCTAGTTTTGCTGCTGAAACTTCGACAAGAACCCAGACCAAAATCACACAGTGTGAACATAGCCTTAAGGGTCTGTTCACAAAATTCGTATTTCTCCACATATTTGCTGTGTATGACTAGCCCAGGGTATGGGGACTCGGGTGTCTGGGCCCTGCTGTGGTTGGGATGTCACTGGTGGCCTGCCCAGACCCGTTGCCCTGGTGGTCAACTAAAAAGGGGTAATTGAAATGGGAATAAATGTTTATAAGTTTATCGTGACGCCACCAGCAGATTCTGGTGATTAAGCACCAGCGCCACTTCATACCTCCGGAGGGCGATGGTACAGCAGCCGAGATGGTACAGCACCCTGCAGGTGGAGCTGGCCCTCCGGGGCAGGGATACACCTGTAGTGATGGAGGTGCTGATGATAGAGATAAACAAGTTGCAGTGCAGCGGGGACATAATTACGCGAGACTCTGTCACTCTACCCGGGTACTTTACTGGAACAATGCTGGTGGTGGTACATTTCACAGTGGACAACAGTCGCTGAGAAAGGAAGCCGACCGGGTAGTCACAGCGGGCTGCAGAGTCTCTTGGAGTCTCCCGTGGTATGCCTTCCTTGCTCTAACCTGTGTCCCGTTGCAGCTGCTTGTTCTGGAACAGCCCGCTTAGTGCCAGGCCCTATTGTGCTTTCTGAGTGTCCTGGCTTCCCGCTCTCCTTGCTCCTGCACTGGAACTCGACCCCGGTGGGTTATCCTGGTGTGACTGGTTTCCTTTCTGACAGAGTGTCGGGGCCGGTAGACGTACCCATGAAGACCGGTGTTACGACTCAGGGGCTGAACTCCCTGTGCCGCGTCTTCGGAACCGGCACTCCGGTGTATGGACCAGGGTTCCCTCCCGGAGTATGGACGCTCCGATTCGGGGGGGTCCCCTCCTTCAGTCTGGGCTGCCTGTTCTCTCTCTCTCTCCAGGCTCCTTCTCTCGGAGTCCCTTTCTCTCTCTCAGGGCTCCCGTACTCCTTCGTCCCTCGGGGCAAACTAGAAACCCTCGTTTTTCTACCTCCCTCCTCCCCTAACTCCCCCCTAGGGTATGGGCTCTTACCATCTGTCTAGATGGGTGTGTGGGAGTGCAGGGATGGGATCCTCCTACAAACCCTGCATTTCACTGTGACAGGAATAACCGCACACACATTTATGGGTGCAGAACCCCAACTGTGACGTCTGACCACTGGGGCGCCACATGTATTAGCAGCATATCTGCACCAAATATGCAGCAGCGTGTTTTCCCAGCAACGTCTATGGGATTTGTGAATTCCTGTCCACATGGTGTGTTTTTTTTCCGCAGTGGATGAGCTGCGTATTTTATTGTGTGAAAATCTGCACCATGTCAATTCTTGCTGTGGATTTAACCGCATTTTTCACTTATAGACCCTCATGTTAACTCAAAATACACAGCAGATATTCAGCAGTGTTCGTACTATGTGTATGTGTTGCTTATTATGTGCCTAATTAGTGACGTACCCAGGGCAGGGTACTCGGATCTCAGGCACAGTCTGGAAGTCACGGGTGGCTGCCTGAGGCCGTGGCCCTGGTGGTCAATGAATAAGGGGGGAATTATTTCCAAGGATTATGTACAAGTTCATGACGCCACCTGCAGTACCTGGTGATGCTCACCAGCGCCGCCACAGTCCTCCGGTGGTCAATGGTACTGCGGCAACGATGGTGTAGTTCCCCGCAGGCAGGACTGGACCGCCGGGACAGCGATTCTGTGAAAAGAATCAGTCTATACTAGGAAAAGATGCAGCAGAGTCGACAAGTCACTTCACCGGGTACTTTACTGGAACTCAACAGTCATTACAGTTCACAGTGCAGTATGATGTTATCAGACAAATGGTTACGGGCTGCAAGTAGATTTTATGGTAGGTAGACGGATCCCACTTGTGTGCTTTTCTTGTTCCTATTGTTCCTTTGCCTCCCAGTGGCAGTGTGAAGTCTGACTTCTTAGAGACTAGTTACTTGGGAAAAGGTGTATGGCGATCCGCGCTGCCAGACTGACTCGCATCAAAGAAGACACTTGGAGATGAAGTGTTGATCAAATCCTTCTTTTATTCACCGACGCGTTTCGGTGCCCACCTGGCACCTTCATCAGGGATCCCTTCATCTCCAAGTGTCTTCTTTGATGCGAGTCAGTCTGGCAGCACGGATCGCCATACACCTTTTCCCAAGTAACTTGATGTTTCTCCACGTCTGAGTGGTTCGGTGAAGGTCCAGCAGCAGCCATCAGGATATTATTCCTAACACGTCTTCAAACCAGTTGTGGGTGACACAACTGAATCAGGTGAGTGGACCCTTGTTGCTCACCAGGTTGCCGATTTAGTGTCTAGTGATAAGGGCACTATTGCGCCTCTTGTTCCCCCAACCCCTTTTGTAGGTCTGACCTCTAGGTCTGACCTCCTGCGGTTCCTCTGTACCTCCCTTGCTCCCGTCGGGTGAACCCTCTGTTGATCACCGCAGCTGACTACCGCGGGTCTGATTCCCCTCTAATGGGTGCTTTAGGAGTCAGGGCCTTATCTGGATACACCCCCGTTTCAACGGATTCTCTTCAGGCCATGAAGGTTCCTACAGGTGCGGGCTCTGGTACCCGGTTACTTTACTGTGAGCGGACTCCCACCCGAGCCTCTTGCTCCTGTCTCCATCTGCTGGGATCTATTCTTCTGTCTCCCTTTGTCTTTCGTGCCTCAGGTTCCCAACCTGAACTTTCCTAACTTTCCAACCCTTGGAGGTTGAGACCTGGAGCCTAGGCAGGCCCCGGCCGAGGACCAAAAGCCCTCCTTCCTCCTCGACTCCTGACCGACTCTAGTTCCCCCTGGGGGCTACTATATATCCTCCCGGGGTCCCTCCCACCGTGTGACTAGTGTGGGGTGTGGGTTTAGGGTTCCTCCTACTGTCCATAAGTCTACTTGCAGTGGGGTGACTACACCGCTTTTATGGGTGTAGTACCCCTTTTGTGGCACCTACATAGTGGGGCGCCACATTAGCATTAAAATCTGCAGGAAGTGATAGTGTTGAAGGGGAAGCAGGATTTCACATCTTTTTTTTAGACCAAAGTTTCTAAGCTTTACTGAAACCGACACAAATCACATTAAAATCCGCTTCAAATCTACACCAAAAATGCATCAAAAAAGCGCACAGTGCAGACAGGGATGGTTCTGGTGCATTTTTCTGCCAGAATTTGGGCAAACTCAGCGTCGAAACACACCCTAAACCTGCTTGTTCTGTATTGCACTATGTGGCCTCAGTTCCACTTGCGTATACAATGGACGCGTACATTCTGATTAAACATCAGACTGCACTCGCACTGTTGCAAAACAATGAGGCAGGGTCCGTCTGCTGTTTATTCATCAGCCAAAATTGTGCCAAGGAAAAATCTCAGCATGCTGCTTTGGCAGTGAGTCTCGGATCACATCACCCATACAAGTCTATTGGTGCTGTGAAACATCGCAATTCAGCTGGATGTCACCCAACTGTAGTGCGATATATGCCGAGGTCAGCAATGGAGGAGATGGAGAGATTAATCGCAGGATGGATCTCAATATAACGACACTCAGATCAGGCTCACAGCAGAGCAGGAGTCCGAGGGTCATCAGCATATCACATCGGATGCCATACGCAAGTGGAACCCAAGTGAAAATCCTATTTTCCTGTGGCAGGGCTTCACAGGGTTATCATCATAGCGGCAATCATTGTCTTTAGCACACCCTTGGCTCTCATGGTAATCTATCGGCAACATCCAATCTCAATTCTCAAAACTGCGATTCCTTAAAGGGAATCTATCACCGGGTTTTTGCCACCTAATCTGAAAGTAGCATAATGTAAAGAAAGAGATCCTGATTCCAGTGATGTGTCACTTAATGAGCTGCTCAGTGTAGTTTTGATGAAATTGCTGTTAATCAGTTGGAGATTATCATAAGATGACTACTTGGGCGGCTGCCAGGTAGTCCAGCGTATTCATGAACTTCTAAATCTGTAGCAGAAAAACAGTAATTTTTATCAAAATGACAGCAAGCAACTTAGTAAGTGACACATCACTGGAATCCGAGTCTCTGTCTCTACATTATGCTGCTGTCAGATGGGATGGCAAAAACCTGGTGACAGATTCCTTTTAGGTTATTCCCTTTCCTTCAGATAATGGATAACTGGAGTCCAACCACTGGAACTATGATGGTTCTGAGATTAGAAATCTACAAATCTCTGTATGGAGCTGAGGTTGAGCAACCATTGTCTTTGGGACTGCCGGAGGAAGATGAGCGCTGTGCTAGGTATGTGTGGCTCCTTAATAATGCTTTTAAAATGAGTTTAATGCAAGGTAATGGTGTATATTTCCTGATGAAGAAGCGGCGTTACGCTTCGAAACGCGTAGAATAAACCACCATATTCTACAACGATCGCTTTGAACTGGATGATTTGGCAGCAGCGCGGATTTGGTACAATTATTCCTGATATCCTGCCTTGGTGCACGTGGATCCTGCGGCAGTCGCCTCTAACGCTTTCATTCGGTTGTGGGTGAGCACTATATCGCTTCCCTGCTAATCCTTCCTCTCCATGGGTAAGACCCTATTACGCTTTTCTTTTCCATGATTTAGTGTTGCACATCTAATATAAGTATATGGGGATAATACACACATAAAATCAGCGCACATACTGCGAATCTGAAACACGCACCTCAGGTCAGTATATACTGAGTAATAAAGAAGCGCAGTTTGGGGAGGAGAGCTCTATAATCCCATACACTTTGCTGGACAGCTGCATTTTTTCATGCAGCAAAAATATGCAGGATCCAAAACTTACTTAAAACTCATTGTGGGACACAGCTTTAACCCCTTCACCCCCGGGCGATTTTTCGTTTTCCCTCCCCTTCTGAGCCATAACATTTTATTTTTCTGTCAATATAGACATATGAGGGCTCGTATTTTTACGGGACGAGATTTTACTTTTGAATGAAATCATTCATTTTACCATATTGTGTACAGGAAAATGGGACAAAAATTGGAAGTGTGGAGAAATTGCAAAAAAATAAAAAATTGTGGAATTGCCCCTTTTTATTTACCTAGTTCACTATATGGTAAAACTAACCAGGCAGTGTGATTCTCCAGGTCAGTACGAGTAAGGCTGCGTTCACACACAGCATATTTTCGACATTTACGCAGCGCTATTTAGCGTAAATGCCAGGAAACACAGCTCCATTCACATGGTCCGTCGTTTTGCCGAAGCGCTTTACGCTGCAAAGCGCATCCGCAAAAAGAATGAGCATGTTAATTCTTTGCACCTTTTTCGGCGCACTTTTTACTCACCTAGCTGCTGTTCCCCCGGAGATCTCCTTCACACCGGCGCCATAGGACCTTGTATAGGACCTTGTATAAGGTCCTTAAACAACACCACCACCAACCTTAGGGTACCTTTACACGTACATTTCTAGTGGGTACAGTAAATACTGGGTTTCAGTAAATCTGGAGATATCCATTTGTACAGCAACAGATAGAACCTGTCTCCATGATTTCACTGCAACCCTAAGTACCTGTGACAAGCACAATGTACCTGTGTAAAGGTACCCTAAACAGCATGTCACGTCACATGGTGCTCAGGGTCTAGAACGCCATCACTGTGGTTGGCAGGGAAGGGAAGACATCGGCGGTCTGGGATGGAGCGGGTGAGGTAAGTATAAAGCACGCCAAAAAAGTGTAGGCCATTCACATACAGAACGATGCGTTCTTCAGGGTGTGATCTTGGTGCAGTTTTGCACCAAAAACGGATCCTCACAAAAACTCTCTGTGTGAACGCAGCCTAGTATTATAATGATAGATACTAAACATGGATTGTGTTTTGTCAATTTAAATAGTGAAAAAAAAAATCACTATTGGCGCCACATTTTGAGAACCATAAATTATTTTTCAGGATCTGGGGCTGTGTGATGGCTTATTTTTTGCAGCATATGCTGATGTTTTTACTGATACCTAATATGTAGATATTATATAATTTTTAATGAGGCATAAAGTGGGCTGATTTGAGCTTTTTCTTTTTTTTTTTTTACTTTTTATTGTATTTATTTCAAGCTGCGATCGCAATGCAGAGTAGTGCATCAGCTCAACTCTATACAGCAGAATATGATGAGCTCCTTTATGTTCACAGGAAATTCATTATGACAGACACAGTGGTCATCAGCTGACCCCTTACTCTCATGGCAGGGAATGCAGGGAATGACTTGTTTCCCCACCGGCGCCTGGTAAGATCCGGCTTCACACCACGGCACTATCAGGTCCAGGGCTGTCCGGGGTGAACCTGACAGCCTCGGACCCGATTTTGTGCTATGTTGGCCAATGGGCTGGATGGAGCCAGATGGCAGCTATCTGCCATCGGTTTCCATCTCTCCAGGAGAATCCAGGACAATTCAGATTTTTCTCCTGGACACAAAAACGTTGCTTGCAGCATTTTTGTGTCCGCGGGCGAAAAATTTGCCTAAATTGGATCCTCACGATTCTCACGGATCCTCCTGGATCCTGGGCAATCCGTGCTCCCTAACATGGGAGTCTATGGGGCCAGATTGCCCCGATCCGGGAGGATCCGTGAATCAGACACCGGCAGCTGAAGTTCAGCGTGAGCTATGCTGAACTTCAGCACCAGGGATCTGTCCCCTGTGAAGTAGTTCAGCACCATTTTGCAGGGGACAGCTGCTCTCAGCCGAATTCGGCTCCAAACAGGACCGGAGGTCATATTTGCCCTCCGGTTCTGTTTCAAATCGGGTCTGGGGCTGTCAGGTTCACCCCAGACAGCCCCGGACTTGATAGTGCCATGGTATGAAGCCAGCCTAAGTCCCACTGTCAGAGACTGACGGTGGGATTTAACTGGATAACAGCCACAAGCCGATCTCAGATACACCCGCACCTGTTAGAGGCAGATGTTGGCTGATCATATCCACGGACACATGCATGAAAAAATGCGGGCTCAGTGTGTGAACCCGCATAAAAGTAAAGGATACAATCTTTATGAACATACACTACCGTTCAAAAGTTTGGGGTCACCTAGACAATTTTGTTTTTCCATGAAAACGCATACTTTTATTTATCAAATGAGTTGCAAAATGAATAGAAAATATAAAATTGACAAGGTTAGATATAATAATTTTTATTTGAAATAATAATTTTCTCTTTAAAACTTTGCTTTCGTCAAAGAATGCTCCCTTTGCAGCAATTATGGCATTGCAGACCTTTGGCGGGTTCTATTTAAAGAAGCTGCCAGATGAGGAGCTGTGAGGCATCGATTCTCAAACTAGAGACTCTAATGTACTTGTCTTGTTGCTCAGTTGTGCAGCGGGATTCCCATTTCTCTTTCTACCCTGGTTAGAGCCTGTTTGTGCTCTCCTCTGAAGGGAGTAATACACACCATTGTAGGAAATCTTTCATTTCTTGGCAATTTCTCGCATGGAATAGCCTTCATTTCTAAGAACAAGAGTATAGACTGTTCAGTTTCACATGAAAGTTCTCTTTTTGTGCCATTTTGAGGGTTTCATAGAACAAAGTAAGGCTACGTTCATACATTGCGCATTTTTGAGAGCTTTTTTGTGCGCTCTTTTCAAAAACGTGCAATGTGCCTCTGCGTCTGCCGGCAAAGTGAATGTGAAATTCACTTTTCCGTACAGACACTGCATAATTGTACACAGCGCTTTTATGGTGGTTCGGGTGGTAGAGAGGACGCAGTATCCCACAATGGCTTGCTCTGCTACCCTGTCTCTCGCGCTTTGTGGTCTGTCCCATTGACGAAAGTTCATAGGTCCGCTCCGCGCTCCACCGTCGGCACACCCACGCCAGGGCTTCTTCCATGTCCTGGCGTAGCCGTCCAAATGCGTCCCTCCAGTAGTTAGCATCCCCTCTAGTGTTAAGAGGGACACCGCTGCCAGGTCTCCTTGCGTGGCTCGGGCCTGTTCTTCGAGCTCGCGCACTACATCTCTCCAACGGGTGTCGCCATGCTGTGGGTATTAAGGAGCCTTGGTCATTCTGTCCTTCTTTTCCGGTTTGTCTCTTTATTGGCAGCCACTCCCGAGGAACTTCCTGTGGGCCGCCCCCCTGATTGATTGATGGCAATCTGGGCGGCCACACTTTTTGGTGCCTTCGTCTTGGCCCTCCTTCTTCTAGGGGCTGAGGCACACCCCTGGGCCGCACATGGCATTTAGTACATGGCTACGGCGCCATCTTGGGTCCTCCTGCAGTAATAGTGGGAACCCATTTTTGGCACCAAGCAATGGCGGAAAAAGTTTGTTTTAATCACGGTTCGAATGTCCAAGGCGCACAGTACCCGGTAATACCGGCACGAGATCCTGTTCGTGACGCCAGAAAAGATATGTTGAGCCCCAGGCTTTGGGGTACTCTGGTATCAGGCTACAAGGGGTTATTATTATATTATTATTATTTATATATAGCGCCATTAGGTTCCATGGCGCTTTACATGAGGATGAGGGAGACAAGAACAAGTACACTAAATCTAGGCGATCAGGACGTACAGGTACAGGAGGGGCAGGGACCTTGTCCACGAGGGCTCACAGTCCTGTTCTCACGGGGAGTGGTGGCACGCCTGATCCCGTGTCCTGGGGGACTTCTTTGAAAAAGGGGTATATTTACAGGGGATTTTATATATACAGTTAGTTGTGACGCCACCTGTAGTTTCCGGTGAGATGTCACCAGCGTCACCTCAGTCTGCCGGAGGTAGATGGTAATGCGGCAAGTTTGGCAAAGTCCTCTTCAGGTAGGGCTGGACCTCTGGGGCAGCGTTCCTGTGAAGGGAACAAGTTCATGCAGAAAGGAACACAGGCAGAGGCAAGGTCACTTTTCCTCCGGGTACTTTATTGTTAATTGTAGCAGTTCAGTTACAGTTCACAGTTCAGCACTTAGATGTTACAAGAACAGGTAGCTAACGGGTGGCTGCAAGTGGGTCCCAGGTGGTGTGGTGGAACTCTTGGTGTACCTTCGTTAACTAACCCGTGTCCATTCCCTCCTGCTTTCCAGTTTGATGTGAAGCCTGGTGACTTGAAGTCCAACCTGGCCTCCTTTCCTCTCTCTCACCTTCACTGCCGTCAGGTGACCCTCTACTGGCTGGCCGCTCATTCCTTTGGCGGTGCCTGGTACCTTCTTTGTGGACTGCTCTGGTGCCCGGGAGAATTGAAGACTTCACGGGAATCCGGATTCTCTGTCGTGCTTGTAGCTACAGCAGTCTGCGGGCTTCGGTACCCGGTAAACTGTCTAGGCGAACCTCTCCACGGCCCCTCTTTCCCAGACCGGCTGCTCTTCTGGAAGCTCTTCCTCTTCTCCTTACACCTTAGCTGTTCTTCCTAGCATCTTTCCTCTTCCTCCATCTCCTCCTAGTCCCTCGGCTGAGAGACCTAGCAGCAAAAGCTCTAGATGGGTCATTCCATGTCAAGTGATCCAAAAATGAATATTTTTTTTTCCCTGACATCCTCAGATGTCACACTTTTTTTAAACTTTAAAAATCTGTAAAAAATTAACTGATGAAGAAAAAAATTCTAAACTTTTAATTTGTAATGAACTAAAGTAGTACTTCATAAAGGAAAAAAAAAAAAAAAAATCTAAAGACGTCAGGTAAAAAAAAATATTCATATTTAGATCACTTGATATGGAATGACCCATTGACGCTATTAATAGTAAAATATTTTAAAATATGATCCCATCGCGATCCCAACTTGAAATTTGGTACAGATGTGGCTAAGAGCAAAGCAGACACATGGGCAGTTTTTGAAATATTTAAAGAGCGCCGATTTTTCGGAAATGCGTTTTAAAGTTTTGCGCTTGCGATCACATGGGTAAAATATTAACAAAGATCCTCTTGTGACATATCTGGTGAAAGCCTGTATAGTTCTGAGTAGAATGGTATTTATTTTGTCTCGCTATCTTATTCCTAGCCTTAGTTATGAGGGTAACCGTAAAGGCCTCTTGTGACATATCTGGTGAAAGCCTGTATAGTTCTGAGTAGAATGGTATTTATTTTGTCTCGCTATCTTATTCCTAGCCTTAGTTATGAGGGTAACCGTAAAGGCCGGCAACAGCAAAATTCGCACTTTTTCCGAACTTTGAAAATCATTTAAAAAAAAAATAAATTTTTTTTTTTAAATTTCTCTTCACATTTTGCATTGTCTGACATGCTATTATCAAATAACAAAATCTCAAAAGAATTAAAAATATAGAGGTAATAATCATTGGTTCACTTGACATGGAATGACCCAGAGGCAAAGACCTTAGCTCAAAGACCTCTTTGTTCCCCCTGGAGGTGTTTTTATTCCCTCGCAGGTGACCTCCCACCGTATAAACTAATGTGGGAGTGTTGGGAATGGGTCCCACCCACCAGCCTAGAGTCCACCTGCAGCTGGAGCATCTGAACCTCTTTTACGGGTGCAGTACCCCTCTGTGATGCCTGCTTGGCGGGGCACCACACTGTCACACATGTCACAGAGGGGAAGAGGAACCAGGATTCTTCCTCCCCTATGTGACATCACTACTCCCCAGGCCCGTAAATAAGCGTGCTGTCTGAATGCACTGCTTCTTTTTTTGCGCAGGTGCAAAACTCTGCTAAAAGCGCACAAAATGCGCAGTGTGTGAACGTAGCCTAATGCTCCAGATTCTCAACCTCTTTCTCAAAGGAAGGTCAATTTTATAGCTTCTCTAATCATCCAAACCGTTTTCAACTGTGCTAACATACCGGTACTTGTACAAGGGTTTTCTAAACATCCATTAGCCTTCTTACACAGTTAGCAAACACAATATACCATTAAAACACTGGAGTGGTGGTTGTTGGAAATGGGCCTCTATAAACCTATGTACGGTAGATATTGCATTAAAAACCAGACGTTTGCAGCTAGAATAGTTATTTACTACATTAACAATGTATAGAGTATTTCTGATTCATGTAATGTTAGCTTCATTAAAAAAAAAGTGCTTTTCTTTCAAAATAAGGACATTTTTAAATGACCCCAAACTTTTGAAAGGTAGTGTATGTGTCAAAGGTCGTGAAAGGGTTAAAGGGAACCTTCCAGCAGCTTTTTGCATAATAAAGTAGTGAATAGACACCTTTCCCTCAATACAAATGTACCTTTATTGCAGAGGTCCAGTGAGTCATGAGAATTCTAGCATAGCAGCCATATGCAAATCAAACTGGAAGTGCACTGGGGGCATGGCTATGCACATAGACTAACTGTTCTAAGTGCAATGAAATGTTCCAATGCACAACCAACCTCATTTCCATATACGGTAGCTTCTACTCTTGGCTTCTCTTGATTGGCACATCCAATCTCTACATTTTTACATTTTTATTAGTGGACAAGCACATACACAACCATACCATGGCATCCTCTGGTAAGATGAAGCACAGCTTAGGAGGGTTGATCTTTCAGACAGATTTTCTTTACGTTTCGGGTTGCTTGATTAAACTAAAGCAAATAAATATTCTGATTATCTGATTAATACATTTGATCAGTGAGCTAAAGTTTGCCTGATCTGCCGAATGCCAATACACTTGCAGCAAAACTGCGTTCAGCCTAATGCATTCCCTATGGGACTCACGTACATGTGCAGCACTTGCGGCTTTGCGGCAATCTGGCCAATCCAGCACTTGCGGCAATGGAGAAATCCACTGCTAGCAGCTGACTCGCCAGAGGTGCCGCAAGTGCAAAACCGTAAGTGCCGCACTTGTCCACAAGTCCCATAGGGAGTGCGTTAGGTCGAACGCAGTCTTGCCGCAAGTGTTTAGACTACCAACAGATGCGGAAAACTGCCAGATCAGCCGAGAAATGCAGATGTGAAAGCAGCCTTACATCATAGATGGACACATGTGACCCTTTTTGTGAGTGTTTCAACCCCCCCAGGCATCACAGTGTGACTACTCTAACCACAGTGGATTCAACCTAGAGTGACGGGACAATGTCAAGCTAGAAAATAGATACCAACTGCAATGTATACATCAGGCAAACATTCCCCTTTGTTGGTATGAAGAGAAATACAAATCTTTGTTCAGCTCGGCTGGTTTACTCTTCCATATAAAGTGATCGCCTGTGGAATTCATATGGGTGTTGTCATTATTTTTCACCCAGCTGCCAAACCAAAAGAAAGTTGTTAGCTCAGCAGATCACAACTGCTCCAAATTTAGTGAAATAAGAAGGAAATGATTGAATATGAAGAGGAGAGGGCCAGAAGGGTAAAGATAACCTGTTATTCACCATAAGTATGTCATTTTTATTCCTGGTGTAAATGTCTTTGTTCTTCTGAATCTGGCATTATTTTTTCTTGTTCCCTCTCTCTCCATTCCGGAGATATGGCCCCTCTTCCGTCTATATAAATCTGCAACGGCCGCAAGGACCAGGGGGTAATCAGTAGCTGGGCCTGCTCACTTTCTGGGAGGTCACGGTGGCTGTGTCCCAGCTAAGTGGCCCTGGCAGTGAAGGGGTTATTTACAGAGGATTTAGAAGTCTTTTCGTGACGCCACATGTGGTATTCGGTCAGGGATGGCCAACGCTGATGATTTGAACCTCTGGGGCAGATTTTGCGGCAGCTGTGATGGTATCGCTCCCACAGGTGGAGCGGGGCCCCTGGGTTTGTGTGATAGTCTATTGGGCTGATGGAAGTTATAGTTGGGATGCAGGAGCTGGCAAGGAGGGTGCGGGAAATAAAAGGAGGACTCCAGGGTTGCAGTTTCTTGACTTTTACTCAGAGTTCAGCAGTTTCAGCGCAGCCGGAGCGCTGTGTCCACTCCTAAAAGACACCCATCTGTAATCCTTTCCAGGTTGACTTCCTGCGCAGGCTACTCTCCTTTCCTGCCCTGCGCCCTCGTGCTACAGTGTCCCAAGCAAGTGGCTGCGGGCCTTGTCAAGTGACTGTCAATACGTCCTCTGACAGTAGGTAAAGCCATCGTTTTGCAGAATATCCAAGGTTGTTGACTACTGAGCCTGCAGCTCAGCCGCCTCCGGTTTTCTGACTCGACCTTGAAGTGTCGTTGCCAAATCGGTGTCGGTCCCCTCCTGTAACCTAGTTCCTCCAGCAAGAACCTCGGGGTGTTTGCTGGAATGGGGTCCCTCTGGCTAGGGTTCCGTAGCAACCTAGCCACTGGCCCCACTCCTCCCCTGGCACTAGCCTCCCCTAGAACTCCATCTTTCTTGGTGTTCTTATCAGACTGACTTCTCCCTCTAACTGAACTCTCACTGTCCTGACTGACTAACTTCTCCTCCTCCTCCTTCTCTGTGCTTTTCTACCTTCTGTCCCCACCTCCTCTGCCTATTCCCCCTCCAGCCAGCAGATGGGGCTCCTCGTATGAGGTCACTTCCATACCCTCTATCTTCTGGCCAGGAGTTAGGATGGGTGTTGGGTGCAGGTTTATGTGTCCCCTTCTTACCTGACAGTGGGATACCACACCTACAGACTAAGTGCAGTACCTCTGTGGCAATCAGACCGCAGGGGTGCCACAGATCCATTGTTTTTAGTCAACTGTGCAAGGTCTTCAGGAGGACACCCATAGAGAAAAGTTGAAAATCGCCCCACTTGTCTAACAAGATTAGATTAACATTCAGGGAAAAGGGACCATATCTCAGAAAGGCAGAAGTCACATTTGTGAGAGACTCGTGTGAGTCTGGCATCACATCACCCCGACACGACTGCCCGTGCGGCACCCCACCTGTCTGGTTGTCACGAAGGGGTACTGCACCCACTCCATGGGTGTGGTATCTCAGGCCTTAAGTGAACGGGATAGTAAACTCAGACACCCAAGAAAAACACCCAACACACCCTAGGACACAGGGGACCATGGGCGGACCTGGGGGAAGGGCCCAGTCCAGGGGACAAGGGGAGAAACAGGTAGGGGGGGACAGTCAGTCAGACAGTGAGTTAATGAGTAGGCAGAAGAGAAAGTGTGCAGTCATGAGGAAGGGAAACAGAGAAGACCCCAGGGGCACAGGTGGAGTGAAAACGACCTAGACGCCCGGATCCGGGTCTAATGATAGTCGGATGGAGGGGTTGTTTGAGAACCAGTGAACCAGCCCTGAACGTGGCATGGATGCTGTATGCCCAAACCACTGAACTGGAGGCCACGAGGTCTATAGGAGCCGTGGCTGCAACCCGATGCACCCGCTGAGAAGGTAGCCAAACTAGGGTCAGGAGACAAGTACCAGTTGCCCCATAGGACCCGTGGCTGCTGGATTGGGGCACTGCATGTGGAGGCGCTGACAGGAGAGGCGAAGAAGTAGCGCTGGGAGAAAGAGACCAGAGAAAGGAAAGGAACACGAAGAGGGTCTTGGGCAAACTATCCTTGTTCCCTGGGAACATACCAGACTGGAACTTGGCAGAGAGAAGCGCCCGGCAAACAGTTGCAGCTTCAGTGAGTAAACTGGGTACTGAATTCCAACTCTGTGTGAGACTGTCTTATTTCCCCACCTGCAGAGCCGCCGACTGCATAAGTAAACGAGACTCAGAGGCTCAAGCTCAAACACGGCCTTACACATCCATTGCATAAGAACACATCTGCCCTGGGGTACTTCTCCACCTAAGGGGAGCGACATCAGGCTGCAATACCAACAATCCCGGAGGTCTGACCCGCAGCATCGGTCCCTCTTGACCGAGAACCGTAGGTGGCGTCACACACTTTAATTCCATAAAATTTACCCCCATCCGACAATCCCTAATTCCCATAAAGCCCTACATGCTCCTAAATTGACTCCCTCGGGGTCACAGAAGCCAGGTCTCAGCCCCCGTGACTCCCGCGCAGCAACTGGAGCCCGGTTCCGAGTGCCCATGGCCCTGGGGTGGGCGAGTCACCCACTCTTCAGACAGGAGCGTGCAGCCGCATAGAAATACATTTGATATAGTTCCATATAGTTTAGTGAGTAGAGATACTGGGAAATCCCAGTGGAGCTCAGCAGCTCTATATATAGTACATACAATAAATAGGAGAAAAATTAGAGCATGTTGCTACAATATTTTGCATATAAAAACTTGATTTATTAAAGTACTAGAGACTCCTCTTGATGAAGCAGTCGTGATAACAAGCAAGAAAACTAAGCGAAACGTACGTCAGGAGTCTGGTACTAAGGGGGTTCCCTCCTCCCTGCACTACACGCACTATTGGTATGGATCTGGACCTCTAACAGTTATGGACTGATCAGCTCACTAGTTGAGCAGCAACCATATGGGGGTGGTATTTCACAGTACAGCCTGTATACAACTTTGTGATGATTTATTGGCATTTCTGTGATTCCCTAAACAAGGGTTTATGTCACCTATGGTTTGCATTGATTGTCAATCCTATTGTATGATATTTCCACTGTACCTTAGTGCTAGTGCATTTGTAATAGTGGCATCTTTTGTCTTTTGTAATTTAGTATATACTATGTCTCTAGTACTTTAATAAATCAAGTTTTTATATGCAAAATATTGTAGCAACATGCTCTAATTTTTCTCCTATTTATTGTATAGAAATACATGTAGCTACATTTTGAATTTGTCACCTTTAAGGCACCGTGATGTAAATTTGTTATTTGTGATACTACCTGCGTTTCATCAGTGCTGTGGTTCCTGTAGGGTCGGCAGTCTGATGACTGATAACATCTCCCAATATCTCCTTGTTAAGGCTATACTGGGAGTTGCAGGTTCATGTCATACAAGAGTATCATGGGGCTGAGCTGGAACTGCAGTTGATCACTGTACTAAGCTTGGTGACGTATTTCTGTACTGACAGTGGGTCTGATCATGTAGCATTCAATACCATGCTTCATGTTAAAACTGAAAAATCCTCCAAATTTAGTACTGAGATTATGAGGAGTTCATTGAGTTTCTGCTCTAAACACTCAGTGTAGGTTGAGTGTGTTTACACAGATTTTTTATTAGAAACTCCCCAAGTCCTTCTCAAATACTCAGAACCTGGTTCTGCTGTTATATTATTGTAAGTACCCCTTTAAAAAAATGTTTGCATGCCTTCTTATTGGTTCAATATGGCTGGCTTCACACCACGCCAAGATCAGGTCTGGGGCTGTCTAGTGTGAGCCGGACAGCCCCGGTCCCGATCTAGAAACAGAACCATTGGGCAAATATGCCCTCCGGTCCAGTTTGCAGCCGGATCCCTCAGATCACAGCCGCAGCTGCTGAAATTTCAAGATCGCAGCTAGCGGGCAGCTAGCCGCGGTCCTGAAATCTTTGCAGGGGACAGCTCCTGGCGCTGAAGTTTAGCAGCGCTCGCTGCTTAACTCCAGCGCCCGGCGTCCAGCTCCCGGATCCAATTTTATATCGGATCAGGCGCGATCCGGCACCATAGACCCCCGTGTTAAGGGGCACCAGATCGTGCCGGATCCAGAAGGATACGATTTTGTCCGATTTTTCCCCAGGACACAAGCAACGTTTTTGTGTCTGGGAGAAAAATCGGAATTCTCCCGAACAGATGGAAACTGGATGGCACATAGCTGCCATCCGGCTCCATCCAGCCCCATAGGGCCGCATTACAGCAAAATCGGGTCCGGGGCTGTCAGGTTCACACTGGACAGCCCCGGACCTGATCTTGCCATGGTGTGAAACCTGCCTATGATAGTATTATAATGTGGCCCTTGGACCAAGATATGTTGTGCACCCCTGATCTACTACCATAGAAGTGCTGACATCATGGGATCGTATTTTCTTCATGACTGTAATCGTATATCCTTAGGTGGTGAAAAGTCAGAATTTGGACTTTGTGAATGATCTTGAAATTGTGGAAGGTGAAGAAGCCGATCCTCACTGGAATGGCAGCCAACATGAAGACGGCAAACTCCTGCCATATACAGAAGGTACAGATGAGTGGACCTCAAATACCCCACCTGTCTATATTACTAAAGGCCACGTTACACACACAGATATCTGTTCAGATATTGGTCACAGATCTCTGGTTGCAGTGAAATTATGGATACATTGTTCCATTTTGTGGCCGTGTACAAATGTAACAATGTGTCCATGATTTCACTGCAACCAGAGATCTGTGACCAATATATCTGTGTGTGTAACGTGGCCTTTATACATATAAGGCGGCCGTCACACGCTGCAATATCGGAGCGATATTGTTAGCGATCACGTGCATGCGCGATCGCTAACAATATCGCTCACATCGCTGGTGAGCTGTCACACAAGACAGACTCACCAGCGATGTGGACCACAGCGATGTATCGCCGCGCGCGGGCGCTTAGTAACCCGACGTTTACCATAGATACCATCTCCCAGCATAGGCTCTGCCGCTGGGAGATCGTTCATCGTGGTGTCATACACCACGATGAAGCAGATTGTTCAAGCGTTTATCGCTTGATATGAGCTCCGGCTCAGCAATCTGCGATCTAGCGATCAAGCGATTTTACATTGTAAAATCGCTTGATTGCACGCAGCGATTCACAAACGATATCGCTTAAGCGATCAAAAAGCAGATCAATTAAACGATATCGTTCGCGATATTGAACCGTGTGACGGCCGCCTCAGCAATATCAGAAATCTATTGAGTTAGGTCTGTGCAATCCCTACATGGAAAATCAGGGGTAAGGAGAGGAAAAAAGTTAGGATACAATCACATTTACAACATTGTCAATGATAGTAAGAACATCTAAGACCTATGACAAGGCTTGGTAAAGGATGGATATTAAGTTTTAGCATTGCTGCTTCCAATAGCACTAAAGTTTGAGTCCTATTCCTCACTGAAGATGCAACTTGCATTTTAAATTTCGCAACAACCCACTATATGGCCTCCTTACAATGACATGTCAGGTATTCTCTCCACAAGGATAGATAACTTTAGACCCCCCAATAGAAGCCTCTCATACTTTGCACTATGGAGAGGAAACACCACAAAACACAAGTCTACAAACTGAGTTTCTGGTTTTGTTTTTATCCTAATTCATGTAGCAAGGCTCGTTAAATGGTCACTTTTAGGATTGATACTTCCAATTGGTGGCACTAGGGTTGAAGTCTTCTTTCCTCTCTGAGATAATTTGCATAACTTAGGGCCCTTTCACATAGCGTTTTTGTCCATATCCGGACAAAAAAAGCATCTGCCGCATGTGCCGCCTAACGGCCGCACTTGCGCTCCACTTGAGGAAGCCCCATGCATTGTCTATGGGGATTGTGGCAAGTGCGGTATTGCCGCGATACGGCAGGTGTGGCCGTGCAAAATAACTGCAGCTGACCACGATTTTTTTCACTGCCGCAACTGCAGCAAGTGCCGGATCATGGCAATACCGCACTTGCTGCAAGCCCCATAGACAATGTATGAGGCTTGCCGCAAAGGGTGCCGCAAGTTCGGCCGTAGGCGGCAGATGCAGTAAATCTGCCAGATCTGCCGCAATCAGCGAAAAACGCTGATGTGAAAGGGGCCTGAGAACATCCAAAATATAAAAAGATGACAATCGGAGGGTAAGCACAAAAGAAGAATGATGCATGTAAGCTATTAATAATCTTCTCTTCTTGAAGCAGCATTCTTATCATCAACAGCATACTGTATAGCACAAAGGCCTGATTTTTGTAGGTTCCATCTGGAACCCACTGATTTATACAATTATGTTACTGCTTTGTCTTTTAGATGTCAATCACACAGTGATCCCCAAGTTGTTGGAGAAGACCAATAACAATTCCAAAGTGAGTTACTTTCCAACTAATTCTTGCATAAAGTATAATGGCGCTCAAATAGCCGTTCATAAAATATAAAGGCTCCTCATAGCCCTAAAAAAATTATAATGGCCCCACATAACCTTCCATATAGTATAATAGGTGCCACATAGTGCTCCATATAATATAACGCACTCCTAATAGTCCTCCATATAGTATAACTGGCCCACATTTTCTTTCACAGTATAATGGGCTCCAAATTGCCTTCCATATAGTATAATGCATCCCTTATATTTCTCCATATAGCATAATGCACCCCTATAGTCCTTCATATATAATCATGCATACCCCAGTCCTCCATATATAATAATACACCCCTATAGACCTCCATATAACATAATTCACCCCATAGTCCTCCATATATTATAATGCATACCATATAGTTCTCCATATATTATACTACACACCATATAATCCTCCATATATTATAATGCACACCCTATAGTCCAGCATATAGTATAATGCATGCCATAGTCCTCCATATATTTTAATGCACCTCCATCGTCCTCCATATAGTATAATTACCCCCCATAATCCTCCCTATGTTATAATGCACATTCCATAGTCATCCATTTAGTATAATGTACCCCATAGTCCTCCATATAGATTTAATGCATCCCAATAGTCTTACATATAGTATAATGCATACTTTTTAAGTCCTTTATATATTATAATGCACACCCTATAGTCCTTCATATAGTATAATGCACTCCCCATAGTCCTCCATATATTATAATACACAACCCATAGTCATCCAACCATTGGCCACCAGTCTACTCATTGATTTAAAATAAATAAAAACTCATCTCTCCTCTTTGCCCTACTGCTCCAGTCTCCTTGATGAGTGTTCTGCAGCTCTGCATATTTTGGCACAACAGGCACGTAGAAGTGACTTCATTGTACCAGCTGCACTAAGACGTTATATTTATATATAACATAGAGACTGCTGGCTGTATACACATATATAATATAGAGACTTCTGGAGGCTGTATAACAATAGCGACTGCTGCATGCTGTATACACAATAAGGACTTCTGCGGGCTGTATACACAATAGACTGCTGTGGGCTGTATGCACAATAGAGACTGATGTGGGCTGTATACATAATAGAGACTGCTGAAGGCTGTATACATAATAGAGACTGCTGCAGGCTGTATATAGAATAGAGACTGCTGGATGTATATAAAATAGAGGATGCTGTGAGCTGTATATAGAATAGAAGCTGCTGGCTGAATATAGAATAGGGGCTGATAGCTGTATATAGAATAGTGGCTGCTGTGGGCTATATATAGGATAAAGATTGCTCATGCTGTAATTAGAATAGAGACTGCTGGCTGTGTATAGTGTATACACAGCTATATACTGTACACACATCCACACTATATACATATAGTATGCACAGAAATACTGTAATAAAGTAGTGTGGACCTGTATATACAGTATGGTGCTGTGTATGAGTCGGGAACAGGAGCCGGAAGACAGTCACATCCTGATTATACTCACCAGCGAGCGGCTCTGATGCTCAAATCCTGGCACGCTCTGCTGTGACTTCCTGTTTTGTGCTGCATATGGCAGTATAAACCTTACGAGGAACAGACGGCAGGCCGACAGCATCTGATGTCACTGATGATGTCAGACGTGACTGACCCCCACTTCTTAGATGGCCATATTAGTAGTGCAGCGGTGAATGGACTGGGCTCGGTGAAGAGGTGAGGGTGGGGCCAGGGCACCAGGGCTTAATAAAGTGTAAAGTAATGGGCCCGGGGCCTGGGCCCTCTCCTCACCAGTACACCTGTACCCATACGCCAGTAAGGCTAATAATGCTCTGTGGTGGTCCTGTCAGGTGGTAAGTCTCTGAGGATGAGGCTACATTCACACGTTGAGTATTTGGTGAGTTTTTTACCTCTGTATTTGTAGCCAAAACCAGGAGTGGGTGATAAATACAGAAGTGGTGACGGGTTTCTATTAGACTTTTCCTCTGACTGTTCAACTCCTATTATTGGCTTACAAATCTGGAGGTAAAAAAGCACTCCCCAAATACTGAGCGTGTGATTGTGGCCTGTGCAGATTCGTAGCAGATTTGCTTATCTGATTCCAACTTTGAGTTACAGGCTAGTAATTTTATTTCAGGCCAGGAACTATAGTAATAGATCCATTTCAAATGGATCTAGTTGATTGAGGGCAACTCCACACAAAGTTCTCGGCCAATCTTCAGCTCAGAAAGGGAGGACAGAGGATAAAGTCAGATTCATTTCTACATTTAATAGGGAAGAGGATATGATGAGGACTGTATTACAATGGTATTGGTACGTTTTGAAAACTCAGCGTTTTTGTCCGGATCTGGCCGATCTGGACAAAAAACGCATCTGCCACATGTGCCACCTAACAGCAAGTGCGTATTGCCGCGATACTGCAGCAGTTACGGCTGCAAAAAAACCTGCAGCAGACCGCGTTTTTTCTCACCGCCGCAAGTGCCGGATCGCGGCAATACCACACTTGCCGCAAGCCCCATAGACAATGCATGAGGCTTGCCGCAAGTGTGCCTGTTAGGCAGCACATGCAGTAGATGCGTTTTTTTATCCGGATCGTGCGGATCCAAACAAAAATGCTGATCCTAACATTGGTTAAAACATCTTTGAGAATTCCCCCTAATGACATCTAGAAGGAGTAAAATCTTAAAGGATGTATTGGTCCACAGTGATTATATCTCAAAAAATACCAATCCATTCAATTGAAAAGGTCCTGATCATGGCTGTAAGGGCCACGTCACGCGCATCGATTTCTTGAACGATCTCGCTTAAGCAATCTGCTTTTTTGATCGCTTAAGCGATATCGTCTGTGCGTCGCTGCGTGTAATCAAGCGATTTTACAATGTAAAATTGCTTGATTGTTTGATCGCAGATTTTTGAACATGTTCACAAATCTGTCGTTGGTCGGCCGGTGGACACGCAGCATCGCAGCTCAGTTCCACAACTCACATATGGTAATTATGGCAATATGCAGCTATTCCTGGTCAGGCACCTCAATGTGTAAATAGAAAAAAAAATATATTTAGTAGCTCTCCCAAAGTTAGGTATGAAAATCTGAAGGGGATGCACAGATGATAAATCCCATCTAATTCCTGGGTGGAATAGTACAGAGATCACGATAGGAAATCCTGTAATACCCACTTGCTGGACATCTTGATTTCAGTACACCTCCTTCCCCACCTGGCAGCCAGGGAGAATAGCTTTCCTGGTTCCCAGCTGAGCTGACCGGTATAAGCTACATATCTGCTGCAATGCTGCCTCAATGCTCACCTCTCCATGTGGGGTTACATCTTTATATAGATATCAGCAGTTCTTAATATTACAGGTATGTTATAACAACTTTTTTTGTTGACTTTCTTTAAAAAAATGTACAGGAGCTGTCATATATGATCACCTTGGAAAAGAGCCAATATGTTTTACAGCTAGTTCCCAATGTGTGAGTATGCAATTATGTTAATGATGTTTTGTTAATTTCTAAGAAAATAAAGTCTCAAGAACAAAACAAAATATGCACACCCAGAAAAAATAAAGGATCTGTACCAAAAATGACTCTTAGGGTACCGTTAAGGCCGCTTTACACGGCACGATATCGCAACGCAACTACGATAAAAAGTCACGTGGTAGGGGCGTTGCCGTTGATATCGTTCGTGTGTTGTGTCGTGTAAATGAGCAATGCGATGCAAGAAGAATGCAAAAACGATATCGTTTGTGAATTGTGCATGCTGTTCAACCGTGCAATATTGGCTTGACGATCTGGCAGGATCGTGCTGTGTGACAGCTCAACTATGATTTGGAGAGCAACTTTCTCTATTCACTCCCATGTTAAATGGTCGTTCCCTGGGTCGCTCGTACAAGGGGGCGTATACATCGCAGTTGTGTTGCGCGCCGATATCTCCCGTTGTATCCAATATCAGGACGATATCGGGACGTGTAAAGCGGCCATTACACGTGGCAATTTTTCTAGGAATTTCACTGGCAACTTACTGGTTGCAGTGAAATCATGGACACATTGTTCTATCTTGTTGCTGTGTACAAATGGAACAATGTCTCCATGATTTCACTGCAACCAGTAAGTTGCCAGTGAAATTCCTAGAAAAGTTGCCGTGTGTAAAGGTACCCTTAGAATAAACCAAATGAGGTCTTCATTCTTCCCAGAATGGCCATGTTCCATATACATGTCTGATCTCCACTGAATACATTGTCATTGTTACCAACAGTTACAGCACAAAATCTGGGACATTAAAGTCTTAGGGCCGCTTCACACTGCGGCATGATCCGGTCCGGTTCTGTCCGGGAGGACCCAGACAGCTGCGGACCGGATCAGCACACAGGACTGGGGGGCTATTATGCCCTCCGATCCTGTGTGCAGCGCACGCAGTTCCCGCTGCTGATAAGTCAGGACCGCGGGCGCCGCAGTTCTGACCTGTCAGCGGCTGCAGCTGTGTGCCCTGTACACAGGACCGGAGGGCATAATAGACCCCCAGTCCTGTGTGCTGATCCGGTCCGCAGCTGTCTGGGTCCTCCCGGACAGAACCGGACCGGATCATGCCGCAGTGTGAAGCGGCCGTAACCCTCATCTCCACCATGGGGAGTCTGGGAATGTAATAGAAAGTGATTTAGACCTATTATTAATGGTTGGCACCTGTCTGTTCCCAGGATTATTCTAGATTTTGTCACAAGGTCACCTATTCTAAAGAGTGGACAAGTGTTATGTCCAACCATCAGTGAAAAGACTTGTTCATCAGCATACATATATGTTCTATATGTATAAATAATGTATTATATTTGCATAAAATGCACAGTGAATCCATTTCCCGGTTGGTTCTGAGTCTGCCACAAAAGCCGTCTTTGTCGGCACATGACGAGTGATGTGTTTGGACTGGCTACGTAGCTCATTTCAGGAGATAAATTAGCCCTCTGCATAGACAGAGAAGAGGGCTGGCTTAGCTACTGCACTGAACCAACAGCCGGTTCCCTTCTGGTCACATGCCTGTAATTGGAGGGAGCTACTACCATGTTTTAATTTTATGATATGTTGACAGTGTTATGTTCAAGTTGCTTGATATGATTGTTTGTTATGGTATATACTGTAGATTGTTGTGCACAAGCAGAGTCATATCCTCTCTCTGTTCTGTGAAGGGTTAATTGGTGAGAGTGACATGTGATGCGGAATAAAGTGTAAGTGAGGGATGAATGGGCTGCACTGGTGGTATGTGGGCAAGCGGCATATTTATGGAGAGGCAAACCGGTAGAGAGCAAATGTGGGGTTTGAGAAGAAAATAGACTGCAGAGGAAGGAGGTAGATTGTTAGAATAGAGAAATTACAAGAGAAAATAATCAAGATCCTCAACCATCTTCAGAGAAACCCAGATGGAGTAAAGTATTAACCAGTTCTAAGATCCAAGTGACCATATTCATTAAACAACAGAATCTGTGCTAAAAGTCCACAGTAGGAAGAAATATGGACCTAGAGAAGCTGCCAGACGTGTATTTGAGCACTAACCTGAACCGGGCCACAGAGGTCAGAACCAGCAAAAAGAGACCTCACAACTCTGAGAACAGCCAGGAAGAGGGAGACCCATATGTTGCTGGATGTGAGTGTCCACAGAGCAAAAGGCCATGAGTGAGAAATGTCTGCCTCACTAAAGGCCCTGTTACACACACAGATACTTGTGCAGAGATTGTTCGCAGATCTCTGGATGCAGTGAAATCATGGACACATTGCTCCATTTGTACACAGCCACAAAATGGAACCATGTGTCCATGATTTCACTGCAACCAGAGATCTGCCAACAATCTCTGCACAAGTATCTGTGTGTGTAACTGGGCCTTAAGGTTTTATTTCTATATTAGTATTTGTATGCCAAAACTAGGAGAGTCTCCAACACAGAGAACAGATTTCAATCTTTCAGTTTAAGTTTTTCTTTGTAAGGGTAGGGACACTCTTCAGTTCCTGATCAGTTTTCCTGATCAGTTTTCCTGATCAGTGTTCATCAGTTTGTGGGCCAAAACCAGGCGTGAACCTTGCAGAGAAAAGTATAATTGAAAGATGACACCTGTGGTGGGTTTTGGAGTCACTCCTGGTTTTGGCACACAAACTGATGAACACTGATCAGGAAAACTGATCAGGAACTGAAGTGTGTCCCTACCCATAGAGACGTACAGGCGGTGTCACGTTAGTGCATTGCAAGTGATCCATGGTGGTGTATGCAGTTGCGCACCCAAGGGGGACCTACGTGTCTGGACCCCCCTTTGGACGGCCCCTGAGAAGCTGAGAAAGGCCGTTTTGGTGCAGTATTAAGCATTAATTAGGTATTCAAATTTACAAAATCGCTTGGCTTTTAGGGTAGACTTCGCTCCCCCAAACCCCCCCACCGGGGCTTTGCCCCTCGGAACCCCGCTGGGGGTGACACTCCCCTTTCAGGGCCGTGTGTGTTTCTTGAACCCTACCTTGGGAAATTTCTGGGTCGCCACTGGTGGTATGTGACTACTTGTAAGAATTGTGAAAATTCTACAGTAACTCTAAGCAACAGAACCTCAAAGAGAACTTGTCATCACAATTTAACCTGATAAAGTAAAGCTATGGCCATAATGGAGCTGTTATACTAATTTAGTGGATACCTGTAGTGAAAAAAATCATAGCTTAGTTCTTGTTTAATTCACCTTTGAAGCTTTGGTGCTATAGACTCTTTGTATATCAGTGGGTAGCCGTGGCCCCTCCACATCTGTATGAGCCTCATTCTTTTAAATGTTGTTCTAGCTTCACCTTTGCTGTGAGCGGCGTTTGTGCACATTAATCTCCCAGTGATTTCCCGAAAAATGGTGCAGAAGGCAGCGCATGCTCAGATCATATTGAGATTATAAAGAAAGAGGCAGCACTCACCAGTATTGTGCAGCAAGGGTCTCTTTAATCCGGTATATTCACAGATTCATGACAGGGTGCAGGGAGGTGACCACAGAGGGCGGACGACGACGCCGTTTCGCAAAAAGATTTGGTCTCCAGTAAGATGGGATAGGTGGTGGCGCATGTTCAGATCAAGCTCTGGTGGTCTCCAGTAAGATGGAATAGGTGGTAGCGCATGTTCAGATCAAGCTCTGGTGGTCTCCAGTAAGATGGAATAGGTGGTGGCGCATGTTCAGATCAACCTCTGGTGGTCTCCAGTAAGATGGAATATGTGGTGGCACATGTTCAGATCAAGCTCTGGTGGTCTCCAGTAAGATGGAATATGTGGTGGCGCATGTTCAGATCAAGCTCTGGTGGTCTCCAGTAAGATGGAATATGTGGTGGCGCATGTTCAGATCAAGCTCTGGTGGTCTCCAGTAAGATGGGTCAGGTGGTAGCGCATGCTCAGATCAACCTCTGGTGGTCTCCAGTAAGATGTGATAAGTGGTGGCGCATGTTCGATCAAGCTCTGGTGGTCTCCAGTAAGATGGAATAGTGGTAGCGCATGTTCAGATCAAGCTCTGGTGGTCTCCAGTAAGATGGAATATGTGGGGCGCATGTTCAGATCAGCCTTCGGTGGTCACCAGTAAGATGGGTCAGGTGGTGGCGCATGTTCAGATCAGCCTCTGTGGTCGCCCGTAAGATGGGTCAGGTGGTAGTGCATGTTCAGATCAAGCTCTGGTGGTCTCCAGTAAGATGGGATAGGTGGGGCGCATGCTCAGATCAACCTCTGGTGGTCTCCAGTAAGATGTGATAGGTGGTAGCGCATTTTCAAATTTAGCTTTGGTGCTCTACAGTGTGATGGGACAGGTGGTGGTGCATGCGCAGATTGGGAACTTGGATCAATGACGACCCACAATCTCAATCTGCGCATGCGCCACCACTGACGCCATATTGTTGGAGAACGTCAGGAGGTAAATATGCACAAGCGCTGCCTGCGGCAAAGGTGGTGCTAGCCCAAGATTTAAAAGGAGGCTGACAGGAGTGCAGGGGGACCATGGCGGAGCCGAAGACCATCCCCACAGTCCTTCCCCAATGCATAAAGAGGCTATTACAACAAAACTTCAAGATGATTAAACAAGAACAAGGCTATAGATGTATGTCAGTTCATGTATCCATTAAATGATGGTAACATGGCCATTATGCCATACTTTACTTCAGCAGGTTAAATCGAGATGACAGGTTCTCTTTAACAATGGGAAGGAAATTGCAAATCAACTTCAGTTGTTTTTAAAGAGAACATTTCACTACATTTTTCATGATGAACTAGACACAATAAGTAGGTAGTTAAACATGTGACATAACTTAACTGAGCTGCACATCCGCACCCCCCACACTGACAGATGCAGGAGGATGGACCAGGAGATCAGAGCTGCATCATTAACAGTTACGGAGATATTAGCTGTAATAAAAAAATATTTAAATGTTGAATGACCACAAAAAATGATTACATTGTGGGTTGGACAATATGTGAAATAATTGTAAAAATATAGAAATAAATATTGGGGGGGGGAAGAGGAATAGAAGAGAGAGGGATAGAAAGAAAGCCCGGCCAGTCCAAATCACTGTTTCATTTGGATTATGCCTTGTATAATAAATGGAAACTATTCTTCCCTACAGGCTGCTCCTGAGTCCTGACTTCAGAGTGTTCTGGTATAACAAGAGCCAACGCTTACTTACCGAGGATCCTCACATTTCTGTAAGTGCTTTCCGAGTCTTGATACCAGAACGGAGAATTGGTGATTACCGAAACTGTTCAGTGACAACATAAATATGGCTGAATGGCACATGGATGAGATTAGAAAAATAAGAGTGTGTTAAGAGTGTGTTACAGAATAACCCACAGAAACCAATCAGAGCTCTCGGCTTATATATCTGAACTGGTCCTATAAAATGAAAGCTGAGCTATGATTGGCTGCTATGGACAAGAGAGATTTTATTTTTATAGACACGTCATAAAACAGCTTGTTGGGTAAACACTGTTGTCTCAGTTAGCTTTCTCTAATGTCTCAGCTCAGATAAATGTATTCGAATGGCTAAGGCTGCTTTCACATCTGCAATTATTGTAATTCACGGCAGATCTGGCAGATGTCGCCGCATCGGCACTCACATCGACATTCACTTGCGGCTCCTATCCGGCAAGTCCCATTCATTCTCTATGGGGCTTGCGGTCGAATCCAGCAGATCCGGCACTTGCAGCCGCACAAAAAACTGCTGCTAACAGCAGCCGCACCTGACCGCAAGCCCCATAGAGAATGAATGGGGCTTGCCGGATAGGTGCCGCAAATTACAATAATCCCAGATGTGAAAGCAGCCTAATTTATATTTGAAGAAAGTACCAATAATATTTCCATATAACCAACAAACATATGTCATAACTTCTTGTGGTGTCACTCCCAGTCAGACAGATGTTGTAGACACAAAATGACGCCGCAGAATAAGAGCGGCATTGATAAAAGGTGAATACGCCAGAGGATGAGTATAAGATCGGGGTCAGGGATTTTAGATCAGAAGCACCACTCCAGAGGTGAAAAAGTAAACACTACAGTGATGCTATAAGATGAATATGCACAGACAATATAGTATGCCCCAAAAGATTGCTGTTTCATAATGGAATAGTAAATAACACATCATTATATTGCACACACACCAAAAAAAATTGCTGTGGGCAAACCAATTTAAGCAGTAACTACAAAACCTGTTCCCACCTCAACTCCAAGACGCGTTTCGCATTGGCTTCCTCAAGAGCGAGGTGAGGGGACAGTAGAGAAGGCATATATAGGTTAAAAGATAGCTGTATGAAAATTTCCAGTGTGTCTTGTATTATCTATGTCTTTTTTGTGTATATTTACTTGAATGGCACTGATCTGCAATACCAGACAGAGTCCATGGACAAGGATGGTTTCTGTAAGTTACATGGACTGTTGTTCCAAATCTTATACTATCCCTTTAACTTATATTGTGTTCACATTTGTGTTGGCAGTTCTGTCACAAATCCTAATAGTTGGTGGGATGTATAGGATTGATCTAGCTCCGTATCTAATAAAGAAACTCAAATAAATTCTAACTTGTTTTAAATTTTATGGATGAGCGAATTCTATCATGCTCGATGCTCGGTACTCGTAACAAGCAGACAGATGCTCGGACCGTGTACCGAGTATAATGGAAGATCTTCTGGAAAAATGCTTGACAATCCCTTTGACTTCCATTATACTCTGTACATGAGTTCACACATCCCTAATAATGAGAATGTAGCATCCATTCATAAATTCCCAATGCACCGATAAGAGTTCATGGTTGATGCTGCTCATTCATTGGATTGTTTATGATAGAACAAACATCCTTGTTCTCAGCAGTACGTTCCTGGTGAAAACTGCAGAAGTGCAGCTGATATCATGGCCATGTAGGAGACAGATTGACCAATTAGTGATCACTCTGTGCCCATCATTCTTTATTATCCTGTGTAAAGAGGCTGGAAACAAGCGCTGAATGACTTCAATAATGTTGATCGCGCTCGTTATAACGATCTGAACTCAACGCATGAAAGTGTAACCTAAATGTTTCTGTGTGATATGTGAGCATATAGAGTCCCACTTTTATTGTTTGCTCAGAGCACCAATTTGTCTAAAACCAGTTCTGTCCATGGGTTCCAACAGACCCGGATACAATACGACCGTCCCAGATTTGGGTCGACGACCCACTGTCCAGAGTGATCTCTTGAATATCCCTCACTGCCACCACCCCTCTTACATCTTGTCCTGAAAGGATACAAGTTGTAAATGGTTGTGGCATGGAGTTCTGGATGAAATGTGCCAAGGGGGTCACAGTTTATCCCTCTTACTGTTCTTTAATAAAAATGTATAAAAAAAATGCACCAGTCAACAGCTCCACAGTGGTGGAAAATTCACATAGTAATCACAATAGTATACTCACAGTATGGGAGGAGATATTTCACCTACTACCCCCCAATCCCAGTGAGTTAAAAAGGACCCTCCAACTTGGATGTCACTCTAATCCTCCACCATGCTGAGAGTCTCTTCTCATCAGATGGTTTTCCCAAGGGGCCAGTTGGGGAGAAGGCTTATTCTGGCTGTTCAATGCAGTGCAAACATATGTGCCTGATGTATCAATCCCTCTAATATTTGTATTGAACCTTGTACTCACATGCAAGCATCCCCAGATAGTTTAACTCAAACACATTGACTTAAAGAGTTCAGGAGAAGTGGAGATGATTTTCACTGAAATCTTCTATTGAAGTACAATGCAGCAGGTAAAAAGAGTGATTCTGTGGAGAGCAGTAAAACATGTGTCCATGCAAAGATGGCAGAAAAAACAACTACACTGTGTGCAGAATTATTAGGCAAGTTGTATTTTAGAGAATTATTTTTATTATTGATCAACAATTATGTTCTCAATCAACCCAAAAGACTCATAAATATCAAAGCTTAGAAGTTGGATTGGATTTTTTTAGATTTGGGTATCTTAGGAGGATATCTGTTTGTGCATGTAACTATTACTGTGCAGAATTATTAGGCAATTTAATAAACACCAAATATATTCCCATCTCACTTGTTTATTTTCAGCAGGCAAACTAATATAACTGCACAAAATTAGAAAAAAACATTTCTGACATACAAAACACAAAAAAAATTAGTGACCAATATAGCCACCTTTCTTTATGATGACACTCAACAGCCTTCCATCCATAGATTCTGTCAGTTGCTTGATCTGTTTACGATCAACATTGCGTGCAGCAGTCACCAAAGCCTTCCAGACACTGTTCTAAGAGGTGTACTGTTTTCCCTCCCTGTAGATCTCACATTTTAGGAGGGACCACAGGTTCTCTATGGGGTTCAGATCAGGTGAACAAGGGGGCCATGTCATTATTTTTTCTTCATTTAGACCTTTACTGGCCAGCCACGCTGTGGAGTAGTTGGGTGCATGTGATGGAGCATTGTCCTGTATGAAAATCATGTTTTTCTTGAACGATCACAACTTCTTCCTGTACCACTACTTGAAGAAGTTGTCTTCCAGAAAAATGGCAGTAGGACCGGGAGTTGAGCTTCACTTCATCCTCAACCCGAAAAGGTCCCACAAGTTCATCTTTGATGATACCAGCCCATACCAGTACCCCACCTCCACCTTGCTGGCGTCTGAGTCGGAGTGGAGCTCTCTGCCCTTTACGGATCCAGCCTCTGGCTCATCCATCTGGCCCATCAAGAGTCACTCTCATTTCATCAGTCCATAAAACCTTTGAAAAATCAGTCTTAAGATATTTCTTGGCCCAGTCTTGATGTTTTATCTTATGTTTCTTGTTCAAAGGTGGTAGTTTTTCAGCCTCCCTTACCTTGGCCATGTCCCGGAGTATGGCATGTGCTTTTTGATACTCCAGCAATGTTGCAGCTCTGAAATATGGCAAAACTGGTGGCAAATGGCATCTTGGCAGCTTTACGCTTGATTTTCCTCAATTCATGGGCTGTTGTTTTGCGCCTTTTTTGCCCAACACACTTCTTGCAACCCTGTTGGCTATTTGCCATGAAACACTTGATTGTTCGGTGATCACACTTCAAAAGTTTGGTAATTTCAAGACTTCTGCATCCCTCTGCAAGACATCTCACAATTTTGGACTTTTCAAAGCCCGTCAAATCTCTCTTCTGACCCATTTTGGTAAGGAAAGGCATCTGCCTAATAATTAAGCACACCTTATATAGGGTGATGTCATTACACCACACCCCTCCTCATTACAGAGATGCACATCACCTGATTTCCTTAAGTGGTAGTTGGCTCTCAAGCCTATACAGCTTGGAGTAGGACAACATGTATAAAAAATATCATGTGATCAAAATACTAATTTGCCTAATAATTCTGCACACAGTGTACATGTGGAAGAAGGGAGGAGTAAAACTGACATCACAAAGATACAGTGAGAAGAAGGTAATAAATACCAAGGGCATTACTTCTGCCTAGCAATAGTGAAAAATGTGATACACAGCACACACACAACAATGAATAATTCCCATTCATGGAACATAATAGCGTTCCTGCACCTATTGCTTCAACCCAGAAAGAAATCACTCCACAAGCCAAGAGTTTACGATCTTCCCTCTTAGCGTGAGGGTAACCCCTCCTGTCTCAAGTCTTCCGGCAAGTGCTTCTTCTGCGTGGCCTGACATGGCAAATCTGCCACTACACTTCTAAAAGACTCACGGGCAGGACAACTTGCTTCTTTTTTCAGTTTCTGGACATCTGATGCTCCTTTTCTCTTTGTCGTAATTTATAAACCGGGAATTAAACATGCCACATGCAGTATCTCTTTAGTCACTTAAGCCCCCGTCACACATAACAAGATCATTAGCGAGAGCGTTGTAACGTCACAGGTTTTGTGACGTAACAGCGATCTTGCCAACGATCTCGCTACATGTGACACTTTGCAGCGATCAGGTTACAAAGTGCTCTGGGTAATTTTTAGGTCGTTGGTCTCCCGCTGGTCAGCACGCATCGCTGCGTGTGACAGCAAGGGACCAACGACCAGAGACCTCACAGGCTGGTAACCATGGTAAACACCGGGCATCTAGGTAGCGCACGTGTGTTTATCATAGTTACCAGCAATGTGGAGGTGGCTCCCTGCTCCCTGGTCACTGAGGAGATCTGCCTGTTTGACAGCTCCCCAGCGACCAGGTAACGACAAAACCAACGATCCATACAGGATTGTTATCGTTGTTGGGATCACTGGTGCGTCGTTGTATGTAATGGGAGCTTTAGACTGATCTAGTCTTAATGGATTAGCCATGTCCTGGGTTGGTATCCATAACAAGGAAAGAAGAAAAATTCAGCGACAGGAGGTGATCCCAGGTAGACAAATGGTAAAAAAAAACTGCTTTAATGGGTTCAAATAAAATCCTACAATCAGACAGGGGTCACCAAAAGCAAAAAAAAATAGTTTTTTAGTCTGTTTTTGATAAAAACGTTTTATTACAATTGGGTCAATGGAGAAAATGGATCATCACTAATTGACATGCGCCTGCTTTTCTAGATGCATTTTGTGCACCAAAAGGGACCAGTGAAAAATGTAGACGTTGGCACAGCATTTCTCAAATCTCATAGACATTGCTGGCATCACAAAAACTTAACAGATTTCACCAAAAACGCAGCACCAAAAATGGATCAAATTAGCGTGTGCACATAGTCTAAGTGTGTAGGTCTTTTTGTCTCTATCAGAAGCGCCATTCCTAATAGATCCTTCATTTAGTTGTCTTATTGTTCTATAATAGTGGCATGCTTGACCCCAATAGAATAAGGAGGGGTGTGAGTGGGGCATGTATTGGGAGCATGGGGCGTTTTTTTTGATCCGGAGGTCTCAGCTGCCTCCAGCGACCATAATATATCAACTATCCTTATCTATTTAGACAACCGCTTTTATGTACATATTGCTCGTACTAATATATAATCCTGTCTTTACTTCCCTTAGACCATGTGCTATTATCAAGGACACATAAAAAATCATCCACGCTCCGCAGTGGCTATTAACATTTGTTCTGGACTCAGGTAACCAAACTTCCCAGACCGAGAAGGATAAGATACATTAAACTGGAGATGTACCGCTCACTAACACATAGAATATCTAGGTTTTCCATCAATAATGTACCTTCATATTGGCTTTCTTGTGCATTACTTGATACATTGAATTAAAATTATCCATGGAAACCATCAAACATAATGCATTATGTTAATATAATTATAGGTCTAAAAAGTAACATTTTGGATATTCATGTGTAATGATATTTTAATTAGTAACCCATCTAGAATACTTAGTATTCAATTTACTAAACAGTGAAAGTAATAAGAATAATACAAGGCCCCAGACGGCACTGCCTGCATGTTGATGGTTTCCTGGTAGCAACAAGAGATTTTGTATATTCTGGATAATATCGGGAGACACAAAAAAGGGAAGGGAGACAAATATATTACTAAAATGCTGTTTGTTCAATTTTATCTTTAGATTAGAGTATTTTCACATTTTCTTAAAATGGATTTTGAAGTGAATCTGCTTCAAAAGACACAATAAAATCTCCATGTGATTATACTATACAAGGGGTTTTCCACTAAATACTTCTATCACCTTATCACCGAATGCTACTGTAGCGACCGGTGGTAAGGCCGCGGGTGTGTGTGTATGATCTTTCTCAACAGAATCCCCATACTCAGATTTAACCGGTAGTAACATTTCTTTACTGTAAAACATGTCTATAACACAGTCAACTGATCTAGCTGCACACATGTATATGGTGGGGTCTCTGGATCTTCACTTCTTCCGGGTACGCAGCTAGCAAAGAAAAAAACACAACAATGGAGATATCTTTCCCTAACTTTCCCTAAAATCACGTACCAGTCTATCACAGAAGAAGGTGTCGCTCCCACGTAGCAGGCCTGGGGATCTCACGATGACGGGTCCCGGTGCAGCGCTGAAGGGGAAAACTCCTCAGTCTTCTTCTGTGGTCTCCTTCCGGAGGTAACAGAATCTTTCTTTGTTAGTCTCTCTCAGTCTCGGGCAAACCGATGAGCAGAAGGGAGATCACAGTAGCACAGATGGCTCCCTTATGTCAGTCACAGCCCCTGTACATGTAATCCAGTGGCAATGTCCTGAATTCCGGAGGCAATGTCCTGAATTTGAGTGGGACCCTCGGTAAGGCAAGGTCCTGCAGACCGGGGGTTGCAGCAACGATCTTCACAGGGTATTTCTTCCCAAGAATCTGGCTGCAAAAGAGCCCTATGTCTGTCCTGGCTGCGCTCTCTGGATCTGCACTGTTTTTTTCCTTTACTTCCTGGGTAAACAACAGAGATGATGGGGGCTTTCCACCCTCTGTGATTGTACAGTCCACTGATGCCCCTGGTGGACAAGTGCGGACTGTGCACAGTTCGTTTCAGTCTCAATTTCAATAATACAATCTGAATTGTACACCTCATTACATACCCCCCCACTTAAAGGTTGGCAGTCCCTGTCAACTACCGTCGGTTCCCAGGCGGCGATGACTGTAGTTGTCACAGGGGTCGGTTGAGAAGTGGGCCATACATACTGGTCCCTGTAAGACCGTCCGGGCGGGATCCCAGCAGTGGTGCGGTCAGTGCGTCGCAAGGGTCGGTTGTTCCCCTCCTCGTCACTGTCTTTACGCCCCACTCCAGTCAGTACTCCGGGAGAGGGACTGGTCTGTGTAGGTGGGTCACCGGTCTCAGAGTCGACGTGATCTCTATGTTGAGAAATGTCCGTGGCGTCAGTCATGTCGGCAGCGTCACCCCCTCCGGTTACTGTGGGAGGGAGTCAGGCCGGGAGCGGCAGGGGCGCAACATATTTCGGTGCACAGTGCGGGTGCTGCGGCTGTCTTCACCCCGCACTCGGTATACATGTCCATTGGGGTAAGGGCGTTCGATTACCCGGTAGACTTCAGTCTCCCACTTGGCTCGAAGTTTCCTTGAGGCTTCTTAATACGGAGCAAGACTAGCTGTCCCAACTTTAAGGGTTTCTCTTGCACGGGGAGTGGGTCAGCATGTTTCTGGCCCCGGATTTGTTGACTCACCAGCCGGTGTACAGTCTCCATCTTCTGTCGGTGAGCAGTTAGCCAGGATGGGTAGTTATGGCAGACATCTTCTTCTTGGCGGAATAGGTTCAGGTCATGGACCCCTTTTCCTGGGCGGCCAAAGAGAAGAGTGTGTGGGGTGTAGCCAGTCACGGAGTGGACCTGGTTGTTGTAGGCCCATACTAGATCTGGAAGGAATTGGGGCCATCGATCTTTCTTATCTTCGGCCAAGGTGCGGATCAGCTGGAGTAGGGTCCGGTTAAAGCGTTCACATGCACCGTTCCCTTGTGGATGGTAAGGAGTGGTCCTCGACTTCTGGATCCCATACATCCGATGCAGCTCCTCGATGACTCTGCCTTCGAAACAAGCCCCTGGTCGGAGTGTAACCTCTCCGGACACCCATAGACGTGGATGAACTGTCGACAGATGGCCTGTGCAGCCGATTCGGCCGTCTGGTCCTTGGTAGCAACAACGACGGCGAATTTTGTGAAGTGGTCCACCATGACTAGGCAGTATTGATAGCCACTGCTCGCCGTCCCGATCAGCAGATAGTCCACCATCAACAGCTCAAGAGGCCTGGAGGTTTTAATCGTCTGGACAGGTGCACGCTGTTCGGTGGACTTGTGCAGTTCACAGGTGCGACAGGTTCTGCAGACGTCTTCAACCAGCTTGCGGAGCCCCGGACAATAGATAGATTGTTGAATCCACCGAAACGTCTTATCTACTCCGAAGTGTCCATTCCTTTTGTGGGCTTCGGCCACCATCTCACGGGCTAACTGGGCAGGTACTACAACTTGTGTGCATTCCTCCAGCATGTGAGACAAGAGAACCTTCCGGTATAGTACTTCTTCTCTCAGAACCAGCCGGTCCCACTGGCTGAGCAGGGTCAAGGTTCCGGTAGACAGTCGTGACCGTGCTTCGGAGGAGGGCTTCTGCTGTTGCTTCACCCATTGCTTGAGTAGGGCCCATTCAGAGTTCTGGTCCTGGAGCCTGCACAACTCTTGGGGACACAGTGTGACCCCCACTGGAGTTCCAACTTCGCCCACAACGAACTGGCAGTAATCCATCATCTGTTGGGCAAGCCTTGCAAAGTCGGGCGTCTCGTCTCCTTCTAGTTCTTCATCCCGGTCTCTGGTAAGTAAGGGGTATGACACTCTAGACAGGCTGTCCGCATTTTGATTCTCAGCCCCAGCCCTATATTTGATCTTGTAGTTGAACTTAGAGAGTCGAGCCATCCAACGCTGCTCCATGATTCCGAGCTTTGCATTTTCTAAGTGGGCCAACGGGTTGTTGTCGGTCAGGACCAGTACTTCCGTCCCTGTGAGGTATCCCGCAAATTTCTCCGCCATAGCCCACGTTAGGGCCAATAGCTCCAGCCGGAACGAGCTATAATTGGTGGGGTTCTTCTCGCCCTCGTGTAGCGATCGACTGGCATAGGCTATGACACGTTCCTTGCCTTCTTGTACTTGTGAAAGTACTGCCCCTAGACCCTGTAGACTGGCATCGGTATGTAGTTGGAAAGGGAGATTGTAGTCTGCATATGCAAGGATGGGAGGTGAAGTCAAGGCACCCTTTAGGGCTTGGAAGGATTCTTCCTGGCTGGGTCCCCAGCTGATGGGTCGTCCTCTGGGGCCGTTGGTGGTCCCTCTAAGCAGTTCGTGCAAGGGTGCAGCAAGCCGGGCGAAGTTTCTCACGAACCGGCGGTAGTAACCGGCCAACCCCAGGAAGGCCCGGACCTCTCTGACGTTCGTAGGCTGTGGCCAGTCCCGCACGGCGGCTATTTTCTCCGAAGACGGCTGTACACCTTCGGCCGAGATCCGGTGACCCAGGTAATTGATCTCGGGCTGCAGAAGACGGCACTTGCTGGGTTTCAACTTCAGGCCATGTTCTCTCAACCTACGAAACACACGGCCCAGCTGTTGCAGGTGTTCTTCAAATGTGGCCGAATAGACTACGATGTCGTCCAGGTAAATGAGGGTGAAGTCGAAGTTGAAGTCCCCAGGCAGCGCTCCATCAGTCACTGGAAGGTCCCCGGCGCGTTGTTCAGGCCAAAGGGCATCCGGTCGAACTCGTACAGGCCCATGGGTAGGATGAAAGCAGTCTTTTCTCTATCTTTCTCGTGCATAGGTACCTGCCAATAGCCGCTGGCCAGGTCCAATGACGAAAAATATTTAGCTTTCTTCAGGGCTGTCAGGGATTCTTCGATCCTTGGTAAAGGGTATGAGTCCCGGATGGTGCAAGCATTCAAACGGCGGTAGTCCACGCAGAACCTCAGGGACCCGTCTTTCTTCTTGACTATCACCACTGGTGCAGCCCAGGGGCTCTGGCTTTCTCGTACCACTCCAGCGTGTAACATGGAATTCAGGAGGTTTTTCACTTCTTGGTATTGTTGGGGAGGTATTTGGCGGTACCTTTCACGGATAGGAGCGGTATCACCTGTGGGATTTCGTGCTTGATACTGGGGGTGCATCCAAAGTCGGTGTCATGCCGGGCAAAGGACGCCTGGTGCTCTTGAAGTAACTCTTCCACCTGGGACACTTCTTGGTTGGAGTATTGGGATATGTCCAACTGGCACTTTTCTCGTAGTTCTCGCCCCGCGTTGACGTCACCCCGCGACAGCGGCCATGGCAGAGACCGTCACTGTCCAATCTCCCTCTGTAGACGGTGCAAACTGGAGGGGTTCATAGGGTTCACCTCTTCGGTTAGGGCGTAAACTCGGGCGAGTTGTGTCCCAGCCTCTAGGTCGACGCTCACGTTAGCCGTGTTACCCAGCCTGACAGGAATCCTCCCCTTTCTCACAACGGCTAGCGTTCGAGCAACTAGGGGGTTCAGCTTCCCTTCCTTCGGGTGCGCGGCTCAATCAGCACCTCCACGCCTTCGAGCTGTCTTGTGGTGCTAAGGGGTAGCGAGATAATGGTCTCCTTCTCAGCAGGTAAAGTTATCCTAGTATGGCGGGGTACGGTGATCGTGGCTAGCGGCAGTTGTTTTTCTGTCATTCGCTGGAGATTGCAGGTGCGGACCACTTGTTGGAAGGCTCGGCGGGTGGCCCTATGTGTGGTCACTTCTTGCCAGTACTTGGGCCCCCCTTTGGTAACCAACACAAGATTCAGGTCTTTCAAGATGTTCATCCCAATAATCATGGGCGTTTCTGATCCACAGCCTTCCCTGACCACGATTATCCCTCTCTTCCCGAGATCTTGCCCACACACTTCGGTGTTCATCCAGGCAACTCCCGTCACCGGAATGGGTAGATTATTGGCTGCTTTGATCTTGATAGTAGTATCAGGGTCATAGGCAACCCGCGGCTTCAGATACTCTTCGTAAAACTGCTCGGAGATGGTGGATACCTGGGACCCAGTATCCATTAATCCTTGCACGGCGGTCCCTTCCAATAATACTTCCAGGGTAGGGATGTTTTGATGCAAGTTTGTTCCGTGGCTGGCTCTGTTTTCCTACACCCCTCTCTTTGGCCTCCCCTGCCGAGTGAGCCTCTTTGGCAGGGGCGTCTAGTTTAAAGGTGGCCGCTGTTGTGGGGCATGACTTGCTGGTTCCGGTATATCGGCCCGTGGATGAACTTGAACGTTCTGGGGGCAACGGTTTGCTCTATGGTGGGGATCACCGCATGTCCAGCATCTTCCCATCGGCCGGCTGGGTTGTTGTCTCGCTTGCCTGTCCGCCTGTTGGTCCAGGGTGAGCTGCAACACCTGTTTCTGCAACTCTGCCACCATCTGCTTCAGTTCTTCCGTGTTACTGTTCGGGGTTCTGATACCAGTTATGGACCTGCAAGCCGCGGTATAAGTCTGGGCCTCCATGACAGGTCCTCTCGAACGTTCTATCGCTTCTTGCTTAACCTCAGCGAACGTAAGGGCCGGATTTATCCGGAGTAGATCTTGCAGTGAGCGGTTAAGGTACGGGTCTCTTAATCCAGTCACGAATTGATCTCTCAACACCAGGTCACGGGCGCCCGTACTAGCTATCTGTTCTTTTTTCCTGCAGGCTTGTTCAAGCAGTACTTGGAGGGCGTTGGCATATTGAGGGATGTCCTCCGACTCGAGTTGCGTACGCCGGAAGAACATATACCGTAATGTTCCCAGCATATGTGGTCGGCCCATAGGTGTTCTCCAGCACCCGCACCAAGTCATCCAACGTACGCTGGCCCCTAACCGTCTCCAGCCTGACTGTCGTCCACGCTTCCCCCTCTAATGTCCTAAGGTCTTAGGATCAATGTTATACATCTCCCCCACTATCTTAAGTTGTTCGGTCCATTCAGTTACAGGATAGTTCCGTCCGTTAAACTTCCTCACCTGATTGACAATAGATGCCGGGGGAGCTGTCCGGTTATAAGTTACTACCGGGAGGAGATTCTGTTGATCACACATCCTGCCGACTACGCCAGATGTAGCGACCGGTGGTAAGGCCGCGGGTGTGTGTGTATGATCTCTCTCAACAGAATCCCCATACTCAGATTTAACCGGTAGTAACATTTCTTTACTGTAAAACATGTCTATAACACAGTCAACTGATCTAGCTGCACACATGTATATGGTGGGGTCTCTGGATCTTCACTTCTTCCGGGTACGCAGCTAGCAAAGAAAAAAACACAACAATGGAGATATCTTTCCCTAACTTTCCCTAAAATCACGTACCAGTCTATCACAGAAGAAGGTGTCGCTCCCACGTAGCAGGCCTGGGGATCTCACGATGACGGGTCCCGGTGCAGCGCTGAAGGGGAAAACTCCTCAGTCTTCTTCTGTGGTCTCCTTCCGGAGGTAACAGAATCTTTCTTTGTTAGTCTCTCTCAGTCTCGGGGCAAACCGATGAGCAGAAGGGAGATCACAGTAGCACAGATGGCTCCCTTATGTCAGTCACAGCCCCTGTACATGTAATCCAGTGGCAATGTCCTGAATTCCGGAGGCAATGTCCTGAATTTGAGTGGGACCCTCGGTAAGGCAAGGTCCTGCAGACCGGGGGTTGCAGCAACGATCTTCACAGGGTATTTCTTCCCAAGAATCTGGCTGCAAAAGAGCCCTATGTCTGTCCTGGCTGCGCTCTCTGGATCTGCACTGTTTTTTTCCTTTTACTTCCTGGGTAAACAACAGAGATGATGGGGCTTTCCACCCTCTGTGATTGTACAGTCCACTGATGCCCCCTGGTGGACAAGTGCGGACTGTGCACAGTTCGTTTCAGTCTCAATTTCAATAATACAATCTGAATTGTACACCTCATTACACTACTCTATCAGATCCATAAAATGACTGCACCGGTTGTCACGCTATCCAGGAACTACCTCTCTATTCACTTACAAAACTTTGGGATGCCTTTATTGGGATTGGTGGGGACCCTGCAGTTGGGCCGCTATCTGTGATCAAGTGATGTATGTATAAAGTAGGAAAACCCATTGTTACAGGGAATTTTTAACCAGGTTTTTGTCACCTAATCTGAGAGTAGCATAATGTAGGGATAGAGATCGTGATTCCAGCAGTGTCAGTTATTGGGCCAATTCCTGTAGTTTTGATAACCTCCTGCCGCTAAAACAGTGATTTTATCATTAGAGGACTAGTAAACCTTCTGCCAGGTAGTCCTTCACATTTATGAGCTCTGTATTACCCTGTCCCCATACCACTGATTGGCAGCTTTCTGCCTATGCACAGTGTACACAGTAAACTGTTAATTAGTGGTTTGCATCAGGATATATAGAGTCCAGTATTTAGAGAACTAGTCGATCTCCCGCAGAAAAAACAGTGATTTTTATTTTTTTTTAAAATGACAATATACAGCCCAGTAAGTGACACATTGCTGGAATCAGGTTCTCTGTACCTTCATCATGCTGCTCTCAGATGAGGGAGCAAATATCTGGTGCCAGAATCACCATGTTTAATCGGCTTTCACGTTGGATTAAAGACCCTCACTGTGTGTTTTGTTTTTTATAGCGGTACCATCTACACCGATGAGGTTATGTATATTATTGAGCCCGATGGACCTCTGCAAGATTTCAGACACATCATGTACAATGTACGACCTTCTGGACATTATTTCAAATGTGACCAAAATGAACCCATCCTGGAAAAGGAGGGAGCAAACAACGACAATGTAACGGTATAGTATATATAGTACGATATCCTCATTCACAGAGCACTGCATAACAGAAACTCTGAGAATAAAAATGGAACCATTTTAATTGAGGAGCTATATAAGGAACAATTCAGCTCCAAATATATTCATATTATTGAACCCCTCATTTTAATCACTTTCCAACTTCTAAGTTAATAGTGCTCAGTGGAGTAACTTGAAGCTCATGGGCCCCGATGCAAAAGCTCCAATGGGGCCCCCAATTATTACCAATCTTTAAAGGGAACCTGACCCGAAAAATTAGTCACCAGCCTCTTTAAACATATCCCTGCACCACCTTATGTCCTACCTAGCCATCCCTTTGTGTCTAAATATGTATCTCTGATAAGCTGCCGTGAACACCCCTCGCGCATGCGCAATCGCAGCGCGAAGTCGTCAGTACACCCAAATGGGTGTACTGACGTAGTTAAAGCCGGATATGACGCGATTTTCGTCATACCGGCAATACCGCCCCTGTTAGGGGAAGATGAGACTCTCAGCTCTCAAGCACACCCATAGCAGCGTGAAAATTATCGGGAAGGCGGCGGGGAGAGGCAGAGAGGAACGCCTTTTGCGGCTTATCAAATGCAGAGAAGCCACAGATGTGGAGGTATATAAAGCCATTTTATAAACTTTGCAAATTACATATTTAGACACAAAGGGATGGCTAGGTAGGACATAAGGTGGTGCAGGGACATGTTTAAAGAGGCTGGTGACTCATTTTTTGGGGTCGGGTTCCCTTTAATAGCATTAGTCTTTTTCTATAGGCCAAAGGGACATTTGGGATCCTCTAGGCTCCAGGGCCCGGGTGCGATTGCAATCCCTGCACCTGTTATAGTTACGCCCCTGATGGTGCTATCCTCTCCTAAAACTTTGATGTAAACCTAAGGGTACCTTTACACGCCGCTACTGGAGGATGGATACAACCCGCTACAGGCTACAAATGTAGCTTGTAGCGTCAATATAGCCCGTAGTAGCGGCATGTGAAGACGGGACGAGACAGCCGGCAACAGATACATCTGTTTCCCAGCACTGCTCGAAAACAGATGGCTACAAAGCCGATTGTAGCGAGCTGTATCGGCGTGTAAAGAAGGAACAGAAGGGTTGTTTCTACACCATGCTATGTAGCTGGGGCGTGACACAGGCTCCGGGTTTCCGCGCCCCTTCAGCGATCATTGGAGGAAGCTCCTGCGTTACGATTGGTAGTCGCTGCATAGGGAGGCATATTTAAGGAGCTGACCAGTCACACTACACAATTGCTCGAGCGTCATGTATTAATCAGCCTCCTGCGATGCCTGGCCAATCATGGTATTATTGCTTTGTCCTATCAGCGTACGGACGTCTCGTAATCCACAATTGTGGCACGCCTATGTGCTGTCCCTGCTGCACCAGGTACGCCCATATTAGCTGGTTGTAGCGGTGTGTAAATGAGCTAAGATGGGCTACAGATGGCTACTTGAGACACCCGGCGATGTATCTAGCTGTAGATGTAGCGTAGCGTAGCGTAGCGCACCTTGTGGCGGCGTGTAAAGGTGGTGCGTTTCCCGTTTGTAACCGTTTGTGCGTGCTCGTGCACGTGAAGTAGCGGGTTGTATCCATCCTCCAGTAGTGGCGTGTAAAGGTACCCTCAGAGATAAAAAGTTTTTACAAGTATGTACAGTAATATGTTTTTTACCTATCCTGTGGTAAGGGGTAGGCTGCTCAGGCAGAGTAGATGTCTGGAGGGCCATTTAGGGGGACACAATTGCCTTTAAATTTCATTCTCCTGACAATGGGACAACATGTCTGTGGAGCCAATAATGCTCAGCCTGTTACTCCAAGCCTCAGATGGTGCAATGAGCACAGCCCTAATGGTGGAGAAGGGAGCTGACACTGACAGCTCTCTTCTCCACCAATGTATGAGTACCAAATGTATCTGTGTTACACACCTGTCCCTAGTCGCCTAAACTTACTTGTGATCTACGTCATACTTTGCAAGTAGTCTGACTCCTATAGGATGAGCTTCCTGGGACTATATAGGGCTTTCCAGCTGTGTCTTTGTATTAAGTCTTCAATGTTCCTAAAGGTACCGTTACACGACACGATATCGCCCGCAATATCGCTCAGAAGTCACATGTTCATCGCTGTTGCAGTTAATATCGCAAGTGCGTCGTGCTGTGCAACTGGATGATTCAACTACGAGAAGTCGCTTGAATGGAGTTGCTAGGTTTTTGAACATGTTCAAAAACCTGGCGATGTCGCTCAAGCGATCTGCTAGCATCGCTCTGTGTGACACAGCAATAACTATGTTAAGAGCAATTTTCCCCTATTCACTACATTGATAAGTATCGCTCGTTGGGCTGTGCATAAACAGCGAGCGAAAGTTGCTTGCAAAATCAGAGGTGCGAAGCCTACGATATCTCTACGTGTGACATTTCCAAAGCGATCTTGGCATAATGCCAAAAACGTGCGTGCTCCCATGATATTGCAGCCGACATCGCTGCAACGTCGTGTCATGTAACGGTACCTTAAGACTTTTAGTTTTTTTTATGCACAGCAACCTATCTGTGGTCCTCAGGACGTCTCCTGTTTGCCCTACAACATATCTGCAGATTCCAGTTACACAGCTACCTACTTGCCTGCAGTTTCCAGTATCACGCAACCTGCCTGCTGTCTCCAGGATGTGTTCCTTGAAGTCTGCAGCTTCCGATTCCACTGTTGCCTGCCTGCCTGTGGTGTCCAGGAAGTGTTCCTGATTGTCTGAGGCTTCCAGTTCCACAGCTGCCTACCTTGCTGAGGTTTCAAGTATCACACAACCTGCTTGTAGTCTCCAAGACATCTTCCTGGCAGTCTGCGGCTTGAAGTTCCACTGTTATCTATCTGCCCATGGTCACCAGGACATCTTCCTGGCTGTCTGTGGCTTCGTTTCACAGTTGCCTATTTGCCTGTGAATTTTAGTACCGTATAACCTGCTTGTGGTCTCCAAGACATCTTCCTGGCAGTCTGCAGCTTTCAGTTCTACAGTTGCCTAGCTGCCTACAGTCTACAGGACATCTTCCTGGCTGTCTGTAGGTTACAATTCCCCAGCTAGCTTCTTGTCTGCGGTTTCCAGTATCACACAGCCTGCCTGTGGTTTCCTGGCAGTATGCAGCTTCTAGTTCCACAGTTACCTACCTGCCTGCAATCTCCAGGATGTCTTCCTGGCTGTCTGTAGCTCCCAGTCCCACAGTTACTGTAACCCCATCTGGAGGAACAAGCCTGAACGACTTCCGAGTCTTCACTAGAGCCTCAGGCTGTTCCTGGTAGGTAGCCAGCAGGTGACGCACCATGGGGTTTTGGTACCATGACAGATGATGAGGCGCCCACAGGGCGATGGGGTACTCGGGACCGGGTCTAGCTGCTGCTGTCTCTGGGGGAAGTCACGGGGGTCGTGACCTGGTGCCGTGCCCTGGGTTTCAGTTGAAAAAGGGGTTATATACAGGGGAGTTTTCGTGACGCCACCTGTGGTGTGTGGCTAGGGATGGCCACCGCTGCTGTTGAACCTCCGGGGTGATGGATGGGCAATGAGATGGAACGGCTCTCCACGGGTAAATCAAATCCCCGGGGCAGTGTAAATAGTCTGTGTGGGATGCAGGACGATGGGCACAAGGAATAGGCAGACTCACTGTTGTTGTAGTTTCTCAGTCCTTTACTGGAGCAGATGTTAGATGGAGCTGTCCACGGGTCTTTTGAGAGCAACTCGGGGTTTCTTCCCATCCAGCTGGGTCTTTGGCTCCCTTACTGTGCTGTTTACTGGCTCCTGCAGTTGCATAAGCTGAGCTGCCGGCCCTGTCTCTTCATGTGAGGTACCGCTATGACAGGCAACTCGAGTCCTTTTTCTACCCTGATCTCGGGTGTATGCTGCTGAACTCTCACGGTGTTGCTGTGCCTCCAGTACAGTAGCTGGAGAATTTGGAATCCCCACTTTCCGGTACTGACTGCCAGGACGTGAGATCCTGCACAGTCTCGGACTCCGGTGTCCATTCTATGCGCCTTTCCTCTGGGGAGAGCACAGAGTTGCTCAGCCTCTCAGCTGTGTTCTCGCTCCTCTCCTCAGACCCTAGCCTTAGGCCTGGAACTTGTCAGCAGACCTTGGGATGAGCCTAGCACAGCTTTACACCCAGTCTTCTTCACAGTCCTCCCAGGAACTGCACTAACCAGCCGCTCCACAGACCAGAATATATAGGGGAGGTCACCCTGAACTCAGGCTTGGTCTCCCCCTTCTAGCCTGGAGGTGTGAGTGCTGTGTGTGTGTTGACTGATGAGAAGAACCTTTTTGTTGCTTACTTGTGACACCACCACCCAGGGGCAGTGATGACACTGTGGCACTTTGACCCAGGGGTGCCACATTGATTCCATAGGTCAAGCTCACACGGACAGACAGTCTGGCGACAGGCACTACAGTTGCCAGCCTGCCTGTGGTCTCCAGGATGTTTTCCTGGTTTTCTGTGGCTTACAGTACCATAGCTACCTAATTGCCAGCCTGCGGTTTCCGGTATCACAAATACCTCTCTGTGGTTTCCATGATATTTCCTGCTGCAGTTTCCAGATCACAGATATCTGCCTGCAGACTCCAGTCGCTCTTGCTTTGCCCACCTGCTGTACCGACACCCATGGCCTGTGTGCCCACCCGAACCTTAGCTTGGAAGATCCACCTCACCTAGTGAGCGCTCTAACAATCTCAATCCTGAGGGTGCAGATACAGTTGAAATAGGGACATGCTGCCGACCTCCTGGCACAGCAGGACATATAATGTCCTTCTGGATCCTGGAAGGTTGAGAAGCATTGAACCATAATATGCATCCTCGCCAATCTGAAACCAACCACCAAAAAAACGACTTTAAGGCCTAAATATGGATGAAGTGCAATAGTACGGTATTTTATTAAGTGACAATGGTAAACAGGGGAGGAGTGGTATAAACACCAAAACCAAGCAGACAGGATAAAGGTAAAAAAACTCCACTAGACCAATTCATATTCACATACATAGCCTGCCCAAACTCAATATATAGGTATAAATATAAAGTGCATATACCTTAAATAGTTATAGATTAGTCCATATAATGATATAAAGTGCATATGGCAATAACCAATAACAACTAACCAGTCTGTAGACACTGGAAGTTCAATTGCATAGTGACACCCTTAAATAGCATTTATATAATCAGTGGGGTCACAATTACATCACATAAAATGTAAAATAGTTTTCAGTTGTGATTTATGTGATCTTTATGGTTTTTCAGGAAACGCATGAACGGAGGACAGCTTACTTGGAGTTATTTATGGTGGTTTCCCATTTACAGGTAGGTAACTGTAAAAGTGAATGTTATTTTTCTACACAGTATTATGTAACTGCTAAATAAACAGTAATTGAAAAAGGGTGAAAAACACGGGCAAATAGATTTTTTGCTATTATTTCTGTAATCACTGACATAGATAATGAGTTGGTCTCCTCTTGCTCATCCTCTCACTCAAGGTCTTTAATAGATTTTGGAAATCAAGTTCTAAAGTAATAAATAGTGTTAGATGGTTTCACATATGTGTCTCGCCGCATCAGGCGCCGAGTGTCAGATGCCACTGATGCTGCCGCTGCAGCGTCTTTTGTCTGCTGGATTGTCAGGTTTGGTCTGCCTGGAGGGGGAGAGACAGGGAAGGAGAGGAGGGAACGAGCGAGACATCCCGGAGCTGTCTGAGCATGTTCAGAATGAACTTCGATTCATCCTGGCCTCATTCATCAGGGACTGGATGTGGCCTCATAGCAGAAATGCGTCGTTTTGATGCATTGCACCAATCGGACGCATCAGGACTTTTCAAGCGGCGCCCAAACCACAACATTGAGGTCGGGGTGCTGCAGAGGCATGCACTCTCTGCATCAGGCGAAATCCTGATGCCACCTGATGTCACTGCATACTGCATCCATGTTAAATATAGGACACAGGCTGATCAGGAGGCATCAGGATTTCGCCTGACACAGATGCAACCTCCAAAAACGCAGATGTGAAAGCACCTTTAGATATACACTATTCATCCTTTAATTGATTATTACTGAATAAAGTCCCATTGACCTGATCACTTTATATACTGCCTATATTGTAGTGTAGACCAGTTCAATGATATCAGCCCGTGTCCATATGAACTGAATAATGGGCAGATGGTAAGGGGATAAAGTACATGTTCCTTTGGTAGGTGGGAGGAACGTTTGAGGAACGTCCTGTGTGAGGAACGTGCCGGCATACCAGGTAAGGAACATTGTGGACGGTAGCGCTCTCTCCACATTGGAGTAGTTAGGTGCAGTGTTGTGAGACGTCACTGTGTAACTACACATAGGGCTCTATCAAAATCCCTTCACATTTAAGACACCAAGATTTCCTTCCTCAGGGTCTCTGTCTTCATTGAACTGGATATACACCACCATATGGCAGTATACAAAGTCATCAGGGTGGTGGATTTTTATTCAAAACCCATGTGGTTTTTATAGTCAGTATACATATTCAAACACAACTAGGGAAGATTCTGTTGGCAGCAGATTATTCAGGATACTATCCAAGCATGTGACAACAGAGCTTCTTTATTCAGCAACAAACAGGAACAAATCTGATAAGCTTAATAGATCAGGAATAAAATATATATTATGTATCTCAGTTTCTGTGCAGCATATGCGGCTGCTTCTCCTCTCATACACAGACACAGGAAACTGGATACAGTCACATGCTCTTCCTGTGTGAGCCTTTGGGGGGTATTTTTTTTGTTCTAACTTACAGTCATATGAAAAAGTTTGGGCACCCCTCTTAATCTTACTCATTTTTATTTGTTTAAAATTGAGTTTTTGCAAGAGCTATTTCAGTGTGATATATGTAATAAATGATGGACCCAATAATATTTCAGGACTTAAATGAGATTTATTGCACTTACCAAAAATGTGAAATATGCATTATTTCAAAATTTGACAGGTGCAAAAGTATGGGCATCTCAACAGAAAAGTGACATTAATATTTAGTAGATCCATCTTTTGCAAAAACAACAGCCTCTAGTCGCTTCCTGTAGCTGTTAAAGAGTTCCTGGATCCTGGATGAAGGTATTTTTGACCATTTCTCTTTACAAAACAATTTCAGCTCAGTTAAGTTTGATGGTCGCCGAGCATGCACAGCCCGCTTCAAAACATCCCACAGATGTTCAATGATATTCAGGTCTGGGGACTGGGATGGCCATTCCAGAACATTGTAATTGTTCCTCTGCATGAATGCCTGAGTAGATTTGGAGCGGTGTTTTGGATCATTGTCTTGCTGAAAGATCCATCCCCGGCGTAACTTCAACTTTGACACTGATTCTTGAACATTATTCTCAAGAATCTGCTGATACTGAGTGGAATCCATGTGACCCTCAACTTTAACAAGATTCCCGGTGCTGTCATTGGCCACACAGCCCCAAAGCATGATGGACCCTACACCTAATTTGACAGTGGGTAGCAAGTGTTTTTCTTGGAATGCTGTGTTTTTGTGGCGCCATGCATAACGCCTTGTTGTATGAGCAAACAACTCAATCTTTGTTTCATCAGTCCACAGGACCTTCTTCCAAAATGAAACTGGCTTGTCCAAATGTGCTTTTGCATACCTCAGGCGACTCTGTTCGTGGCGTGCATGCAGAAACGGCTTCTTCCGCATCACTCTCCCATACAGCTTCTCCTTGTGCAGTGTGCGCTGTATTGCTGATCGATGCACAGTGACACCATCTGCAGCAAGATGATGCTGCAGGTCTTTGGAGGTGGTCTGTGGATTGTTCTTGACTGTTCTGACCATTCTTCTTCTCTGCCTTTCTGATATTTTTGTTGGCCTGCCACTTCTGGCTTTTACAAGAACTGTCCCTGTGGTCTTCCATTTCCTTACTATGTTCCTCACAGTGGACACTGACAGGTTAAATCTCTGAGACAACTTTTTGTATCCTTCCCCTGAACAATTATGTTGAACAATCTTTTTTTAAGATCTTTTGAGAGCTGTTTTTAGGAGCCCATGATGCCACTTTTCAGAGAAGATGCAAATAGGAGAACAACTTGCAAGTGGACACCTGAAACAGCTTTTCTCATGATTGGATACACCGGGCTATGAAGTACAAAGCTCAATGAGGTTACCAACCCAATTTAGTGTTTCAGTAAGTCAGTAAAAAGTAGTTAGGAGTAATCAAATCATGAAAATCAGAAGGGTGCCCATACTTTTGCACCTGTCAAATTTTGAAATAATGCATATTTCACATTTTTGGTTAGTGCAATAAACCTCATTTCAAACCTGAAATATTACTGTGTCCATCAGTTATTACATATATCACACTGAAATAGCTGTTGCAAAAACCCAAATTTAAACAAAAAAAATGAGTAAGATTAAGAGGGGTGCCCAAACTTTTTCAGATGACTGTAATCTACAACATACGGTATAAACCTAGCAACTCAACACTCATATACAGGAATGGAGTTGTCACATTAAAAATGTTTCAACAGTCCCTCTCAACAACTACTTAACATGTTAGTCCCATTGCGATTCTGAAGTCCACAAACTTGGCTCTTGATAATGGCTTTGTCAAACCATCAGCTATCATCTTCTCAGACTCGCAATAAACAAACTTGACTACACCACGTTCCACTAAGTCACGTAAGTGGTGATGTTTTACATCAATGTGTTTAGTCCATGCACTAATCTTCTTGCAAGTTTAATACATCCTTGGTTGTCCTCATAGATAACTGTTGGTTGAGCTAGTGGCTTGCTGAAATTTTCCAAAAGTTGTTTCAACCAAATTACTTCTTGACTTGCATAAACAGCAGACATATATTCTGCTTCTGTAGAAGGTAATGCGACTGACACTTGTTTTCTGCTGGACCAAGAAATTGAATTTTCTCCAAATTTGATCAAGTAATCACTTGTTGATTTCTGATCACTTGAATCTCCAGCCCTATCTGCTTCCACATAACCTCTGAGAGTGAGATCTCCTGATGCAGATATCTTAAGATTTAGCCTTTGAGATTCTTTACGATATTGTAGAATTCTCTTAAGCGGCCGTCACACGCTACCATTTTAAGCCCGATATCGTTTAAGCGATCTCCTTTTTGATCGCTTAAGCGATATCGTTTGGGCATCGTTGCATGTAATCAAGCGATTTTACAATGTAAAATCGCTTGATCGTGACATCGCAGATATGAGAGCAGGAGCTCATATCTAGCGATGAACAATGTAGCAATCTGCTTCATCGTGGTGTATGACACCACGATGAACGATCTCCCAGCCGCAGAGCCTATGCTGGGAGATGGTAACTATGGTACACGTCGGGTTACTAAGCGTCGCGCGGCGCCTAGTAACCCGATGTGTACCATAGTTACCAGCGATCTCGCTGGTCCACATCGCTGGTGAGTCTGTCTGTGTGACATCTCACCAGCGATGTGAGCGATATTGTTAGCGATCGCGCGTGCACGTGATCGCTTACAATATCGTTTAAGATATGGAAGCGTGTGACGGCCGCTTTAGTTGCATTCTAGTCTCTTTAGCGTGACTTGCTTACATGTCGGCAGAGAATTCTGTCTGTGGCTGTGATATCTGGACGAGTTGTGGTGTCTATGTACAAAAGCGCCCCATTGCTTGTCTGTAACTCTTGTTGCTGGGTTTTTCTCCTTCCAACTTTAAGTAGGATTCAGTAGGATTCATTGGAGTTGACACACCTTTGGCTTCTGACATCTCTTTTCAATTATGGTAGCTCCATTAGCTCCCATGTGTAGAGTTAGTGAAGGGACTCCATCTCTTTATTAGCGGCATTTATCCACTTCTGCTTCTCTTGGACAGGCAGTTTTTGCATCTCTTGCCATGACTATAGCTTGGGTTCAGGTAGTATTCTGACCATGTAAGAAAGACGTCTAGCTGGGATACATTTGTTTGGTCTTTCTGATCTCCTGACTGGAGGTTGACTTGGTTCTTCTGTTTCTTCCTTGGTGGCTTCAGAGCTTATCCAGACTTCAGTGTTTTCCTTTCGGTGTCTGGGTTTGGTGATTGAGATTCTTGTTTCTTGGGTTGGAAAACTGGTGTAACTTCATGGAATTTGAGGGATAAAGAGGGATAAAGAGTTTTCATCAATCACTGCATCTCTGCTGATTGTTACTGTTTTGGTCTCTGGGTGCAGGATTCTGTATCGCTTTGAGTTTCGTTATACCCCACCAGGGCTCCTTGCTTTGCATGTGATTTCTACTTGGAACGTTTTTCTTTGTGAACATACACAAATGTTTTGCTTCCAAATATCTTGAGGTGCTTCAGGTTGGGCTTCTCGCAGTTCCATAGCTCATATGGAGTTTTATTTGTGGCTTCACCTGGCAGTCTGTTTTAAAGATAGCAAGCTGTCATGATGGCTTCTCCCCGATATGTTGTAGGTAGATTTGCATTAAACAACATACTTCTTTCACTGTCACAGAGAGTGCGGCTCTTTCTCTCTCCAATGCCATTCCGTTCTGGATTGTATGGAATGGTCGTCTGGAACACGATTCCATTCTTTTTCAAAATGGTTTGCACTTTACCACTTGTATATTTAGTCCCATTATCTACACGCAGGGCTTTTGTCATTCCTCCAAATTTGTTAAACACTACAGCAAGATATTCTTCAAGTTTCTGTGGATCTTCATCCTCACTGTGAAGCAGGTAGGTGACTGTATATCTGGAGTAGTTATCAATAAATGTGAGAAAATATCTCTTCTTGCTTGGAGTTTGAACACTCATTGGACCGCAAACATCTGTATGTATCAAATCCAGTGGCTGTGCAGATCTAGTGGTGCTTACTTTAGGAAAGGATTTTCTGGACATTTTCCCTTTAAAACAGCTAGTGCACTTCATCATTTGACTACACTGGTTGATTTCAACACCATTTGCAAGTTGAGTTAACTTCCTTATTGCTTCTGGGTCTCTGTGCCCAAGACGTCTGTGCCTTCCATGGATACAGTTCTTATGCAGATCTTGTCTAGCACTGTACACTCTTTCTTTGGATTTTAGCTGATAAAATTCATTTAGTATTTTTCAGTCTGCAAGAGTGTGACCCTTCTTTGAAATAATGCAGCTGCTATCTTTAAAAGTAACTATATTCCCCTTTTGCGTGAGTGTTTTTACTGACAGAAGATTGCTTTCAAGGCTGGGAACATATAGAACATCCTGTACTGGGATCTTTCTGCTTTGTGCTGAGGGAACTGGATAGTGGAGATAGCCGCCTCCTACTCCCTCTGAAGTCATATAGTGACCATTAGCTAAGATGACCTTTTCTGACTTGCTTTCATCAAGGTCAGTGAAGAAATCCTTGTTATTTTTCATATGGATGTTTGCACCAGAATCTATATTCCATATATGCTTTGCAGATGGGCCTGTACTGGTATTAAATGCAGCTTCAACACATACAGAATCTTCCTTTACAGATGCTTTAACCCTTTGATGACTGCTCTGCTTTTTAATCTGACTCATTCTTGCTTTCCAAATTCTGCAGTTTGCTTTAAGGTGGCTAGGCTTTTTACAGACAAACCATTCACGAGATCCTCTTAGATTGCTCTTATTTTTAGGGAAGTCCTGTGTCCTTAATGCTGTTTCTGCTCTGGATTCATTACTGCTGCTTACATTCTGCGTTTTTCTCTTGAATTCATCCACAAGTTTGCCTTTAACATATTCTAGTGTGAGCTCATCATCTGGCCGTGCATCTAGTGCAGTGACAAGTGTGTCATAACTTTCTGGAAGACCATTTAATAGTAGAGCAGCAAAATTAAAGTCTTTAATTTCTTCTCCAATACCCCTGAGATGCTCCACAATCTCTAGGGTTTTTCTTATGTTGTCCTACATATTCTGTCCATCACTTAGCTTAAACTGGTACAAATTTCTCATGGGATGAAGCTTATTGCTAAGATTTGATCTTTCATGCACTTTCTGTAACTCATCTCACATCTTTTTTGCAGTTACACACTTGCATATATGCACAATCTGATCATCATCTACACTGAGGGAGATAGTGCTTTCTGTTTTCTGATCCTTCTTTAGCCAATCATCTGGTAATGGATGAGGCACTGTAAACTTAATGGGATTGCTGCTAGTGGACATCTATTTTGCTCCGTGCTGCTTTTGCTTTGGGCGTCTGTTGCTGTGTTACTCTGGGGTTCTGTGTCACTCTATGTCCATAACCTGTTGGCAGCAGATTATTCAGGATACTGTCCAAGTGTGTGACAACAGAACTTCTTTATTCAGCAAGAAACAGGAACAAATAACACTGGGGAACGCAATTTTTTAGGAGTTAGGTCAGACAACTGTTCTTAATTAATGTTTGGCTGCTGAATCTAGAAATGATCTCAGTTTTTCTCTATCACGTCAAGTTTTTGAACTATAGGATTTTTGTCTTCTCAAAAATATGTAAACTCCTGTACCCAAAAAGTGTTTTGTTTTTTTTAAATAGTACAAATATGAACAAAAAATGAAATATATAAGAAATAGGCATGACAAATATGTTTTTTAACACTACAAGTTGCCACGTAGCTCTATATGAGTCGAATTGTAATCAGATAACAAGTCTTATTACAGATATCAGTGCAATTGTGCTTCTCTGGCAGGTAGGTTGTGGAGGAAAAACTTGACGTGCTAGAAAAAAAACTGACTACATTTTTGGAATCAGCATGCCAATTTTAGTGTGAATCAGCTCAAAAACCTAACTCAACAGAAAATCTTTTTCAAATTGTTCCCCAGTGTAATAGATCAGGAATAAAACATATCTTATGTGTCTCAGTATCTGGCTACAGTCACATGCTCTTCCAGTGTGAGCCTTTGGGAGTTTTTTTTTTGTTCTAACTTTATCTACAACATACAAACCTAGCAACTAAACACTCATGTACAGAAATGGAGTTGTTGCATTAAACATATTCGGCTAGATTCCCATGCCAATGTCCTTACCAATGGGTATGTGCCCATTCTGCAGATTTGGTGCAGAAACGTCTGCACAAAATATGGATACTGTGGCAGAAAAAGGCACCAAAAACCCGTTGCGGATTTGGTGCGTTTTATTTGTGCAGGTTTGTGCCCTACATTTTTCTTAATGAAGTCAATGGCCGAAAGAGCTGAAAAACACAGGCAAAGCTGCACCAACAATTGACATGCTGCAGATTATTTTCTGCCCCATATCTGCAGGGAACAAATACTTCAGAATTCTCACTGAATTTGCTGGCGTCAGGGTAGGCATGCTGATTTTTGACAAATCTAAACCAAATCTGCACCAAAAAAAAGCATTAAAAAAATGTACCGTTTGCACATGGCCTGGTCCAGTACTGACATTTGATTCCCGTACAGCTATTCATTTATGGATTATAAATCTCCCCAACCTTCTGACAAACAATTGTTGTGCCAACATCACTTTCAGCTTTTGTGTCCCCCGTATTTCCTCATACATTGAAAGGTTACCAGCAGGACCCTCACTCTTCTTGGTATGCATTAGACCAGAGGTCTCCAACCTTAATCAACATTGAGAGCCACATCCAGCTCTGAGAGAGGGTAACATAGTTTTTTTTTTTTTTTTTTTTTTTTTTTTAAGGTTGAAGGAAGACTTTACGTCCATCTAGTTCAACCCATAGCCTAACATGTTGATCCAGAGGAAGGCAAAAAAAACCCCATGTGGCAACACTAATCTCCACATTGGGGGAAAAAATTCCTTCCTGACTCCAGATACGGCAATCAGACTAATTCCCTGGATCAACGCCCTATCAAAGAATCTAGTATATATAACCGGTAATATTATAGTTTTCAAGAAAGGCATCCAGGCCCTTCTTAAATGTTAGTAGTGACTCACTCATTACAACATCATGTGGCAGAGAGTTCCATAGTCTCACTGCTCTTACAGTAAAGAATCCGCGTCTGTGATTATGATTAAACCTTCTTCCCTCCAGACGTAGAGGATGCCCCCTTGTCCCAGTCTCAGGCCTAAGAGTAAAGAGATCATTAGAAAGGTCTCTGTACACGGTCACGAACCACATCCAGCTCCTGTCCCCCTTCACAGTAGTGACAACTAAAGCCCCCATTTACAGTATAATGACAGCCAATGCTATATAACCAGAAATCACGCCAAGGTAATATACTAAGATCCAGGGGTTACCTATTTACACCCATCTAGATGTGCACTTCGGTGTGGAGCTACTCACGAAAGTCATCATCTGGAGATCTGATCTTCATAGCTGTTTGTTAGAAGTAGTGCTAATGCAAAAAGCTGGGAGACAGCCATGCACACATTACGAGCCCATGAGTCACATGTGGCTCCCGAACTGCAGATTAGGGACCCCTGCATCAGACTTGTATTGCTTTGAAAAGTGTTATTTGTTTGCACTTGTCCCCTCTGAATTGTAAAGTGCTGTGGAATATGTTGGGGCTATGTGGAATATGTGAAATCAAAATTATTAGCGTTAGTTACTAACTAATGAATTAAGCTAAATCCTACACATTAACCATGCTTCAAAAATATTATTTGGAGACAATCTGCCCACAAAAAAATTTCTGTCCCATCTTAGAAGCACTGAGCCCACCTGTAGATGCATAATAAATCTGACAACATCTTAAAAGAATTTGTTACCAGGTTTTTCTACTACATTTTAGGGTACTTTCACATCTGCGCTTTTTAAAATCAGGCAAAATTCCATTATTTTTTTTAATTCCGGATTCGGCAACATTGCGTTACTGAGCAATGCATTTTGAATGGAGTTCCGAAAATGTGCTTTGACTTGCGGTTTCATCCAGATTCAGACAAATTTAGTACTTCTGGCTTGCTTTAAAACCACCTTTAACTACTGCAGAGGCTTATCCCTCTGGCTTCCTCTGGTGAATCTGGCTAAGGCTGTCTCAGATTGGCTGAGATTGATGCCTCTGGCTTCCTCTGGTTGAGACTTATCCCTGGCTGAGGCGTATCCCTCTGGTCTCCTCTGTCTGAGGTTGTCTGAGGCTTATCCCTTTGGCCTCCTCTAGCTGAGACTTATCCCTCTGGCCTCCTCTGTCTGAGGTTTGCTGAGGCTTATCCCTCTGGCTTCCTCTGGCTGAGGCTTATCCCTCTGGCCTCCTCTGGCTGAGGCTTATCCCTCTGGCCTCCTCTGGCTGAGGCTTATCCCTCTGGCCTCCTCTGGCTGAGGCTTATCCCTCTGGCCTCCTCTGGCTGAGGCTTATCCCTCTGGCCTCCTCTGGCTGAGGCTTATCCCTCTGGCCTCCTCTGGCTGAGGCTTATCCCTCTGGCCTCCTCTGGCTGAGGCTTATCCCTCTGGCCTCCTCTGGCTGAGGCTTATCCCTCTGGCCTCCTCTGGCTGAGGCTTATCCCTCTGGCCTCCTCTGGCTGAGGTTTATCCCTCTGGCCTCCTCTGGCTGAGGCTTATCCCTCTGGCCTCCTCTGGCTGAGGCTTATCCCTCTGGCCTCCTCTGGCTGAGGCTTATCCCTCTGGCCTCCTCTGGCTGAGGCTTATCCCTCTGGCCTCCTCTGGCTGAGGCTTATCCCTCTGGCTGAATCAGTTACAGGCATTCCCACCCAAGACAAGGCTGGCAGGCGTGGGCCCGGGCCTTTGATCCCTTGGACCCCGTCACAGTCGCGACCCCTGTAACCCCAGTTGTTACGCCCCTGCACAATCCATACCCAGTGTTGGAAGTCGTGGTTACATCTCTGGAGGACTACATTGTGCACTAAAGCCTTCTATATCCAGAATAATTCTTTCATGCACAGCCACTGTCCGTGCTCACAGGCCACAATATCTTTTTTGGCATCTCTACGTGTATAAATCCACTCCAGGATTTTTCCAACTCTGAATATTTAAGCACACTGAAGAAGGTCCAGGTTCGCAGCAGCAAAACGTTTATTTTTGTTCATAATTTGTCACAATAAAAATCACAGCAACAGATAAATGCTTCTGAGTGCTAAGTATCCCTGAGATATGGCAAAATTTTACGTTTATGGTTTAATACAAGATACAGATAAAGTAGAATGTAAAATTGTTATTCCCCAAGAAAGCCAGAGGATGGCAGTCGATACATAGGAAATGGTTTGTGTCATTCCCAGTGTATGTTTTGCCCTCCCAAGCTCCATTCATGTATAGTGTATTATTTTGCCAAATGTAAAAGGATAGTAATGTTTGTCTCCCCAGTTCCAGTTCCATGATGAAAACATTACATCTGTGACTGAGAGTATCCTGGAGCTCATTAACCATGTCAATACTGTAAGTACAACTAATCAACAAAAGGCGCCAAGCTCTGTTCAAAAACACAAACTGTTGAATATGTGCAGAATATAATGTTATACTTGACAACGTCCACACTTCACATGTATCATCTCATACCAGTGGTTCTTAACCTTGTTTGAGGTACCCAACCCACCAGTTTCATATGCACATTCACCGAACCCTTCTTTAGTGATAAATCTACATGTAGCCGTCGGGAGTGTGTTGACCTCCGTGGCGGAGGCTCCGCCGAAACCCAGAGACCGACATACCATACCCCTGGGGTTCGATCGAACCCCGGTTAAGAACCACTGTCTTATACATTTACTTAGATATACATGCTGTATATACTTGTATATGTATGATCTTTGTAAAATGTTGAGTAACTTTGCCATATACTTCAAAGCTGTACTTCTAATTCTGTTTATATGTTTGTGTGCATAGTATGGTAGTATGATTTCAAAAATACTTGTTAACTTTCCACAAATGTCCCTGAAACTCCTAGAAAAGTCTCCAGAGTTCTATATTTTTAAAGAGGACCTGTCATCGGGCAGGGCTGCCACTAGGAATTTTAGGACCTCTTACTGGAAAAATGTGGGGGCTCCCTGAGACTCCACCCAGGCTCCACCTCTTCCCAGGCTCCGCCTCCACCCAAACATACATACACATATATATAATATATAATATATATATATATATATATACACACACACAATTCACCCAATTGGGACTGCTTTGAGCTGAATATACAATAGAAAATACACAATAGACTGTTGCTGGCTGTGTACACAGTGGAGACTGCTGTTAGCTGTATACACAATAGCGACTGTTGCTAGCAGTATACACAATAGAGACTGCTGCTGGCTGTATACACAATCTACACTGCTGGCAGCTGTATACGCATTTGAGAGTGCTGCTGGTTATATACACAATAGAGACTGCTGCTGGCTGCATATACAATAGACTGCTGCTGGCTGTATACACAATCTAGACTGCTGGTAGCTGTATACACATTGGAGACTGCTGCTGGCTGTATACACAAAAAGCGACGGTTGCTAGCAGTATACACAATGGAGACTGCTGCTAGCTGTATACACAATCTAGACTGCTGGTACCTATATACACAATGGAGACTTCTGCTAGCTGTATACACAATAGAGACTGCTGCTGGCTGTATAACAAGAAGTTGGCTGTATACAAGATGCTGCTGGCTGTATACACAATTGAGACTGCTGCTGCTGTATACACAATCTAGACTGATGCTGGCTGTATACACAATAGAGATGCTGCTGGCTGTATATACAATAGATGCTGCTGTATAACAATAGACTGTGTTGGCTGTATACACAATAGAGACTGCTGTGGCTGTATACACAATAGAGACTGCTGTTGGCTGTATACACAAAAGACTGCTGTGGCTGTATACACAATAGAGACTGCTGCTGGCTGTATCACAATAAAGACTGCTGCTGGCTGTATTACACAATCTAGACTGATGCTGGCTGTATACACAAAGACTCTGCTGCTGTATACATGAGATGCTGCTGGCTGTATACACAATAAGAGACTGCTGTCTGGCTGTATACACAATAAGACTGCTGTTGCTGTATACACATGAGAGACTGCTGCTGGCTGTATACACAATGAGACTGCTGCTGGCTGTATGACACAATAGAGACTGCTGCTAGCTGTATACACAATGGAGACTGCTGCTGGCTGTATACACAATGGAGACTGCTGCTGGCTGTATCACAATGTGTACTGCTGCTGCTGTATACACAATGAAGAGACTTGCTGCTTGCTAGTATACACAATGAGACTGCTGCTAGCTGTATACACAATAGAGATCTGCTTCTAGCTGTATACACAATAATGAAAAACTGCTGCTAGCTATATACACAATCTAGACTGCTGGTAGCAGTATACACATTTGAGATTGCTGCTACCTGTATACACAATAAAAACTGCTGCTGGCTGTATACATCTTTAATGTGTGGGCCATATACACATTAAAGATTTCCTGCTTTATAAATTGCATACACAGCACTATACTGTACATGCAGGTTCACACTATATACATACAGTATATAGACACACTTATACAGCATGTAATGTGGACGTGTATCTACAGTATAGTGCTGTGTACAGACACACTGATGGTCCAAAAGACACAGACAGACACTAGACCCACAGATACACATACCATACTACCACAGAACCTGTGATTGTCACATGGAGGGAGGAGTCAGGGGTCACATGATCAGCTCAGGGAGTGATCAAGAACATTATGAAGTTGGTGGGAGGACCCGCAATCTGCACCTGTAAATCCTGATTGGTCTGAGTGGGGCTCTGCTTAAGGAAGTAGCCCCGCCCCCTGCACATTCATGCCCCACCCCCTGCACATCCATGCTCCCACCCACTGCTTGCCATGGCTTACCGGGCCCCTCTATATATATACACAACATATATATATATATATATATATATATATATATACACAGTATAATATATAGTAAAATTGGAGAATTAATGAACGGCGCTCACCCAAGGCAATTTTCAGCTTCAAAATTTATAGCAGGAATTCATGTGAACATGTGCAGGGAGGGAGGACGGACAACGATCCACCGTTTTGTATCTGGATAGCTACTTCTGCGGATCTAATATATAGAGTTGAGTGTGTGTATTTATGTATGTATCAAGCCCCACCCACTCCACATACCCATGCCCACATCACATAACCACACTCACGCTGACTCCACAAAGATGAGTGTATGCATCAAGCCATGCCCACTCTACATGACCACACCCACTCTGCATGGCCACCCCCACTCCACATGGCCACACCCACAAAGATGCCCCACCCACTTCACAGCACAGCTTCACAATGCCATACCCACTCCATAGCTCCACCTCTCCACATAGCCCCACCCTCTTTCATAGTGCTATCTCCTTTATTACCCTGCCCTGTTATTGTGATGTCACTTTAGAATGTAGAATGTTAGCTTATAAAAGTCAGTGTCATGTTGCTGCCTGATCATTCTTGTGTGTCCTACAGACACTAATGACCCATAAGAAAAAGAACCCATTTTTCTCATGGTCAACTTTACGTGGCCTGTTCAAGAAATTAACTGCCAAAAATCTGTTCATCTTTCCATCAGAAGGCAAAACCAAGAATGTAATTTATCAAAAGGCTCTTGAATAAGTTGCAAATAAAATACTATACCCTGCCCCCTCCACATAGCCACACCCCTTCACAAGCCCCACCCCTCCATGTATATATGTCCACTAAAGAATTCACACTGTTGCATCTACAGTCAGAAAATTTTGCACACACCACATTTGACTCAGGGTTTGTGAGGGGAACAGATTTGGGGGGCAGGTTTGGTGGGTGGCGGTGCAGGTTTGGGGGTGCAGGTGCAGCAGGGTCATTTTTGGCGGACGGGTTTGGAGGGGTGCTGGTTGAGGGGGACAAGGGAGGGTCATTTTTTAGAGAGGGTGGGGGTGCAGGTTAGGAGAGGGGTGCAAGGGGGCAGGTTTTGGGGTAGGGGAAGTTTTGGGGTGGGGGTGTGGGCGGTGAGGGGTAGGTTTGGGGGAGCGTGGGTGGATGGGGCAGGTTGGGGGGGTGGTGTGAGGGGCAGGGTTGATGAGTATGGTGGACATACACACACACACTCAGCTTATAACAAGTTAGTTACTATGCCTGAGCAATGCTGGGCTCTACAGCTAATATATAATATATATATAATGCTGAGTGTATGTATGTCATTAGCGACGCCCACTCAACATAATCATGCCCAATTAATGTAGCCACACCCACTCACATAGTCCCACCCACTTCACAGCTTGCGTCTTCACATAACCCCACCCCAAGGGACTATGTGGAGGGGTGGAGATATGATGAGGTAGTGCTGCGCTATGAAAGGGGCAGGCTACAGGGAGAGGTGAGGCTATGTTTAGGGCTGGAGCTATAAAGTGGTGGAGCTAATGGGAGTCACTCACGGCACTCACCGAGTTAATAATGCTCCTTTTATTCAACCATGACAGTTGACATCAGTGTGGAGAGAGGGAGTGAGGAGTTGGCAGATGATGGCACGCCACTTCGCAGGGTCTCCGCTTCAATGGGTCCTATTCACCCGTGAGTGCCGTCTTTTACCACTATCAATGGCTACAAAGTTGTTTCTACTTACATGGCATGCAACATCGGTCCCATAAGTTAACCTATAGGTTCATATAGGCAGGACCTGGCCGGTCCAAGACAATTATATATAGCATTTGTGTCCAGTTGTTAACTCTTCAGTTCACACTATTTCCATATATGGGCAATATTACCATATATGAATATTACAATCATATTTGAGCATTACGCCCAGGCAACGCCAGGCTCTACAACTAATATATATATATATATATCTTATATATAAAACCCGAAGGCCACTTCCGGTCTATCCGCTCAACTTCCGTGACGGCCTGCGCCCTGTGACAAAGACCGGAATCGAAGTAGCAGACCCACGAGCGGTGAGCGCAGCGCTCACCGCGAGCCGCTGTCAAAATGGCACAGCGCCTCGCGGTGGGTGCTAAAGCGCCACCACTCGCCGTTATCCCGCCACCGGCCCTGCACACAGCCCCGTGTGCGCCCACCCACATCCGGCCCACAGCCCCCGCTGCCCCATCACCCCCCTGACTGTCACCATAGCCATCCTCCACTGCCTTCCCCCCGCTGCCCCATCAGCCCCCTGCCTGTCACCATAGCCGCCCTCCACTGTCCGGTCACCCCCAGCCTATCACCACTGCCCCTCCGCTCCCCGATCGCCCCCCTCCACTCTCCGGTCACCCCCCGCCTCTCAGCACAGACCCCCTCCACTGTCCGGTCACCCCCCCCACCTTACCACAGCTCCCTCCAGCCACCCGCCATCTCTCTTCATCCTGCTTGAGGACCTTTGATGACGTCACGATGATGGGTGGAGTCACAGATCACATGACCGTGACGTCATCAAAGGTCCTGTCCCGATCTAACCTCCTCTGCCTATTCATCCCCCTGCGCTGCACACTGACCCACGATCTGCTCCCTCACCCCCCGCTCTGCCCACTGACCCCCACTCTGACCCTGACCCTGCTCTGCCCACCCACCCCCACTCTGACCACTGACCCACACTCTGACCCTGACCCTGCCCACCCACCCCCACTCTGACCACTGACCCACACTCTGCCCCTGACCCTGCCCACTCACCCCCACTCTGACCACTGACCCTCACTCTGCCCACTCACCCCCCAACTCTGCCCACTCACCCCCCAACTCTGCCCCCCTCACCCCCTCTCTGCCCCCCTCACCTCCACTCTGCACACTGACCCCCACTCTGTCCCTGCTCTGCCCACTGACCCCCACTCTGACCACTGACCCACACTCTGACCACTGACCCTGCCCACCCACCCCCACTCTGACCACTGACCCACACTCTGCCCCTGACCCTGCCCACTCACCCCCACTCTGACCACTGACCCTCACTCTGCCCACTCACCCCCCAACTCTGCCCACTCACCCCCCAACTCTGCCCCCCTCACCCCCTCTCTGCCCCCCTCACCCCCACTCTGCACACTGACCCCCACTCTGTCCCTGCTCTGCCCACTGACCCCCACTCTGACCACTGACCCCCACTCTGACCACTGACCCCCAAACTCTGCCCACTCACCCCCCCTACTCTTCCCCCTGAACCCCTCTCTGCCCCCTCACCCCCACTCTGCACACTGACCCTCTCTCTGCCCCTGACCCTGCTCTGCCCACTCACCCCCACTCTGACCACTGACCCCCACTCTGACCACTCACCCCCAAACTCTGCCCACTCACCCCCTCTCTGCCCCCTCACCCTGCTCTGCCCACTCATCCTGCTCTGCCCACTCACCCCCACTCTCTGCCCACTCACCCCCTCTCTGCCCACTCACCCCCTCTCTGCCCACTCACCCCCACTATGCCCACTGACCATGCTGTGCCCACTCACCCTGCTCGGCCCATTGACCCCTCACACTGGCCACTCATCCTGCTCTGCCCACTCACCCCTCACTGCCCACTGACCCCTCACACTGACCCTGCTCTGCCCACTGACCATCCTCTCCCCACTGACCCCTCACTGACCCTGCTCTGCCCACTCGCCCTGCTCAGCCCACTGACCCCTCACACTGCCCACTGACCCTCCTCTGCCCACTGAACATGCTCTGCCCACTGACCCCTCAATGCCCACTCACCCTGCTCTGCCCACTGACCCCTCACATGCCCCACTGACCCTGCTCTGCCCTCTCACCCCTCACACTGACCCTGCTCTGCCCACTGACCCCTCACACTGCCCACTGACCCCTCACACTGCCCACTGACCCCTCACACTGCCCACTGAACATGCTATGCCCACTTACCCCTCACACTGCCCACTGACCATGCTTTGCCCACTGACCCCTCACACTGCCTACTGACCCTGCTCTGCTCATTTACTCCCGCTCTGCCCACTCACCCCCGCTCTGCCCACTCGCCCCTGCTTTTACCACTCACCCTGCCCTGCCCACTGACCAACCTCTGTTCACTCACCCCCCGCTCTGCCCTTTCACCATGCCCACTGACCCCTGCTCTGCCAACTGACCCTTCTCTGCCCACTCAGTGCCCACTGACCCCTGCTCTGCCCACTGACTGTGCCCAATAACCCTTGCTATGCCCACTAAACCCTGCTCTGCCCACTCACCCCCGCTCTGCCCGCTGACCCCTGCTCTGCTCACTGACTGTGCCCACTCACCCCTGCTCTGCCCACTGACCCCTGCTCTGCCCAATCACTCTGCCCACTAACCCCTGCTCTGACCACTGACCCCCGCTATTACCCTGCTCTGACCACTGACGCCCCAATCCTGCTCACTGACCCTGCTCTGCCCATTCACCCACCACTCTGCCCACTCACCCCCGCTCTGCCCACTGACCTTGCTCTGCCTACTTACCCCCCCCTCTGGCTACTGACCATGCCCACTGACCCCAGCTCTGCCCACAGACCCCAGCTCTGCCTACTGACCCTGCTCTGACTACTGATTATGCCCACTGACCCCTGCTCTGCCCAATGACTCTGCCCACTAACCCATGCTCTTCCCACTCATCCCCCACTCTGCCCACTGACCCCGCTTTGCCCACTCACCCCCAGCAGATCGGTTTCCCAGCCAACGACAGGTCCTGTCCTGCCACCTACAAGATGGGTGGAGCGAGCCGCCGCAGGGTAAGTATCCTCACTGAGGTTTTTTTTATTTTTATTATCACCATGAAGGAGCGGGGGAGGGGGGTGTGCAGCCCCAGAGGGAGGGGGGCCGCAGAGACTGGAGGCCCAGAGGGACGGGTGCCGCGCGGAGTGGAGGGGGTCAGGAGGAGCGCCTCCATCCTGCCCCCCCCATCCATCCTGCCCCCCCCTATCCATCCTGCCCCCCCTATCCATCCTGCCCCCCCCATCCATCCTGCCCCCCCCAACACCATCCTGACACCCCCAACACCATCCTGACACCCCCAACACCATCCTGACACCCCCAACACCATCCTGCCCCCCCGACTCCATCCCGCACCCCCACCACCATTCTCACCCCCCGCCAACATCCTGCCCCGCCGCCTACATCCTCCCCCCTCCCCCACCACCATCCTGCCCTGCCGTCTCCATCCTGTCCCCCCTTCCCGCTACATCCTGACCCGCTCGCTCCATCCTGCCCCACTCGCTCCATTCTGCCCCCCCAACACAATCCTGCCCCCCCTCCCCTCCTCAGCTGATCGCTTGCCCAGGCAACTACAGGTCCTAAAGGCCTGTAGGACCTACAAGGCGGAGGTGGAGCGAGCCGCCGGACAGGTGAGTATCCTCACTGAGGATTTTTTTATTTTTACTGTGGATGACCGGGGGCCAGGAGGAGTGGGGGACCGCGGTCACCGCAGTATTGCCATATACCATAGTGCTGCTATACATGTGCTATAATGTACTGCCATATACCATAGTGCTGCTATACATTTACTATAATCTACCGCCATATACTATAGTGCTGCTATACATGTACTATAATCTACCGCCATATACTATAGTGCTGCTATACATGTACTGTAATGTACCGCCATATACCATAGTGCTGCTATACATGTGCTCTAATTACCACCATATACCATCGTACTGCTATATATATATATCTTATATATAAAACCCGAAGGCCACTTCCCGCCAATCCGCTCAACTTCCGTGATGGCCTGCGTCCTGTGTCAAAGACCGGAACCGGAAGTACCAGACTCACGAGCGGTGAGCGCATAGCGCTCACCGTGAGCCGCTGTCAAAATGGCACAGCGCCTCGCGGTGGGCGCTAAAGCGCCACCACTCCCCCTTATCCCGCCACCGTCCCTGCACAGAGCCCCGTCTGCGCCCACCCACATCCGGCCCACAGCCCTGCAGCTCACCGCCCACTCTCCATCAGGGACCACCATCCCGCCACTGGCTCCGCACACAGCCTGGTGTGTGTCCACCAACATGCGGGAACCGGCCCGGACCGGCCCACACTCCGGTGTGTGGCCTCCGCCGGCACCGCTCCCAGTCCTGCCGCTCTCTTCACACACCCGGTGACTCTCCTCCATCACGGAGCTAGCCCCGCCCGCACTCCGGGGCCGGCCTCCGGAACCGCCGACAGCCCAGTGAGTGTTCAGCCCTCCAGCCTCCGCTCTCCTCTGCCCCCCCAGCCTCCGCTCTCCTCTGCCCCCCCAGCCTCCGCTCTCCTCTGCCCCCCCAGCCTCCGCTCTCCTCTGCCCCCCAGCCTCCGCCCCCTCCCTCCTCTGACCCCTCCCTCCTCTAACCCCTCCAGTTTCTGCCTCCTCCGTCCTCTGCCTCCTCCCTCCTCTGCCCCCTCCAGCCTCTGCCCCCTCCAGCCTGTGCTGCACTCACTGCTGACCACTGAGCCACCGCACTTTCTGCTGACCACTCAGCCACTGCACTCTCTGCTGACCACTCAGCCACTGCACTCTCTGCTGACCACTGAGCCACCCCACTCACTGCTGACCACTGAGCCACCCCACTCACTGCTGACCACTGAGCCCCCCCACTCACTGCTGACCACTGAGCCACCCCACTCACTGCTGACCACTGAGCCACCCCACTCACTGCTGACCACTGAGCCAGCCCACTCACTGCTGACCACTGAGCCAGCCCACTCACTGCTGACCACTGAGCCACCCCACTCACTGCTGACCACTGAGCCACCCCACTCACTGCTGACCACTGAGCCACCCCACTCACTGCTGACCACTGAGCCACCCCACTCACTGCTGACCACTGAGCCACCCCACTCACTGCTGACCACTGAGCCACCCCACTCACTGCTGACCACTGAGCCACTGCACTCACTGCTGACCACTGAGCCACCGTATACTCTGCTAACCACTGAGCCGCCTGTATACACACAATTAATTTCACAGCACTCCGCTATTACTAAATAAACTCTATATAGATTCTAGACTACCCGATTCTTTAGAATCGGGCCACCATCTAGTATATATATATATTAGTTCAAATGGAGAAAAAAGCAGGCGGCACTCACCATTTAAGCAGTGATGTATCTTTTATTTCAAAATGTCAGTGGGCAAAGTTCATCCATGCTGAGGTGTGGGGAGAGGGAGTGGAGGAAGACGGACGTCGGCAAGCCGTTTCGCTGTGACTACAGCTTCAACGGGTCCAAGTGGCGTCTGACGTCATTTCACTCTTAGGGTGCTTTCACATCTGCGTTTTTCGTAATTCGCGGCAGATGCGGTGAAAAAACCGCATCTGCCGCGTTTGCCGCATAACGGTTCCACTTGCGGCACGGTTGCGGTTTTTTCCATAGGAAGTATAGGGGGACTTGCGGCAGATGCAGCAAGTGCGGTTTTGCACTTGCGGCAGGTGCGGCAGCGAAAAAAAACGCGGCTGACCGCGGTTTTTTTCGCTGCCGCACCTGCCGCAAGTGCAAAACCGCACTTGCCGCATCTGCCGCAAGTCCCCCTATACTTCCTATGGAAAAAACCGCAACCGTGCCGCAAGTGGAACCGTTATGCGGCAAACGCGGCAGATGCGGTTTTTTCACCGCATCTGCCGCGAATTACGAAAAACGCAGATGTGAAAGGGCCCTTACATAGGGAAATGTTGTTAAATGTCGACACCCACAAATACAAAGTGCAATTAAAAACACAGACAATGAGGGCCACTTTACACACACCAACTTATCTGTCTAACTTCTGAACAACTTACTGGTTGTAGTGAATTCATGGATACATTATACCATTTGTACACAGCCACAAAATGGAGCAATGTGTCCATGATTTTACTGCAACCAGTAAGTTGTTCAGAAGTTGGTGTGTGTAAAGCGGCCCTGACTCATAATGTTCTGATTCCAACATCAAACCATAACACATATATACTCAGCTTATATATATATATATATATAAAACAGGAAAAATTACAGCCACAGAGAGCTGCTAACTTATAAAAGGTGTAGAAATTTGAGACATTTTAGTGTCAAATAGATTAAAACCGGATAAAAATCCAAAAACATGGTTAGATTTAAAACAACCAGTGGGGAATTTTCAATGTAAAAACTGCAACCTCTGCAAACAGCATATAACAAAAAATCCTATTGAATTTGGAGGATTAAAACATGAAGTAAAATCTTATACTTCGTGCAAAACTTCATGGATTGTCTGTGATTTTCTACCCTTGCGGCAGATTTTACATAGGCAAAACCATAAGACCATTAATAACACGTTTTAAGGAACATTGCAAATCTATTAGTACTGGCATAGGGTGCACTAGATTCTTTTCACATGTACGAAAACAACACAGAGGGGATGCCAATGTTCTGAAATTTGCAGGAATTGAACATGTCAAACCCTCTTTTATGGCCACTTTACACTTCCCGTGGTTCGTGCATTGGCCCCGATATCGTTCGTGCGTTGTATGGTGTTCAATTCGATGCAAGAACGATGCCAAAACAATATCGGGGAAGAAATGATCAGGCTCTCCAACTGCCCGATATTGGATGGACGATATGGCAGGATCGTTCTGTGTGACAGCCCAACACCGACTTGAAGAGCAACTTCTCCTATTCACTCCCATGTTAAATGGTCGTTAGAGTATACATCGAATTTTATTGAAGAAACCTCCCATTGGCCATGTTCACACACACGCGTTTTTTTGACCATCTCTGCGTTTTTGGGCTGTTAAAAAAAACGCAGGTGCGTTAACGCAGGGTACATTTGTGCGTAGCTGCGTTTTTCAGCTCCATTTGCGTTTTTTACCCCTAGTCCAAAAAACGCTGCATGCAGCATTTTTGGGTGCTGTAAAAAAACGCATGTGCGTTTTTCCAAAAACGCATGCGTTTTTTTAACATGGGGCCCTATGGGAAACGCATACAAAAACGCATGGTACATTAGTACCTTTTAGTGCCATTCAAAAACGCATGCGTTTCCCATAGGGGCCCATGTTAAAAAAACGCATGCGTTTTTGAAAAAACGCACATGCGTTTTTTAACATGGAGGCCCTATGGGAAACACATGTGTTTTTAAAAGGCACATTTATGCACCCTGCGTTAACGCTTGCGTTTTTGCCTGCGTTTTTGGTGAAAAAATGACTAAGTCCAAAAACGTGGCAAATCCTTTCAGACACACAAGGGACATTTTTTTAGCACTCTTAAAAAAACGCAAGTGCTTTTAAGAGTGCTAAAAAAAACGCAAATTGTGTGTGAACATAGCCAATGATAACAGTATAATCTTCAAAATTAAAAAAAAACTGTTCCAAATTATTAGGCACGGTAGAGTTTCTAAACATTTGATATGTTTGAAAGAACTGAAAATGCTGATTTGTTGAATTTGCAGCATTAAGAGGTCACTTTCACTGAAATAAAAAGCTATTTAACTCCAAAACATCCTAGGGATGCTTCATCAAGGTTGGAATTGGGCAGGTTAATCTTTGCGAAGGACATTTGAATCAAGCTGCGTAAAAGGTTATCCTTGAAAAACACTTGCTTCCTTCTGCTCAGGCAATGTTCCACAACTCTGAGGACTGATTTTTCCAGCAGGACAATGCCCCATACCACACAGCTAGGTCAATCAATGTGTGGATGAAGGAGCACCACATCAAGACCCTGTCATGGCCAGCCCAATCTCCAGATCTGAACCCCATTGAAAACCTCTGGAATGTAATCAAGAGGAAGATGGATAGTCACATGGCATCAAAGAACTGCTTACATTTTTGTGCCAGGAGTAGTATAAGGTCACCCAAAAGCAGCGTGAAAGACTAGAGGAAAGCATGCCAAAATGCATGAAAGCATCATGCTTATTCCACCACATATTGATTTCTGAACTCATCCTGAGTTAAAACATTAGTATTGTTGATTCTTTGCATTATTTGAGGTCTGAAAGCACTGTTTCTTTATTATTATGATGATTTCTCATGCGCTAGAAATAAATACAACATTTTTAGTTTTCAATTTCAGAGAAATATTGATAGTAGTTTATAGAATAAAAGTACAATGTTCATTTTACTCAAAAATATACCTATAAAAAACAAAAATCACAGAATCTGAACATTTTGCAGTTGTCTCTTAATTTTTGACAGAGCTGTATAGGGCTGGGCATTAATTAAGGCATAAACGGAAAGTGAAAGAAGAATGTAGGCAGAGGTGCCGTGCAGGAGGGAGCTGAATGAGAATGGGCCCAGGCTACAGTGCAAGCTGAAGGAAGCAAAGTGAGGGACAAGTGGGAAACCCACGCAGCAAGCGGAGCCAACCGTGTGAACGATGGTGAGGTAGTCCAATGACAGGGCTAGCCAGAGAGAGCCTTCCAGGCTGAAGACCACAGACCCCAACAAGCATAGCTGTGCAACAAACTAGCATACACAGAATACAAAATGGAAGTGAACAGACAGAACACATAAACAAATACAATGAGCATAGGTTCAGATGGGGAACTGAAAGTGCACAAATTAAGAGATCGATGTGTCTTGTAAGGCTAGGGCCACACTTCCGTCATACATCCAGTAACTGGATCCAGTTTTTGACATGGTGAAATCTTGAAAACCGGATCTGTTAACGCACCCATAGACTCCAAAAAACTATGCCAAAATGCAATCCGTTTAACGGATTGTTTTTCTTCCAAATCCAGTAAAAACATTGTCTGAACATTTTCTGGTGCATTTTAAAACACGCATGCTTTTTTTTAACATAGGCCCCTATGGGAATCGCATGTGTTATGACTCAAAGCGGTTCTGCAGTCGCGGGCGTTTTCCTCTCCTTGTCACGGAACCGCGCCTGCGGCTGTGGGGCCCGGTGGTCCAGATCAATGGGGGGATGGCTGAACAGATAAGGGGTTAAATCTTGTCGTGACGCCACCTGCGGGAATTCCGGTGATTTCACGGCGCTGCTAGGCCTCCAGGGGATGTAATACAGCAAGATGGGAAGCTCCCCACAGGACGAGCGGGAGTCCCCGGAGCCAGGAGCTGCACAAGATGTTGGGAGGCAGCTTAGTAGTCCTGCGTGTTAGGCTTCGTAATCAAACGCAGACACATCAAAGTCTTTTGGGTACCTTTACTGGTGGAAAGAGGTACACTCGGACCGGGTGATGAGGTTGCCACTCCTGGAGTTTCACAGCAAGCAGTGTGTAGGCTTCCTTTCTCTGTAGTTCTAGTGAGGTCGGGTGGATATGGAATCCTGCCGACGGGTTGTGCTTCAGTGGAATTTGCTTCACCTGGGTAACTGCACTGAGGGCACTGTTAAAAGGTTAAGCCGGATCAATGCTCTTCCCTGGGCTCTCGTCGGTAGGTGCTTCAGGTGAACAGGGGGCTAAACTCCCTGTTAGAAGTGCTGGTTCTCTGTGGTGGCGTAGTAGCTCTCACAGCTCGGTCCAGTAACCGGTTGGTGAGGGAGAGTTAGGGTAACTCTGATATCCCTGAGAGGTGCTTTCTCCTTTCCTATGACCCCAATTGCAAGGGTCTCTCACTGGTTAGGTGTGCTGGTCTGGGCCTGGTATAGCTCCAGAACCGTGGTTGCACACTTCCTGCAGCTCTTCTAGCGTCTGCATACCTGCTGTTTCTCCCTCCAGGGCCCTATTTATAGGGGAAACTGGCTCAAGTGACCAGTGGAGCTCCCCCTAGAGGCTATGGGGTGAAACAGGGTGTCTAAAGGTGTTGTAGGTGTTTTGTTTGTGAGTGATGCTTGCTGCTTCTGCTCCATTTGTGTACCAAGGGTTCTGTGGTGCCCAACAGGGTGACAGGGTGCCACATTAACGACTGGTACATATATGTACCATGCGTTAACGCAAGCGTTAATTGAGGCAAAAATGACAGGAAAATGGCAACTTCAAAAACTGGATCCATTAATGCATCCAGTAAATGGATGCAACCTCTCAAGTGTGACCCTAGCCTAATGGTAGGTTTGCATGTTAGGATATCCTGAACGATATCCTTGAAACGTCAAGATTTGTGATCGTTGAAAAGTTATCGTTCGGGCGTTGTTGCGTGTAAAAGAACGATATAGGATGAAAAGATCGTTGGATCGTTCATTCTAGATTTGAGATCCTGACCTCAAATCTATCGTTCGTCGTCAATTAACGCTGCTTCAGGAAGCAGCATCGTTCAGTGTGACACTCTTTGAACGATATCATTCAAAAAGCTCCTATTCGTGCCGTTTTATTACATCGCTCACTCCTTCCTCTCATATTTGACAGTTGCGCTGCCGCATAGAATATCGTAAACGATATCCTTTTGTGTGACAGCGCACTAACGAGTCGGAATGATCACGGTCACGTGATCGTTCCAAGGATATCGTTTACGATATCCTAGCGTGTATACCCACCATAAGAGAGCTAGCAGATTATCAGATAATTATCAACCTTCTTATGGTGGGTTTACACACACCAATTTATCTGTTCAATATCTGAACAGATCTCTGGTTCCAGTGAAATCATGGACACATTGTATCATTTGTACACAGCCACGTGCATAAAAGTGTGACCAGAATCAACAGGGATGATACTTACACCCTCAAACATTTACATATATTGCACTCAGTCATTCTGATATGCTATTTTATTTATATATTCTCCCTAGATATTTCAGGCTTTGAAGACACAGATAGTGTTGGTGGGTCTCGAAATCTGGTCCAATGGGAACCTTATTAACACAGAAAGAAATTCAGCTAATGAGATCCTTTCTGATTTCTTGAAGTGGAAAAATACATTCTTGGATAAACGGATAACATACGATGCTATTGGACTGTGTTTGTAAGTCAGAAGAAGAGGAATTGCTGTGTTAACAAAAAATAATACAAGTGGTTTCTCCAAATACAGTGCAAAATGCCATGAAACCTCAGTGGCTGCTACTACTAAATTCAGCTGCAGATCTTTTAAAGTAATTTCAGGGCTTTTGACCACCTGTCTAGTAAGGAAACTGGTGGCAATGGGTGACAGCCTCCTCTATCTCCCTCGTTCATTGCTCTGCATTGTTCATACAATTTTCAACCTTGTAACTATCATCTAGGAGAATTTAATACCTTTGTATAAGCACGCGCTGCCTACATACCCACTGTTTATCATAGTTACCAGCGATGTGGAGGTGGCTCCCTGGTCGCTGGGGAGATCTGCCTGTTTGACAGCTCCCCAGCGACCAGGTAACGACGCACCAACGATCCCTACAGGATCGTTATCGTTGTCGGGATCGTTGGTGCGTCATCGTGTGTGACGGGAGCTTTAATTTCAACTCTGTTGTGCTAGTTTGATCTCTTGTATCTGTGCTCTGGGGATTGATCTTTGCTGCCTGACCTTGGTGTTTTGCCATCCTTTTGTCTTTTCCCTTTGTTCTGATCTGCTCCTCTCCGGGTAACAGACCTCAAACTGTGACTTTACTACACCTTATGCCCACTTTACACGCGGCAACAGGAAGATAGAAAACGGCGGGTGTCGGAGACAATTGTACCTTTTACCTTCAAAACACCTTGAAGTGGCTGCGTGTAATTCAGGTATCTGCAAGGTGTTTTGAAGGTAAAAGGTACAATTGTCTCTGACACCTGCCGTTTTCTATCTTCCTGTTGCCGCGTGTAAAGGGTCATTAGAGCTGCCCGTAAGCAGGGAGGACGCTGGTAACTATGATAAACACCGAGTATCTAGGCAGCGTGCGCTGCCTAGATACCCCGTATTTACCATGGTTACCAGCCTGTGAGATCGCTGATCGCTGGTCTCTCGCTGTCACACACAGCGATGCGTGCTGACCAGCGAGAGACCAATGATCAAAAAATGACCCAGAGCACTTTGTAACGATCAGCGATCTCACAGCAGGGGCCTGATCGCTGCTAAGTGTCACACTTGGCGAGATCGTTAACGAAATCGCTGTTACATCACAAAACCTGTGCCGTTACAACAATCTCGCTAACAATCTCGTTATGTGTGACTGGGGCTTAAGACTGGCAGTACTCTGGGAAGCACAGCTAAAAGGCTGGGCTATTACTGGAGACAGGGAACACCTGCAAAAATCCAGCATAGCCTAGAAAGAGATTTGAACTGAGATATTAATCGGAACACCAACAGCCCAGCGTATCCCAGCTCCAGATAGGATGACCAAACTTTTGATCACCCAGCCCAGTACACCCTGTTTGCAGAGCGAAGGAATCGTGACAGTCTGACTATACATCACATTTGCAACAGGTCATAATAGCCAAAAGAGCTCTACTAGGTACTAAAGACCCTTTTCATAAAGAGGTGAATAATTCTGAGCCTGTAAGGCTTGCTTCACACTACGGCTGTGATCAGATCCGTGGCTGTCTGCTTGAGCCAGACAGCCCTGGACCGGATCAGCACACAGAACCGGAGGGCTAATTTGCCCTGGGGTCCGGTGTGCAGCCGGATACAGCTGCATCCGCTGATATGTCAGGACCGCGGCTAGCTCCCCGCTAGCCGCGGTCCTGACCTATCAGTGGCTGCAGCTGCGTCCAGCTACACACTGGACCCCAGGGCAAATTAGCCCTCCGATTCCGTGTGCTGATCCGGTCCGGGGCTGTCTGGCTCAAGCAGACAGCCACGGATCGGATCACATCTGTAGTTTGAAGCCAGCCTTAGTCAGTATACGTGGAATTTTGTGTGAATTTGGAGTAACCAATGGTTATATTAGATGTGTTGAGCACTTTAAATTATTCGTCTGTAAATAATGTTAATCAACCTAATTTACACTACGGGTTGAATTATTTTTACTATATCTGTACATATGTTAAGGCAATATAAAGGCCAATACAATGCCTGACATGAAAGGTCCAAAACTGTTGGCTGAGGAGTCACTACTCGGGAGCAGTGTATATTTTACTATAAGGCTATGTGCCCAATGTGCATTTCTGCTGTGTTTTCTGCACTAAAAATGCATGACCCACAGTTTTATAATGAAAGTCAATGTGATTTTCAAAAATCTGTGCCCACTATGTGCACTTTTCAGGGTGCCAAAAAAGCATGCGTTTATGAAAGTCCCTGTCAATTATCTTGTGCTTTTTTTGAGGTGCGTTTTCCAGGTGCAGCCATTCTAATGAGCTGAAACACACAGCACTAACAAAAACACAGCAAAAACGCACCAGACAGGCATGCATGCTTTTTAGAAACAGATGCGTTTTTGAGGCTGAAAAGCAGCACCAACGCAACCCAACCAAATATACAGTGGGCACTTAGCCTTAGGCTAGGGTCACACTTGGGAGCCTGCATCCAGTAACTGGATGCATTACTGGATCCAGTTTTTCCCTTTGTCTGTTTGGAGGCATTTTTACTGGATCAGGTACCTGATCAGGTACCTGATGGTACCTATATGTACCATCAGGTACTGGATCATGTTCCCATAGGGTCCCATGTTAAAAAACTGATCAGGTTTTACTAAAAGGCCAAAAAATGTTGCAGACCCTATTAAAACCTGACTTCTCAAAAACTGGATCCAGTAGACAGATTGCACTTTGGCAAACAATTGTTAACATTGGAGTCTATGGGTCAGGTACAGGATCAGGTTTTCAGGATGAAAAACTGGATCCAGTAACTGGATTGCAAACGCAAGTGTGACCCTAGCCTTAGACCTTCAACCTACTATCTGCACCACTCAGGTTTATTATTTTATACAAGAGATGCTTAGGAAAATAACTTCTTGAGAATGCATTAAACATGGAAAGAGACTAATAAAATATATTGTGTCCATTATAGGAGAGAGAACAAAATGTCATCCTCTGGACTGGCACGTTGGCGTGGGGCCTGTGATCCACATAACTCGGCATTTATTTCTGTGGTATGAAAAATTAGGAGCTGAGACTGGTTTTTGTTATTTTTATCATTGTGCTTTATATTAGTCATTATATCCTTTCTGCAGATGAATCAAGATAAACTATTGGCAAGCACAGCCAATTTTATACATGATATAGGTCATATCCTGGGAATGAAGCACGATACGTTAGGATGCAACTGTCAGTCTGGGAAGCTAGCCTGCGCTATGGCTGAAGAAGGCTTGTAAGTAGCCATTTTGGTCATGGACCTTCATTATCCATTATGTACTCTGCATTATAATTATACATGCAGAAGCCGCTACACATATGGACTAAGTTTCCCTACATCAATATGGTGCACAAGGAGAAGCTTTACTTCTTGGTCCCATTATAATTCTATACATCCTGGCAGATTTATCAACATATTTATAACAATTTAGTCATTTAGATTAAATTTGAAAAATGTAACATTCAGGCCTAAAACTGGGAGCATTATTTAGGAAGATAATAAATGGGAAAGGGGATGTGGAAAGCTCACCCAAAGCCTTAGGGCCACTTTACACACACCAACTTATCTGTCCAACTTCTGAACAACTTACTGGTTGCAGTGAAATCATGGACACATTGTTACATTTGTACACAGCCACAAAATGGAGCAATGTGTCCATGATTTCACTGCAACCAGCAAGTTGGTCAGAAGTTGGACAGATGAGTTGGTATGTGTAAAGTGGCCCTTAGACTGGATGCTCAAGTGCACGGCTTGCCGCTGGCATCCGCATGAAGACACAAGTTCATCAGAAGAAAAGCCAGCACCATATATCCTTAGAATTGACTATTGTTTTTTTTATTTAAGTTCACACCATTAAAAATTATAAAGAGGGCACGAATGCCCTGCCTGATGCATTTCAGATATAAAATCCTTAGTCGTAGGCTAAGTCAAATAAACTACACACATATCTATATACACATTAAAAACATCTGATGTGAACCCAATTACACATTTCACTTTGGAAATTCATATGTTTTACTTAAGCAGCTCTTTCTGTAGACTACTTGTGGTAGGAGTATCTGTCATGCTGGGTGTGGGGAGACACCCAGTGCTGGACGACGACAGGGGGGGAAAGGAGACTCTGATACTAAGGGCAAAAGGGAGATGGTGACCCCTAGATAAACTGGTGCTGGAACCTGGCTCCCATAACATCTCTATACAGTTTCCGCAACTGTCGCTGCCAGGATACCTATTCCCTAAGTGACCCTGAACTACTACTAAATAAGGATCAGAGCGGGTGAACACTAGTCAGTGCGACTACCCGTTAAAGATACACATAAGGGAAACAAACAAACGGAGGGAAGGGAAGAAACACTTAGCTTGTGAAGATCCACACAGCAATTCAACAGAAACTCCAGGATACACTGCTGAGCTGAGAAGCTTCCTCTAAACACCTGACAAGCTATCACGAGCAGTGCATCCTGGGAGTAAGGGGCATAGATAGACAGCTCAAGGTAAGGGATCAGCTGGGTCCTAGTGACCTCCAGCTGTCACTAAAAGGGAAACGTCTCTTAGGGTATGTGCGCACGGTGGGCGGGTTTGTGGCGGCGGCGGCTGGGCGGGACCCGACAGGAAGCTCCGGAGCCGTCCACCGGCTTCCTGTCGGGTATGTGCGGCGGGAGACGGGCGGGTGACGGGCGGGTTAGCGGCGGCGGTGTTGCGGCGGCTGGAAGCAGTACATGATTCTGCTTGCAGCCGCTGCAGAACCGGCCGGATTATAGAACAAGCTCATTCTTTGCTAACCCGCTGGGAACCCAGCGGGTTAGCAACGGATGAGCATGTGTAAACCGCCGCTGTGTGCACAGCGGGTGTCGGTTTACATAGGTTTCTATGTTAATCCAAACGCCGGTTTGGATTAACATAAATTTACATGAAATTTATGTAAACTGACCGGCGGTTTACACACCTAATCCGGCCCTAACCCGACCAGTGCGCACATACCCTTAAAGTGACAGACTTTTTTTTTAGGATTTGGACTGTTTGGCCAAACGCTGGGACCTTCTGAGAATGGCCTCTACAGTCTCATATGTGCCTCCTGACACACCCGTGACAGTATCCTACTGTAGGTTACGATTGATTAAACCTGTGTAGGTAATTGGATTCACATCAGATGTTTTTAATGTGTGTATATATGCGTGTAGTTTGTTCATTTCACTTGACCTACGACTAAGGATTATATATCCAAAATGCGTCCGGCCTGCATGCCCTGTTTGTCTTTTTTAATGGTGTGAACTGTAATAAAGAAACAACAGTCAATTCTAAGGATATATGGTGCTGATTTTTCTTCTGATAAGTTTTATATGAAGACAATGCACTATACATATATGTGGGGTAAAGTGGTTGAGACTGTGGAGTCAGGCGAAGTGTATAGTAGCCAACATTTCAGGGGATTTCTGCATGCCACCTTCAGCTCGCCACTCCCAGACCATACCGGCCCATATATAGACTCCTGCACATTTCAGCTTGTTTAAAAAGAATTCCATACATTTTTTTTTAAGTCATGTTACCCCAACATTACAGGCAGATTAACATTATAGTCTTGAAATAAGGAAGACGGCACTCACCGGTCTGTTGCTGTGCTTTTATTCAGGGTGCAATATTCACATGGTGCAGGGAGGGGGGGTGTATAGCTGAGGTGACGACGGCACCGTTTCGCGCAGCGTGCGCTTCCACGGGTCACCAGTGACCCGTGGAAGCGCACGCTGCGCGAAACAGTGCCGTCGTCACCTCAGCTATACACCCCCTCCTGCACCATGTGAATATTGCACCCTGAATAAAAGCACAGCAACAGACCGGTGAGTGCCGTCTTCCTTATTTCAAGACTATATTGTATGTTGCCTAGTGACGGGCACCACCTGGCCGAACACCGGACGCTCCAGAGCGTTTCTCTCCGATAAGCCGGCAGCATTGGTGCCCCTGTTCCTTCTGTGTTTAGATTAACATTATAAAATTATAAAATATCGGATGCCATTACATGCTTTAATAGTCGTACAATTTTTTGCTTCTGTGGCTATTCACTACTGGTTTCATGTACATAGTATGGTGGATAAAAGCCACCATCAACTGGGGATGCTGGAGGATGTGGAAGAAGTAGGGTGACATTTTAGAACTGTACGTCTCTCTATTGATTCAGGAGACGGATGGAGAATAATTCTTTCAAGCATTAGCAATCTGCTCTAAGATAAAAAAGGTCTTATTTTTTTTTTCTAAGTGTCGATGAGACTGGAACAAATGTTCACTGGGTTGTCGAATAGCCAACATTATAACCTGTTGAAGAGTTATTACCACTATAGTAAGTTGAAGACCTACTTATTGTTGGTGCATGGACCCACGATGATTCCGAGAATGTGGCTCTTTGTCTTTTGGACTGACACAGACTGCTGAGTCAAGTGCTCAGCTTATTATGGCAGTTCTATAGACAATGAATGGAGTGATGGCTGAGCATGCACAACTCCAATCCATTTAAGAGGAGCTCTGCAGAGCCTGGTACACATGTTCAAAGACTAAATCTCAGGATCACTGTAGTTCACAATTTTTGGGACCCTGTGTAATCAAGTTATCCCTATGTTATGGAGAGGAAATAACTTACTATTTTGGAAGTAACCCTTTAGTAATATACATAGTTATTGATGGATTGCTTGGAGTTGAGATCATGATCACAGAACCGAAATCAAGGAAATAAAAGTCCTTGTTCTTTATGGAGCAGTAAAGTGCATGCCTGACAACCAGTGAATGGAGAGGTGGTCAATGTCATACATGCTCACATACACTCAATTTGCACACTTAAATGAATCAGACTTATTGGCATTCCTCAACTTCCCCGTTCTTCCATTTCCTCCATGGGCTCTATAACTATCTGCTGGATCGTTGAATATAGACAATATTATCCCAGGCATCCTCATGTATATCATAGCTTTGTGCTTAAAGTTAGCACAATGTCCGATCGTCAGTCTCTTTCTTCCCCAATAATGCGCCATTTCCTTTTTTGACCGCCAGCACCTTGAAGGTAAAGAACTTTTATAATATAAACTCAAATCATTGTCTAATCATTATGATTTAGCTAAAAAAGACTATTAATGGCAACTCTGAATGTTGTTTTCCTACAGGCTGTCATCTAGTTTTAGTGATTGCAGTGTGATAGATATTGAGAAGTTCTACGCAAGTGACAAATCCTTTTGTCTGTGGAACACTCCGGTCTCTAGTGAATCCTCAGTGAGGGTTCAGTGTGGAAACAAGATGATAGAGATTGGAGAAGAGTGCAACTGTGACCCTGCAGAGGTTTGTGTCTTTAATATTTTTGAGATATTTAAGAATTGTCCTTGTTCAATTGTTCGAGCGCCCTGCTCCCCTGACTCCTGACCTAATCATAAAATGATGGAGTTGGAAGGGACCACCTGGGTGATCTGGTCCAACTCCCTTCCTCAAAGCAGGATTCACTAAATCATCCCAGTCAGATGTCTGTCCAGCCTCTGAATATTTCCATGCTTCCCAAAGATTGACAGTTCTGGAAGGTGTCATGGTTGTCCTGTTGGTGTAAAGCAAAGGGATTGTAAGTGCACTCCCCATTCCTAGAAAACCTGCAACAAGCGAAAACTATAATGGTACCTTTACACGCCGCTACCGAAGGTAGCAACAGGTAGGCACCGCACGTGCACGCGCGCATTTTCAATGTGTTCCTAATGGTACCTGATGCTCCACAGAAGGTATTTTCATTACCTGGAAGTGCCGACGGGTGCCGCAGGTTACCTTCTGTGGAGCACCTTCCCTGATTTACATGCCGCTACCACAAGGGAATATGGGCATACATATTGTGCGCCTAACTACATAGGCGTGACAGAGTTGTGTCTTACGCGACGCTCGTACGGTGATTGGACAATGCAATAACATCATGATTGGCCAGCCAGCGCAGGGAGGCTGCCTAATACATGACGCTATACCAAATGTATATTGTGACTGGTCAGCTCGTTAAATATGCCGCCCTGTGCAGGGACAGCCAATGGGTACACAGTAGTCTCCACCAATGATAGCTGATGGGGCGTGGTATACATGACGCTCAAGCACGCCCCAGGTAACTCAAATACCGTACCTGTGTCCCGATTACACACCGCTACCATAGGGGTTATACCTGCTTGTTTTTCAGCACGGCTGAAAGACAGGTATCCAAAGAGACAGGAAGGAACAACCTGAATTACACGCCGCCACTTCGCGATGTTTTGCAGGTAAAAGGTACAATTGTCTCTGACACCTGCCGGTTTCTACCTTTCGGTAGCGACGTGTAAAGGTACCATATGAATGGAGATTTTTAATAAGATGTAAACTACAAAGTTGCTTGTTTTTACAAACACATAGCAATCTTACCTGTTTATCAAGATAGGAATAACTTGACGCCTGTTTTGCTTGTATTCTCGATAAAATGCCAAATCTGGAGCTTCTCTGTATCATTCCAAAAGTATTTCTCCTAAAAATGTATGAAGAAACGAACTACTGCCACTGTGGCGCCCCACCAGTCAGGACGCCACAAGGGGCACTGCACCCAAGCCAGGGTGTGGTTCTCCAGTAGTCAGGAGATGGGGGATGGTAGGCCTGATGATCCTCAAACAAAGAACACACACTTAGGACCCAGGGGACCTGATACAAACCCCAGGAGGGAGGACCCAGTGGAACAACAGGGGTAGAGAAGTGTGGGTGGAAAGTAGGAGGAGTTGAGTACAGAACAGAAAAGAAGAAGCAGCAGAAGGACAGTGGAGAAGAGACAGTTCAGTTGCAGTTGGGAGCGGAACAGAGAACAGCAAAACTGCAGAGAAGGGGACTTGAGCTGTGCTACGCTCGTCCTGGAAAGCTGAGAGGGAAGTACCCTAGGGGCACTGGCGGAAATGAATTGGCCGAATCCAGAGTTGGTGATACCGGCCGGAGGGATTGTGGTCTAGGAACAGGGACCAGACCTGAATGAGATGCAGACGTCTAATACCGAACCGCTGAACAGAGGCTACAAGCTTATAGGAGCTGTGGCTCACACACCTGGCATATACCCAGAGAAGGCAGCCGGACAAGGGTCCGGGGACAAGGTACCAGTCGCCCACTAATTCCAAGGCTTCCGGATCAGGGTTCTGCGCGCAGAGGCGCCATTAAGCACACGCGCTGGAGAACAGAGACCAGAGAGTTGGAGAGTCCAGGACAAGCACACCACCGAGGATCTCATACTTGCTACCCCGACCTCCTAAGACAACACAGGCCGGAGCTTATCCAAGAGTGTGTAATATCTTTGACCTGTTGAACTTGAGTCTGGACATTAGTAACCCGGGTACAGAGTTGCAGAACTATGAGAGACTGTGTTATTTACGCGGCAACTGGCTGTGAAGGCCCCTCAACAAGGTAATGGTGCCTGAGATAATCCCTGCCTGCCAGAGACTATCAATCCTTATTCCCGCTGCCCTGGGAATCCGCTCCATCCGTGGGGAGCCACTCCATCCAAGCTGTCCGTCTATCGTCCCCAGAGGTTCTGCAGCAGCTACCAAATAGCCGCAAACCATGGGTGGCGTCACTAACATTATATCCCTTAAACCACCCTATCCCTACACACGCTCTAAGAACACTTTAACACTGAACCCAGCGTCACGGAGCCGGGTCGCAACCCCTGTGACTCCCCGAAAGCATCAAGCCCGGTTCCGAGTACCCCACGGCCCTCAGGCACATCAACACCATTCTCTATACACATGTGAGGGGGTGAGGATAGGGGTAGCCACTCGCCTCTTTCAAATACACCTTTGGATTCCCGGGCTCCTGAAGGTGGCTGGTTTCCACCATGGAACATCAAGGAGAAGAAGGATTCAGGGCCGCTTGTCCATAGAAGTAGGGTATCTTTATTCAAGCAAATTCAAATTAAAAGCATCCTATCCGGACACGTTTCGGACGTCAGTCCTTACTCATTGGCCGATGAGAAAGAACTGACGTCCGAAACACATCCGGCTAGGATGCTTTTAATTTGAATTTGCTTGAATAAAGATACCCTACTTCTATGGACAAGCGGCCCTGAATCCTTCTTCTCCTTGACTTTACCATTCTCTATAGCCAGCACTTGCACTAATTGGACAATGTCAGTCTGTGATGGCAACACCCTTTTGTCAATTTATTCATACATTTCAAAAAGAAATAACACAGCCAAAATAACACAGATATCTGAGAAACAACGCTCCAGAATGAGTTGATTATTTTATAGGAACTAAAAGTAATTTCTAAAACAGAAATCTAAAGTGTCAATAGAGTCTCTTTTAAGGGAAACAGACTTTGCACCTTGTGTGTTTTTACAGTAATTGATGTCATGAGTCTACGAACTGTCACTTGGTTCTTTTAAAAGTAATGGGAATCTGTTACCAGATTTTTGATATGTAATCTGAGAGCACCATGATGGAGCAGAGTTCTTCATTACCACAATGTGGCTCTTACTGGACAGTGCTTTGCTGTTTTAATACAATCACTATTTAATAAACAGGAGATTATCATTACGGGACAATTTGGCTTGCGCAGGGTAGTCTAAACTTGCCTCCAGCACTGATTAGCAGATCTCTGCCTATATACAATGTACACAGGAAGCTGTAGTGGTGGCAGAATGATACACTTCTCAACATCTCAGGTCTGCTAGAGCGGCAGCAGAGAAAACTGTCTCTCGATTATAACTGATGCACCCAGTATACTAAGCAATACATCACTGGAATCAGGGTCTTTGTTCCTACCTCATGGTGATGTCAGATTACATAGCAAAAATCTGCTGATAGACTCCCCTCAAAGGCCGCTACTGACAGTAGGGGTCTGTCCTTCCAAACATTGCAAACAATGAGAATCGGAATTTTACCTGCACAAAACCACTTTAACCCCTTAATTGTAATGATGACATGTCCATGAAACATGCAAAATGTCCATAAAGATCCCTGCAAAATGTCTGAGGAACATTCACCAATACTGATGGATGAACCTATTGGACAACTAGTGTTTGTGTACGCATCCCAAACACTGACTTCTCAGGAACGTCCGTGTTACTTTTCGGGTTCGGCCACCCTATCTATTATATAATCACGAATGGGTTTTTTGCCCCTTCTGAGTCTGCTCGCGCTGCGAGTCAGCGTGGTCATGTGGATACGCCCGAAGCATTGGCCGCGCAGCGGCCATTGCGAGCAGTTCTAAGGCGACTCGCTATGCCCGCGCAGCGGGCATGGCGAGTCGCCTTAGCAGCGCGAAGCATTGGCCGCGAAGCGGCCATTGCGAGTCGGAGACTCGCTCTTCTAGAATCCCGATGCATGTGCATCGGGCACCCAGCTAGTTATATATATACAGTCATATGAAAAGTTTGGGCACCCCTCTTAATCTTACTCTTTTTTTTTTTGTTTAAAAATTTTTTTGCAACACAGCTATTTCAGCGTGATATATGTAATAACTGATGGACACAGTAATATTTCAGGATTGAAATGAGGTTTATTGTACTAACCAAAAATGTGAAATATGCATTATTTCAAAATTTGACAGGTGCCAAAGTATGGGCACCCTTCTGATTTTCATGATTTGAATACTCCTAACTACTTTTTACTGACTTACTGAAGCACTAAATTGGTTTGGTAACCTCATTGAGCTTTGTACTTCATAGTCCGGTGTATCCAATCATGAGAAAAGCTATTTCAGGTGTCCACTTGCAAGTTGTTCTCCTAGTTGCATCTTCTCTGAGGAGTGGCATCATGGGTTCCTCAAAACTGCTCTCAAATGATCTGAAAAAAAAGATTGTTCAACATAGTTGGTCAGGTGAAGGATACAAAAAGTTGTCTCAGAGATTTAACCTGTCAGTTTCCACTGTGAGGAACATAGTAAGGAAATGGAAGACCACAGGGACAGTTCTTGTACAGGCCAGAAGTGGCAGGCCAACAAAAATATCAGAAAGGCAGAGAAGAAGAATGGTGAGAACAGTCAAGAACAATCCACAGACCACCTCCAAAGACCTGCAGCATCATCTTGCTGCAGATGGTGTCACTGTGCATCGGTCAACAATACAGCTCACACTGCACAAGGAGAAGCTGTATGGGAGAGTGATGCGAAAGAAACCGTTTCTCCATGCACACCACAGAGTCGCCTGAGGTATGCAAAAGCACATTTGGACAAGCCAGTTTCATTTTGGAAGAAGGTCCTGTGGACTGATGAAACAAAGATTGAGTTGTTTGGTCATACAACAAGGCGTTATGCATGGCGCCACAAAAACACAGCATTCAAAGAAAAACACTTGCTACCCACTGTCAAATTTGGGGGAGGGTCCATCATGCTTTGAGGCTGTGTGGCCAATGACGGCACAGGGAATCTTGTTCAAGTTGAGGGTCGCATGGATTCCACTCAGTATCAGCAGATTCTTGAGAATAATGTTCAAGAATCAGTGTAAAAATTGAAGTTATGCCGGGGATGGATCTTTCAGCAAGATAATGATCCAAAACACCACTCCAAATCTACTCAGGCATTCATGCAGAGGAACAATTACAATGTTCTGGAATGGCCATCCCAGTCCCCAGACCTGAATATCATTGAACATCTGTGGGATATTTTGAAGCGGGCTGTCCATGCTCGGCGACCATCAAACTTAACTGAACTGGAATTGTTTTGTAAAGAGGAATGGTCAAAAATACCTTCATCCAGGATCCAGGAACTCATTAACAGCTACAGGTAGCGACTAGAGGCTGTTATTTTTGCAAAAGGTGGATCTACTAAATATTAATGTCACTTTTCTGTTGAGGTGCCCATACTTTTGCACCTGTCAATTTTTGAAATGATGCATATTTCACATTTTCGGTTAGTACAATAAACCTCATTTCAATCCTGAAATATTATTTTGTCCATCAGTTATTACATATATCACACTGAAATAGCTGTTGCAAAAAAACTATTAAAAAAAAAAAAAAGAGTAAGATTAAGAGGGGTGCCCAAACTTTTTCATATGACTGGTATATATCTATTCATTTATACAGCGCGATTAATTCCATAGCACTTTACATACACCAGTAATGCTGTCCCCATTGAGGCTCACAATCTATACATCCTATCCCTTGTTGAAATGCTGCCGTGCAGCCAACCAGTGAGCTTTACCAGTGAAATATGGGGATTAAAGCAGGACAGTTCTACAGGGTGGGCCATCTATATGGATACACCTAAATAAGATGGGAGTGGTTGGTGATATCCACTTCCTGTTTGTGGCACATTAGTGTATGGGAGGGTGAAAACTTTTCCAGATGGGGGGTGACCATGGCGGCCATTTTGAAGTTGGCCATTTTAGATCCAACTTTATTTTTTTCAATGGGAAGAGGGTCATGTAACACATCAGACTCATTGAGAATTTCATAGGAAAAACAATGGTGTGCTTGGTTTTAACGTAACTTTATTCTTTCATGAGTTAGTTCAAGTTATCACCATTCATTCCCATTTTATTTAGGCATATCCATATAAATGGCCCACCCTGGTACTTACCAATCTTCACGCCGCTGACATACTGCTTCCGAGTCCACTCATTAAATCTTATGCATATTCCTCTGCTTACCCACCCACCCTATGTGACATCGTCTGTGATTGGTTGCAGTCAGAAGTTCAGATCCCTATAAAGTTTCATGGAGCTTGGGTTGAGTTTGTTTTTTTTAAGTCCCTCCAGATCCGGCAAACCTGAACATCTGCAGTTTTGCCCATCTTTGTTCACCAAGCATCATTGTCTCTGTATTCTCATAATCTATGGGTCTCCTTCAGTGAGGTCTTTAAACATGTCAGAATATTCTGAAAATGTTACTCTACGGTAACTCTTTTTATTGAGGCTTTTCTAGTTTTTTATTGATTTACCTGTGCATGTGTAACACTATACTATTGTTTATAGGTCTGTAAAAATAATGTGTGCTGTAACCCAGTAACTTGTGAATTGACAAAGAATGCCACGTGTTCATCAGGACCATGCTGCCACAAGTGTAAAGTGAGGATTTTCCACTGTCTTATTTTCTTTTGACCTCTAAAAAAGGGCTAGGGATGACTTTTGAGGTAGGGCTTATTTTTGGTTGGGAAAACCATTCACACAAATTGGGGCCATATACCAGGATAAGGACCATATACCAAGATAAAGACCATATACCAGGATAAGGACCATATTACAGGATGGGGGCTGTACACCAGGATCAGGGTATATACTAGGAGAAGGACCATACTACAGGATCAAGGTATATACCCGAATAAAGACCATATTACAGGATGGGGTTTATACACCAGGATCAGGGCAATATACCAGGATAAGGGCCATATTACAGGATGGGGGCTATACACCAGGATTAGGGTATATAGCAGGATAAGGGCCATATTACGGGATGGGGGCTATACAACCGGATCAGGGCCATATTACAGGATGGGGGCTGTACACCAAGATCAGGATATATACCAGGATTGCAGCCATATTACAGGATGGGGGCTATACACCAGGATCAGGGCCATATTACAGGATGGGGGCTATACACCAGGATCAGGGTTATATTATAGGATGGGGGCTATACACCAGAATTAGGGCCATATTACAGGATGGGGGGCTATACACCAGGATCAGAGTATATAACAGGATAAGGACCATATTATAGGATGGGGGCTATGCACCAGGATCAGGGCCATATTACAGGATGGGGGCTATACACCAGAATCAGGGCCATATTACAGGATGGGGGGCTATACACCAGGATCAGAGTATATAACAGGATAAAGACCACATTATAGGATGGGGGCTATGCACCAGGATCAGGGCCATATTACAGGATGGGGGCTATACACCAGAATCAGGGCCATATTACAGGATGGGGGCTATACACCAGGATCAGGGCCATATTACAGGATGGGGGCTATACACCAGGATCAGGGCCATATTATAGGATGGGGGCTATACACCAGGATCAGGGTCATATTATAAGATGGGGGCTATACACCAGGATCACAGACATACCTGAAAAAGGGCACAGTACCATAGGGTCCTTACCCATGGAGAGGAGATGGAGGCAGCAGGATTCAGTCCACATCCTTCATAGCAAATAGTACAGAACAGGACCTGCCTTCCTGTACATGTGACCCACGATCAATCAGTTTTCAGAGTCAGTATGTCCCCCTTCTCACTCCAGGAGCTGCTTGGTCGCGGTTTACAGGTCCTTCAGACTTCAAGAAGACTTCATTGTTTAACAACTTGAACAGTCCATTTTCTCCTGCTACCTTTGTGAAAATGAAAAATATGGGGCTAAAGCAACATTTTTATGGTAGAAATGTATTTTTTCATTTTCACGGCTCAACTTTATAAAATTATGTGAAGCCCCTGTAGGTTCAAGGTGCTCCCCACACCTCTAGATGAATTCCTTGAGGGGTGTAGTCTCCGAAATGGAATCACTTGTGGGGGGTTTCCACTATTTAGGCACATCAGGGGCTCTGCAAACACAACATAGCGTCCGCTATCTGTTTCAGCCAGTTTTGTGCTCCAATATTCATATAGCGCTTCTTGCCCTGCCGTGCACCTCAACAATAGTTTTCCAACATATATGGGGTATCACTGTGCTCAGGAGAAATTGCACAACAAATTGTAAGGTCCACTTTCTCCCATTAACCTTGTGCAAATGAAAAAAAATTGGTGCTACAGAAATATTTTTGTGGGGAAAAAGTAAAATTTTCATTGTTTTTTCCCTTCCAAGTGAATTCCTGTGAAGCTCCTAAAGGATTATTGAACGTCTTGAAAATTGTTTAGGTCAATTTAAGGGTTGCAGTTTTTAGAATGGTGTAATTTATGGGAATTTTCGATGATCTAGGCCCCTCAAAATCACTTCAGGTGTGATGTGGTGCCTAAAAAAATTGGTTTTGTACATTTTCTTAGAAAAATGAGAACTTGCTGATAATTTTGAACCCTTCAAACTTCCTACCTGGTGCCAATGTAAAGTAGACATGTGGGAGATGTTATTCGTTAATGATTTTTTGTGGTGTAACTATCTGGTTTGAAGGCATAAAAATACAAGTTGGGAAATTTGCAAAATTTTCACATTTCTTGTAAAATTTTAAAAATTTTCATAAACGTAAATCAGATCAACCAAAATTTACCCCTACAATAACATATAATTTGTCAAGAAAAAACAGTCTCAGAATCACTGGGATTCCTTAGAGTGTACCTGAGTTATTACCACATAAAGTGATACTGGTCAGAGTAGAAAAAATTGGCCTGGTCGTGAAGGTGAAAACAGGCCTGGGGGTGAAGGGGTTAATAGAAAGTGACAGGTCCTTATTAAATAAAGAGACATGGAGCAAAAGCTATTGACCAAGAAAAAAAAATGTTACCATATTTTGTGTTTTTTAGATTGTAAGACGCACCTTTTTTCCACCCAAACTGGGGGCAAAATGGGAGTGTGTCTTACAATCCGAATCTTGCTTACCTGGGGGTTGCGGCGGCAGTTGGTGCAGAGGTACAAGATGTTGGAAGTGGGAAATGCTTGCGGGCCTGGAGCAAGGGAAGGTCACAGTACTCGGCTGTGTTCAGTGAGCAATGACACTTCCGGGCACCGGCAAGTGGCTGTGGAGGGCAGAGCAGGCATAGCTAAAGATCTGAGAGCCGAAATCTCCATCTGCACATGCACCGCCACAGGTCAAGCTCTCGGCTCACTGTCATCCTTAGCTATGCTGTTCTGCCTTCTGCAGCTATTTGTCGGTACCGGAAGTGTCAATGTTCGCCAAACACCACCACACACCGCCGAGTACTGTGACCCTCCCTAGCTCCAGGCTCGCAAACATTCCCCACTATCGACATCCACTGGCGACCCTACCACCTGCTTGCAGACGATGATCTCCACCACCATGATCCTGCCTGCAGTGACCCTGTCGCTCCAACACCATCATGCCTCCTGCCCCGGAAAGGTACACTGCACATACAGTACTCATGAGATGCACCACAGATCATAGGACAGACTCCCCATTTTAATTACATTTTGTTTGTTTTTTCCTAATTTCTTCCTCTAAATTTGGGGGTGCGTTTTATAGTCCAGTGCGCCTTATAAAGCAAAAAATGTGGTGTATAGTAAAATCCAGTTGTCCATTAGAAATGACATTTACCTGTCTTTGAACGCCAGTGTAAGGGCAGAAACACACTATGCGAGCTGCATGTTAGATACTCCTATGAGTCTTGCATGACTCACCCGAAACGGTCCCTGCCTGGCTGGACAGGAGTGCACTATGCAGCTCCATGCTCCCGCCCAGAGAGGCAGGGGCCGTTCCGGGTGAGTTATGCGAGTATCTCGCATGCATCTCACATAAGTGTGTCTGTGCCCTAATTGATAGAATATTTTTTGCATCTGTTTTTTTTTTAGTTTGTCCCTAGAGGAACAGCATGCAGATCACCCAGAACGGAGTGTGACCTTACAGAGTATTGTGATGGTAAATCCAGCAGCTGTCCTGCTGACATATATATCCAGGATGGTTCTCCTTGTAATGATGGAAAGTCTATATGCTACAAGAAAAAGTGCTATGATTACAATGAACACTGCAAAAGGTTATTTGGGAAAGGTATGCAAATTCTAATTAACTGTCATAGGATATTGTTACTTCTGTGCTTTTCCGATGACCCAGTTGGCACAAGTGGTATCTCAAGAAGCATTGGTAAATTTTAATCAATATTATTCCCTGGATTTTTTTTTTAAATTAAGCTAAGTATCTGTAACGAGGTTCCAGTCATTAGGAGATTTGTGACAGCTCAGGAGTCTTTTGTATTTTAAATATGTTTAATTTATTTTGTACCTGCACGAGTTAATGTCAGCTTTCCTTGCTGATAGCTTCTGAAAGTTGCTAAGTCAGGTGATGCTAGTTGGTGACCACACCCATTCCCTTTAAATAGTCATATGATCCATCACCTGAAGTCAGTAATAGATCTTATTCTATTCTGACCATGGTTGAGGTAGGAGTGAAGCTTTGTGAAGCTGTTTGGAATCCTGTTAGCTGCAGTCCAGGTGTCCGGTGGCTTGCGGCATCGGTCAAGCAGTTTTATATATTTTTTTTGTCTAATCCCCTGCCTGCTTACCTTTTCCTGTGTTGGACTAGATCAAAGGTGACTTTTAGTGTCCTCACCAGCCTATATAGGCTATAGCCTTGATGCGTAAAGGTGACAGCCAGGGACTAGGCACGTCACGGCGGCGAGAGGGGAAGGATCTGCATAATGACAGTAGGGCAGCTTAGGGACAGACACAGGCGAGGGTTAGGAGGTGTTCAGTCTCCCACCCCCTACAGCAGGGCCTGCCTTCCCTTTGCTAATCCCCGCTGTAGCTCTTGTGTTGCGCCACACGCTGGAAGTTGTATATCCTGGAATGACAGTATCCCCTCCAATTGACACTGCTCCACTTATTCAGGAATAGTTTTTTCTTTTTCTTTTATGCCCCTCCATTTCAAAGTTATGCCTCCCAGTGCTAAAGGTAAAATTTTCCCTGCAAAAGACCGAGTATATACCACAAAACGTCTCTGGAGGTGTTTGCCTTTCCTCCTCTTATGTGGAGCAATCACAATAAAACTGCAACCACAGAGAAGTTTGTGGTACATGTGAACGAGGCTTATACTTCCCTGTTACCCACCCCCACGCAGTGTCCACAGCCAATGGAATGTCCACAAACACCAGTCTCGGAGATAACAGTTGCCTTTACTATGGCAGGAACGGGGAAATGTCTCACATGGGTAGTCCACAACAAATGCAGTTTGGAATTGAATTCTGAAATGCAATTGGGGTTTTGGAGCTTTAAGAGCACAGATTATTTAGATGCAAAACTTGTATGCTGTCAGAAAGGGGTTCTGAGTCTTTTGTAGATCATACTGGAAGAGTAGGTATAATAAAAGGATTGTACAGAGCTGGGAATCCTGGGGTTAATTTCACAGCTAGTCACGGCATGTGAAAAGGTTGCGGTGCCAAGGGACACCCTCAATCTTTCCCAACATGTGGGCAGTAGGTTCTTCTTTACACTCGGTATACCTACTGCTGAAGATGCATGTGTAGATCCAGACAGTGAGGATCCAGGGTTAAAAAGTCTTTAGCATTTTGCTTGTGGAAGTCAGGAAATTATGGACTTCCAGGCCTTGGGCCTGGAAGCAGTGAAGAGACCCCTCACATGTGCTCTGCTCCCGTGTCATCTTGTCCAGACTGGGGAAATTCCAGCTTTTTCTGTCTAGACAGAATCTGGAAGCAGCTCCACCTATTAAGCCCTGTGACTGGGTCACCGGCCAATAAGACAACCTCCAATTTATATGTCAGATTCTTATAATGCAAAGTAATATAAACCATACATTTTCACCAGCAGATGGTGCTGGAACACAACAAATGAGAAGCACATGAGAAATACATGAGAAATGCATTAAATATAAATGAATTTAGCTGAAAATACACATCTAAAACTCACCAACAACCATAGAGGGTTAGCTAGGGAGTGATCTTTAGTGTGCAGGAGCTACTCATGGTCCAAAGGTACTTAAAGGGACATACACAATCTGGATCAGGCCCAGTTGTTTGAAATGAAAATTTTCATTTTTGTGCTTACATTTCCTCCTCTCTTTCTTCCAAGAGCCATAACTTTTTATTTTTTCATTTACATAGATGTATTACGTTTTTTTTGTGGGATGCTTTGTGCATTTGAAGTACAATGACCATTTTACAACACAATATACTGGCAAACATAAAAACATGTCCAAGTGTGGTGAAACTGCGGCAAACCCCCCCTCCCCACACACACAATTTCAATATTGTAAGGCGTTCATTGTGCTGTAAAAGGAGCCTGAGATCATGAGTCAATTATTTCTGTGGTGTAAAAATTTTTGTAAATGTAAAAAAAATAGGTTTTGGATTAGTGTCACCATTTTATGACACCTGTAATATTTTCATTTTTCGGACGATGGACCATTGTAAGGGTTTGTTCTTGCAAGTGAAATAGACAATGTTATTGATAATATTTTGAAACAAAAGAAGAGGGGAGCGCACATAGGCTTTAAATGTTTCAAATAATGAAACACACCTTGGTGTTAGGGTGTGATTCACCTTCTCTGGCTGTATGAGCTACAACCAGCTGAAGACGCTATGATAAGATGGCTGCTGCAGAACCCCGCAGAGTACAAGAATTTTTTATATGAAAGCAGAGTTTTTCTCCGAGCTGCCAAGGCAGACAATCCGGATTGCTTGCAAATTTGTTTAATCGTGCCGACGTACTGCTACTTCATCAGCGCCATTGTGTTACAGATACATGACTGAGACTTTGAATATAATCATAGCATTGTGACATCATAACGTTGACCTGTGATGTCACAATGTTATGATTATATATAAAGTCTCAGTTATGTATCTGTAACACAGTGGCCCTGATGAAGTAGCAGTACGTCGGCACGATTAAACAGATTTGCAAGCAATCCGGATTGTCTGCCTTGGCAGCGCGGAGAAAAACCCGGCTTTCATATAAGAAATTATTGATAATATTTTGGGATAGATAGGACTCTTTGATTGCTTCTACCTATTGATTTATTTCATTTATATTTTAATAGATTTGACTTTTATGGACACAATGATACCAAATATGTGTAATTTTTGTGATATTTTTTAATGATGGAAAAGAATAGATTTCCAATTTTTAAAATATTTTCGAAGTTACCTTTGACAACGACACCATCAGTTTGAATGAGTGTTCCTCAAAGAATGAACTGCCTGATAGCAAATGGTCAAGAAAGATCATTTTTGGATAATTTTCAAACTAGCAAAAACCTAAACAGTCTGCGAGTGCACTGTGTTATTGCAGGGACTGTTTCCATTCATTTCTATGGTGAGATCACTTTGACATTAATGATACTATATTTATGTTAAAGAGTAGGCATGTGATTGAATACAGTCCAAGCAGACCTCAATGTGTTATACACATCTTTTCAGGGTAATTGGAGGCTTTCCATTATTGCAAATTTGCAGCAAATTGATTTGCTGAGAATCTAATTTTTGGGAAAAATTCCATGAACCTGGCAAATTAAAATTTCAAAAGAATAAGTCATGTCAAATGTCTTGTGCACATTGTTATTTGAGGATGATAACTATATAATGTTGTAATATATTATAATCAAAAATAATTTTTGCTTGAAGATGGAGTACTTAACCATCTACTTCTGTGGTAGAGGTAGAAAGAAATATTTTTCAGCCTACTGTATAAGTCGTAAGGGTCCACAGGTCCATGGATAATCCTTCGTAGTAATCCAGGGAAATGGAGCAGTTGACAAAATTCTAACACCTACTGCATATCCATTAATATAGAAGAATTAATTTAAAATGTCCATTTTAGTAGAAAACACATAAAATAATGTGTAAGGTGTACACATAGGCTGGCAACAAAGTAAGAATTTACTCTGAAGAGGCACATGATTAGTGGTTTATAGTCATAAGTGCAATTTCATGATTTTATATTCACAAACATAAATCAATTTATGGTAGCATAGGATACCATTGTGATGCTTTCTGGTTATCATCACATTCATCACTTGGGAAGATTGTCAACCTGAAGTGTCTGACACTGAGAGAGACAATTGCTTCACTTTAAAGATTCACAGTGACTATAGAGACTCAAGGGTTCCCAACCTGTAGCTCAGTAGCCACATGTGGCTCATGGGCCCATGATGAGTGGCTCACGGCTGTCCTGCAACTTATTGCACAAGCACCAGGTCTGGCAAACAGCTATGAAGAGCAGGTCTCCAGATGGTGACTTTTGTGTGTAGCCCCACACATAAGCAGATCTTAATGGCGGGGGAGGTAACTTAGGAACCCCTGGATCTTGGTATATTGCCTCGGTGTGATTTCTGTGGAAAAGCTGCGGCTGTCATTATGTTGGTAATGGAAGCTCTGTGTGTCGCTACTGTGATGGCGGTAGGAGATGGATGTGTCTTGTGGTCTTCTCTCAGAGCTGCATGTGGCTTGCAACCCTCTCTTAGAGCTGGATGTGGCTCGCGACCCTCTCTGAGTCTCAGAGCTGGATGTGGCTCATGACCTTCTCTCAGAACTGGATGTGGCTTGTGATCATCTCTCAGAGCTGAATGTGGCTCGTGACCATCTCTAAGGGTACCTTTACACACGGCTACATTTGTAGCTTGTCACCAGGTAACTTACTGGTTGCAGTGAAATCATGGATACATGATTCCATTTGTACACAGCAACAAGATAGAACCATGTATCCATGATTTCACTGCAACCAGTAAGTTACCTGGTGACAAGCTACAAATGTAGCCGGTGTAAGGTACCCTTATTAGAGCTGAATGTGGCTCGCAACCCCTCTTAGGCTGCTTTCACATTACGATTTTGTTAAATCCGATGTTGTCCAATAAAAATCAGACAGCATCGGATCCGATTTAGCCCCCATGTTCTCCAATGGAAATCGGATCGGATGTGCACTTAATGGCATCCGATTTGCATCCGATCCGACTCTGTCCGATTTTTTTTCAGGAGCCAAAATCGGAGACTGCTCCGATTTTGGTATCCGATTCAAAAATCGGATCGCATCGGATCCGATGCGATCCGATGCGATCCGATTTAAATGATATGGGAATCTATGGGGGATCGGATCTGATAGAAAATCGGATCCGATATCGGATCCGACTTTCTGTATTGAGCATGCTCAATACCCTAGACCAGGGGTCCCCAACCTTTTTTGCACCAGGGACCGGCTTTATGCAAGACCGTTCTTCCAGGACCCGGCGGGGTGGGGCTTTGAACTTATGGGGTGGGGCTATGGAGAAGCGGTGGAGTTTACTACCCTGTTTCCTCAAAAGATGCGCTACATCTTATTTTCATATACGGTAGTATAATGCAGCGTCACAGCCCTCCACATTGTATAATGCAGCCTCACAGCTCTCCATATAGTACAATGCAGCGTCACATCCCTCCATAAAGTATAATGCAACCTCATATCCTTCCATATAATATAATGCAGCGTCGTATCCCTCCATATAGCATAAATTCTCCCCCCACACACTGCCCCCTGTATAACCCCCGCACACACACATTGCCCCTTGTATAACCCCCCACACACATTGCCCCTTGTATAACCCCCACGCACACACACATTGTCCCTTGTATAACCCCCACACACACACACATTGCCCCTTGTATAACCCCCACTGACCCCTGAATGCCCCACACACATATTGCCCCTACACACACAGACATACTGCCCCAGTACAATCCACCCCACACACACAGACATTGCCCCTGAAACACACACTCACACACAGATGCTCTTCTGCTGTTGCTCACCGCTCCTGCCGGCTTAGCTCATACAGCAGCAGCTGAGGAAGAGACAAGGCTGAAGTTTTTTCATATCTTGCGCCATTTCCAAGCGCATCACGTGAAGCACACATCACTGATGCACTTGGAAATAGCGGAGATATGAAACTCCGGCCACATCTCTGCCTCAGCTGCTGCTGTACGAGAGAATCCGTCAGCCAATAACAATGCGGCAGGGCATGGCTGCTGCACTGATTGGCCGACAGCTCCCCTCATACATCTGTGCACGCAGCTGAGGGAGAGGCCTCGGCTCAGAGCGGCATACGATAGTTCAGGAGGTGAGGGTTGCGGTGGGCGGGGACACACAGAGGGCGGGGAAGCCGGCAGCTCGCCGTGGACCGGCACAAAGACCCCGACGGCCCGGTCCGTGGACCGGTGGTTGGGGACCCCTGTCCTAGACCACTCCCAAAACCTCCCACAGCCCTCCCCCAGCCTTTTAAATCGGATCCGATAAAAAATCGGATCGGATGGCATCCGATTTTGAGCACCCGATGCTGTCCGATTTTCATCAGACAGCATCGGATTTAACAAAATCATAATGTGAAAGCAGCCTTAGAGCTGAATGTGGCTTGCAACCCTCTCTCAGAGCTGGATGTGGCTCTCAAGGTCAGAAAGGTTGGGATTCCTCTGCCTACAGTATATGGACACTTTTTGCCAGGAGATATCAAATGCAGTTTGCTTTTATTGAAACAGTAGCTGACTGTCAGTGATTGGTAATAACTGTCATAACAGGATGTCCTGCTCTACTCATAAATAATGAACCTGAAACTGGTATAAGTGAATATAGATGACTATAATAAGTTATATGGTTAATTTGCATTACATTAATACTGCTGAGTAATAATTGTGATTTTTCCTCTTGTAGGTGCCAGGGTGGCTCCTTTTCCATGCTTTCGGCGAGTGAACACTGTTGGCGACAGGTTTGGAAACTGTGGCATAAATGGCGAGATGCTTCAGTGCAACACTGAGTATGTTATCATTGCTTGTGAGCTAAATGTATATTAGCCTGGCCATTATGTGGTCAACTACAGTTCAAGGTTGCTGGAGGCAACTTGTAATAGTAACCACTCTAGCTAAAAAAAAGTATTTGTTTGCTAATTAGTAATATATTTCTCATATAATTTTCTTTTCTATTCCTGGAGAACCCCTTTTAATTGTAGTTACTGGTTAAACATCCTTCATTTACATTGATAAAGTCAAGCTTGAATATCACGTGAATCTATCATATTAAACTAATTTTAGATTGCTTTTCCCCCAGGGATGCCATGTGTGGACAGATTCAGTGCTACAATGTGAGCAATAACCTCAATCATCTCAGCTCCGGTTCCTATCTAATAAGCCATGTTGGAGACGTCTTGTGCTGGGGAGTCGAATTCCAACTCAAAGGATTCTACGACACGGGCGCCGTGCCAGATGGGGCATTATGTGATAAGGGAAAGGTACTTTTAAAGAAGTGACAAAACCCAGTATGTCTGAATAAGTTGAAAATAAAATGTTAAAGCTACACTAATTCTTACCAGTACATTTTTTTTTTAAAAGTGAATCAACTGTTTGTGTTTGATCGAAGCATCTTTATCTTAATCCTGCATACGTTTTCATATTTCCGTAACCTAACATTTGCACGTAAATCGGTCCTGTGACCCACACTGATCACTCAAACTCTCCACTCCCCAAAGAGCTGTGCCGCTCAGCAGACAAGGGTGTAGATCCAATAGAAAGCTTCAGGCTGTGGAGTCTAAGTCAGAGTTGTGGAGTTGCACTATTCATTTTGGTAGAGTCGGAGTCAAATTCAGGAATTGGAATTGGAGCTTTGGCTTTCCGACTTCACAGTCCTGGAAAGCATACTGTATGCTTCATAACCAATGGGTTCAATTAATTCCATACCCTGCTCTATGTGCACTCAGGAAGGAGTTGTGCCTTCTGTCTGCTGAGATGTGCGCCCAGGGCTGGTGTCAGGACCCAGGCAAGTGAGCGGGCCCTAGAAAAACAGGGGCCTACTCGCAGTAAGAAACAGCATCCGTGCTCCTTGCTGGATGGTCTCCCCAGATCTTCACGGCTTCCTTGCGCACTCTCCTGTCCCCTCCTCTCTGCACTCTCTTCTCCTTACCTAAGCTGTGCTGCAATGAGCGCAATGTCCAACTGCTGGTGGCTTATGACTACTAATAAGCCTGCAGAGGTGTAACTATACCTGCCGATGCTACAGAAGATCAGCATCACCCTGCATGTCACATCACTGGTCCCTGCTGAGGATAGTGACACAGCTCTGCTGCCGATTTATTACTATTCATAAGCCTCTAACAGTCAGACACTGTGACATAGCTCACAAAGGGAGAAGAGAGATAGCACACAAGAGAAGACAGCGCAAAGGGGTAGGGACAGCACAAGTTGTGGGGAAAGCAGCACACAGAAGACAATGCAAGGGGGAGAGACAGCACACAGGGGAAAAGGCAGATCACGGAGAAGACAGCATACAGGAGAAGACGGTACAAGGAGAAGGGAGAGACAGCGCACAGGAGTAGAAGGCAATGCAAGGGGGGAGAGAGACAGCACATAGGGGGAGAAGAGAGAGAGCAATGGGGGAGGAGACAGCACAAAGGGGGAGAAGATCGCACAGGAGGGTTACAGCGCAAAGGGGGAGACAACGCATAAGAGGGATTATATTTATGGGGATTGTATTACATATATATACTGCCTACAACCTCGATATTATATACACACAGCCCATGAGCCTCTATTTCATATATACAGCCCACAGTCTCTATATTATAATCATGAATTGTGGTATGTTTTAAAGGAACCCAGTTAAACTCTTTCGCCCTGGGCCAACAAAAACCTGGAGTCGGCCCTGTGTGCTCCTCTTGGGGCAGTAGGGGACTGGGCAATTATGCCGTGTTAGTGATTTAGAGAATATGTGATTTTTTTTTTTTTGTATTTTTTATTACGCAAATTAATTTGTTTTATCACACCTTATCCAGAAAGGCAGTGTCCCTCTGCTAACAAACATAAATATTTTTCTTCTGGATATGCTTAGAGGATATCCGGCCCAGAAAAGTTAGAGGCAGCAGCCAACACTTTACCATTGATAATCTTCTGTATAGTAAACAGCCCATTTATAATGAATTCTCTAGTCAGCAAGTGAAACTTAAAATATACAATTCTTTGCATCACTAAAGGGAATCTGTCAGCAGGTTTGTGCTGTGTAATCTGTCAGCAGCATGATGTATGGGCTGATACCCTCATTCCAACATCAGCTTTCTCTGTATAATGTATAAAGCTGCTAATCAGTGGTTGGAGCAGGATTAGACCAGCAAATCACACAACAGCTAGTCAGATTGTCATAATTTCCTGCTGACTAAACAGTAATGTATTGAATCTGAAGCAAGCAGACTAGTTATACATCACTAGAATCAGGGTCTCAGCCCCTACATCAAGTTACTCTCAGATAGGGTAGCAAAAACTTTCTGACTGAGTTTAACATGAACTATTTTGCTATTTTAGGTTTCTTTTAACTATTTTGCCATTTTGATATATTTTATGCCCCTTTTTCATTTGTACACTTTGTATAGACTTCTGTAATGTTACGTTACACTCAGTGTTTCTTTTTTTTTTTAAGATTTGTGTGAATAGAAAATGTGTAAATTTATCAATATTAGAATATGACTGCGACAAACAGAAGTGTGATGGAAAAGGGGTGAGTACAGCTCCTGTGTATACATGCATACAATACAGGTATTCCATGTGTCTACTATTAGACCCTTATAGAAATAAGGGCCATACCTGCTTGGTCAAACCCTCTTTGATACCTAGGCCTCAGACAACTGTTTTTCATTTTTATGGATAGAACATGTACTCATTATACTCCCATGGGGCTATTCACAAAAGATTGTGATATTCCTAATTTTAATGTGACTTATGGATCAAATTCGCCCATTCAAGTTAATGATTCCATAAGAAAATAAGACAGCACACTGGTGTCGTGTGTCTCCTCTCAGTTCTTTTACATTTTACCCTCCATCAGGCGCACCTCTGGCATTCTCGAGTTTCAGGCACAGTGTGCCTGACAGGCACAGGTTAGAAAACCATGTTCTGATCTGGCACAAATCCCTTAGTCATATTAAAAAGCTTGTTGGAAAGCGATTATGACTTTGAGGAGCTACTTAAAGGTGGTGCTGGAGTTCTTCCACTTCCTTACTGAAGTGCAAATTCATCTATAATATGTAATTATCTTGTATTAAATGTATGGGATGTATTAAAAGATAGTACACAGAATTAGGTGCCAAAAAAAAACCCATTTAATAACCAAAAAAATATTAAAACAGAAAAGTACCAATTTTTTCAACCATCACCAAATAGCCTCCAGGTTTCAGAATATAACATAATAAACATTAAATTTAGAGAAAAAAAACAATGGTAATGCACTTAGATGCTATTTGATTACTATTCACTGAGATTTATAGGGTAAATATTCAGCAGTGGAAACAAAGTTACTTTACAGAAGACAGGCCCAGCGAGCCTGATAAATCACAAAGGACAGATCTGTTCTCCAGAAGGTCTGATGTAAAACCTTGAAATCAGGTTTCAAAGAGTATGTAAAGATAGGAAATAACTGGGTGGGAGGAAAAGTTCTGATAATTTGGAGAGAAGAGAGAAACAAAACTAATTGAGCTGAGCCTGTAAGATCAGCTGTGTCTGATGGAGAGTTAATGGCCTGGCGCAGCTTGAAAAAATAAACTCTCTCTCTCTATATATATATTGTGGGGTGCCGAGGGGAGAGGTGCTAGATGGCAGGTATGTTTCCCCTCGGTTCCTCTCATATGCCTCCCTGTATTGAGGAGAGGGCATGCAGTTGGTGCAATGTCAGCACAGGAGGATGGCTCCAGCAGACGGAGAGTTAACCGAAAAGCCTAAATCAGGTGCTGTAATTAGGAACCCAGGGAGAGAATGAGCTCAGTCTGCTGCTGAGCACCCAGGGAGGAGAGCTGCTATCACAGTAAGGAAGTGTGATTCGTTTGTTTTTCCCTAGGTTTTGTTTGTAGAGAGGATCATTGTTTAGTTAGAGGCTAGACGGCCTAGTGTTTTTGTTTTGTTTTTACTGGTGTATCAGTGACTGCTAACTGTGCACAATTAAAGAACCCGTGTAAAGCCTGCCGGAGGCCCTTGTGTACGGTGTGATCACAGTCCGCTCTGCTTCTATCAAGGCAGCGATCCCAGGAGCGACATCCCCCACGCCACAAATATATATATATATATATATATATATATATATATATATAGTATAGAGAGCGAAAGATATATATAATATATATATATATAATATAGATATAATATATATATATATACAGTACAGACCAAACGTTTGGACACACCTTCTCGTTCAAAGAGTTTTCTGCATTTTCATGACTTTGAAAATTGTAGATTCACACTGAAGGCATCAAAACTATGAATTAACATATGTGGAATTATATACTTAAAGCAAACCTGTCACCCCCTCCAGGCATCTAAAGATAACATAGCCACCTTCCGCAGCACTAAGGCTGCAGTCTCAGAAGGTGTCTATAGCATTTATGCTCCCTTGATTCACTGAAATAAAGACTTATCTAAAATCTGTTTCAAATCAGATCCAAGACCGGGAGGCGGGTTTTCCAGTGTCTATCTCCCTCCTCTGTGGTGTCAGTCATCCCTCTCTGCTCTCTGTGCACCACCTCCAGGGCCATCTCCCTGCATTACAGAGCTTTGTCAGCTCTGCTACAACATAGAGCTGCTGTTATAGGAGACCCCACAGTAGTAAATCTAGCAGGAGGATACTGCCTGCTACGTAGCAGCCTTTGAGCTGAGCAGGTTTCACTTTCAGTTTCTTGTACCCAGCAGCATTGCTCTGTCCTCAGCCCCTGATCTAAAGCACAAACTCAACTCTGCTGCACTGCTGACAGCTCAGCTCAAGGGCTGCTACGTAGCAGGCAGAGCTTTGTCTGCTCAGGGTCCTCCTGCTAGATTTACTACTGTGGGGTCTCCTATAACAGCAGCTCCATGTTATAGCAGAGCTGACAAAGCTCTGTAATGCAGGGAGGTGGCCCTGGAGGCGGTGCACAGAGAGCAGAGAGGGATGACTGACACCACAGAGGAAGGAGATAGAGGCTTGAAAACCAGCCTCCCGGTCTTGGGTCTGGTTTGAAACAGATTTTATATAAGTCTTTATTTCAGTGAATCAAGGGAGCATAAATGCTATAGACACCTTGTCAGAATGCAGCCTTAGTGCTGCAGAAGGTGGCTATGTTATCTTTAGATGCCTGGAGCGGGTGACAGGTTCGCTTTAACAAAAAAGTGTGAAACAACTGAAAATATGTCTTATATTCTAGGTTTCTTCAAAGTAGCCACCTTTTGCTTTGATTACTGCTTTGCACACTCTTGGCATTCTCTTGATGAGCTTCAAGAGGTAGTCACCGGAAATGGTCTTCCAACAGTTTTGAAGGAGTTCCCAGAGATGCTTAGCACTTGATGGCACTTTTGCCTTCATTCTGCAGTCCAGCTCACCCCAAACCATCTCGATTGGGTTCAGGTCTGGTGACTGTGGAGGCCAGGTCATCTGGCGTAGCACCCCATCACACCACCATGCTTTACGGTGGGAACCAGACATGTAGAGTCCACCCGTTCACCTTTTTTGCGTTGCACAAAGACACGGTGGTTGGAACCAAAGATCTCAAATTTGGACTCATCAGACCAAAACACAGATTTCCACTGGTCTAATGTCCATTCCTTGTGTTCTTTAGCCCAAACAAGTATCTTCTGCTTGTTGTCTGTCCTTAGCAGTGGTTTCCTAGCAGCTATTTTACCATGAAGGCCTGCTGCACAAAGTCTCCTCTTAACAGTTGTTGTAGAGATGTATCTGCTACTAGAACTCTGTGTGGCATTGACCTGGTCTCTAATCTGAGCTGCTGTTAACCTGCGATTTCTGAGTCTAGTGACTCGGATGAACTTATCCTCTGCAGTAGAGGTGACTCTTGGCCTTCCTTTCCTGGTCCTCATGTGAGCTAGTTTCTTTGTAGTGCTTGATGGTTTTTGCTACTGCACTTGGGGACACTTTCAAAGTTTTCCCAATTTTTCGGACTGACTGACCTTCATTTCTTAAAGTAATGATGGCCACTCGTTTTTCTTTACTTTGCTTTTTTCTTGCCATAATACAAATTCTAACAGTCTATTCAGTAGAACTATCAGCTGTGTACCCACCAGACTTCTGCACAACACAACTGATGGTCCCAACCCCATTTATAAGGCAAGAAATCCCACTTATTAAACCTGACAGGGCACACCTGTGAAGTGAAAACCATTTCCGGTGACTACCTCTTGAAGCTCATCAAGAGAATGCCAAGAGTGTGCAATGCATTAATCAAAGCAAAAGGTGGCTACTTTGAAGAACCTAGAATATAAGACATAATTTCAGTTGTTTCACACTTTTTTGTTAAGTATATAATTCCACATGTGTTAATTCATAGTTTTGATGCCTTCAGTGTGAATCTACAATTTTCATAGTCATGAAAATACAGAAAACTCTTTGAATGAGAAGGTGTGTCCAAACTTTGTATGTACTGAATATAACTTTTTTTTTCATATAAGAGAACTGGTCGCCATGTTGATGGTAAAAAACAAACACACAGACAAAACACTGATGAAGATGTATTTCAGGACATTGTTGTAAAGTGAAACATGTTTACTTGTATGACAAAAGCAGTTGTCTGAATGAGGCATTAGTGGTAGGAGCTTGAGCAGAATCCTCTCCTTAATCACATTGGGAGAAAACAACATACAGAATTGCTCATGGGTTCAGAAGAAAACAGACAGTTCTTGCACAGCCAGGCATCTTAGCGAGGGGTGGAGGGGGAGAAATAGAGGGGGCCTGAACCTGTGGGCCTGAACTGTCCACTCTCCCATGCTGCTAGCGGAGACCGTTTTGCCCCTTTTGCACAAGAGAAGAGCTGGGGTACCGAAGATGGCCGGATGCAGAGCAGCATGTGTGAGCTCCATAAAAAAAACTTGTAAGCGCAGTCCTCCTTACCTAGGAAACCGGCCACTACTGATAGCCTGCAGCCGTGGCTGGTAAGCAGTTCACAATAGAATTAATATTTCCTAAATTCTTGAAAACAGAAAGGATTTTTAATAAGAAATAAATTGTAAGATTTGTATTTACAAGCACTTTGCAAATGTAACTGTTTATCCTGAGACAACCACTTTAATGAAATAGACTTACCGTATATACTCGCGTATAAGCCGAGTTTTTCAGCCCAAAATTTGGGCTGAAAAGTCCCCCCTCGGCTTATACGCGAGTATATACGGTAAGTAATACAGCAGCAGCCCCCGGAGGTATACAGGCCCCCCCATCAAGCTCCAGGGCCCCCCCCCCCTTGCGCGGCAGCCTGTAAAGGAAAATCATACTTATCAGTGTCCTGCGCTGTCCCGCCGCTGCCATCACGATCCCGGGCTTCATTCCGCGTCTTCCGCACTTCCTGTGGTCGCGGGAATGACGTCATTGCCCGCGACCGCCGGAAGCCGGAAGACGCGGATTGAAGCCCGGGATCGTGATGGCAGCGGCGGGACAGCGCGGGACACTGATAAGTATGATTTTCCTTTACAGGCTGCCGCGCAAGGGGGGGGGGCCCTGGAGCTTGATGGGGTGGCCTGTATACCTCCGGGGCTGCTGCTGTATACAGCCCAGCTGCTGCTGTATACAGCCCCTGGGGCTGCTGCTGTATAGAGCCCCTGGGGCTGCTGCTGTATAGAGCCCCTGGGGCTGCTGCTGTATAGAGCCCCTGGGCTGCTGCTGTATAGAGCCCCTGGGGCTGCTGCTGTATACAGCCCTGGGGCTGCTGCTGTATAGAGCCCCTGGGGCTGCTGCTGTATACAACCCCTGGGGCTGCTGCTGTATACAGCCCTGGGGCTGCTGGATACTACCACTGGGGCTGCTGCTGTATACAGCCCCTGGGGCTGCTGCTGTATACAGCCCCTGGGGCTGCTGCTGTATACAGCCCCTGGGGCTGCTGCTGTATACAGCCCCTGGGGCTGCTGCTGTATACAGCCCTGGGGCTGCTGGATACTACCACTGGGGCTGCTGCTGTATACAGCCCCTGGGGCTGCTGCTGTATAGAGCCCCTGGGACTGCTGCTGTATAGAGCCCCTGGGGCTGCTGCTGTATAGAGCCCCTGGGGCTGCTGCTGTATACAGCCCCTGGGGCTGCTGCTGTATACAGCCCTGGGGCTGCTGCTGTATACAGCCCTGGGGCTGCTGCTGTATAAGCCCTCGGGCTGCTGCTGTATACAGCCCCTGGGGCTGCTGCTGTATACAGCCCTGGGGCTGCTGGATACTACCACTGGGGCTGTATATACCTCTGGGGCTGCTGTATACTACCACTGGGGCTGCTGTATACTACCACTGGGGCTGTATATACCTCTGGGGCTGCTGTATACTACCACTGGGGCTGCTGTATATACCTCTGGGGCTGCTGTATACTACCACTGGGGCTGCTGTATACTACCTCTGGGGCTGCTGTATACTACCTCTGGGGCTGCTGTATACTACCACTGGGGCTGCTGTATACTACCACTGGGGCTGTATATATCTCTGGGGCTGCTGTATACTACCTCTGGGGCTGTATATACTCTGGGGCTGCTGTATACTACCTCTGGGGCTGCTGTATACTACCACTGGGGCTGCTGTATACACCTCTGGGGCTGCTATATACTACCACTGGGGCTGCTGTATACTACCACTGGGGCTGCTGTATACTACCACTGGAGCTGCTGTATATACCTCTGGGGCTGCTGTATACTAACCACTGGGCTGCTGCTGTATATACCACTGGGGCTGCTGTATACTACCACTGGAGCTGCTGTATATACCTCTGGGGCTGCTGTATACTACCACTGGGGCTGCTGCTGTATATACCACTGGGGCTGCTGCTGTATACTACCACTGGGGCTGCTGTATATACCTCTGGGGCTGCTGTATACCACACTGCTGGGGGCTGTATACCTGTGCTGGGGTCCACGCTCGGCTTATACACGAGTCAATAGGTTTTCCCAGGTTTTGGGGCAAAAGTAGGGGGGTCGGCTTATACACGGGTCGGCTTATACACGAGTATATACGGTAAGTGGAACCATGATGTTAATGGTCAGTATACAGCACGGGATACGTTTTTATCCACAATTACCGTATATACTCGCGTATAAGGCCAGTTTTTCAGCCCAAAAATTGGGCTGAAAAGTACCCCCCTCGGCTTATACGCGAGTCAGTGCTGTATACCGATGTATACATCGGTACATACCGATGTATACATCGGTATACAGCAGCCCCCGTAATGCAGGGCCCCCCCAGCCTCGCTCCGGTCACCTGTAAAGGAAACTATACTTATCACAGTGCCGCTGTCCGCGCCCGCTCGCACCCGCTCGCAGCTGCCGTACGCGATCCTCCATCTTCATGCGTCTTCTTCCTGTTTCTGTGCTCGTCCCAGGCAATGACGTCATTCCCTGTGACGAGCACAGGAAACAGGAAGAAGAGGCATGAAGATGGAGGATCGCGTACGGCAGCTGCGAGCGGGTGCGAGCGGGCGCGGACAGACAGCGGCACTGTGATAAGTATAGTTTCCTTTACAGGTGACCGGAGTCAGGCTGGGGGGGCCCTGGATTACGGGGGCTGCTGTATACTACCGCTGGGGCTGCAATATACTGCCACTGGGGCTGCAATACCACTGGGGCTGCTGTATATAGGGGCTGCAATACCACTGGGGCTGCAATACCACTGGGGCTGCTGTATATAGGGGCTGCTGTATACACCACTGGGGCTGCAATACCACTGGGGCTGCTGTATATAGGGGCTGCAATACCACTGGGGCTGCAATACCACTGGGGCTGCTGTATATAGGGGCTGCAATACCACTGGGGCTGCAATACCACTGGGGCTGCTGTATATAGGGGCTGCTGTATACACCACTGGGGCTGCAATACCACTGGGGCTGCTGTATATAGGGGCTGCAATACCACTGGGGCTGCTGTATATAGGGGCTGCAATACCACTGGGGCTGCAATACCACTGGGGCTGCTGTATATAGGGGCTGCAATACCACTGGGGCTGCTGTATATACCACAGGGGGCTGCTGTATATCATACTGCTGGGGCCTGTATACCACTGCTGGGGGCTGTATACCTGTGCTGGGGTCCACCCTCGGCTTATACGCGAGTCAATAGATTTTCCCAGGTTTTGGGGGCAAAAGTAGGGGGGTCGGCTTATACACGGGTCGGCTTATACACGAGTATATACGGTAGTTTAAAAGGATTTTGTCACTTTTAGCATAAGTGCAATAAATGCCTTACATATTTGATGGGTGGGCAGGCGAGGAGTTTGAATTTTTTTTTAAAAAGGTTCTCAAAGAATGAGATAAAATTACCGTATAACCTTGATATAATTCAAACTGCAGCCCATTCGAGTCTTGTCTCAGCACAGGCTGTAGACTGAAGACATACATCTTCCAAGACCTGCTTGTCATCTGAGAGCTGTATCACACATACCTCAGTCTGCAGTGCTCAGTGAGGGATAGATATATTTCTTTACATATTATAGAGCTTCTCGTGGCCAAGTGTATGTGCAATACAGTTTTTATCAGTTGACACACAACTCTCAGGTGCTGTATATCTTCAGTCTACAGCCCATCCCGAATCATGCCTAGGACAGGCTGCAGTTTGAATTCTTTGTTCATCTGCTGGATGAGCCTGCCTTTCTGTGTAGGGGCGGGAAAGATATCCTTACTGCTGTTTAATATAGTCATAATATTTCAGGATGCGACAATGACAGTCATAATAGGGGTAAGCATACAAAAAGGGTAGTGTATATTTTGGATTCTACATTTGGGGCTTAATAGATGACTTAACTTGTTGATTTAGGTATGCAATAATATGAAGAATTGTCACTGTGATGTGAACTGGGCCCCACCGTACTGCAATGAGAGTGGCTATGGAGGAAGTATTGATAGTGGACCACGGACCAAGAACTTCTCTAACAGACATTTTGTACCAAAACAAGCGAGTTCTTCAGGTAAGTGCTCTCTGTGTATGTTGTGCCAAACAGATTTCCTGCTATGACAATGAATTAAAGGGTTATTCTCACATAAAACAAGGTTCCCCGTAATGATAGGCTAGGGAATAACTGCTGATTGGTGCTGCTCTGATCGTTATTCCCCCCAGTAATCTGAATATCAGGGCTCTGCAATCCCATCCTGAATGGAGCGCAGGTGACCATGCCCAACCTATGCTCCATTCATTTCCTGTGGGAATGCTGGAGAAAGTTGAGCGCTGAACCTGGCTTTTCACCAGGAGTAATTACCATATTTTTCAGTTGATAAGACACACCAGACGATGAGACACACCTAGGTTTTACATGAAGAAAATATGGAAAAAATTGAAGCAAACAATTTGGTCATGACACCTTAATATAGGGGAAAATCTGATGCTGACACTGTTATGTCGGTAATTGTCCCCAAATGAAAACTTAAGTCCCCATTCTAGGCCCCTTCCAGGTATGTATGTCCTCCATCCTGGTGTATATGTCCTCCATCTTGGTATATGTGTTCCCCATCCTTGTAATATTCTGGTATATGCGATCCTTACCCTGGTGTATATATATCCCCATCCTGGTATATATGGCCCTTTTCCTGATGTATATGGCCCTTATATTACGACCATCCTGGCATATATGGCCCCATCGTGGAATATATGACGCTCATCTTGGGACCCTCATCCTGGTATATATGGCCTTATGCTGGTATATATAATCCACATCATTGCCCTCATCCTGATGTATAGTGCCGCACGCATAAAAAAAACTAAACGATTCTACTCACCTTCCATCCTCTCCATCTATGCACGGTGTCCTGTTTTGATGCCAGCAACTGACTTCAGCATGTGACGCAGTGACTGACATCAATGCTTTGTGCGCCCACTTACAATGACATCAGCTGCCGGAATATTTGTTGTTCCCCATGCCTGGGATTACAGCAAATATGCCTCTTTTCTCCTCTTATGAGTGAATTCTTCCCTATCCATGCCTCTTGAACTTACAATTCTTTCTGAAAAACATCTCAACTCCATCTTGGTCAAAGAAAGGTGGGCTGCTAGTTCACGGAGGAAACAGATTACCATTCCTTTTAGAATCTATAAATAGGAAAGGGAAAGAGCTCCAGCAGCTTGTACTGCAGTTTCTAGTGGATGTTTCATCTTGCTTTAGAGTTGGATTCACATCTACGCTGCTTAGTAATAGTGTAAACTGCTTTCCATTCAGCTTTTATTAATGTACTTGTGCTATATAGAGAGAGGGGAGCAGCAATTTCTCCTGTCTGTGTGTGCTATATAAAGTTAGAAGAAAAAAAGTTTTGGTACCATGTTAGCCACTTGAAAAAATGTTGATTGCTCTGTGGGAGAAACAAGATGATAATCTTGTTGTTGTGATACCTTTTAATGGCTAACAAAAAAATAAAATAAGTGATGTTACAAGGCAGCAAGCTTTCGAGACGTCTCAGGTCTCTTTGTCAGGCATGATATCACAAAATATCCAAAGAAATGCAAATATATACATGCTCAACCAGAGCAGACACAAGGTATAATAAATGGACATTTAGTGTTATGAACCGATGCCTCAGAAGTAACATTCAGATTCCACAGAAGTCGTTGGATACTATACTGACCGCAATCCCTGACTACACACCGCAACTAGAAGTAGCAGTGGGATGTAACTAACCAGACCTAGACACCTCTGCAAAGCCGGAGAACTAACTGCTCCTAAAGATGGATGTAGGAAAAGCTATCTTGCCTTAGAGCAAAACCCCAAAAGAATAGCAAGCCCCCAAAGATATTAACTGGGAAACCAGAGAAAGAAAAACAAACACAGGCAGAGTAAAAGGTTTAGCAAAAGAGGCCAAACTAGCTATATAGGAAAGACAGGATAGAATACTATTGCGGTGAGTATAAAACACTATTAAAAAAACACCAACAGCAGATAGTACAAAAATTATTCACTAAGACTCGGCGCCCTCTATATCTGCAGACGTCTATAAATCAAATGCCAGCAGAACTGGAAATAACAGATAATAGTGAATGGTAAAATTCCTAGGAAGAAAACTTCCTATCTGAGAGCAGATAAACAAATCTACAGACTAAATTGCAAACCCATAACTCAGAATAAGACAAAGCATTAGCAGAACCTTAAGCACACAAAAGTGTGCCACAAAATATCAAAAACCATTCACTTATATTGCAAAGATCTCCACAGAGCTGAAGAAACCAGGGAGATGTGAACTCCTCCAGGAACCAAAGACAACTGGCAAGGATTGATCCACTTCAAACCATTATATGCTCCAAGAACCAGATTGCCAATCATCACCATCACCTGTGAAGCCCACACAGTCTGCTGCATCACCAGCAACAACCACCGGAGGGAGCTCCAATGAATTCACAACAATTTAGATAAATAAACAAAACAGACAGACCTACGACTGGTAGATGCCTGGCGGATCATGCACCCCACGGACAGAGACTACACCTATTTTTCTACAGTCCATAATTCCCATAGTCAGATCGATTACACAGGTCAACAAAAAAAATTTTTTTTTCTGGTGCCCAAAATATTTAAATGAATTTGGGGTATTTTTGGGGTGCTGATTCTGAATATGCTATCAGTTTTGCCAGATTGGCTCAAGTTTTTGAGATTTTTGGTATCTTATTTATAGCACTTGTTGGTAAATGCGACGCATCATCTCATTAATTTCTTTGGATTAGTACTTGAACTGAGCAGTTCTCAATATAGTTTTGTGTTAATTAGTGTTCTAAAAGTTTGTTCATAGCTTGATTTTTTGCACTAACTTTATGTTGTTTTCTGTTGTCCAGTGAAAAGCATGAACTCATCAAGAAGAAGTTGTCTTAACGATCCAGACTCATTCTGTTACATTTGTGGTGAATATACACTGACAAAACATAGAAGAAACATAACAGACTTCGTTAAAAAAGTAGCAAAAAACGTCTTTTTTGTTACACATTTTACGAAAAATCTCAAAAACTTGAGCCAATCTGGCAAAACTGATGACATATTCAGAATCAGCACCCCAAAGTTACCCTAAATTCAATTAAATATCTTTGGCACCAAAAATGCTGTTGACCAGTGTTATTTTTTGGTGAGCCATGGTCTTTTGTCTTTTGACCTGCAGACAAAAATTGATGTAACAATCTGGTCGGACCATGCTCCGGTGATGCTGTCTCTGCGGCTACCGGGCTCATCCAGGGGGAAGTGGACCTGGTCCCTGAACCCTGGATTGTTGAGCGATCCTTCTTGTCTGCAGGCTGTACGGAAGGCAATTACAGAATTCCTTGACAAACATAAAACCGACTCTACGGCCCTCCTTTTCAGTGGGAGGCATTGAAGGGAGTTATCAGAGGGGTTCTCATTCAGCAGGGGGCCCGACTAAAGAGGAATAGGGCTGCGGCTATCACTGAACTATTGTCTCAAGTGCAGACCCTAGAGACAGCTCACAAGAGAACGAGAGATGTGTAGACGATGGCTGACCTCTTGCAGGCTAGGAGTAGATTGAGTGCTCTAGTTGACACTACTCTGGCGAGACAACGAGATCACTTCCATAGATATTTATATGAATACGCGGATAAGCTGGGCAGAGCATTGGTGAGATTTTTACATCCTCGCTCACCTACTACATATATCCCTACCATAAAGTCGAGGTCGGGGGTGGCGGTCCACTCTCCTATATAAATAGCAGACTCCTTTAGGCTGTATTATGACTCACTGTATAATCTTAAGGGCCCGCTTGCGGATAAGTCCACAGAGGCGTTCCACGCGAGGATGGAGGAGTATGTTCATGACACGCCGCTCCCCCCTATTTCAGAGACGGAGGTTGAGGCTCTGGAGAGTCCTATGTCGGAATTAGAAATCACGGAGACCATTAAGTCACTGGCGAGTGGTAAGAGCCCAGTACCGGATTGTTTCTCGGACAATTTTTACAAAATTTTTGCTGATTCCGTCACCCTTTTTAGTTAAATTATTTAATTCCATCTCAGCGACATGTCCCTTTGCTCCCCAGACGTTGATGGCCACGGTTGTGGTTATTCCCAAACCGGGCAAAGACCCCGGCATGTGTGCTAACTATCGACCCATCTCCCTCATTAACGTCGATGTGAAAATGTACGCAAAGATCATAGCGAACAGGCTGGGCCCAGCTCTCACCAAGGTCATACACAATGACCAGGTGGGATTCGTGCAGTGTAGGGAGGCTAGAGATAACACGGTGAAAACCTTGCTCCTTACTTATATGCGCACAGGAAAGGTTCCAGCCTGTTTGCTATCCATTGACGCGGAGAAGGCGTTTGATCGCCTGGGCTGGCCTTTCCTGAGAGCATCTTTGGCACAGTTGGGGTTGAGGACTGAACTGCTTGATAAGATTTTTGCTTTGTACCAGGGCCCCATGGCACGACTTAAAATGAATGGCATTTTCTCGACACCCATTGCTATACACAATGGCACCAAACAGGGTTGTCCTCTATCCCCTCTACTTTACGTCATTGCCATGGAGCACTTAGCGGTGGCACTCCGCGGATCACCGGATATTGATGGAGTGCGGATTGGTCAGCATAACTTTAAGTTATCACTACCGTGTTTCCCCGAAAGTAAGACCCTGTCTTACATTTTTTTGGGGGCCAAAAGTGGCCCCCGGTCTTACTTTCGGGGGGGTCTTACATTGTGTGCCCCAGCAGTGTGGCCTACAGGCCCCCTCCTGCTGGGACACTGCGGGAGCGGGTCGCACGTCACGTGCGCCCGCTCATTACATATGCACTGCAGCAGCCAGCGCGTCCGTCTTCTGTCCTCGGCTGTCTCCTGGATCATATGACGTCATGCGCTGCGACGGGTCACATGATCCGGGAGACAGCCGAGGACAGAGGACGGACGCGCTGGCTGCTGCAAGAAGACCCTGGAGGGTAAAATGTCTGCAGCAGCAGCAGGGGGGGCCTCAGAACAGGGGTGTAGTGTGCCAGCAGGAGGGGGCCCATACCTATATACCGTATAATGCACTGCTCCCCCTGTCGCTGATTGACAGGGGGATGCAGTGCATATGTAATGAGCGGGCGCACGTGATGTGCGACCCGCTCCCCCCCCCCCCCCCTCCGCTAGGGGCCTTACATTGGCCCTTCCGGTTGTAAGGCCTTATAATCGGGGGAGGCCTCACATTAGCAGGCCCCCCCTTTACCCCTAAGCGGCCTTACAATCGGGGGGGGGCCTTACTTTCGGGGAAACACGGTATATGCTTATGATCTGCTTTTATATGTTACCAATCCACTCATAGCTTTCCCGGTGCTCATCAGGGAATTTCGGAAGTTTGGGGACATCTCGAATTTCAAGGTTAATTACTCAAAAACAGAGGTACTCAATATATCCCTGTCTGGTGACCTAGTGTCGCGACTCCAGGCGTCCTTCTCTTTTAAAGGGAACCTGTCACCCGATTTTAAGCTCCTACACTATCTCTAGCTGTCCCTACACCTTCCTAGCAGCTCCCTATCTCTCCCTTTCTTATCTAAAGTGTCCCTATAAAAGAAGTGTAAAATAAGATTAAACTTACTGCAGTCCCCGTAGTTAGGGGACTGGGTAGGCGTGGCCTCTGTTCCTTCCTCACTCCTCCGTGTGGAAATGCACGCCCCGCTGGGCGGCATTATTGTGGGTCCTCTCTGCCCCCATTAACATTAATCCTCCGCCCTCTACACCTCTTTGCACCGGCCGGGCGTCACATCCGGCGCGGTGCATTATGGGCCGTCACGTGATCTGCCCTAGTGCATTCTGGGTCCGATCACGTGATCGGCCCCAGTGCATTATGGGCTTGATCACGTGATCGGCCCCGGCTTCAATAAGCGCATTGCGCATGCGCGGAGCCGGGGCCGATCACGTGATCAAGCCCATAATGCACTGGGGCCGATCACGTGATCGGACCCAGAATGCACTAGGGCAGATCACGTGACGGCCCATAATGCACCGCGCCGGATGTGACGCCCGGCCGGTGCAAAGAGGTGTAGAGGGCGGAGGATTAATGTTAATGGGGGCAGAGAGGACCCACAATAATGCCGCCCAGCGGGGCGTGCATTTCCACACGGAGGAGTGAGGAAGGAACAGAGGCCACGCCTACCCAGTCCCCTAACTACGGGGACTGCAGTAAGTTTAATCTTATTTTACACTTCTTTTATAGGGACACTTTAGATAAGAAAGGGAGAGATAGGGAGCTGCTAGGAAGGTGTAGGGACAGCTAGAGATAGTGTAGGAGCTTAAAATCGGGTGACAGGTTCCCTTTAAGTGGAAAACCTCTGCAATAAAATATCTGGGTGTACTGATTCCCACAGAGTTGAGTGAAATCTATGAGCTAAATTATGTTCCGCTTTTGAGGAGGACGATACTGGACTTGGCAAAATATGACAAACCTCAACTTTCTTGGTTTGGACGCATGAGTGTCATTAAAATGGACGTCCTACCTCGGTTTTTATATCTTTTCCAAACTGCCCCGATAAATATCCCGGATAGTTTTTTCAGACGTCTACAGTCGGCGGTTAACAACTTTATTTGGGGGAGCAAGAGACCGCGGATCCGTTTCTCTATTTTAACTAGACCTAAGGTAAGGTGGGGGGCGGGCCTCCCCGATTTAAAAAAATATTATCATGCGGTTCTGCTTTCTAGGCTAGTGGACTGGAGGTTTAATAGTGCCCATAAACAATGGGTAACCCTGGAGGGTCTCCTTTCTCCTGTGTCTCTGTATTGGCTTCCCTGGATTGAAAAGACCTCGCGTCCTTCTGTGATGGAATGGGTCCCACTCACCCAGACGGTTATAAGACATTGGGACAAGATTAACTGCAAACTGAGGTTGACCTCCAGACCGGGTAGACTGAGTTCTTTGTTTGACTACCCCACATTCCCCCCTGCGATGACTAGATCGTCCTTTCTGTATTGGTCAGCACGTGACCAGGTATGCTTGGGACAGGTTGCGGACAGACTGACGGGACTCGCTGGTGTGAAGGGGCTCCGGGACCGGACCCGGGGGGTGTCATTCTCATGGATTGAGTTCCCCAGATCTGAGATTATCTCTCAGGGATCTCCTTGGGGGTTCCGACACCATTTGAGTTGATGATGCTTTCATCTGAGGGCCCGTCCCATGTGGTCTCCATGCTCTATGTCCTGGTCCTGGCTGGGTTGGTGTCCGACCCTCTTGGATTCATGGAGGCTTGGGAGAGAGACCTGCACATCACCTTATCTGAGACTGATCGTCAAAAAATTTTTGTACTCACCCACAAAATGACGGTCTCATGTGCTGCTCAGGAACGGAACTATAAAATTTTAACACGCTGGTACCGTTGCCCCACTTTCCTACACAGGCTCGACCCTGCAGTGTCAGACACTTGTTGGAGATGTGGGATAGAGAGGGGCTCTATGCTCCATATCTGGTGGTCGTGCGGTCTCCTCCAACCCTTCTGGGGTCAGGTGTTTGAGGCCTTTCACCTGATGTCTGGGATTTATCATGTGCCTTCCCCCTAGATTGCCCTCCTGTCTCCGGTTCCTGCCGCTGTGTCCTCAGCAAAAAGGGGAATTTTGAGGTTCTGTTTACTGGCGGCTAGGGCTGTCATTCCCAGACACTGGAGGTCTAATAGAGTCTCTTATGGCCGATGATTATGGCACTGGATCAGACGGGGGCAGTACATGGTATCTATGGCATTCTTTTAAGGAGAGCTCGGAGTTTGCAGATTGGTTATTCTGATCCTCTCTTCCTTCTTGAGGTAGATTAACCAGGTTTCCTCTTCCCTCCCTTTTTTTTTTTCTCCACCCCTTCTTCCCTTCTGTTCCCTCTTTTCATGTCTTCTTTCATTACCTTTCCCCTTCTTTTTTCTCTTTTTTTTTTCATGGTCTGCAGGGATGACGGAGATGTTTAGATGGCTACGGAATAGTGAGAACTGGCTTACACCTCGCTTCAAGCTTCATCTTGATGTGATGTAATTGGTGAATTATATGTATCAGGGACTTTTGAGACGGCTGCCGGGGTCTCGGCCTTGGCAATGGAACGTGTTTTCTGTCATACCTCAGACTATGTACGAATGTGTAATTCTTTATATCTGAATTGTTACCTTTTTTTCTTATGACCTTTTGAAAATTAGTAAATACATTTATTGAAAAAAATAAATAAATAAACAAAATAGAGCCTGGAGAGGATCTTCAATCAGCCAGGCTTAGTGATGTCAAAGTTTTTATGACACTAATTTATATGTAGACCTGGTGTCTTAAGCGTCTCTGAAAAAAAAGACCTCATCTTTACTCTTAGCCGTTGTCCTGTCTCCCCAACATAAAATGCACCCGCAGGTCTCATCGTCACACAATTATAGACAAAAAATCCATTTACCAGTAGCGAAACATTTTTGTGGTCAAGGACATAACATTGAAAATATGAAATTTGCAATATTGAAAGGTCATTTTAAGTCACAGAAACATCGGCGGGTCTGTGAATCCAAGCTAATAAGAAGTTTTCAGTGCATCCAAGCAGGGCTAAACATCTCTGATGGATTTATGGTTCATTATCTGAAGAATTTTTTTCAGAGACGCTTAAGAAACTAGGTTGACATATAAATTAGTGTCATTAGGCTAATGAAAGATCCCCTCCAGGCTCTGTTTTGTTTATTGATCTAAATGTCCATTTATTATACCTTGTATCTGCTCTGGTTGTGCATTTATATATTTGCATTTCTTTGGATATTTTCTCATATCATGTCTGACGAAGGGACCTGAGACGTCTGTAAAGCTTGTTGCTTTGTAACATCACTTACCGTATATACTCGCGTATAAGCCGAGTTTTTCAGCCCGAAAATTGGGCTGAAAAGTACCCCCCTCGGCTTATACGCGAGTCAGTGCGGGGGCTGCTGTATACAGCGGTATACAGCAGCCCCCGCATCCCCAGTAATGCAGGGCCCCCCCCCTCATGCTCCGGTCACCTGTAAAGCAAGTTATACTTATCAGTGCCCGCTGCAGTCCGCGCCCGCCGCTGCCGACATGCGATCCTCCATCTTCATTCATCTTCTTCCTGCTTCTGTGCGCGTCGCAGGCAATGACGTCTTTACCGGCGACGCGCACAGGAAACAGGAAGAAGATGCATGAAGACGGAGGATCGGGATGTCGGCAGATGCGGGTGCGGACGGCAGCGGGCACTGATAAGTATAATTTGCTTTACAGGAGACCGGAGCATGAGGGGGGGCCTGCATTACTGAGGCTGCCTGTATACTACCACTGGGGCTGCTGTATATAGGGGCCCTGCATTACTGGGGCTGCAATACCACTGGGGCTGCTTTATATAGGGGCTGCAATACCACTGGGGCTGCAATACCACTGGGGCTGCTGTATATAGGGGCCCTGCATTACTGGGGCTGCAATACCACTGGGGCTGCAATACCACTGGGGCTGCAATACCACTGGGGTTGCTGTATATAGGGGCCCTGCATTACTGGGGCTGCAATACCACTGGGGCTGCTGTATATAGGGGCTGCAATACCACTGGGGCTGCAATACCACTGGGGCTGCTGTATATAGGGGCTGCAATACCACTGGGGCTGCAATACCACTGGGGCTGCTGTATATAGGGGCTGCTGTATAAACCACTGGGGCTGCAATACCACTGGGGCTGCTGTATATAGGGGCTGCAATACCACTGGGGCTGCTGTATATACCACTGGGGCCTGCTGTATATCATACTGCTGGGGCCTGTATACCACTGCTGGGGGCTGTATACCTGTGCTGGGGTCCACCCTCGGCTTATACGCGAGTCAATAGATTTTCCCAGGTTTTGGGGGCAAAAGTAGGGGGGTCGGCTTATACACGGGTCGGCTTATACACGAGTATATACGGTACTTTATTTTTGTTATCCATTAAAAGGTATCACAACTACAAGATTATTAGCATGTTTCTCCCACTGAGAGCAATCAACATTTTTGCTGTATAAAGGAAACCTCATAGTAGCTAGTCTTGTTTCTCTAGCTCAGGCCCCTTTCACACTAGCGTTTCTGTCCAGATACAGCAGATCCGGACAGAAAACCGCACCTGGCGCAATTGCCGCCTGACAGCCGCACTTGCGGCAAGCCCCATGCATTGTCTATGGGGCTTGCGGCAGGTGCGGTATTGCCGCGATCCACCACTTGCTGACCGTGTCTTTTTTCGCGGCCGCAACTGCCGCATCCCGGCAATACTGCATTTGTCGCAAGCCCCATACAGAATGCATGGGCTTTCCGCAAGTGTACTGCAAGTGCAGCCGTTAGGTGGCAGATGCGGTTTTCTGGCCGATCCGGACAGAAACCCTAGTGTGAAAGGCCCTCTCAGATATACTGTGTACTACTATACTCTGTATATAGGACGTCACCTCTCCTGACAATTGTGGGCGTCTTTTCTTAGGTCGGGCTCACATCAGCAGTCTGAGATTCTAGTATTGGTGTCCATTACATTACAGTGAACTATAAAATACTTGCAGAAACCTGGGGGTCATTCCATGTCAAATGTTCCAAATCTGAATCTTTTTTTAACCTGATGTCTTCAAAAAAATTTTTTATCTAATGTAGTGAATTAAAGATTTAGAATTTTTATCTTCATTGACTAATTTTTTATAGAATTCTAACATTTTGTAAGTTTTGCGGGTCAGAAATAAGTTAAAGAGATGGTCGAGGCACCATTTTGTTTAGAACTGAACAGGCTTTAATTTAATGTAATAAGATTATGCTTGTTGAGATTTTGTTTTTGAGGAGTCAAATTCAAAATTTTTGATGCGCAATTTTGGACAAACAATGTTATATTTTTTAATAATGTAGTTTTCAGACTAGAAGACACACTTTTGTCACCCCAAATTGGAGGGAAAATGATGGGGGAAGTCTTATAAGCCGAACTTTGCTTTCCTGGGGGTTGAAGTGGCAGTTCAGCGGAGGTGCAGGAGGATGTCGGTAGTGGAGCAATGCTTGCGGGCCTGGAGCTGGAAGTATCATGGAGTTCACCTGTCTGCGGCATTGATACTGCTGTGTACTGACAAATGGCTGCGGAGACGGAGCAGGCACAGCTAAAGGTCTCAGAGCTGAGAGCTCGATCTGTGCCTGTGATGCCTGTACCAGATCAACTTCAAGATCATGGCTATGGAGGCGACGCATAAGCAGTTGGAGTTGTTGGCTATCCAAAACCTTCATCTGCGCCTGCGCTGCCTCCGCAGCCATTTGCCATTAATCGTAAGTATCAATACCTGTCGAACACTGCCGCACATCGTAACACCCCCTGCTTCAGGCCGTCAAGCATTGCCCCATTTCTGACATCCACCCTGCCTCCTGCCTGCAGCATTGGTGATACCCACCACCGCGATTCTGCCTGCTGTATCCCTGTTGCTCCACCAACATCGTGGCCCTTCCCAGTAAGCTACACTGCACATGCACATGAGATGCACCAGATTATAGGACAGACCTCTTATTTTAAATCCTTTTTTTTCCCCTAATTTCTAAATTTAGGGGTGAGTTTTATGATCTGGTGCGTCTTATGAAGTGAAAAATACGGTGTACGTGTTACTTGTGTTCTTGGTTAGATTTGTACAACGATTCAAGCTGGAATCTCCTTTGGATCATATTTTCAAGCATGATTTACAGTCTCATCATAATCATATGTTTAATACTGAATTAAAAGCAGCAATATTTTTAACACCTTTTTAAATATACATTTATCAATATTTTTTTATTATTACAATACAAGTCATGTCCTTTTCCAGATTTTTCACAGAGTATACACCAAGTTCCAAATTATTATGCAAATGTTCATTTTCTATGATTTTCCTAAATGGTCAGTGAAAATGATTGTCAATGTATTAAAAGTCATCACCCGTCAGAGTATACATCAAATTTTATTGAAGAAACCACTCAATGATAACAGTATAATCTTCAAAATAAAAAACACTCTAACTCCACTGTTCCAAATTATTAGGCAAATTATTAGGCTAAACATTTGATATGTTTGAAAGAATTGAAAAAGCTCATTTGTTTAATTTGCAGCATTAGGAGGTCACATTCACTGAAATAAAAAGCTATTTAACTCCAAAACATCCTAACCGGCCAAGTTACATGTTAACATAGGAACCCTTCTTTGATATCACCTTCACAATTCTTGCATCCATTGAACTTGTGAGTTTCTGGAGAGTTTCTGCTTGTATTTATTTGCATGATGTCAGAATAGCCTCCCAGAGCTGCTGTTTTGATGTGAACGGCCTCCCACCCTCCTAGATATTTTGCTTGATTATACTCCAAAGGTTATCTATAGGGTTGAGGTCAGGGGAAGATGGTGGCCACATCATGAGTTTATCTCCTTTTATACCCATAGCAGTCAATGACACAGAGGTATTGTTTGCAGCATGAGATGGTGCATTGTCATTCATGAAGATGATTTTGCTCCTGAAGGCATGTACCATGGAAGAAAGTTCTCAGTCAGAAACTCTATATACTTTGCAGAGATCACATCTTCAGGAACCTTAAAGGGGTCTACCAGCTGTTTCCTAATGATTCCGACCCAAAACATGACTCCTCCACCTCCTTGCTGATGTAGTAACCATGTTGGGACATGGTGGCCATCCACCAACCATCCACTACTCCATCCATCTGGACCATCCAGGGTTGCTTGGCACTCATCAGTAAACAAGACTGTTTGAAAATTAGTCCTCATGTATGCTGGGCCCACTGCAACCGTTTCTGCTTGTGAGCACTGTTTAGGGGTGGCCGAATAGTGGGTTTATGCACCACAGCAGGCCTTTGAATGATCCCACACCTTCCTCATTCTGCCTTTATCTGCACAAACACGTCTGTGCTCAGAATCAGCACAAATCTCTTCACAGTATGATGATCACGCTTAACTTTTCATGCAATATATAATGTTTTCATCCCTTGTGCAAGGCATTGCACTATTTGTTGCTTTTCGGCAGCAGAGAGATCCTTTTTCTTTCCGATGTTACTTGCAAACTGTGGCCTGCTCAATATTGTGGAACATCCAGTTTTCCTTTTATTTGGCTCACCTGCCAAACTAATTATCACAGGTATCTGAGATTGATTTCAGTGATCCAAAGGCTGCCTTCACATCACGATTTGTGGCTGTGCATGGGGATCCGTGGTTTGTCGGATCCCCCAGACAGCCATGGATCAACACGGATCCCTGCAATCGGATGGAAATAGCCATCCGTATCCGTGTTATGCAGGATCCGTGTAGATCCTGTGGGCCCTGTCTCTCCCTCCTCTATCTCCTCTCCCCCTGCTCGTCTATCCTGTCCCCTATCCTATTATTTCCCCTGTCCTGTCCCCTCTGGTATAATAAAAATAATAAAAGTCCTCCTATAGGATACTTTACCTTTCTGGCGGCTCCGGGGATGCGACAGTGTTCATCTGACTGCAAGGACCTCTCGTGAAGCCACAGAGCCGGTCAGCTGACACATCAGCTGACCAGCTCTGTGACATCATGGGAGGTCCTGTCCCCTGCAAATTGAGACTGTTGCATCATCCCCGGAGGCGCCGGAAAGGTGATGTATCTTCCGGGAGGCATTTTACTATTTTTTACAGACCGGAGGGGACAGGACAGGGTGGAGGACAGGGGGATCAGAGATGGAGGAGGGAGAGACAGGGACAGGCAGGGTTATGTACTGAGCATTTCCTCTGGGCAGTACTAAGTACATAAACACGGAGCCAACATCGGATCCGATATAGACTCGGATCCGATGTCCATAGGCTACTATTGTGTAGTCCTACGGACAATCATGGATCCGGCACGGATCCGTGGTGTCCGATTTTTAGTCACGGAATCGCAGCAGGCTGCGATTTTGGCCCCGTGACAAAATCGGAAGGCTACGGATTGTGCTTAAATCAGATGACAAAATCGGAAGGCTACAGATTGTGCTTAAATCAGATGGCAAAAAGGACACATCCGAGCCCCATAGGGATACATAGGAGGCAAAACTGCATCCGAGTGTATCCGATTTGACACAGATACACTCGGATGCCAAAAATCGTGATGTGAAGGCAGCCAAAGAACCCTGAGACAGAATACAATCAATGGGTTTCATTAAGAAAAAAAAACCCTTGAGACTTAAAACCAATTTGCATAGTAATTTGGAACATGGTTTAGTAGTTAAATCAAATCATCAAGCTATAATATATTAACTAGTCTTAGGCAATTAATAATAAGTCTTTAAACTGAGCTTTTATCATCAATTTGTCCCTTCTACTGGGTGAGATTTAATCTTGTCCACCATCTATTATCAATAAAGGGTAATTTCCTTAGGTGTCAGAGTATGTATGGACCATTATGGTGTTTGGCAGTCATTATGGGGTTTGGTGGGCAGTTATGGTGTTTGACGGCCTGTTATGGGGTTTGGTGGTCTGTTATAGGGTTTGGTGGCCAGTTATGGACTTTGGGTCACCTGAATTAGTATCTGCTCTTTGTTTACTTTTAATGTCTGGTTTTCTTGGATACACCAAGGATGGGGATGGACCAGAAGGATGCAAAAAAGTCACTTCTACTTCTTCATTATCATAATCTTTAGAGGACAATTGCTGGCTGATATTAACCAGTGCCAATCATATTGAACAAGTCATGTCACCAGTTATGTAATCCATTGCCAATCTTGTGCCACCTTCAATCACTTCATGGCTTCACTGTCATTGCTGAATGAAAAAATCTTTGTTTTTATTTCTGTTTCACTGCATGGAATGACACTGTGGTATTGCTGAGACACTTTGATGGGTTTTGTTACCTGTACTAATGTGAACAAACTCTCCACTTATCTTTGTTCTGGTTTGTACAGTACATGAGCTGGATGTTAGGAATATTTTTCTCAATTCAATTAAAAAGTTGAATGGGTGTTAAGATTTGGTGTTAATATGGCCTCTGTTGGCTCAAGCTGCAAGACATTCACAGGTTTAACACTTCCTCATAAACCATCATATACACCTTTGCCATGAGAAGTGGCAAAAAAGTGTCATTCAACTTCTACTCCAATATCTTTCTTGAGATGGCAGACATTTATTAAGTTTTTGCTGTTTTTTTACTTACCAAAGATCCATCTGAGAAGTAGTAGACCTGGCTCAAACTTGGCAAGATGTATGTTTTTGTCACTGAAACCAATTTTGGGGGGAACAAATGAACAACTATTGAATCATGAAATAAGCACTCAGATATCATAACTACACTTTTGTATTTATTTCTTCATTCTTGTTGTAATAGACTGCATAAGGGTGGACAGTTTCTTGTTTCATTGTTCTAATTGAACGACTGCTTCATCCTGAACAACAAAGGAGTAGTTCACTGAAAACTCCCAGCTTATCACTGCCTCACCCTATGGTTTTCTTTGAGGTGATTGTAGTAGTCCGACTGTTGATGAGTCCGGAGTATTTGAGTTCGGACCATAAATAAATGTTTCTTAAGGACTATCAGCTGCACACGAAAACGTTCAACAAAGGAAATAATGTGAAAAGTATATCTGTCAATGGATATCCACTCTTTATAAGTTATATTATCTACCATAGCCTCTTCAAAATGTAATATTTTCTCCTTCGCCTCATTGGGGGACACAGGACCGTGGGTGTTATACTGCTGTCCACTAGGAGGCGACACTAAGCAGAATCTGCAAAAGAGTTAAGTGGCTCCTCCTCTACAGCATATACAGCCTAGAGCAGGAAGTGCTTCTCCAGTTTTTGCTTAGTGTCGAAGGAGGCACACGACCATTTTTACTCTCTATTTTTTTCATCTTTGTTCTTCCAATGAAGAAAAGTGGGTCCGGCGTGACCCCCGGCATGCTCCTTCCTCGGCCACCCACTGTTGGGGCGCTGGGTTGAAGTTGAGAATCCTTACATATGCCGTACTCCTTTCTCGGCCTCCCACTGTTGGGTTGCTGGGTTAAAGTTGAGACAGCCCAGCATAATATCCACCTTCCTCACTCCCTCGGGGTCCTGAGTTGAAGCCAGAGCTGGACTACCTGCCAGATGACGTCCCCCTAATCACCCTCTGGGTGCTTAGGCTGAGGCACCACAGGTATCAGCAGCACATGCTGCATTCTGGGCTGGGATCCTGAATGGCTGCCTGCAAGAGCGCAGGCTGACAAGGAGATGAGACGCCAAAGAGCATGAGATGACCCCCTAATCACTATGGGCCATTAGGCTGTGGCACTACAGGTGCCAGCAGTGCAGCTGCATATCCTGCTGGGACCAGTACCGAATGTGCCAGGATCCCGGTGGGGTCTGGGTCCATCCAGCCCCTACTCAGCCCTGCACTGCTCATGCATAGTTGGGACATAGGTGTCTACCAGTTCCCCCCTCCTGCATTGCTCCCACAGCACATGGCAGAGGAAGAGGTGCCCAGCTCCCCCTGTGCTGCCCCTGCAAGTGCAGGCAGCAAGGTACCTGTGCAATAGTGATCCGCTATGGCCCCCCTCGCGGCCATCCCTGCGGTTTACAGAAGAATTGCGGACCTCTGCGCCGACCCCCCACTATTTGCGGGTCCGCAAATCACGCTAGGTCCCGGCTTCGGGCCTAGCGTGGAAGGCGCCGCCTATGCCCGCCCACCGCCCGCCCTCCGGATAGCGTCAAATGACGCTGGGCTCCACAGAGAGGGGCGGGAAGTCCCCCTGGGCGCTTGTTCTGCGCGCCCATTCAGGTTCCCGCCCCCTCTTTCCCCTGCTGACGGGCGCCAAATGCCTGGGTGCCATTATAAAGCCCTGGGGCACAAAACACTGTGGGGCAGAGTGCACATATACAGTGCAGCAGGCTGTGGGGGCATATAACATGACAGGCTGTGGGGGCATATACAGGAGAGCCAGCAGGGATATATTTTCCCTGCTGCAGCTCTCCTCCCCCTATACATCAGAGGACAGCCTGTGGGGGCATATGCAGGAGAGCCAGCAGGGATATTCCCTTCTGCAGCTTCTCCTCTCCCTGTACACCAGGTGACAGACTGTGAGCATATACTGGAGAGCCAACAGGGATATATTCCTTTCTGCAGCTTCTCCTCTCCCTGTGCAGGAAAGCCGGCAGGGTTTTTTCCTGCTACACTCTCTCCTCCCTCTGGATTTCATAGACGGACAGTGGGCAGACCGACATATTTCTGTCCTGAAATACTCTGTGCTGCTGCGAAGTCAATTTTATTGTAAATTTTTAACTTCATAAAATGCTGCACGACGCTGTCCTCAATGAGTGTGCAGCCCCTAACAGAGCTCTCCTGACATACTCTGTGCTGCTGTTAACCTTATTTTCAACAGCTATACATAATGTCAGTGAAGAAAACAGGCGTCAGATTATTCTCAAGTACGCACAGGGGAGACGTGATCCACTGGATGCACTATGGACGTAATGTGTTTATTGTGTCGTCGCAGTGACACGACTTCGCCTATGGTCATACCACATCGGAGGTGTCCCTCTTATGACACTCAACCAGCGAGCAGAGTTCCTCTGCCTAGTGCGGGTGACACACTAATAAGGCACGGTCTGGTTTTTCCTTACACTGTGTCAGCCCTGATGCCAGTACCTGTCAGAGCATAAAATGCTACATCTAAATAGACAGTCATTCCGTCTGCAGCTATGTCGCAGTTTATGGGAAACTGGCATGCAGCAAGATGATGGCTCTGACGTCTGATGGTTTTTTGCAATTCAAACACAGACTCGGACCTTTATGCATCTCTGGTAGGACAACATATTTAGGAAAGCTCGATACTTCGAACATTAAACTGTGTCTCACAGGACGCAAGACCGTACCCATGGGACCCTCAGCGCCCCATTTACCATAAAGGAGTTTTGTTAGTTGGGACTCCATGGCATGTTTCGTGCGGTACCCTATGAAACACGGTTCCCCCTAGGGACACAGTCCTGCTGAACAGAACACAGAACCAGACTGTGTCTCACTCGCCGTCAGCAATTCCAGATTCCAACCTTTTGGGAATTAATTTAGCGGATCATCGTCTAGATGGACACAAACTCGATCAACGCACATGTAGCGATCGCAAACGACCATCCAAACTCACATCACGGGCCCCTTAATTGAGGGAGTCATATGTCGGTGCTACACGCAGAGCGTGCTTAAACATTCTATTCCAATTTCCTTGTAGTCCCTACCAAGTACGTGCGGCACGTCCTGTGCTGGACTGAAACAGCTAGACAAAATGCCTGGGACAGATTTTTTCCGCACAGATTCTCTCCGCTCCATAATAATTTTCCAGGGAACACTGAGAATACCTTGTACCCTTAGATATACAGGATGTATACCTGCATGTTTTCCCTTGCAGCCACTTATCATATTTACATTTTGCAAGGACCATCCTAATTGTGGCGCCTCCGTCCACGCTTGTTACAGTTCCTGAAGAGGTCACAAAGGTTACGGCAGTCGCCTGGTTTTTCTGCGTTCCAGGGACGTGGTCAATCTTCCATGCCTGGACAATTTACCCATCAACGCACGACCTTCAGAAATTAAGAACGCAGCGTTTCTATTACGGTGAACACTTTATTAAGATTTGTTTGGCTGGTCATCCTCCACAAGTCTACACCAGTTTTCACTGCAGTCTCTAGTATTTTCGGAAGGCGGTTTCAATACTTCCATAGTCAGACTTCTCCGAGAATAGGCATGGCACTTCAACTAGAAGTCCGCACTCTCCTTTAACTCAGGCCTTCCAGAGCTGACATGACGGTCAGAGGCAGGACGGTTGCAGCACAGGTAGCCATTACTCTGATGCACCTGCTCCTCAGGCCTCCCCAGTTATCCATGCTCACGTCATGAGATAAGATTATACGATCAGTTATCAGGAGGCGTCTCCTTCCAGTACCAGCCATGTAGTATCTCCTGCGGTGACTCAGCCACTCACTAGTACACAAGGGAAGTATTTTCTTCTACCAAGTTGAAGGGTACTATTCACCGACATGAATCAGACAGAATGAGGTGCGCTGTACCTCCATCTCAACACTCGGAACGATTGGTCCTGATCGGGTCAGCAATACCCATCCTTTCAGAGATTTGGGCGAGATTCCCAACACTGAAGATTTTATCTCTTCTTCTGGCCGCCCGCCAATTTCAGAAGGCAGGCTGATGATGCCACGGCTGTGGCATATGTCGATTCACTAGAGCGAATCCCGCAGTTCCCAGGCAATGAAGGAAGTTTACCACATTCTTCACTAGGCGGGCGGAATTCACGAACTCAGTACTATCGGCTGTTACTCTACCGCTTGTAGATGATTAGGAAAAACAGTTCCTCCGTCGCCGAGAAATTACCTCAGATTAGGGTTCCTACATCCAGATGTCTTCAAACAAAGCTGACATCACGGGAGAACTCCTGAAGTATCCGTAATGGTGTCACACCTCATTGCCAAGGTTCCTAGCTTCATAGCCGGGTCCCACGACCCACAGTCATTGATGGCGGACTGACTGGTCCTGGACTGGACCCAATTCCAACTCCACTACATTTGCTCCAGGTTTCCACTACCCCAAGTTAGTGAAGATATTCAAACTGGACTGTCAGCAACTTATTCTTGTGGCCACACACTGGCCCAAGCGCGATTGGTATGCCGATCTCGTCCACTTCATAGTAGACGTGCCATGACACCTACTGGATCGTCCAGACCTGCCCCCTCAAGGCCATCTTACCATCATGATTCATCGACTCTAAATTCGAAGATGTGACCCTGGAGACCCGGGTGTTCACAGAATGGTGTCGCGACCTCAATCCGAGCACGGACACCGGTTTCAGAAGAGATGTCCCATCAATATGGAAAATCTTTTTCCTTTCTTCTCCTGGTTTTTTTCACCTTGGCACTGTTCCTTCCCAAGGGTTCCCAATTCCATCCAATCGGATCTACACTCACGACTGTCCTTATGTCCTTTCAAAGGACAAGTTTCAACCCTTTTCATTCTCTCTCAACAACGTCTTGCTGCCAGGCCTCAAGTAACATCCTTCAAGGAGTTTTTTGCCGACCTGTTCCGCCCAATCAAAGTCTACTAGAACCGTGGGTCCTGACCCTCGTTCTCACGGCTGTACGCTACCCACATTTTAAGCCATGAACGAAAATTCCCTTCGTCTTCTCACACAGGGAGTTGTTTTTTGGATGGCAATTACCTCTCTCCGCAGAGTCTTAAATTTGCAGCGTTTTCATGTAAATCACCTTTTTTTCTGGTCTTCCACCCAGACAAGGTTGTCCTACGTCCAGTTGGGTTTTTTCCCACGTTGGGGGTGTCCTTTTTGTCCGCCTACCTGAATATATATTTCTGACGGCGCTAAGTCCCGCCAGTTCATCGGGCCAGAAGGCTCGACGTTTCTAGAGCTCCGTCAGAGCCCTGCACATATCCTCGCCCAGAACAGTTTCCTTTAGAAACCTCTTTTTCTTCTCCCAGAAGGATAACGCAGCAGGCAGGCCGGGCTCTACAGATACTTTGATCAGATGGCTTAAATCCACCTTTCAGGGTGCTTATTACATTATTACAAAAAAAAAAAAAAAAAAAATACATACATATATCATTAATGTTATTATCTTATACCTATTTATTTATACAGAACCATTCTTCCATGGTGCTGTATCCTTTCCGGCTGCGGGCACAGCACATTCTACTATGACCACCGAAACTTACTGGGCTTCTGAGCTATTAGGCACCAGGAGTTAGCACAACAAGTGTGTAAGGTAGTCACGCGGTCAGCATGCACAGGCTTACCAAGCGCTTTAGTGCTCTCAGTTCTCGCAAATGCAGTCTGGGACTCCGTACCCTCCAGGCGGCAGTAGCCCACCTGTAGGTGCATTGTTATTTTTATCAGTAGTGATTTTCCATTGCTGTTCCCACCCGGGGACTGCTTTAGGACGTCCCACGGTCCTGTGTCCCCCAATGAGGCGAATGAGAAAAGGAGAATTTTGTGTACTCACCGTAAATTCCTTTTCTCTTAGCCTCTAATTGGGGGACACAGCACCCACCCTGTTGCCCGTTTCGGGCCGTAACTAGGTTCTCATCTTACTCCTGAGAGGTTATATAGTTGCCTGTTTATTTTACAGGCCTGCTTATACTGTTATTACGTAGTTGCCTGTTCGGTTACATGTTTTACCTTACTGTTATTATGTGGCTGCCTGTTTACTTAACAGGCCTTATTTTACTGTGATTCTTGTCTTTCTTCTGTTAATTCTCCTACTGCTTTAGCACAAAACTGGAGAAGCACTTCCTGCTCTAGGCTGTATATGCTGTAGAGGAGGAGCCACTTAACTCTTTTGCAGATTCTGCTTAGTGTCGCCTCCTAGTGGACAGCAGCATAACACCCACGGTCCTGTGTCCCCCAATTAGAGGCTAAGAGAAAAGAATTTACGGTGAGTACACAAAATTCTCCTTTTTTTCTTTAGGAGCTGAAGGATATTTTTGCAGATATTCAGGTAACAGTTTGAACTCTTTCCTTGACCCATTATTTGAGACACACATACAGGGTGGAGCATTTATACAGATACACCTAAATAATATGGGAATGGTTGGTGATATCAACTTCCTGTTTGTGGCACATTAGTATATGGGAGGGGGAAAACTTTTCCAGATGGGTGGTGACTATGGCGGCCTTTTTGATATCTGCCATTTTGGATCCAACTTTATTTTTTTCAATGGGAAGAAGGTCATGTGGCACATGAAACGCATTGAGAATTTCCGAAGAAAAACAATGGTGTGCTTGGTTTTAACATAACTTTATTCTTTCATGAGTTATTTACAAGTTTATCACCACTTATAAAATTTGTTCAAAGTGCTGCCCATTGTGTTGAATTGTCAATGCAACCCTCTTCTCCCACTCTTGACACACTGATAGTAACACCGCAGAAGAAATGCTAGCACAGGCTTCCAGTATCCGTTGTTTCAGATGCTGCACATCTTGTATCTTCACAGCATAGACAATTGTCTTCAGATGACCCTAAAGATATAAGTCTAAGGGATCAGATTGGGAGACCTTGGTGGCCATTCAACTGGCCCACGACGACCAATCCCCTTTCCAGGAAACTTCATGTAGGAATGCTCGGACCTGACACCCATAATGTGGTGGTGTGCCATCTTGTTGGAAAAACTCAGGGAACGTGCCTTCCTCAGTTCATAAAGAGGGCAACACATCATCATGTACCAATTTAAGATATCCAGTGGCATTGAGGTTTCCATTAATGATGAATGGCCCCACTATCTTTGTCATCTGAAGGCAATTGTCTATGCTGTGAAGATACGAGATGTGCAGCATCTGAAACAACGGATATTGGAAGCCTGTGCTAGCATTTCTTCTGCGGTGTTGCTATCAGTGTGTCAAGAGTGGGAGAAGAGGGTTGCATTGACAATTCAACACAATGGGCAGCACTTTGAACACATTTTATAAGTGGTCATAAACCTGTAAATAACTCATGAAAGAATAAGTTTCATATGTCACATGACCCTCTTTCCATTAAAAAAAATAAAGTTGGATCCAAAATGGCCGGCTTTAAAATGGCCGCCATGGTCACCACCCATCTGGAAAAATTTTTTCCCTCCCATATACTAATGTGCCACAAACAGGAAGTTGATGTCACCAACCATTCCTATTTTATTTAGGTGTATCCCTATAAATGGCCCACCCTTTACTTTGTAACCCCAAGGTTAGAGTTCCCAATCTGAATATCTTTCAGCTTACTTTCTCCAATCATAAGCTCAGTGTTCTGGTGTGCTGTGAATATGCATACTGAGTGTATACCACTATTACCAGCCAGGCCACAATTCTTAGGTCGCAGTTAAGTAAATATTGAAAATCCTATTTTTGCAGAAGTTGAACTCTCTTTTTTTTAAGTTGGAAAGAACCAGCCTCTTCTAAGGCCGCTTCACACGCTAGGGTATCGTTAACGATATCCTTAGAACGATCACGTGACAGTGAGCGTTCCGAGATCGTTACTGCGTTGTCACACACAAGGATATCGCTAATGATATCCCATACGACAACGCACCAGTTAAATAGGAGAGCAAGGACTGAACGATGTTTTAAAGAGGCAGGAGTAGGAGATATTTGAACGAGATCATTCAAAAAGCTGTCACACTGAACGATGTGGCTTCTTCCAGCAGCGTTAATTGGACTACGAACGATAGATTTGAGGTCTGGATCTCAAATCTTGGATGAATGATCCAAGGATTTTTTCTTCCTATATTGTTCGTTTACACGCAATGACGCCTGAACAATATCTTTTGAACGATCACAAATTTGTGACGTTTCAAGGATATTGTTCAGGATATCCTTGCGTGTGAAGCAGCCGTTAAGACATAAATTTTCTTACCATTCACTTGCATAGACACACAATGTTTCCTGCCAGGCATAATTCATCTCACTTCATCACTATTGCATAATCTTTCACGTTATCCACCACAGATTTACTTAATGCTTTGCCTAGTTTAGGATCAGGACAATACATTAAACCGTTTTCGGTAACTAGAGATTAGTTTTTCTAGCTATTCTATTGCTAATGTTAAATTCATTTTCTATTCATTTCCATGTTCAACTCTTTGGTAGTGTAGTCCGTATCATGAACCATTCACTTCTGCTGGGAGTGAACTAAATTTTAATTTAAACTGCAGAATGATCTTTGATTCAGTGTAATTTTTCAATTTTTTTTTTATATGTATATCATTGAAATCCCAACTTGAATTTTGGTAAAAATGTGACCACGCGCATGAAAGGAACATGTGTTTTTTTTTTTGCAAATTTAATATCATGTTGATGGATTTTGAAATTGTGACATATCCTTTGGAAGCCTGTACTGTTCTGAGTTGAATGGTGTTTATCCCATACCTCTATCTTGGTTCTGGCCTGATTTATGAGGAGAAACGTGAAGGCGTGCAACACAGAAATTCACATTTTTTCAAAACTTTAAACTTTAATTTTAAAAAAACACTAAAATATATAGAATTTTTCTTTCTTCGCATTTTGCATTCTCTTAACACAGTATTACCAAATAACAAAATTTTAAAAGAATTAAAAATATAGAGGTAGAATGGTTCAGTTGACATGGAATGACCTGAATATCTGAATGGGTAATCCATACCAGAGCCCTTTGCATCTCCTGCTACATATTGGCATCCTCAGCTCTTTTTCTGATTAGTAAGTCCAGCACAACGTCGTGCATGTGTCGTGTCACAACAATGGCATTGAACAGGTCCTACTAATCACTAGATGTATGGGGGATGCAAAAATGAAGGAGATTAGTAGCACAATAGCGAGACTACTGTGGTGGATGCTGGACTAGGGTCCATCAAGTGGAACAGGCTGCCCCGAGAGGTGATGAGTTCCCCTTCAATGAACGTCTTCACAGAAAGGTTGGACAGACATCTATCTGGGATGATTTAGTGAATCCTATTTTGAGCAGGGGGGTTTGACCAGATGACCGAGGAGGTTCCTTCCAACTCTACCATTCTACCATTCTATGAGTCATTTTGCTCATCTCTCATGTCAACTTTTCTACAATAAAAATTGCTCCAGTAAAAATTATGGAGACTCCAATGCAGATGTGAACCTAACCAGAGAACTCTGCATGATGCCATGCCTCTTGTACTACTCCTAGAATATACCAATAAACTGCTATGTGTTACTTCACGCTTGACCTGCACCACCCAAATATAGCAAGTAGATGACTGAAGTAAGGCCATTGTCTTGGAGACTGAACCCTTGTAAAACAAAACCTGTTTTCACGTGCTGTACCTTTATGTAATGAGGGTTACAACTCTCTTCTGCTGTTGACAACCACCTCATTGTTCTGATCATAAATACTTTCCTATGGTTCATTCTGCATTCACATTTTCTCGCTAGTTCACTCTGAGCTGGTCATTTGATTAATGCTGACCAACCACAAGTATGAATGAAAGCTTGGCTGCACTATTGCAAACAAGTATGTATTTCTTTGAAATACTCCAGCGCCTGAAAGAAAACCTATGCCCCAAATTATCAAAGCCTTTACACCAAAAAAGTGGGTTTAGGCTAGGGTCACACTTGGGAGCCTGCATCCAGTAACTGGATGCATTACTGGATCCAGTTTTTCCCCTTGTCTGTTTTGAGGAATTTTTACCAGATCAGGTACTGGATCAGGTACCCATGTTAAAAAAACTGATCAGGTTTTGCTAAAAGGCCAAAATACATTGCAGACCCTATTAAAACCTGACTTCTCAAAAACTGGATCCAGTAGACAGATTGCACTTTGGCAAACAAATGTTAACATTGGAGTCTATAGGTCATGTACCTGATCAGGTTTTCAGGATGAAAAACTGGATCCAGTAACTGGATTGCAAACTGAAGTGTGGCCCTAGCTTTACAGCTTTGAAAAGTGGCAAAATTTGGGGGCAGATTGGAATTGCTCCAAAATGTTGCGACTTTTAACATTTACTTGACAGTTTTACCAAAATATGTAGTGCTGGGGTGTGATGCCACATCTCATCTAATTCATGGCAAACTGTGTATGTCAGAAATCTCACTTCAGCCCCTGACAGGAGCAGGCATTCTGTCATCATGCATGGAGGTACACCCACTTATCAGACACTCCTGAAGAGTGAAGAGGCATGCAGGAGTGTCTAAGTCCACCATACCCCCTTTTCTACTTGATGAATCAGGGTCATAAATTGAGGATCTGGCCGGGGATCATAGGGAGAGTCCAATGACATCCATCACCGGCATATCCTCACATCACTCTAGTTGATTGATGGGTCTTTCTTATGTGTGTACATAGGGAGAGATCTGTCAGTCAACTGGAGCGAGACATTGAGTAGCTGCCCAGGGCCGCACTGGACTAGTTGGGTCTCTCCCTATGGTCTCCAAAATATGTTTTCTCTGAATCGCTAAAGTGCTTCATAGACATACAGTACATTCCTGGCTGCAACTGTGCAACCAGGCTCTGGTTCACGCTGCCCATGGCTTGGCCAGTCTAGTTCCAGGTAACACATGATTATTAATTTATTCATACATTGCCAGACGGAATAACTGAGGAACATTACAACAGAATTTTAAGGAAAGATGTTTCTGAATCCTTATTTTACTGGTAAATCCAATGTTTATTAAAGCAAGGTAGAGGTTTTGTTCTGCTTATTTCTGATCAAACGTTTCAAATCATATTCCAGATCTGCTCTGAACAGTTAACTACTGGAGTGCTCAACTTTCTGTACAATTGGAGGCTAGATTAAAGGAATTTCTTAGTAGCTGATTAATCATGACTTGTTTTCTATTTTACAGCATTCAATGTGGTAAACCAATGGAACGGGTGGATATTAACCCTCGCTTGCCTTCCTATCCTTGTTACAGCATCTGTTGTAATATCTGAAATGTGAAACTGCAACATCATCAGTTCTGTTAGATTTTTGTGTTTTCAAGTTACTGCAAAATACTATTGTTAAAATAATACTTCTATATTCATGTGCACGAACTGGTATCTAGGTGCCTTTTTGCAAGTTTTTTTTTTTTAGCAAAATATGTAGTCACCAATTGTGTGACACCCTCTTGAGGTCTGTGGCGTCATTGGTTCCTCCATGTGAATTTCCCCGTGCCCTGGGTATGCCACCCTCCTCTATAGTTTCTAGGTCATGTTCTAGGTTTACTGTTGTTTCTGTTATTAAAGTTTAATTAAAGTTTAATTACAGCAAGTTGTGCATGTCCCACCATGGTTTGCATTTTATTTGTATTTTTTTAAAGCAGAAGTGTTCATTTAGCACAAGCCTAAAGGGGCATTTTTGGGTCTCCCGTAGAAGTGAATTGAGAGCATCACCCATGTGCGGTCATATTTAACTATGAAGAGAAATGAAGAGCGTACTTGAGATAGGTGCGGGTCCTAGAGGTGGGACCTAGCACACAAAAATGTATGGCGGCATACTTGTTAATGAAACCTCTACCGAGCTCCGCTCATACTTCAGTGTGTTATGGTCAGTGAATCACAGACTGGGGCCGCGGATCTACTGTCCCAGCCTCATAGCTAAAGATGAGGCAATCAAGTTCATTACAATAGACCCACGGCCAGTCTGTGGCTCATGGTCTGTACTGGAATCACAACGTATAGATATGTGAATCTGGCATAAAAGTAAAGAGAAATATACTTTTAATGAGGCTATCTAATGCCAACAATACCTCAGAAGCTCTTCTATGAGACAGAGTGGAGAGGCTCTAAGGCCATGTTCACATGTTCAGTTTTTCACATCCGTTTTTGTAGCCAAAACCAGGAGTTTAAATACAAAAGTAGTGATGTGTTTCTATTATACTTTTCCTCTGATTGTTCCACTTCTTGGTTTGGCTTGTAAATACTGATCTAAAATGCTAACCAAATACTGAACGTGTGAATAGGGCCTAATACAAAGATGTCACCACTTCTGTATTTTTCATACACTCCTGGTGGTGGCTACAAAAACTGATCCGAAAAACCTTGGGCTCCATTCACACTGTGCATTTTTGGTCTGTTTTTGCTCTCAGTTTTTGCAGCCAAAAACAGGAGTAGAACAATCAGAGGTAAAGTATAATAGAAACACGTCACCACTTCTGGCTTTATCACCCACTCCTCGTTTTGGCTACAAATACTGACGAGCAAGAACAGACCAAAAACGCACAGTGTGAATGTAGCTTTAGAGAGCGCAGCCCTCAGTCAGACAGACCTGTCATATCCACTTTACTATGAGGCTTATCTCAGCGACAATGGCTAAACAATGGGCCAGCTGCTTGAATGACGCTGACTTAGGCCTGCGTTCAGACAGGTGTATTTCACTATCTGTACATTGAGTGCAATGCCCAGACTGACTGCGGTGCAGTAAATTGAAGGCTTCTCCAGTTGATGGAGAGTGTAAAGGTACCGGCACACCATCCAACATCGGGGCACGCTCGCTTCCGACATCGCAGCCTAGCTGTCACATGGCAAGATGTTGCCGGCGATGGCGCTGCGATTGCTCGCTGGGCTGGGATCAAGCCAGCGAGTGATGTGCTGCAATGCAGCGAATAGGTGGGATCGGCCGTGACATTGCTATTGCGGTGTCACACCGAATGATCCCGCCGGTTTGTTGCATGCAGGAAAATCTGTCAACTCCAACTTGAACAACTATCGTTGTTGAATCGTGCGTTTACACGCTACAACAATGTCGTTTCAACATCGTTCCTGACGTCACTTTTGAACGATGTCGGGACCGATGTTGAAATGTGTAACGGGGGTCTTTAGTTACAATCAGACTGTTTTTTTTCTCCTCTGTTCTGCTGCATTTTTTTTAGCTGCAAACAGTAGCTGGTCTCCAAAAAGCAGAAAAAAAAATGGATCATCCATTTCTGATCCGTTTTTTGCTGCGTTTTTGGGTGTTGCGTTTTATTTCCATTTAGAATGACTCCTATGGAAAATATACAGGAAAAAAACGCCAATGAAATTGACATGGACTTTTCTAAAATGGAGCACTCCTAAAATAAAAAAAATGGATCTGCAGAACAAAGGCTGCAGAAAACTGATCACTCAAATGACATCCCAGCAAAGTCTGTTTTTTTTTTCTGCCATTTACACAGGGCACATTGAAAGTCATGTGACTTTTCACTTTGAAGGGTCCGTTTTGGAAAAGTGCATGTCAATTTGTCTGGCGTTTTTCTGATCCGCTTTTCCCAGAGGAGCCATTGTTTATGGGAAAAAAACCGCACCACCTAAAAACGGATCAGAAATGGATGATCCGTTTTGGGTACTTTTTTTGGACACCTCCTGTTCTGCAGCTAAAAACGCAGCAGAACAGGAGAAAAAACACTGCAATTTTAGCTGCAAAACAGGAGCTGTCAAAAAAATGCACCCAAAAAAAAGGATCCATTTTTTGATGTTTTTTTTTTGTTAGTTAAATATATTTTTATTAAACATTTTTAACAGTACATTACAAAACCAATTCCACATAATTACAACGTAGTATTGCAAGTAACGCCTCAAAGTCATACGTTATAGAAAAGTATTACGTTACGCTTAGTAATCCTCTATAAGACTTATATAGTATTTTACGGTTTTATATAGTTTATATGTCAATTATCCAGAACTCCTTCAACCAAAGAAGATCTTGTCAAAAAGGCAAATCCCTCCTACCATAATCGCGGGAGGGTAAGTCTTACCATTGTTCAAACCAATGGTCATCCAGGGGAAAGGGGAACTTGGGAAGGGAGGAAAAAGAAAAGCATAAAATAAAGATAGCCATAGATGTCAGTACTACTTAACACAGTGAGCAATAACTAAGTAGTAAGGAAGGTCAATACGAAAAATATTATCCTAGAACTGGATTCGAACTCAAGAAAACAGATCATCAAAGTTGGGTGCATCTTCAAAGGGGATCCATTCTGACCAAGTAATGGTGAATTCGTTCGGCGTTTGCATAAGACCAGCCGAAACCTCTTCTAATCTACATATTGACTCCATTTCAGAATACCATTCAAAAATCAAAGGCGAATTTTGATCCTTCCAGTGACGAGGAATCACAGATCTTGCCGCAGAAAGGCAGAATCGAAGGATCTCTTTCTTTTGTGCCCTCACCGAACCAGGGAGCATAGAAAGCAAAGCCATTTCAGGGGTGCCGTCGATGTGTCTACCAGTTACCAGATTGTACTTTCGGAACACTCTCCTCCAGAAATCTCTGATCAGGGAGCAGTCCCACCATATTTGAAGCATTGTACCCTCTTCGAACCCACATTTCCAGCAGTAATTAGAGGCAGTTGGAAAACACCTATGTAACCTGTCTGAAGTGAGATACCATCTAAATCGTAGCTTATAGCATTTTTCTTTAGCGTCACATGAACCAGACACCTTATGAGTCATTTGGAAGCATCTCTTCCAGTCAGCCTCAGATATGGTCCTCCCCAGATCTCTCCCCAAGCTACTTGATACGTGTGCCATGGAAAGGATGCGATATAAAGCGGATATCCCTCGAGAAGGCGGGGCTTCCCCCGTAAAGATTTTTTCCATAGGGGACAGGCCTGTGTTTGGGTCCCTTGGTAAAGTGACTGACTTAATGAAGGACTGCAGCTGTAAGTATTCTCACCATTTGTTTAAGACCCGGTGAGGCATTTTGCAAATCGTTAAAGGAGGGGAGCCCTCCTTCTCTTATAATGTGTCCAATGCGGATGTAATCACTAAACTTCCACACCAGAAGGTTTGGATTGTCAATCCAGGGGGAAAAGTCAGATTACGGAACAATGGGGTCAAAGAGCTTACTAACGGCGCCCCAGCCGTCCTACCCAATGAAGTTCGCCAAGCACTTACCGTTTCTGAAATGAGAAAAGCAAGGTGTCTATGAAGACCAGCTGTTTGCATGGAGGTACATTGGAGGTATTGTAGGGGTATAGCCAGATCCTCTTGTTCAATTTGTACCCATTGCTTGGATGTTGCCTTATTATTGCTAATCCAGGAGCCCACTAATACTGCCGCCAGACAATATTTGAGAAAATTAGGGAGTCCCGCACCCCCATTACGATGAGGGGCAGATAGGGTCTTGTAACCCACTCTCGGCTTCATACCCTTCCAAATGAACCTAGAGATCAGTGAAAACGAACTATGCGGACAGACCGGGACAGCTTGGAAAATGTACAAAAATTTCGGCAGAATGTCCATTGTAATAACGTGGATCCTGCCTAGCCAAGGCAATTTTAAAGGTCTGTATGAATCCAGGAGGGACCCCACTTTATCCAGAATGGTTCAAATGAAAGGCTTTAGTCACGTCGGCAATGAAAGGCTTAGTCACGTAGGAGATATGACCCTGTTTTCAATGAAAGGTAAATTCCCTTGTTAAGGAGGCAACATCTATTGGGGTAAAGAAATGTTCTTCACCTCTGTTTTTGAATAGTTTACTTTAAAGTTACTAAAAGCTCTGAATGTTTCGAATTCCTTCAACAATGCAGGGAAGGTTGTGACCGGGTGAGATACATATAGGAGTACGTCGTCAGCAAACAATGTCGCCTTATGGTGAGTGTCGCCTACTCGTAGCCCCCTAATGTTATCATTGTCTCTAATAGCTTAGCCAAATGCTCTACAACAATGATACAGAGTGAAGGGGATAACGGACACCCTTGTCTCATCCCATTCCAGATAAGGAGCGGGCCAGACAAGTTCCATTAATTCTCACCCTGGCCGACAGTTTCGAGTATAGAGACAAGATTCTACCCAAAAATGTTTGGCCCATTCCAATATGTTCCAGAGCTTCCCTCAAAAAACCCCAATGGACTCTGTCAAAGGCCTATTCCACGTCTACAGACAACAGACATAGAGGGGACTTCCACTCCTTAGCCCTGTCAACAAGGAGAAGGGATCTAATGATGTTGTCCTGCGCCTCTGCGCCTTTAACAAAGCCCACCTGATCTAGAATATAATAGAGGTAACATCCCAGAGAGTCTGTCAGCCAAGATCTTGGCAAAAAATTTGTCATGCACATTTATCAAAGAGATTGGTCGGTAGCTTGCTGCCACCTGAGGGTCCTTATTGGGTTTATAGATCACACAAATATGTGCCTCCAAAGCCTGCGGGGCAAAATTCTCACCCTCTGAAATTGCATTAAAAGTTAGGAGCATTTGTGGCAACAAACCATCGACCAAGGTTTTATAAAAGATGGGTGTGAAGCAGTCAGGTCCTTTTGATGCGTTTTTGATCCCTGGGTTTTTTTTCACCATTTTGAATGGCTCATATGAAAAAAAACGAAGGCGAAAACGCTACAGAAATTGACATCTCATTTTCCAAAACTGAGGGCTCCTAAAGTGAAAAATGCATCACTTTCAAAGAGCACAGTCTGAATGACAAAAAATGAAAACCCACTTTTTTGCTGGGGTGTCATTTGAGTGACTCGTTTTCTGCAGTGCACTGCAAAAAAACAGATAAAAAAAAGGGATCATAAAATGCACTGTCTGAATGTAGCCTAAATATGTACAGTTTGAATGGCAAAACAATGAAAACCCATTGATTTGGCTGGGATTTTATTTAAGTGATCCATGTTATGCAGTGCAATGCAAAAAATGGATAAAAAAAAACACACAGTCTGAATGTAGCCTTAGACCCACAAATCCCTTCTTCCTTCTGAGCAATTTATGTGAAGTAGAGACAAGAATCACCCAGGGTTGTATGGGAAGTCGGGTATCTGGGCCCTGCTGTAGTTGGGATGACACTGGTGGCCTGCCCAGACCCGTGGCCCTGGTGATCAACTGAAAAGGAGGTTAGGGAATGGTGATGAGGAAAAATATCTAAAAGTTTGTTGTGACTCCACCAGCAGATTCTGGTGATGGGCACCAGCGCCACTTCAGACCTCCGGGGGAGATGATATGGCAGCTTGAATGGAGCAGCACCCTGCTGGTGGAGCTCAGTCCCCGGGGCAGACCAGCACTGATGGTGGTGGTGCTGGATATACATATGATTAGGGGTGGAAGCAGGTTCCGGGCCTTGCTGTCCAGTGGCTGGAATATTCTCTATAAGTGACAGGGTCAGGGGTAGAGGAACACACACCGGAGATTGTTTGTTTACCTTTTACTGGTGGAATTGCAGGTAAAAGTCTGGTACACTGTCGGGTGACCAGGAAACACTTTGGATCTCCACAGCGAGTGGGTATAAGGCCTCCTTGTCTCTTTTCCCTTGTGTGAAGCCCCTGCCCTGTATGGAACTTGGTGGCCTCCTCTGCTCTCCTCTCACCTGTGCTGTGTTGGGTGACCCTCGATGGACTGCCGCTATATACTTTCTTGCGGTGCCTGGCTCCCTTGTTGGTGACTGCACAGATGCCCGGGAGACTGAAGTCTCCACAGTAAACCGGTATTCTCTGCTTGGCTGGGGGCTCTCCTGCAGACTCAGACTCTGGTGTCCGGGGTGCTTTCTGGGGTGAACCAAGACGGCTCCTCGGTCCCCAGCTGCTACTTCCTTGTTGCTCCTACGTCTCGCCTTCGACCCCACTCTTGGGTCCCTGCAATAGCTAGACAGGTGGCTGTTCAGTTGTCTCTGGCCTAGCGCGGCTCCGACCACCAGGACGTCTTCACAGTTTTCCTAGCGACTGCACACTGTATCAAACTCTGCGCTCAGCACCATGATTTATAGGGGATCTTGCCTAAGGGCAACAAGTTGAGCTCCCCCTACTGGGTTGGTGTGGAAGGTGTTGTTTGCACTGTGTGCCCACTGTGGAAATCCATCCATGCTATAGGTGAGCCTGTGGTTTCCTGTGTGAGCAGGGTGCCACAGACAGATCATGATGATGCAGACAACACAAAAGAGTATACAGACATTACAGCATAGGATCACAACTGGTTCTTTTTGTGAGGTAAAACATTTCCCTGCCTGTTTTTAAAAAATGTTTTATCTCAAAGAAAGAATTATTTGCAATCCCATTCTAAAATGCCTATATGGGGTACCAAGATGGCCGCCGGAGGAGGCAGACGTTCATGAGGAGGCTCCCAGTGTGGCAGACTCAATCCTGCACCATCCGCCCTGATCTGAACCTTCTTGTTTACTGGGACCCTACCTACGGTTCCCCCGTCATCCAGGGCACCTTTCTAATCCCATCTGAGCCTGCTACTGAGTGTTCAGGTATTTTGGACGAAGTACCTTAATGTCCGCGCTGCTGCCAGAGAGGAAAATACACCAACGACACTGGACGTCTGAGTACTGGTAGTAGAGGTTTATTTCCAACGCGTTTCGGAGCCACGTGCCGAGCTCCTTCCTCAGGGAACATGTTCCCTGAGGAAGGAGCTCGGCACGTGGCTTCGAAACGCGTTGGAAATAAACCTCTACTACCAGTACTCAGACGTCCAGTGTCGTTGGTGTATTTTCCTCTCTGGCAGCAGCGCGGACATTAAGGTACTTCGTCCAAAATACCTGATCACAGCACCGCACCTCGTGGAAGTACAGTCCCTGCAGCAGCTGCATTGTTTGAGCGATTACGCTGGTTGTGTGCTACACAACCTGACCAGGTGAGCAAATCTGATTTTTTCACATTTACCTGTGTATAAAGGATAAGACCCTATGTGCGCATTCTCAACCCTCTAGATATGCTACTGAGTGTTGGTAGGCTGATTGAGTGGTGAGGCCTGGGACACAGGGAGCCGGAGAGCTGGAGCTCCCGGAATACGGAACTCATCTAAAACTGTGACTGAGTTACCAGTGGAGCATCCGAGGGACAACTGACCCCTACCATACGTGACGCGCCCCAGGGTTATGTGGACTCGGGTATCTGGGCCCTCAGCTGCGGTTGGGATGTCACTGGTGGCCGGCCCAGATTCGTGGCCCTGGTGGTCAGCTTTAAAAAAGGGGAAAAGTTAAATGGAAATAATTATGGTTTGTCGCGACGCCTCCTGCAGATTCTGGTGATGGGACACCAGCGCCGCTTCAGACATCCAGAGGGCAATGGTACTGCTGCTTTGATGGAACAGCTCCCTGCAGGTGGAGCTGGGCCTCCGGGGCAGGGGTGCACCGATGATGTAGGTGCAGTCTGTGAAGGTAGACTGTCAGCAGTGCAGAAATAGAACAAACACACGAAGACTCGGTCGCTCTACCCGGGTACTTTACTGGAACAGTTCTGATGGCAATGCAGTTCACAGTGGAAAAGAGTCTTTTTCATGAGGTAGCCGGCCGGGTAGTCACAGAAGGCTGCAAGGTCTCTTGGAGTCTCCCGTGGTATGCCTTCTCTTGACTATCCCAGGTCCTGCTGCTGACTCCTTTCCTCGCACTACCCTCTTACTACCAGGCCCGATGGGGGTGCGGATGAGTTCCCGACTTCCCAGCTCTTAAGAAGGGGGTCCTCGACCTTTCCCAGGTGAGCAATCTTTTGTGGCGGTGCTGTATGGACAGGATGTCGGGGCGGTAGAGTGACCCGCGACGGCTGGTATTGGCGGCTTAGGGGCTAGACTTCCTGCACCGCGTCCTCGGAGCCGACACCCCCGTGGTGGACCAGGGTTTCCCCCCGGAGTATGGGCGCTCCGGTATGGGGTTTCCCTCTCTTTTTTCCTGGGCTGCCTTTTCCTCACTCAGGCCCACTCTCTCGGAGACCCCTTTCCTCTCTCAGGGCTCCCTTACCTTCTCCGTGGGGCAAACTAGAACTCCCCGTTTTTCTACCTCCCTCCTTTCCTAACTCTCCCCCCAGGGACTGGGCTCCAACCATTTGCCTAGGCTCGAGTGTGAGAGTGCTGGGCTGGGAGCTTCCTACAAACCTTGCATCTCACTGTGACAGGGATAACCGCACTCTTTTATGGGTGCAGTACCCCAACTGTGACACCTGACCAGTGGGGCTCCACATAAGTTTTACAACCGTATGGATTGGTAAGTGGCATCGGGAAGCCGAAGCGCAGGAGAACGCGTTCACCACTTTGCAAGCGGTGCCCGCTCCATATTTGCAGACTACAAAAGGCAGGTCTGCTGAGGGAGGCTGTGGTAGGGCCCTTCAGTTAACTGATTCATGCTAAAGAAGGCTAGGAGTGCAGTGGACGACCCCAGCACCACTCCCGTAAGAGATGATGTTCTGAACTGCAGAGGGAGACTCAAATGAGCGGCATGGGAGCTCATCTGAACACTCAAGCAAGAACCTGGCAGTGCAATAGAATGGGGGGTCTGAACCGGATTGGTGGAACTAGGAGTGGAGGAGCCCAAGGCATGCGAGATATACTAGCAAGTCAGGTCGGCGGCCTGCAATCATCGTTGGGCAAGCCAAATCTGGTAACCTGTGACGACCCCAATTATCATCTACATTCGGAACTGAACCTGTGAGCACCTGGAGCCCTCACTTTTGCTGATTCAGGACTGACAACAGCTCCATTATGTTGCCTGGCAACTCCCCCCCTCCCCATCGCCATACTTGTGCATTAATTCCACACTGCTTAGGCCGGCTTCACACCACGGTTTTATCAGGTCCGGGGCTGTCTGGTGTGAACCCGACAGCCCCAGACCTGATTTTGGACATAATGTAGCACTATATACCACGCCCACTCTGAATAGCCTCACTCATATAAAGCTGAGTGTGTCTGTGTGGCAAGCCCCGCCCACACAAATGCCCATATGTGGTCATAATGCTCACTTATAGCCCTCCTTCATAGATTTGCCCCTGCACTATAGTCCCACCCCTCCCTGTAGCCAGCCCCTTTAATAACACCACCCTCATGTATAGCCCCCCCCTTCATACATCCACCCCTTCACATAGTCCTGGGGGTGGGGCTATGCAGAAGAGGGGGGATATGTGGAGATGCAGGATAGAATTGGGGTGTGGCTATGTGGAGTGGGTAGGTCTGCATAAAGTGGGCATGGCTATGTAGAGTAGACGGTGAATGAGGCTATGTGGAGTGGGGCATGGTTATCTTGAGTGGGGAGGCTTGCCACATACACACATATACTCAGCTTTATGAGTGAGGCTATGTAGGCTTATACTAATACATCTACATACATACATACTACATACACACACACAGCTTTATATATTAGACTAGCTGTAGAGCCCGGCATTGCCCGGGATATTAATAGTTTTTAGTTATAAGCTGAGTGTATGCCTGTGTGTGTATGTATGTCCACTAAACGCATCAATTCTGCCCCCCCCCCCCCCCCCCACACACCAAAGCCCCAAACCTGCCCAACAAACCCAACTCCACTCAAACCTGCCGCCCCCTCCACAAACCTCACCAATGCATCCCCAAAACAATGTTGCCCCCTTGCCGCCCTTAACCGCATCCCTCCAAACCCGCCCCCTAAAAATAGACGGCCCCATAAACCTGCACTTCCCCAGAGCAAAAATGACTAACCAGCACCCCCTACCAAAATCAATGCCCCCCAAATCTGCAACACCCCCCCCCCTAAACCCGCACCCCCAAAAAAAACACCCCCACTGCACCTGCACCCCCACCCCCCAAAACCTGCTCCCCCATATCCACAGCCCCCACATACCGAGTCAAATGGGGTGCGTGTGCAAAATTTGTGATTGCAGGTGCGACCTTCCTTTAGTGGACATACATACATACATTGTGAAGGGGTAGGGCCATAAAGGTGGTGGAGCTATGAAGGGGCAAGGCTATGTGGGGGTGTGGCTTGCTTTCCCTGACAGCGCGATCCAAAGGCGCCATCCCCGCCGAGATTGGAGATCCCGCTATGAGATCGCAGGATCTCCAGCTGTCACCTGATAGCCAGGGGTCCTGCAGTGAACCCAGATGCTATCAGGGATCACTTCTTATGGATGAGTTGGCAAGCGCTGCCAGCCAAACACAGTGATAATTTTTGCCATGTCCGGTGTGCTGCAGCTCATGGGGACATGCCACAAGCGATCGGACTGTGCAGCACTGTGGCGCCCTATGGGGCAGCGTAAAATAAAGAATAAATTAAAAAATAAAGTTTTTAAAAATACGGAAAAACAAAAGTTTAATCACACTCTTTTGCCCTATTCAAAATAAAGTATTAAAAAGAAACTAAAAAAAAAAAACCAGATATTTGGTATCGCCGCATTCAGAAATTCCCGATCTATCAGGATATAAAATCAAGTAAACAAATTGTAAACTGCTTAATGGAAAAAAGTCCAAATGCCAAAATTACGTCATTTTGGTCGCTACAACATTATAATAAAACGCTATAACGGACGATCAAAACATCCATCCAAAAATGGTATCATTAGAAACGTCAGCTCAAGACACAAAAAATAAGCCACACAGCCCCAGATCCCGAAAAATGAGAACGGCTCGCAGAACATGGCGCAAAAAGTGCAATTCTTTTTTTTTTTTCAAACTTCTGAATTTTTTTTCACCACTTACATAACAGTAAAGGTATACAATTTGGTATCTACGAACTCGTACCCACCTGAGGTATCATACCGACATGCAGTTATACATATAGTAATCATGGTGAATAAAAAACCCAAAAATAAACGTGTAATTGCACTTTTTTTGCAATTTTACTGCATTTGGAATTTTTTTTTCCCATTTTCCTGTACACTGTATGGTAAAATAAAATATTTCATCTGAAAGTACAACTCGTCCCGCAAAAATACAAGCCCTCATGTGTCTGTATTGACAGAAAAATAAAAAAGTTATGGCTCTTGGAATAAAAGGAGGAAAATGTGAAAACGGAAAACGCCAAGGGGTTAACAGCACTCGTTCACAATTATCGGTCAGAGAAAATGCAGCTTAAGGGCTCATTTAGACGAGTGTACATATCGGGCTTGTGCTGTGCGACTACGTGACCCTTCCTACAGTGACAAGCATGAAACGAAGCAGCACGGTCACAAATTTGTCAGGACCTCTACCCTGAATAAGCCAACAGCAGGAGGCCATAAATCAACAATATGTAAGTCATTTAAAAGTCCCCTACCTTTGGCAATAAAAATGTTGTAATGGGTCCTCTCTATTCGTCCGTTAAAAATCCAAACACCATGTTCGTATCTGAATGATCAAAGTAGCATTTTTTTCCAATAGTTTTTTATTTTTTCCCCTTTACAAACTCAGATGATTATGTTCCCAAATGTTGGCACAACTATCACGATCGGTATGCCCCCAACACACTAAAAGTGGCTCCGCACCACCCAAAAAGAGGCTCTAAATCTACAAGCAGCAGCGGAGTTTCCTTTTGTCAGTGACAGGCATGCGTGCTAGTTTCCTACTTTAAGATAACCTTGAAGAAAGCCCATCAGCTTACATGTGCTTACTCCCAAACCAGTTTAAAGTAAGCGGCCGTCACACCACAGATATCGTGAGCGATATTGTTAGCGATCACGTGCAATCGCATTTACGATATCACTCACATCGCTGGTGAGATGTCACACAGACAGACTCACCAGCGATATGGAGCCGCGATCTCGCTGGTAACTATGGTACACATCGGGTAAATAGGCGCCGGCGTCGCTTAGTAACCCGACGTGTACCATAGTTACCATCTCCCAGCATAGGCTCTGCCGCTGGGAGATGGATCATCGTGGTGTCATACACCACGATGAAGCAGATCGTGACATCGTTCATCGCAAGATCTGAGCTCCGGAGCTCAGATCTGCGATGTCACGAATCAAGCGATTTTACATAGTAAAATCGCTTGATTACATGCAACAATGCCAAAACGATATCGCTTAAGCGATCAAAAAGGAGATCGCTTAAACGATATCGGGCTTAAAATCGTTGCGTGTGACGGCCGCTTCATACACCCAGTAAACATATGTTTTACTCTATAATGCTGCTATGTTTTGGAGAAAAACAGTGAACCTACAGGCGTGTTTCCCAATGGCTTCTCTCCGCCAGCTGGTAAGGAATCTGCCAACACACACACATAGGCAGAGATATGTCATTATTTTGTATATTATGTGTGATGATTCAAAACACAATATATTTATTGGACAATGTGACGTGCCGTATCGCATGCTATGATAATGTTGTTTTTTCATCCTATTTTTCAGTCTTAGGAAGCTGCCCTTTTGAAATCCAGAGATATCACATTTAGCTTATGTTGCACAATGTTTCTTAATGCTACAAATCTCACACAAGAGGACATCACAACTGAAGCTGTGGCTCCAACCATCCCAGAAACCTTGCATGTCTTCAAGGAGAATCCATTGTGTTGTCACAGTACAATGCAATATTTGAGTTACCATATTTTTCGGATTATTCCCAGACTTTATATTATTATTATTATTTTTATTTATTTTTATAGCGCCATTAGGTTCCATGGCGCTTTACATGAGGATAAGGGAGACAAGAACAAGTACACTAAATCTAGGTGATCGGGACGTACAGGTACAGGAGGGGCAGGGACCCTGTCCACGAGGGCTCACAGTCTACGAGGATCATAAGATGCACCTAGGTTTTAGAGGAGGAAAAGAATGTGGTTATGATGCACTGTTATGGGGGTGATGTCCCATAATTGTTTGCCCCAACTTTCTCAATGTCCCATCCTTGATTCCTCTTTTGTCCCATACTGCTATAAAATATATATATATATATATATATATTCTGGTATATATGGCTCTCAGACCGGACCCATCCTGGTACATATGGACCTCATCCTTGTCCCCTTACAAGTATATATGTACCCCATCCTGGTGTATATGTCCTTCATTGTTGTCCCATGCTGGTATATATGATCCCATCCTCGTATATATTGGCCCTGATCCTGGGCCCATCCTGACATTTATGGCTCGATCCGGGTAATATGGACCTCACCCTGGCCCATCCTGGTATATATGACCTGCAATAAAGGACCAATCAAGGAGTATATGCCTTCCAGGACACAGCAGACAAAACAATTCTACTCATATTCCCTCTGCTCCCTCGGTGCGCAGTGTCTTCTGATTCCGGCAACTGACTTGAGCGTATAAGCGAGGCAGGGCATGACATCAATGCCACATGTGCTCACTTAGCAGATGTCAGCTGCTGGAATATTCCCTGCTTCTCGCCCAGGATTATGGAAGTGGGGAGCAGTGAATATGTATTGTGCTTCTGCCATTTCTCTTCAATAAAATGTCAACCTTCGGCGCCGAAATAGTTGATAGACTCCTCAGGTCTCTACCAATGCAGCTCTGGTGGTAGTGCATGCACGGTTGCATCTTAAATTCTAAAGATACCTTTACACGCGCAACCACGGCTGGGAATCCTGACGTCGATATGTCGCCCTGGAATAACCGCCATCAAATTGACAACCCAGTTGCGGTGTGTAATTGGAGAATTTGGCGGCGAAAATTGGCTGTGAACTGGTTCCTGATTTCAGAGAAGTGCTCTAAAATCAGGAACAAGGCGACAGGCGATTTATCGCTGCCAAATTCCCCAATTACACACCGCAACTGGGTGGCAATTTGACGGCGGTTATTCCAGGGCGCCATATCGCCGTCTGGATTCCCAGCTGTGGTTGCGGCGTGTAAAGGTACCTTAAGACTAGACTAAACTTTAAAGTGCAATCACGCATCTGCTACCACCACCAGTTTGGTTGAGACCTGAGGAATCTAAAGACTGTCTTCAATAAATTGGCACCAAGATTGCAGTCTGCGTATGCGCCGCCCTCGGTGTAATTTTATTGAAGACAGACCGCAGAAGCACAATATGTTGCTCCTCATGCCCATAACCTCGCACATCTCTCGGCTTCAGTACAGATAGGTGGGAAAGAGATTATGAGCGTGGAGAGCAGTGAATATTAATTTTCTGAAAAAGCGGACACACATGCTAGCCCCACCGCTGGCCTCTGCCACCCTGCTCCTATGACCACAGGCCACTGCCCCCCCCCCCCACACACACACACACACACAGCACACAGTCAGGTACATCCAGAATATAAGACACACACCCCAACATACTTCAAATATTTTTTGAGGGAAAAGTGGCTCTTATAGTCCGAAAAATATGTAAATATTGAAGTCACAACGTCATTGGAATCCCCACACTACCAGCAACATAAGAATAAGTCAGCCGAAATGCAGAGAAAGATGTGGAGAACACTTTCACACAGTTTTGAGCCATTATCTACTAAGATACATGAAAATTTAAAGGGAATCTGTCAGCAGGATTTAGGACTATAATGTAAAGCTTATGTCATAATGGCACTGATATGATGTATAGCTGCACTGAAGAAATCCGAACTGAAGTAGAGTAATGGAGCAACCTGCGTGTAAACGTTCCATACTGACATCAATCTGTGCAGCTCTTGTGCATCAAAGAGGGTCTATGGGGAAGGGGTAGGATCTTCTGCTTCTGTTCCTCCCCTCTGTCTGCCTTCCCCTTTTATTTAAATAATTGCCACAAGTTTAGACCCAGATTACTCCACAAACACAGATCGGATTTATTCAATGAAGGTATACATGTAATCAGCATCACACTGCCATTATGGCCATGGATTTACTTTATAGTGCTAAATCCTGCTGACAGGTTCCCTTTAAGGGTATGCACACACTCAGCAATTCTCATATTGTTGGAAGCAGCTACTTCACCTAGCCATACATTGTTTTTCAGCTTGGAGAGTTGGTGTTACACTGGACATACTGGTGCACCACAAATTATGCTTCCCTGAGCTCCTCATGAGTCCTATTATGCACCAACCTACCAATGTAAACGCCAAGCCATAATCAGTCACCTTTTCATTGTCTCCAGCCCGAGGAACAACCTTTTAGTCAACCCAACACAGGTTCCTCTTATGCCACCCTACAGCCTCCATTCATCCATCAATGCTCAAAGTGTCTGTGCACTCTACATATGATGAGAACAAACATCAGGCCCCTCAAAGACGCAGCTCTACCAGCAGTCCAAACCCTTCTCCCTACATAGATATTAATTATTAGTTGTCTGGAGGTTTAGCCCAGTTGTAGTTTTATAGTTGTTTCTATAGCAAAGTATGATGTGGTTTTTATTATATTGAGGACAATGTCAAACTGCAAAAATCCAAGATGAACCTTTTATTTTTTTGAGGATTTTAGGATAGAGTGGAAAACCTTGTTCGGAATCCTGAATGAAAACATAAAAAAAGAACATTTTTAACCATCTGTTATGTAACACAAATACTGCACATCTGAGCTAAACAAAAAAAACCTCATTCTGGAAATCACATGTGTGCAGACAAACCATAATTAGGCATCCATTCCAATAGTGGCATCCTGCCATGCCACTCTGCCTTCAGGGGATACAAAATAATCCGCATACTGCTTTTGGACCCTTAAATCTGGGTCTCTCGGTTCAGCTGAGCTATTCCCACTTGCATTAGACAATGTGAAGGACTCGGGAACTTTTATGACTTCGTCCAAGGATGTGTAATTCATTCGGACAAAGTTGTGCAGAATGACACAGGCTTTTATAACAGAGTTGACATTAGCCTCATCTAACCGAATCGTGCTCAATAACACCTGCCATTTGGCAAAAAGAAGCCCGAAGCCGTCATCTACAAATCTTCTGGCTCTTGCTAGCCTGCAGTTATGAATGCTCCTCTGCTTGTCTAAGTCTATAGGGTGAAAAGGCGCCAGAACATGATTTGACAAGCCAAACGCCTCATCCGCCACTGTAACAAACGGGGCAGCTGGTCCAGAGGATCCGGGCAGAACCTGTGGTTGGGGGATGGCCAGTTGATTGTTAAGAAGCTGCTGACCCATTATGGAAGATGTGAAATTTAGTGAATCAGAAGAGCTTCCATAAGACCCGACATCGACCATTATAAACCGATAGTTGCTATCCATTAGGGCGAACAGCACGACTGAAAAAAATGGTTCCTCACTGGGATATCGGGATCCACATGGCCTCCTAATACGAATGCGCTTTCCTCCCAAAGCACCCAGGCAGTTGGGAAACTGTGAACTGGCGTAGAATCCCTCTGCTATCTGCAACCACTGCTTTTCAGTCGGCTCAGGCATGACCATGTTCTTCAGCCGGGACCAGATTTGGTGACATGTGGAATGGACAATGTTGGAGATTGTGCTTGTCCCCACCAAGAAATGTAAATGCAGGTCCGAAAACGTCATCCCTGTTGCCAGAAATCTACAAGGAAGATGCATAATATGTGAGGACATTTCAATTAAGCTTAACACTTCATACGCATGCACCCACACATGATTAGTGAAACGTCTAGAAAAGCTCTCTAAAGAATGAGGTTTAAAAAAACTATTTATGATAGCAGAATCCATTTTGTGACTGTCTGTATTTCTGTCTCAAAGAATCTGTCCTCTATGAAATGGACGACCAGTGTTTATTTTAGATAAAGACTATATGCCTTCTTCTTTGTCGAAAACTGAAAGTAAGGAATTTAGGAATGGTAGAACACACCCACTTGGGTGTTTAGATACTACCATTTAGTTAATAGTGTATGTATGTTAATGCCAATAGATAATCTCAGCCAATAGTAAGGTTACAATGTATGTCCAAGAAATACCTATGTAAGTTTGAGTCGATGAGGTAATACACACCTTTTACTTTTTGGAGAAAAAGGGAACTGCTACTTATACATTACTAGATGGTGGCCCGATTCGAACGCATCGAGTATTCTAGAATATGTGGGTGTGCGGCGGTTCGGGTGTACGGCAGTGCGTGTGTACAGCCGTGCGGTTGAGCGAGTGTGCAGCGGTGGCCCCCTCAGTTCTCACCCGCTCCAGGCTTCTGTCCAGCCGCCTCTCACCCTAGCAGGTCTTCTTCCTCCAGCATAGACGTCAACAATTCCAAGGCCTCAGGGGGCGGAGTTAACAGGGGGCATCACAGTAGGCGTGTCCAAGCGCATAGCCCTGATGTCGTGGGCGTGCCCTTGTTCACGGCCATTACGACGCCTCCTTTGATAGCTCCACCCCCACCCCCACGGCCTTTGAATTTCTGGAGTCTATGCCACGAAAAGAAGAGGAATGGCTGGGTGAGCGGCAGGCAGATGGAGCATGGAGCGGCGGCCGGGAGGGAGTGTGGAGCGGGTGAGCAGCAGGAAGGAGACAGAGCGGAGGGGGGCCGGGAGACCAGGCGGACTGTGCCTGTTTTGCTGTAACGGAAATCCTGCGTTGCTCATTGTTGGTGGCTGGCTGGGCGCGACCAATCAGCGACGCGAGGTTTGCGTTAGAGACAGTGTGACGTGAGTGCAGGCAGAGTGTGACGTGAGTGCAGGGCAGAGTGTGACGTGAGTGCAGGGCAGAGTGTGAGTGCAGGGTGAGTGTAGGGTGTGTGGGTGTAAGTGGTCTGCAGTACCTGGCTCCTGGTGCTGTGTGTGTTTAGCTTAAGGACCTCTGGTGATGTCACAGCCTTGTGATCTTGCTCCGGCCATGATTGTGACATCATCAGAGGTCCTGTAAGTATAGAGCCCCCGTCACACATAACGACGCACCAGAGATACAGATACGACCTGGCCGAGATTGCTGGTGCGTCGGTTTCACATCACTGTTCATTTCAAATAGCATCACTGTCGGCTTTCCCGCCCGCTATGTGAGTGTAGCGCTGTCGTCTGTCACGGCAATCCCACGTCGCTGATGCGTCGCCAGTGCTTTTTTTGTAAAAAACATATTTGCCGGTATACATTTCAGATTAATTTCCCCTATGCACAGGGGTGCAGAAAGGCTCTCTGATCTGATGCCTGAGCCTAGGTGAGGACCGGGGGAAGGTGGGGTTGCGGTCGACGGCCGCAGATGAGGAGCGGGTGGGATTGCTGTCAGTGGCCGTGGGTGTGTGGGGTGGGGATGCTGTCGGCGGCCGCGGGTGAGGAGTGGGGGTGGGGGGGTGCTATCGGTAGCCGCCGCTGGTGATTTTACCTTATGCAGCCAGCGCACGTCACACAGGGAGCCGGCTGCATGGTGCAGACGCCGCCCCCTTCTGCTCTGTGGCTCCCCCTGCCTCCTTGCCACCTGAGCCTAAAGGCTCGTATTGACCATAGGACAGTGCGGCCCTGCCTATGCGTGGCACACGTCCCCTATGCGTGGACACACGTCCCCTATGCGTGGCACACGTCCCCCATGTGTGGCACACGTCCCCCATGCGTGGCACACGTCCCCCTGTGTTAGATATGGCTCCCATGCTGCTCTATTCTTCCCTCCTCCAGCTCTGATATCCCAGTCTCACTGCTGCTGTGATCAGGCAGAGATGATGCTGCAGAGCTCCTCCACTTCCTGGTTCTGTGCGGTCATGTGATCGGCACAGCAGAGAGTGACATCATCTCTGCGTGCGATCACAGCTGCAGCTGGGAGACCGGAGAGACACCAGGAGATCAGCGCTGGAGGAGGAGCCAGGAGGTAAGTATACAGTTTATTATTTTACTATGGCAGTAACATGGGGGCCATATCTAACATAGGGGGGCATGTGCCATCACAGGTGGGCGCAGGATCATAAAATATGCGCCGCTCCCCCAGCCCATCACCGTGTAGCGGTTTCAGCACCATGGTGATGGAGAGCGGCTATGCATATTATATGAGCGGGAGATCTCCCGCTCCCTCCTGCAGCCTCCCCCAGCTCAATTTTCCGGTACGCCGTACCGTCGCAAGAAAAGCACTGTCTGTCGCCAGGTTTTGAATTCGCACACCAATTTGCATAGTCTGCGCTCATTGGTGGCCGCCTCCGTGCAATTTCGGCTTCAGACAGACGCCTTAGACAATTATATAGTAGATTTGTCTTGTGGGGGGAGGGGCGGCCTCAACAGCCAGGCTGCCAAGTTGAGCCACTTCGGATCCGGATGATAGAGGGGCCCCTGACACAGGAGATCGAAAACCTGCAGCAACATGACGGGACTGTCCTGGTGCATTTCCCTGATTGCCCTGTACCAGGACTGCTTGCTCCTGTCCATCCACCCAGACCAGCCACAAATGCTGCTGCACTGACACAAAGGACGGAGTCATATGCTGAGTACCTCAAACAGGCAGGTACTGGCCTGAGCAGTTGCTCATGTTGGGAACTGAACCACAAACCCCCTTTCTATATATACAGAAGACTCACTTGAGAAAGGCTCAACTGGAGCCGAAACGTTGTGTGATACAACCTGTTTTTCACCTTCAAAAATAAAAAAACAAAAAAGGATAATCATTCATCTCTCTTCTTTTATTGTGTGCCGGGGATATATTTAAAGACTTTGTGGCCTATTTTTCCCTTGTGCACCTAAACGGTGGTCGAGCTATACTATATGCTCTCTAACTGGACCTCCTGCCTGACTGCCTGAACTTCATGCCGAACCAAAGCCTTTAGCTCATCCAGTAAGGAGGGGTGTTCCTCTGACCATGCTGTCGGCACATGGCTGGCACAACTTCTTATAGGAAGAGGCCAGTTTGGTGACACAAATACTGCATTTTCTAGAAGGCGGGGGCTTATCGTTCTTTCCTGCTGGGCCCTTGTCACCCTACCGAAAAAAGGGGAGAAAGGGACCCAGGGTAACTAAAGGATCCTATATACAAGCCACCCATAATGATTTTCCCCCCCTAAACACTTACAGGAGCCGGGGGAGCGCCAGGATCTGCAGATGCAGAGGAAGCCTTATCACCTTCTGTTGGGATCAACCTTACCTGAGTAGTGCTTCTGGTGGGGCCTTTATATCAAGGACCGTGCCCCCAGCGAGCAGGAACAGGTGTCAGAGCAGGCCAATTAGCGCGCAGAACATGCAGTCCGGTCCCCAGGCACCTCCAGGAGCCGACACTATCGCCAGCCCCACGCTGCTCCCGAAACTGGAAGTGACGCGTCCGACGTCACCTCCGCTGCATAAGAAGGAGGGAGACGCCTGAGAGCTGCAGCAGGCCTCCGGCGCTCCCAAGCCGGCCTGCTTTGCCCCGAAGAGCGCAGGGAGACCGGAGCTGCCCAGGAAGGAGGAGGAGAGGACCCCATCACCCAGCTCAGGCCAGGCAAGTACCTTCAAGCAATGCTGCCTCTGCCGGCCCCCGCAGCACTGCAGGACCTCTCCATGCCCCAAGGGGGGACAGGAAAATACTGGTGAACTGGCGGTGGGGAGGGGCTTTTAACCTCTCTGTGTTCCTATCACCCAACAGGGCGTGGTAGACATCCTCCAATGCGGTCATGGAAGGACTATTAGAAACTCACCAAATACTCAATGTGTGCACGTGGTCTTACTCTTGGCCAAACAGCAGGTCTACTGCAAAGGACTTAACCTGGCTATTTATAACACGATGCCCATTCATTGCACCCTTAGGCCACAGGCTCACATTCAATATTTAGGGTGGAGGCACACGATCAGTATTTGACATCAGTATTTATAAGCCAAAACCATGAGTGGGTGAAAAATGCACGAGTGGAGCACATGTTTCTATTATATGTTTCCTCTGACTGTTCCACTCCTGATTTTGGCTTACAAATACTGATGGGAAATACTGACCAAATACTGATCGTGTGCCTCCACCCTAAGTGTGATTTTTACCTCAGAATTTGTAGCTAAAACCAGCAGTGGGTGATAAATACAGAAGTGGTGACGTCTTTCTATTATACTTTTCCTCTGATTGTTCTACTCCTAATTTTGGCTACAAATACTGAGGTAAAAAACAACTCACCAAATACACAATGTGTGAATGTGACCTAATAGAAACACGTCACCACTTCTGCATTTATCACCCACTCCTGGTTTTAGCTACAAATTCTGAGGTAAAAAAAAACTCACCAAATACTCAAACTGTGCATATGGCCTAATACTGTCTAGTCACATTTGTCAAAAATGTAAGGGATGCATTAACACTTGCAACAAATATGGAGCTACTTGCAACTTTATTCAATTTGGAACCCCCAAAAATACCAATAATAATCGATACTTCGGTGCACTGGTCCAAACCAAACATTTTTCAGTCCAAACACAAAAACACAATCTACAAAAAGTCATAATAAGGAAACACTATGCAAACATTAATTTACCTTAGTGTGATCAGGAGGCGTTCCTTCGCGGAGATGCAACGCCTCATACACGTGTTCTTGAACGTTAAACCAGGGCGCAGCTCCTCCAGGAGTTTGTCAAATGCCGGGATTGACATTCGGCAGAAGGCGGTAAACCTCTCCGGGTGTTGGCGAAGGTCCATGTAGAGAGAGCGAAAATGCCCTTTGGTATAAATTTGGGACATGATGGGATCAACCCAGAATCGTCTGCTCCTCTTTCTCTCTTCTTCTTCCCTATTCCGTTCCCCAAAACGTCGGGACACAAGCCATAACAGGAGGACACGCTCAACAGACGTCATGGTGTAATCGGGTATTTCTAGTTCACAGAAAAACACAATGTTGGAGCAAACACAAACACCACAAGGTCAGGTTTCTGGCCAAAAGTGGTGTAATATATCCCTGGCACACTAAAAAAGGGAATTTGAAGAGTTGATTCTTTTATGATGAGTTTATTAATTCGTAGTGTACTTGAAAAACATAACGTTTCGGCTCTACATGAGCCTTCATCAAATGATTCTGTATAGAACACAAACCAATAAAATAAAATCATATAACGTAATACAGAAAAAAGCATTCAGGTGTATCACGCCGAGTGATGAGGGTCTTAAAAGTGCAAGTGATGGTGAACATATGAGATGGTGTGGGTGCAAATGTTGAGGATGATATGGGGTGAGATGAGAAAGTGGAGTGAGTGAGTGTTAGGTGAATGTGAGGGTTGTCTAGCTAGAAAGAAAACTGAAAAAAGAACAGAACAAGGAAAGATATAATATTTAGAAGAGGGGGAAAATAGATAATGGAAAATACTAAAAGTAGAAAATGTGCAATGGTATATACCTTGTCTGTAAGTGATGGGGGAACTTGGGGAATACTCATGTATCATAGTCAGGTAGCATCAAGGAGATGACCCTATAGTAGTAAGTCACAGATGTCAATGAATGCAGTATCCATAGGAGAACTATGTAGAAGATGGTCACAGATAAAATAGCCAAGGATGCTAGATTGCAGCTATGTGGTGCTGTATTCATATCATAATTGTGACCTATGTTATATTAACATCTTGTATTAGTTACCTGTGTGGACTTAGCAACAAGCGCAATGACTTTAATAAATGAAGGGCATCATATAGTATGTGTTAACCTGTGGAGATGTAACAGGTTTAGAGATACAGGTATCATGGAAGGTAAGAGGATATCAGTGTGAGAAAAGAGAACATACCACAGTCAGGTGTCAGAGCAGTGACTCCTGTCCTGTAAGAAATATAAGTCACATGAGGAGGATATAAGTAATAGGCACAAGAAGCTTGAAGTCAGAAGGTTAGAGAGCATATACCTTTTGATCCTATGTAGGGCGCATGGTGGCCAAAAGTGGACATGCCCTTTTAAATTGTCTGTAAACACCGGCCTGCACAAAGATATCACATGAACGTAAAAAAAAAAAAAAAAGAAAGAAAACTACACAGACACACTGAAGAAAATTAGTTTAGAACCGTCTGATTTTTCCAGATGAAACATCGACGATTTTTTCATATGGTCATCTGCAGTCGACCTTAGTCTCCGTATCCCTTGGTACACCGGACCCGTAGAAGCGGGACTTCCCGCGAAGCAGTCACCGTCGGTCCTAGCACCTCCCTCCCTGTATCATGCACCTGCTGCTGTAATTTTTGTATTAAATTAACCAGCTGCAAAATTGGAATGCTGAGTGCCGCCATCTTTCTTTTTGGATTCAATGTCTTGAACTGTGGCTGAGCAACAGGAGATTCCACAGCACATCACTGCTACAGGAGTATACAAGTAAAGGGGGGTTTACACGTTGCGATATCGGCGTCCAATTTCAATGAAAAGTCACGTGGTTCGATCGTTGGAGGCTATATCGTTCTTGCGTTGTATGGTGTGAACGTCCAATACGATGCAGGAACGATGTCAATGCGATATCGGGGATTGAATGAGCGTGCTATTCAATGCCCCGATATTGAAGGAAGATTGGAGCCGGATCGTGCTGTGTAAACGCACAACTACGATGCGATTTGAAACGTCACCCATTCACTCCCATGTTAAAGGATCGTTCCTGGGTTGGGGGGCGTAGACATCGCACGGACGTTGTATTCCGATATCGCAGCGTGCAAACATCCAATGCGATGCGGGAGAAACGTGCACTAATTGCGCGCTCCCGCGCCATCGAGTTGCGATATCGCAACGATATTGAAGCGTGTAAACCCACCTTTACGCTGTTAACAGGTCAGTGCCAAATTACCAAAACCATTATCAGTGCTTAAATACATTACCACAACCACCATCAGTACACAAGTACATTACCAAATCCATCATCAATACATGACACCACAAGAACAACCACCAGTACATTAATACATCACCAAAACCATTCAGTACATGACAACATCACCAAAATAATCAGTATGGAAATACAGCACCAGAATCACTGAACATCATAAAGGTTAGTACAGCAATCACTTTCAGTGTTAGATTAGCCCCTAGCATATAAACTTGTACTGCATGAAATTGCAACTCCCAGCACATCCTTAACAATGGTAGGGAGACGACTGAAGTTGTTGTTACCTACCATCAAACTATGTACCACACAGGAACCAGAGTACTGATTACGGTAGTTGAAGGTAGCAGCACTAGTAAACATTTAAAGAGTAACTTAAAGGGGTGATCCAAACGCAAAGTAATTTTCATTCTACATCCCTAATATTTAAAGCCAAACTCTACACTATTTTCTAATATACCTGCATCTATAATTCTCCATACTTCGCTAACTACACAACTGCTACTCTCTTTTCTACACTCCCATTTGAGGACCCATCATTTGATAATCCCAGTGATAATCCCAATGAATGCTGGGAAACTCAACGCAGATGCCATTGTGGCAGAGGCTGCCGCAGCCTCTGCCCCTCTCTGACATAAGGAGTCATCAGGCCCCCCCCCCCCCCGTTTCATACAGCTCCCCCTCATGCTGCCCACCTTTTTCATACTGCACCCCCATTTCACACTGCTTTCCCCCGTATGAAGCCCCCCATTTCATACTGCTCCCCACCTTTTCACACATTCTTTCCACCCCATGTGGACCCCCTTTTTCATACTGCTCTTTCCCCATGCATCCCCCCCGCTTCATACTACTCCACCCCCCATGCAGCCCCTATTTCAAACTGCTTTTTCCCCCATGTGGCCCATTTTCATACTTCTTCCCCTATGCTGTCCCCAGTTTCATACTGCCCTCCCCCCATTCTGTCACCAGTTTCATACTGACCTTCCATCATGTGGACCCCCTTGTTTCATACTGCTCTCCCCCCTATGCCCCCCCAGTATCATACTGCTCTCCCCCCTTGTGGCTTCTTTTTCATACTACTCTTCCCCATTTCATACTACACTCCCCTATACGTCCCTTCTCTTTTCATAGTGCTCCCCACCATTTCATACTACTCTACCCATTTCATATTGCACTCCCCCCAATGCAGCCCCCCTTTTTCATACTGTGCTCCCATCATATGGCCCTCTTTCACACTAATCTTCCCCCAATTCCCCCCACCTCCTGATCATACTGCTCTCCCGGTGTGTGGGCCCCCCATTTAATACTGCTCTCCTCCCTATTCTCCCTTCTCTTTTCATACTGCACTCCCCCATGCTCCCCCTCCCTTTACTGCTCCCCCACTTTTCATACTGCTCATAGGCCCAGTTCATACAGCGCACGGACCCCCCCAATTCAAACTGCCCCCCTCCGTTGCACCCTGTTCCGCCCATGCAGCTCCCCTATTTCATACTGCTCTCCCCAGCCCATTCGGCTCCCCTATTTCATACTGCTCTCCCCCACCCATGCGGCCCCCCTATTTCATACTGCTCTCCCCAGCCCATGCGGCCCCCCTATTTCATACTGCTCTCCCCAGCCCATTCGGCTCCCCCTATTTCATACTGCTCTCCCCAGCCCATTCGGCTCCCCCTATTTCATACTGCTCTCCCCAGCCCATGCGGCCCCCCTATTTCATACTGCTCTCCCCCGCCCATGCGGCCCCCCTATTTCATACTGCTCTCCCCCACCCATGTGGCCTCCCTATTTCATACTGCTCTCCCCCGCCCATGTGGCTCCCCTATTTCATACTGCTCTCCCCAGCCCATTCGGCCCCCCTATTTCATACTGCTCTCCCCCGCCCAAGTGTGCCCCCCCTATTTCATACTGCTCTCCCCCGCCCTTGCAGCCCCCCTATTTCATACTGCTCTCCCCCACCCATGCGGCCCCCCTATTTCATACTGCCTCCCCCACCCATGCGGCCCCCCTATTTCATACTGCTCTCCCCAGCCCATCGGCCCCCCTATTTCATACTGCTCTCCCCAGCCCATGCGGCCCCCCTATTTCATACTGCTCTCCCCCGCCCATGCGGCCCCCCTATTTCATACTGCTCTCCCCCACCCATGTGGCCTCCCTATTTCATACTGCTCTCCCCCGCCCATGTGGCTCCCCTATTTCATACTGCTCTCCCCAGCCCATTCGGCCCCCCTATTTCATACTGCTCTCCCCCGCCCAAGTGGCCCCCCCTATTTCATACTGCTCTCCCCCGCCCTTGCAGCCCCCCTATTTCATACTGCTCTCCCCCACCCATGCGGCCCCCCTATTTCATACTGCTCTCCCCAGCCCATGCGGCCCCCCTATTTCATACTGCTCTCCCCCGCCCATGCGGCCCCCCTATTTCATACTGCTCTCCCCCGCCCATGCGGTCCCCCCTATTTCATACTGCTCTCCCCCGCCCAAGTGGCCCCCCCTATTTCATACTGCTCTCCCCAGCCCATCGGCCCCCCTATTTCATACTGCTCTCCCCACCAGCGCTACATCGCTCCCGCCATGCGGCCCCCCTATTTCATACTGCTCTCCCCCGCCCATGCGGCCCCCTATTTCATACTGCTCTCCCCCGCCCAAGTGGCCCCCCTATTTCATACTGCTCTCCCCCGCCCAAGTGGCACCCCCCTATTTCATACTGCTCTCCCCCGCCCATGCAGCCCCCTATTTCATACTGCTCTCCCCCCCTGATCCACACTCAGCCCCGGTATCTCCGGTTCTCACCCGCCCCCGGCTGATCCTCTCCTCCTCCGCGGCGCGCAGCACACATGCCGGCAGCGTGATGAGATCTGGGGTATTACGCTACCGTGACGTCAGCACGCCGCAGCACGTGGGGTGAGGCCGTTGCTCTGAGCTCCACTCAACCCGGAAGTACCGGCGTTAACGGAAATTAGTTGAATGCAGAGACCCAGGATTCAATAAATACCGGGACCTGACGCCCGCCCCTCTCCCCCTACCCCCCAAGTCTCCGGTTTCCATATAGAGTCCGGGGAGGAAGAGATGGGAAATAAACCTGCCCACATCAAAGATGGCGCCTTCCGCCGCGCGCCTCACATGCGTCATCACTGCGCGCGCCGGCTGTGACGTGGACTCTGGAGCGGCGTGGCCCGGATGGTGCTGATCTGTAGGCTCAAGTTTCGGGTTTCGTTTCTCTGTCTGCGGCTCCTCCACATCAGGCCCGCCGGCATGAAGAAAATACCTGATCGGTGAGAGGCGCCATGGCGGGCGGTGTGTGTGGAGGGAGACTGGCGACATGCTGGAGGACGGGAGAGGGAACTGGCTGGGGCTGTCCGCGGGGCCACGGCTGACCACAGGACTGGGGACGGGGCTGGCCGGTGGGGCTGGTGAGGGTATTGACCACAGGGCTGGAGGACTGGAGATGGGGCTGACTACAGGGCTGGGGACGGGGCTGGCCGGTGGGGCTGGTGAGGTATTGACCACAGGGCTGGAGATAGGGCTGACCGCAGGGGCTGCACAGCTGGGCCGGTGAGGGTACTGACCACAGGGCTGGAGGACTGGAGATGGGGCTGGACGGTGGGGCTGGTGAGGATACTGACTGGAGGGCTGGAGGTGGGGCTGACTGCAGGGGTTGGACGGTGGGGCTGGTGAGGGTACTGATCACAGGGCTGGAGGACTGGAGATGGGGCTGACCGCAAGGGCTGCACAGCTGGGCCAGTGAGGGTACTGACCACAGGGCTGGAGGACTGGAGATGGGGCTGACCGCAGGGGCTGGACGGTGGGGCTGGTGAGGGTACTGACTGGAGGGCTGGAGGTGGGGCTGACTGCAGGGGTTGGACGTGGAGCTGGTGAGGGTACTGATCACAGGGCTGGAGGACTGGAGATGGGGCTGACCGCAGGGGTTGGTCGGTGTGGCTGGTGAGGGTACTGATCACAGGGCTGGAGGACTGGAGATGGGGCTGACCGCAAGGGCTGCACAGCTGGGCCAGTGAGGGTACTGACCACAGGGCTGGAGGACTGGAGATGGGGCTGACCGCAGGGGCTGGACGGTGGGGCTGGTGAGGGTACTGACTGGAGGGCTGGAGGTGGGGCTGACTGCAGGGGTTGGATGGTGGGGCCGATGAGGGTACTGACCACAGGGCTGGAGATGGGGCTGCACAGCTGGGCCGGTGAGGGTACTGACCACATGGCTGGAGGACTGGAGATGGGGCTGGACGGCAGGGCCGGTGAGAATACTGACCACAGGGCTGAGGACTGGAGCTGGGGACGGGGCTGGACAGTGGGGCCGGTGAGGGTACTGACCACAGGGCTGGAGAACTGGGGGTGGGGCCGGTGAGGGTACTGGAGATGGGGCTGACTGCAGGGGCTGGTGAGGGTACTGACCACAGGACTGGAGATGGGGCTGACTACAGGGGCTGGACGGTGGGGCTGGTGAGGGTACTGATCACAGGGCTGGAGGACTAGAGATGGGGCTGACCGCAAGGGCTGCACAGCTGGGCCGGTGAGGGTACTGACCACAGGGCTGGAGGACTGGAGATGGGGCTGACCGCAGGGGCTGGACGGTGGGGCTGGTGAGGTACTGACTGGAGGGCTGGAGGTGGGGCTGACTGCAGGGGTTGGACGGTGGGGCTGGTGAGGGTACTGATCACAGGGCTGGAGGACTGGAGATGGGGCTGACCGCAGGGGTTGGACGGTGTGGCTGGTGAGGGTACTGACCACAGGGCTGGAGGACTGGAGATGGGGCTGGACGGCAGGGCCGGTGAGAATACTGACCACAGGGCTGAGGACTGGAGCTGGGACGGGGCTGGACAGTGGGGCCGGTGAAGGTACTGACCACGAGGCTGGAGAACTGGAGCTGGGGACGGGCTGGGCTGTGGGGCCAGTGAGGGTACTGGAGATGGGGCTGACTGCAGGGCCTGGTGAGGGGGCTGACCCAAGGGCTGGACGGTGGGGTTGGTAAGGGTACTGATCACAGGGCTGGAGGACTGTAGATGGGGCTGACCGCAGGGGTTGGACGGTGGGGCTGGTGAGGGTACTGTTCACAGGGCTGGATGACTGGAGATGGGGCTGACCGCAGGGGCTGCACAGCTGGGCCGGTGAGGGTACTGACCACAGGGCTGTAGGACTGGAGATGGGGCTGACCGCAGGGGCTGCACAGCTGGGCCGGTGAGGGTACTGACCACAGGGCTGGAGGACTGGAGATGGGGCTGGACGGCAGGGCCGGTGAGAATACTGACCACAGGGCTGAGGACTGGAGCTGGGGACGGGGCTGGACAGTGGGGCCGGTGAGGGTACTGACCACAGGGCTGGAGAACTGGAACTGGAGATGGGGACGGGGCTGGGCTGTGGGGCCGGTGAGGGTACTGGAGATGGGGCTGACTGCAGGGGCTGGTGAGGGTACTGACCACAGGACTGGAGATGGGGCTGACCACAGGGGCTGGACGGTGGGGCTGGTGAGGGTACCGACCACAGGGCTGGAGGACTGGGCTAACTGCAGGGGCTGCGCAGCTGGGCCGGTGAGGGTACTGACCACAGGGCTGGACATTCCCTGATGTGTGCACGGTCTGGACATTCTTTTGGACCTTGAAGAAGACTCATGTAGCGTTGACACGCGTAGTCCAAGCGGGGGCTACTATCTAAAACTGTAAAAGTGGCTTCTGAGATTTTACTATGGATCTGTAATAAAGCCTATGAATTTTAATACAAGCTGATTGGGAAAAGCTGGAGAATTCTTTCTAAGTGTGTGTGTATATAACAGTACAGACCAAAAGTTTGGACACACCTTCTCATTCAAAGAGATTTCTGTATTTTCATGACCATGAAAATTGTAGATTCACACTGAAGGCATCAAAAGTATGAATTAACACGTGGAATTATATACTTATCAAAAAAGTGTGAAACAACTGAAAATATGTCTTATATTCTAAGTTCTTCAAAGTAGCCACACCTGTGAAGTGAAAACCATTTCCGGTGACTACCTCTTGAAGCTCATCAAGAGAATGCCAAGAGTGTGCAAGTGTGCAAAGCATTAAAGGGAACCTGTCACCTCCAGAACCCTCCTAAGCTAGCAAAACATGTCCCTGCAGCATATTATAACTCAGCGGCGGACCGTCACCCCCGGGGGCCCTGGTGCAGGAAGGGGGTGCTGCTGGCCGTCGGCCCCTGGAAGGGGGTGCTGCTGGGAGCCGCGGGTGCGGCGCTCTCCTACCTGGTGAGCCCGCCAGACGCTTGTAGGAGCCGGAGGGGCAGAGATCAGGCAGGGGAAGCAGGAAGCTCTCTGCTTCCCTTGCCTGACCCTCCTCTCCTTTGACGGCGGCTTGTGGGGGTCGGCTGGGGGCCCCCTCCAGGCTTGAAGGGGCCCCCTAGCCGGTCGGGGCCCTGGTGCACCTGCCCCAGCTGCACCACGGTAGTTCCACCCCTGTTATAACTAATTCACACTCCTTTTGTCTCCTAAAATGCATCCTGTGAAAGTGCATAAAAACGTTTTAATACTTACTCATTAGTGATTATAATTAGAGGGGCTATATTCTTTAGTCACCAAGGGCTGGCTGTTTTGCAGGCTCCAGGATCCTCCCTCCCTTTAGTCCTGCCTTCAGCTCCACATCACAGCAGCACAGAGAGAGGGTGGATCCTCGAGGCTGCAAAACAGCCCGTCCTGGTGACTAAAGAATATAGCCCCTACTAATTATAATCACTAATGAGTAAGTATTAAAACGTTTTTATGCACTTTCACAGGATGCTTTTAGGAGTCAAAAGGAGTGTGAGATTAGTGATAGGATGCTGCAGGGACATGCTTTGCTAGGTTGTGAGGCGTTTTGGAGGTGACAGGATCCCTTTAATCAAAGCAAAAGGAGGCTACTTTGAAGAACCTAGAATATAAGACATATTTTCAGTTGTTTCACACTTTTTTGTTAAGTATATAATTCCACGTGTTAATTGATAGTTTTGATGCCTTCTGTGTGAATCTACAATTTTCATAGTCATGAAAATACAGAAACTTTGAATGAGAAGGTGTGTCCAAACTTTGTATGTACTGAATGTGTGTGTGTATATATATTGTGTGTGTGTGTATATATCTCCCAAAAATCAGGCAAAGTTCAGTCAATGTTGACTGATATTTGGGAAGTATATTAATATGCAAGTGGACATTGCGTGTTACAGGATTTTTTTGCACCCAACACTTTATAAGAAAGTTTGTGCTGTTTCCTATTTTTGTTGGTTATATATTTATATAAGAAATAAAGACTCATGAAGCAGGTCTGACATAATAATGACCAGTCACCAGTATGAGATCAGTAGGGTTCAACACCTGCCCCCCACCACCAATCAGTCATTACCAGGTTGTGCGAACCTATGGTAGTACATGGGGCCAGGACCGCACAGCTGCATACACTGTAATGGTCGCTCCCAGTAGTGCAGCCCTGCTCTCATTCAGCTGCAGGACCTGAGTGTTCAGAGCTCTCCTGGCTCATATAACAGTGGTAACAACTGATCTTAGGGGTAGTGCACCAATCTGATAGTGAAGGGCAGCTGTATCATACCCCTAGATACCCAACTTATACAACGTTATTAAAGTGATTTTCTAAAATACACTCAAATCTCTGAAAACCCCTTCCCTCTTCTCCTGCAGGTGGATAGATTACATTCCAGTTGGAAAACGCATCCCTGGAACACGTTTTATTGCGTTTAAAGTCCCACTGAAGAAGGTAAGCCTTGTATCAGGGAGACAATGCGCCATGGTGTTACTGTATGTAGGTGAGCTGACGCTGTTATGATGCTCATTTTTAGAATTACGATGGGCAACTAGCCGCCTGGCAGCGATTCTCCCCTTCAGATCTGATAAAAGAAGTTAAGAGACAAAATGAAGAACTAGGATTGGTTGTGGATTTAACCTGCACCCAGCGCTACTATTCTGCTGCAGAGGTAAATCACTGATGGATGAGGGTTCAGTGCAGAAATATCCGTCTAGGCACACAAAGTGTCGGTGGCCCCTGTCGGACGAATATGCCAATGATCAGACATGCTGTGTATGGTACAGCTGACATGTGCCGGCCTGTTAGAGGCAATCATGGTAGGAAATGCTCTGATCTGAGGCCTCTTTGATATTAACCAGGGTCAATCAGCTGAGGCCGCAACAGTCCAGTTTCGATTTCATAGTTTGACAGTTGGTAATCAATGACAACTGTCAAATCCGGAAATCTGAAACCTGGACTGTGGCGCCTCGAGCTGAGTTTGAGACCCTGGTTTAAACTGTGCAACATACATTGTGTGACAATATTTTGTCTCCCCCTGCTCCCCCCTCCTTCCCTCCACCCCAAAAAAAAAGAAAACACAAAAAAACACTGTGGCATCCAGCTGGTGGGTTTTAAGGCCCCATTACATGGCACAACATTGTTAACAACATCGCTGATCCGTCACTGCTTTGGAGACGTTCCAGCGACATCGTTACAACCTCGATGCGTGTGACTCTGGCAAGTTGGATCGCTTATCACAGGTTTGAGAACATGTTCTCAAACCACACGATCAACGGTCAGCCCACCTGGTATATCGTTTTGTGTGACACTGCGATAACTGTCGTTTACGACTTCGCCCATTCACAGCAATGAGCAGGTACCGGTCGCTGGGTTGTGTGAATGATACCTGCTCACTACATCGTTGGTGAGTCGTCCACAATATCTAGACGTGTGGCATTTCGTCAACGATGTCGGAAACAACTGCGCCGCACAAGATTGTTGCCAACGTCGTGCCGTGCAACGGTACCTTAACTCTCACTCAACAAGTTGTGCCACAATTTGGTAACATGCACAGTTTTATGTCAGAATTCTGGCAGACAATGTTTGATGGAATCAGCCGTAATATTTTTTTGCCAGGGTTTTCTATCCTTGGTTCTTTGGTTATATGCCCAGCAGTGGCTCAACCTGGACGGGTGCCTCCACATCCATCCACCATGTTGAGCCATTACAAAACAAATGCAATGCCACAAAGTGTATCTCTTCCTGAGTATCTTTTCCTGTAGAGATAAATAAGCAAATGAAGATGCAGAAGAACTGCCAAAAAAAGTGAAAATTTTACACAATGCTCAACATATTTTACACAGTGTGATTAACCTTAGAAGCAGCTGAGGTGCTTGGTATTGCACCGTTATGCAATTTCCTTAAACAATGTTCCCGCTGCTGGTGATATGTGGGAAGAAAGTGTCACTGTGATCATTAAAGGGGCTGCAGCACAAGTGACGTAGCCCCGATAATCGTCATCATCTTGTACCGACAGTGGCCCCATCAATCCGATATCGATGACCATTAGTGGTTGCTTTTAAAGTGAACCTGTCACCTTGTTATATCACTGCAGGCTATCACTACCTGTCCCCGCACCTTCCTATTACTATTCTAACTATCCCTCTCCTAAATGTGTGGTGTGAATGTGTTTTAAAAGCTTTTTCTTATTGCTTTCTATGATAATGAAGCGGGGGCTACTGTTACTAGCCCCTCTTGGCGTTCTCTTTAGCTCCCTTTCGCCGCCTCCAAGAGTCTTTATCACACCCTAATGAGCTTGGTGTTTTCTCCTTCGCCTCATTGTAGGACACAGGACCATGGGTGTTATGCTGCTGTCCACTAGGAGGCAACACTATGCAGAATCTATAAAAGAGTTAAGTGGCTCCTCCTCTGCAGTATACACCCGTGGAGTAGGCACTGCCTCACCATTTTTTTCTTAGTGTCGTTAGGAGGAACACTAATTTTTATTTTACTTAAAAAATTTTTACTTTCTGATTTTTTTTCTTTCAAGGTGAAGAAAAGTGGGTCTCTGGGGAGACTCTGGCATGCTCCTTCCTTGGCCCCCCACTTTTGGGGGTGCCTAGTTGAAGTTGAGAGGTCGATCCACATGCCACCCCCTCCTCAGCATCCTACTGTTGGGGTGCGGGGTTGAGGTCGAGACGATGGGTCTCCTTCCTCGGCACCCCACTGTTGGGGTTGCTGGGTTGAGGTCGAGGCGTAGCAGTGGCCCTCAGACGGTGGACAGCAGCATCCCTACCTAATCACCACTCATGGGGTTCTTGGGTCGAAGCGCTGCAGGTAGGGCACAAACAGGTGGCATGAAGCTGTGCTGACGGCTTCTGCAGGACACAGCCTGCAGCAATCTACAAGGCTGCAGCAGCCAGGACACCCTGCTCGGCTAAGGGCTCCTGAAGGGGCCGGGGGAGGACACAAAGCTGCAGGAGATCCAGCGGTCTGGATGCTCCTGCAAAGGCTAATACTCTACCAGCGCTGTGGGGCACAGTAAGTCCGGTGTGGTCCGGGTCCATTCCGACCTTTTTTTCCGGACTTCCGCGACGCCCTGCTTGCATTCCCGACATAGGGATGCTACTACAGGCTGCGGCTTCGGCCTAGCGCGAAGCCGTCGCCTTCTTTGCACGCCCACCACATGACCAAAATGACGTGACCTGCGTCATAGAAGGGGGCGGGACAGAGGCCTCAGTGACATCAGCAAGAGGACGGGAGACACAGCAGCCACATCAGCAAAGGGCTGCCCAGACTGTGTTGTGCGACGTGGCAAGCTTACCTCCCCCCTCGCTTCTATACTATATACAGCGGCAGCCATTAAAAGGTTTTGCGCATACTACTGCAGCCGCTGCTGATGGTCTGACCCTGCACACAAAAGCCACAGATACGGGCTAAATGTGTGCAGACACACAAACTACGTGTAATCAGTCTGGTGTGCACACTACACATGAAAGTGCTGCACTTTGTGCAGGCAGTCATATAAGCCCACACTTAGGAAGTAAGGCTTGTGGGCAGACAAACATGTGCGCATGACAGCGCTACCATAGTTGCACATAGATGTATATTCTTCCAAAAACGTCTTGCCTCCAGACTTTTACAAAATTCTTCCATTCCAAGGGTCTGACATTTCATGTCTCCATACAACATGGCTACACCCGTGGAACCTGAACGTCGTCCTCACAGATCAACAAAATCCACATTTTCAGCATCTGTAAGATATTAATATTGGCAGTCTCATCCAAACAGTGTTATGTTTCGGGAGCAGGTACCTTGCTCTGCAGAGGTGTCTGTACTTGCAATTCTCTCAGGTAAAGCATCTTTGCTGGGCTCCCAACTAGACAGGATTGCACTACATCTGCTTACATCCAGCGCGATCATGTAAAAAATCTTTTATAGGCCAGCACCAAGACAAGATTGCCGTAAGGCTGGTTCCATCCAGCTGCTAAGGGCAGTATATTCCTCCCAGCTAAATAAACACATTTCTCTGCCATTGCTGCGACCGACTCCAGTCCATCATATAGCAAACAACAGATATATTCAGGACCGTGTCAGAGGTCTACGCAGCTAGGTAGCCATAACAGGACTCTTCGAACAAGTCGAATTCTCTTACTTTCTGAGGACAGAAATAAAGACCTGTCAGCCGCTAGGGCTCATCTATTCAGATGAATTGGTATAATGATCCACGACTATTATATTATAAGAAACTCACTCATTCCGGCAGTGTCAACGCACATAATACTACGGCCATAGAACACTCCTAGGCCATTCGGCACCACAATAGTGAAAGGCAGTCAAACGGTCGACATACGCACTTACTCAGGCCACTACATTATTTACACTCGGTGCTCACCAAACACAAGTCTGGGTACACGGGCCTTCCAGGCGGCAGCAGCCGCCTGTCGGTGCATAGTTTTCACTGACCATGGTCAGGTTACTAGTTCCATTGTATTGTCCCAGCCAGGGACTGCTTTAGGACTCCCATGGTCCTGTGTCCCTCAATGAGGCGAAGGAGAAAAGGAGATTTTTGTGTACTCACCTTAAAATCCTTTTTCTGGTCATCATAATGGGAGACCCAGACAATGGGGTTTAGGGCACTGCCCTCCGGAGGTCACACTAGGTACTACAAGTTTGTAGACACCGCCCCCTCCGCTTATAAACCCCTACCGCAGGGAACATCCTCAGTTTTAAACTTAGTGTGCTCGGAGGATCACGCTTTGCTTGCACTTCACTGCATTCTCACAACTTACGTGATGGCGTCTGAAGACAAGGTAAAATGGTTCCGGTCGGGACCTGCGACAGCCTCCCCGCTCACCCTTGTGGAACACGCTGGTGGAGGTACCGGAGGGCCTAGAGCCTGGACACTTTGTGTTCTCCCGGTACGCTGTTGCGCTCCTTTCCATCCCTCTCTGGGGGGCTCTGGAGAGTGGGAGATGGGAGCCTTGCACAGCTCCGCTCCGTCCGAGGCCTCCCTAAATGGTGCTTACAGACCGGACTGGAGCCAGCCCAGTCCGAGGCCTCCCTAAATGGTGCTTACACTCCGGACTGGTGCTGAACCCCCGTCCGAGGCCTCCCTAAATGGTGCTTACAGACCGGACCGGCACTGAGGCACTCTGTGTCTCCTGTGTGCCTGGGGGTAGTGTCTATCACTTTATGTGTCATGACACTCAGACCGCGCGTTACTCTAGAGTCCGCGGATCTGGAGGTGTACCCCGTGCTGGGGTCACCCTGGCTGACCGCCCTGTGTGTTGCAGGGGCTGAGGCTATAGACTGCGGATGTGTGTTGGTGCATGCAGTCTGTGTGATGTATTTTACATTACTTCCCGCGCTGCGGGCTCTGGCGCCTTAATACTGAGGCTGCTTGGAGGATAGGAAGCAGCCCGTGCGGTGACGTCATCGATGGGCGTGTGTGTGTCCTTCCCGCGTGTTTTTCGGCGCCGCCCACGGTTTCACTGTCGGCGGCCATCTTTACCCTCGCTTCCCGGCTGGGAACTGTATGCAGCGTGCGTCTGCACTCCAGAGGAGACCGGAAACTCTCGCGGAGGTCACACACACACACCGCTTCCTCCTACCGCTTCGCTGCGGTCGGTAAGCCACCGGGATCCCGGTTTTGTCTGCACAATTTGGCTTATTTTCCCCTACTGTGGCGATGTCCTCAGTTAGGAAGCGTGCTGCTAAGACGGCAGAGGCCACCATTACCTGTGCTACATGCAATGGGACTCTGGTGGAGGGGTCCTGCAATAACTGCGGACGCCCAGAGGCCCGGACTGACACTGCTGAGACGGCAGCTACGGTGCTGTACCCTGAGGTGCAAGTGATCCCAGGGCCCTGGGAAACTCAGAATAAGATCAATGAATCTCTGTTGTCCCAACTGTCCTCCATGTCGCAGTCCCTGGAGGCACTCAATAGGAGGCTGGAAAGCCCAGCTACTCCTTCCAGTTACCCCCGGGTGTCTCCCTCTTCTTCTGCTGTGAGACCCCTTAAGCGGGCTCGTCGTGAGGATTCACCCGAGCTCCAGGCTCTCTCTGAGGAGGAGCGTTCCTCTGATGGTGAGGAGGATGATGGGGGTTCAACTTTCGGGTCTGTGTCTGTGTCTGAACCACCAGACGGGGTGGAGGATTTGGTGTCCTCTATTAACGAGACCTTACGTCTCGTGACACCCCCTGAGGAGGTGACTGTACACCCGAAGGAGGTCTATCAATGGCTGCGGCCGGAGGCTAGACCAAGTGGCTGCTTCATGGACCACACTAACTTTGGAAGGGTGGTTAGAGCTCCCAGGTTACATCCTGGGCGGCGTTATGTCCCCAAACCCAAGGACAATCGCTTCCCCTTTCCCCAGGAGGTGCTACAGGAGTGGTCGCAGTCCCCGAAGGTGGACGCTTCCATGACCAGGATTGCTGCACGCTCCCTTTTCTCTGCCTCTGATAGCTCCTCGCTGAAGGATGCGACTGATAGACAGGTCGAGCAACTCGCCAAGTCTTCCTATGAGGCTGTGGGGTCTTCATTTGCCCCTAATTTTGCCACGGTCTGGACCTTACAAGCGATTACTACCTGCTTGGACGGTATCACTGACCTGGCAAGGTCCAGTCCAGAGGTCCTGGCGCTTACCGAAAGGGCAAGGGCCTATGCGGACTACGCCAGGACGGCGACTTTGGAAACTGCCACTCGCTCAGCTGTGGCTTCGGCCAACGCTATTGCGATTCGCAGGTTGTTGTGGCTGCGTCTTTGGGACTCAGATGCCACATCTAAGAAGATTTTGCAGAATCTTCCGTTCTCTGGTGACAGGCTTTTTGGTACCGAACTGGACAAGCTGATAAAGGATTCTGCTGAGTCTAAGATCCCGCAGAATAAGCCTAAGCCACGGTATTCCGTTAAGAGGAACCCAAAGCAGTGGTCCTTTCGCTCCAGCTCACAGTCATCAGCACCGTCCGCTAGCACGGACCGAGGGGGCAAGCCCGCTTCTCAGTGGCGCTCTAAGAGTCGTCCAAAGAAGCCGGCGGGGGCAGCGGCTGCCGCCCCCAAACCCGCCTCTACATGACTCGCTCTCCCTTCCTGCCTCCCCACAGGTGGGGGGTCGCCTGTCTCGTTTTCAGGGCAGGTGGCTGCTTCACGTTCAAGATCAGTGGGTTCGAGACGTGGTCTCGCGAGGTTACAGGATAGAGCTGACGTCAAAGCCTATACCCCGATTCCATCGGTCGGTCCCATCCCCAGAAAAGGCTCAGGCCTTTCACCTGGTGTTGGAGGGTCTCCGCAGGGACGGAGTGGTGGTCCCGGTGCCTTCCGGGGAGAGGTTTCGGGGTTTTTACTCCAACCTCTTCATTGTCCCAAAGAAGGACGAATCCTTCCGCCCGGTTCTGGACCTAAAGTTGTTCAACCGTCACGTGTTGGTTCGGAAGTTCCGTATGGAATCACTGCGATCCGTGATCGCAGCTGTGTCACAGGGGGACTTCCTAGCGTCCATAGATATTCGGGACGCTTATCTTCACGTGCCCATTGCATCGGCTCATCAGCGCTGGTTGAGATTTGCAGTGGGGGAAGAACACTTCCAATTTGTGGCGCTGCCGTTCGGGTTGGCCTCGGCACCGCGGGTGTTCACAAAAGTGATGGCCTCCATGATGGCTCTCCTGCACGTGCAGGGGCACGCCGTAATACCCTATCTGGACGACCTACTGGTCAGGGCGCCATCAGAACACCTTTGTCGGCAAAGCCTGGAGGTAACCATGAAGTCCCTGGAACAGTTCGGGTGGCTTATCAATATCCAGAAGTCGACCCTGGTTCCGACCCAGTCACTGACATTTTCTGGTCATCATAATGGGAGACCCAGACAATGGGGTTTAGGGCACTGCCCTCCGGAGGTCACACTAGGTACTACAAGTTTGTAGACACCGCCTCCTCCGCTTATAAACCCCTACCGCAGGGAACATCCTCAGTTTTAAACTTAGTGTGCTCGGAGGATCACGCTTTGCTTGCACTTCACTGCATTCTCACAGCTTACGTGATGGCGTCTGAAGACAAGGTAAAAAGGTTCCAGTCGGGACCTGCGACAGCCTCCCCGCTCACCCTTGTGGAACACGCTGGTGGAGGTACCGGAGGGCCTAGAGCCTGGACACTTTGTGTTCTCCCGGTACGCTGTTGCGCTCCTTTCCATCCCTCTCTGGGGGGCTCTGGAGAGTGGGAGATGGGAGCCTTGCACAGCTCCGCTCCGTCCGAGGCCTCCCTAAATGGTGCTTACAGACCGGACTGGAGCCAGCCCAGTCCGAGGCCTCCCTAAATGGTGCTTACACTCCGGACTGGTGCTGAACCCCCGTCCGAGGCCTCCCTAAATGGTGCTTACAGACCGGACCGGCACTGAGGCACTCTGTGTCTCCTGTGTGCCTGGGGGTAGTGTCTGGCACTTCATGTGTTTCATGACACTCAGACCGCGCGTTACCCTCGGGTCCGCGGTTCTGCGGGTGTACCCTGTGCTGGGGTCACCCTGGCTGACCGCCCTGTGTGTCACAGGGGCTGAGGCCGTGGGCTGCAAATGTCTGTTTGTACATGCAGCCTGTGTATAACTTATTACACTTTTTCCCGCGCTGCGGGCTCCGGCTCCCTCATGCTGAGGCTGCTTGGAGGATGGGAAGCAGCCCGTGCGGTGACGTCATCGATGGGCGTGTGTGTGTGTTTCCCGCGTGTCTTCGGCGCCGCCCACAGTTTCACTGTCGGCGGCCATCTTTACCCTCACTTCCCGGTTGGGATTTGTATACAGCGTGCGCCTGCACTCCAAGAGGGGAGACCGGAAACAGTCGCGGAGGTCACACACACGCACCGCTTCCTCATACCGCTTTACTGCGGTCGGTAAGCCACCGGGACTCCCGGTTTTGTTGTCTGCATTTTGGCTTATCTTCCCTTACTGTGGCGATGTCCTCAGCCGGGAAGCGTGCTGCTAGGGCGGCAGAGACCACCATTACCTGTGCTACATGCAATGGAACACTGGTGGAGGGGTCCTGCAATAACTGCGGACGCCCAGAGGCCCGAGCTGGCACTGTTGAGTCAGCAGCTCCGGTGCTATACCCTGAGGTTCAGGTGATCTCAGGGCCATGGGAGACTCAGAATAAGATCAATGAAAATCTGTTGTCTCAGCTGTCCTCCATGTCGCAATCCCTGGAGGCACTTAATAGGAGACTGGATAGCCCAGCTACTCCGTCCAGTTACCCCCGGGTGTCTCCCGCTTCTGCTGTGAGACCCCTTAAGCGGGCTCGTCGTGAGGAGTCACCCGAGCTCCAGGCTCTCTCTGAGGAGGAGCGTTCCTCTGATGGTGAGGAAGATGATGGGGGTTCAAATTTCGGGTCTGTGTCTGTATCTGAACCACCAGACGGGGTGGAGGATCTGGTGTCCTCTATCAACGAGACTTTACGTCTCGTGACACCCCCTGAGGAGGTGACGGTGCACCCGAAGGAGGTCTATCAATGGCTGCGGCCGGAGGCTAGACCAAGTGGCTCCTTCATGGACCACACTAATTTTGGAAGGGTGGTTAGAGCTCCCAGGTTACATCCTGGGCGGCGTTATGTCCGTAAAACCAAGGACAATCACTTCCCCTTCCCCCAGGAGGTGCTTCAGGAGTGGTCGCAGTCCCCGAAGGTGGACGCTTCCATGACCAGGATTGCTGCACGCTCCCTTTTCTCTGCCTTGATAGCTCCTCACTGAAGGATGCTACTGATAGACAGGTCGAGCAGCTCGCCAAGTCTTCCTATGAGGCTGTGGGGTCTTCATTTGCCCCTAATTTTGCCACGGTCTGGACCTTACAAGCGATTACTACCTGCTTGGACGGTATCACTGACCTGGCAAGGTCCAGTCCAGAGGTCCTGGCGCTTACCGAAAGGGCAAGGGCCTATGCGGACTACGCCAGGACGGCGACTTTGGAAACTGAAGAATCTTTGGAAACTGATTTTGCAGAATCTTCCGTTTGCTGGTGACAGGCTTTTTGGCACCGAACTGGACAAGCTAATTAAGGATTCTGCTGAGTCTAAGATACCGCAGAATAAGCCTAAGCCACGGTATACCGTTAAAAGGAACCCAAAACAGTGGTCCTTTCGTTCCAGCTCGCAGTCATCAGCAACGTCCGCTCGCACGGACCGAGGGGGAAAGCCCGCTTCCCAGTGGCGCTCTAAGAGTCGTCCAAAGAAGCCAGCGGGGGCGGCAGCTGCCACCCCCAAACCCGCCTCTACATGACTCGCTCTCTCATCCTGCCTCCCCACAGGTGGGGGGCCGCTTGTCTCGCTTTCAGGACAAGTGGCTGCTTCACGTTCAAGATCAGTGGGTTCGAGACGTGATCTCGCGAGGGTACAGGATAGAGCTGACGTCAAAACCGATATCCCGATTCCATCGGTCGGTCCCGTCACCAGAAAAAGCTCAGGCTTTTTACCAGGTGTTGGAGGGTCTCCGCAGAGACGGAGTGGTGGTCCCGGTACCTTCCGGAGAGAGGTTCAGGGGTTTTTACTCCAACCTCTTTATCGTCCCGAAGAAGGACGGATCCTTCCGCCCAGTCCTGGACCTGAAGTTGTTCAACCATCACGTGTTGGTTCGGAAGTTCCGTATGGAATCACTGCGCTCCGTGATCGCAGCTGTGTCACAGGGGGACTTCCTAGCGTCCATAGATATCAGAGACGCTTACCTTCACGTACCCATTGCACCGGCTCATCAGCGCTGGTTGCGATTCGCAGTGGGGGAAGAACACTTCCAATTTGTGGCACTGCCATTCGGGCTAGCCTCGGCACCGCGGGTGTTCACAAAAGTGATGGCTTCCATGATGGCTCTCCTGCACATGCAGGGACATGCCGTCATTCCCTATTTAGACGACCTGCTGGTCAGGGCGCCATCAGAACACCTCTGTCAAGAGAGCCTGGATGTGACCATGCGGTCTCTGGAACAGTTCGGTTGGCTCCTCAATATTCAGAAGTCAACGCTAGTTCCGACCCAGTCTTTGACATATCTGGGCATGGACTTCAACACAGCCTCAGCCCTGGTGTCTCTGCCACGAGTCAAACAGATGGCGATCCAATCAGGAGTACAAGCAGTCCTCCTGTCACCACACTCATCCCTACGGGTATTGATGAGACTGGTGGGACGCATGGTAGCGGCGATAGAGGCGGTGCCGTTCGCACAGTTTCGCCTCCGTCCTCTCCAGCTGGAGATTCTTCACAGATGGGACAAGAGGACGATCTCGCTGAATCGGCTGGTGACACTGTCACAACCGACCAGGGACTCCCTACAGTGGTGGCTCCAGCCACGTCACCTGTCACGAGGCCGGTCCTTCCTAAAACAGTCATGGTTAGTGGTGACCACAGACGCCAGTCTGAAGGGCTGGGGTGCGGTGTTCTTGCACCACAGGGCTCAAGGCCTCTGGACTCAGTCGGAGTCGGCATTGCAGATCAACGTGCTGGAGATCAAGGCGGTCTATCTGGCGCTCCTGACGTTTCAGAAATTCCTGTCAGGACACCCCATTCGGGTGCAGTCCGACAATGCGACGGCCGTCGCCTACATAAATCATCAGGGAGGGACCAGAAGTGCTCAGGCCCTCGCCGAAGTCCACCGCATTCTAGCCTGGGTGGAGGAAAACGGCTGCCTGATCTCCGCAGTTCACATCCCAGGGGTCGAGAACTGGGAGGCCGACTACCTGAGCCGACAGGGCATGGACGCCGGAGAGTGGTCTCTTCATCCAGACGTCTTCCGGGACATCTGCGGCAGATGGGGCACTCCGGACGTGGATCTGATGGCCTCACGGCTGAATCATCAGGTGCCCCAATACATGGCGAGATCGTGGGATCCTCAGTCTCTGGGGGCGGATGCCCTGATCCTGAGTTGGTCCAGCTTCCAGCTGCCATATGTGTTCCCGCCTCTGGCTCTGATTCCCAGGGTCCTGTGGAAAATCAGGATGGAATGCAGAGTAGCCATTCTAGTGGCTCCAGATTGGCCCAGGAGGTCCTGGTACCCGGACCTGTGGCAACTATCAGGCGGACACCGGTGGGCTCTTCCAGAACGCGCAGATCTACTCGCGCAAGGCCCATTCTTCCACCTCAATTCCAGGGCCCTCAGATTGACTGCATGGCTCTTGAGGCCTGGCTGCTGACGTCCAGAGGATTCTCTCCTACAGTGGTTGCCACTATGAATAGGGCTAGGAAACCTGTCTCCAGGAAGATATACCACAGAACGTGGAAAATCTTTTTCTCCTGGTGTGCCTCTGGTGGACGCTCACCGTGGCCTTTGTCCATCCCGACATTGTTGGCTTTCCTACAGTCGGGGTTGGAGTTGGGATTATCCCTTGGCTCTCTGAAAGGTCAAGTATCAGCACTTTCAGTGCTGTTTGACAGGCGCTTGGCGCTCCTGCCGAAGGTCCGCCAGTTTCTGCAGGGGGTAGCTCGGGTGGTTCCGCCTTACAGGCGACCTCTGGACCCTTGGGACCTCAACATGGTCCTGGCGGCTCTGCAGAAACCGCCGTTTGAGCCACTGAGAGACATCTCTCTCTCTCGTCTGTCCCAGAAAGTGGTCTTTCTGGTGGCAATTACGTCCCTGAGAAGGGTCTCAGAATTGGCTGCACTTTCGTGCAAGTCACCCTTTCTGGTGGTTCACCAAGACAAGGTGGTGTTGCGCCCACGGCCAGAATTCTTGCCGAAGGTGGTTTCAACGTTTCACCTAAACCAGGAGATTGTTCTCCCATCATTTTGCCCCGCTCCCGTTCATCAGGTTGAGCGCGATCTCCATACTCTGGATCTCGTGAGGGCTGTACGCATTTATGTGTCCAGGACCGCCTCCTTTAGGAGTTCGGATTCCTTATTTGTCCTCACGATGGGTCGCTGTAAGGGGTCCGCGGCTTCGAAGTCGACCTTGGCCAGATGGATCAAGGCTCCCATTCAGGAGGCTTACCGGTCTTCTGGTTTGCCTCTCCCGGTGGGTTTGAAGGCACACTCTACTAGAGCTGTAGGTGCCTCCTGGGCCTTGCGACATAGAGCGTCTGCTCTACAGGTGTGTCAGGCGGCCACTTGGTCCAGCCTGCACACTTTTTCTAAGCACTATATGGTGCATGCCCATGCCTCTGCGGATGCGAGTTTGGGCAGGCGGGTTCTCCAGGCGGCGGTTGCCCACCTTTAAAGGGAACCATGTGTTTTCCGTCTTGTTGAGGAACTCTTCCCGCCCTGGGGTATTGCTTTAGGACATCCCCATTGTCTGGGTCTCCCATTATGATGACCAGAAAAAAGAGAATTTTGTTTACGTACCGTAAATTCTTTTTTCTTTAATCATCAATGGGAGACCCAGCACCCACCCAGTTGTTCCTTTGCATGTTTTGCATTTGCTCTGTTCTCTGTTGAGACAGTGTTTGCCGGGTTGTTGAACCGTTTTGTGTACGGCATTCTTCCCGATGTTTCGGGTGTGGTTTATTTCCTCCTCGCAGCTTGTAGACTAAACTGAGGATGTTCCCTGCGGTAGGGGTTTATAAGCGGAGGAGGCGGTGTCTACAAACTTGTAGTACCTAGTGTGACCTCCGGAGGGCAGTGCCCTAAACCCCATTGTCTGGGTCTCCCATTGATGATTAAAGAAAAAAGAATTTACGGTACGTAAACAAAATTCTCTTTATCTGGGCATGGACTTCCACACGGACTCGGCCCTAGTGTCTCTGCCACGAGTCAAACAGATGGCGATCCAATCAGGAGTGCAAGCAGTCCTCCTATCACCACAATCATCCCTACGGATCTTGATGAAGCTGGTGGGGCGCATGGTAGCTGCAATAGAGGCAGTACCTTTTGCGCAGTTTCGCCTCCGTCCTCTCCAGCTGGAGATTCTTCGCAGATGGGACAAGAGGACGATCTCTCTGAATCGGCTGGTGACAATCTCCCAACCGACCAGGGATTCCCTGCAGTGGTGGCTCCAGCCACGCCATTTGTCACGGGGCCGGTCCTTCCTCAAACCGTCATGGTTAGTGGTGACCACCGACGCCAGTCTGACGGGCTGGGGTGCGGTGTTCTTACACCACAGGGCTCAAGGACTCTGGACTCCGTCGGAGTCGGCGTTGCAGATCAACGTGCTGGAGATCAAGGCGGTCTATCTGGCGCTCCTGGCGTTTCAGAAGTTCCTGTCAGGGCAACCCATTCGGGTTCAGTCCGACAATGCGACGGCCGTCGCCTATATAAATCATCAGGGAGGGACCAGAAGTGCTCAGGCCCTCGCCGAAGTCCACCGCATTCTATCTTGGGTGGAGGACAACGACTGCCTGATCTCCGCAGTTCACATCCCAGGGGTCGAGAACTGGGAGGCCGACTACCTGAGCCGGCAGGGGATGGACGCCGGAGAGTGGTCTCTTCATCCAGACGTCTTCCAGGACATCTGCAGCAGATGGGGCACTCCGGACGTGGATCTGATGGCCTCGCGGCTGAATCATCAGGTGCCGCAATACATGGCGAGATCATGGGATCCTCAGTCTCTGGGGGCAGATGCCCTGATCCTGAGTTGGTCCAGATTCCATCTTCCGTATGTGTTCCCGCCTCTAGCTCTGATTCCCAGGGTTCTGTGGAAGATCAGGTCGGAGTGCAGGGTAGCCATTCTAGTGGCTCCAGATTGGCCCAGGAGGTCCTGGTATCCGGACCTGTGGCGACTGTCAGGCGGACTCCGGTGGGCTCTTCCAGAACGTGCAGATCTGCTCGCGCAAGGCCCATTCTTCCACCTCAATTCCAGGGCCCTCAGATTGACTGCATGGCTCTTGAGGCCTGGCTGCTGACGTCCAGGGGCTTCTCTCCTACGGTTGTTGCCACCATGACTCGGGCTAGGAAGCCTGTTTCCAGGAAGATGTACCACAGAACGTGGAAGATTTTCTTCACCTGGTGTGCCTCGGGTGGTCGCTCCCCGTGGCCCTTGTCCATTCCGACATTGTTGGCTTTCCTTCAGTCGGGGCTGGAATTGGGATTGTCCCTAGGCTCTTTGAAGGGTCAAGTGTCAGCTCTTTCAGTGCTGTTTGACAAGCGCTTGGCGCTCCTTCCCAAGGTCCGTCAGTTTCTCCAGGGAGTCTCTCGGGTGGTCCCGCCCTACAGGCGACCACTGGACCCATGGGACCTTAACATGGTCCTGGCGGCACTGCAGAAACCGCCGTTTGAGCCACTGAGAGACATTTCCCTATCTCGTCTGTCCCAGAAGGTGGTATTTCTGGTGGCGATTACGTCTCTGAGAAGGGTCTCCGAATTGGCTGCACTTTCGTGCAAGTCACCCTTCCTGGTGGTTCACCAAGACAAGGTGGTGTTGCGCCCGCGGCCAGAATTCTTGCCAAAGGTGGTTTCCACTTTTCACCTGAACCAGGAGATTGTTCTCCCATCATTTTGCCCCGCTCCCGTTCATCAGGTTGAGCGCGATCTCCATACTCTGGATCTCGTGAGGGCTGTACGCATTTATGTGTCCAGGACTGCCTCCTTCCGGAATTCGGATTCCTTATTTGTCCTGACGACAGGTCGCTGTAAGGGGTCCGCGGCATCGAAGTCAACCTTGGCCAGATGGATCAAGGCTCCCATTCAGGAGGCCTACCGGTCTTCTGGTTTGCCTCTCCCGGTGGGATTGAAAGCTCACTCTACCAGAGCTGTCGGTGCCTCCTGGGCTTTGTGACATCGAGCTTCTGCTCTACAGGTGTGTCAGGCAGCCATATGGTCTAGCCTGCACACTTTCTCTAAGCACTATATGGTGCATGCCCATGCCTCTGCGGATGCAAGTTTGGGCAGGCGGGTCCTCCAGGCGGCGGTTGCCCACCTTTGAGGGGGACCATGTGTTATCCGTCTTTGAGGAACTCTTCCCGCCCTGGGGTATTGCTTTAGGACATCCCCATTGTCTGGGTCTCCCATTATGATGACCAGAAAAAAGAGAATTTTGTTTACGTACCGTAAATTCTTTTTTCTTTAATCATCAATGGGAGACCCAGCACCCACCCATTTGTTCCGTTGCATGTTTTGCATTTGATCTGTTCCCTGTTGGGACAGTGTTCTGCCGGGTTGTTGGACCGTCTGTGCACGGTTTCTTTCCCGATGTTTCGGGTGTGGTTTATTTGTCTCCTCGCAGCTTATGGACCAAACTGAGGATGTTCCCTGCGGTAGGGGTTTTTATAAGCGGAGGAGGCGGTGTCTACAAACTTGTAGTACCTAGTGTGACCTCCGGAGGGCAGTGCCCTAAACCCCATTGTCTGGGTCTCCCATTGATGATTAAAGAAAAAAGAATTTACGGTACGTAAACAAAATTCTCTTTTTCTCTTAGCCTCTAATTGGGGGACACAGCACCCACCCTATTGCCCTTGTGTTTTTTTTTTGTGTTTTTTTGACAGTTTTTCACATAGCTTATCAGCTGTTGCGTAGTTAACAGGGTTACGCATGTGTGCCTATTAGCACTAGGTTGACTGTTTAAACTTGCTTGTTTAGTTACAGGACTTGTAGTACTGTAAACCGGTTTAGGTACAGTCCGTGTTATTCCATTATTGCTCCGTTAACTATTTGCTGGTTACACAGGTGCCTGGTTAGTTACAAATATTGTGGTACTATTATCTCTCTGCTAACTCTTAACTGCTAACACACATGCCTGTTTAGTTACAGGACTTGTTACCCTGTTATTACTTTGTTAGCTATATCTGTGTACACAGGTTGCTGGTGTGGTTACAGCCCCTGTGTTCATATTATCTGTTAACTCTCCTACTGCTTTTGCACAAAACTGGTGAGGCAATGCCTACTCCAGGGGTGTATACTGCAGAGGAGGAGCCACTTAACTCTTTTTTTTTTACATATTCTGCATAGTGTTGCCTCCTAGTGGACAGCAGCATAATACCCATGGTCCTGTGTCCCCCAATTAGAGGCTAAGAGAAAAGGATTTTATGGAGAGTACACAAAAATCTCCTTATTTCAATGCATGCCCCCAGCCTACCTCGAACACCTCTGTGCAGTTCAGGGTATGACACCAAACGTGTCCGGTCTCTGGTCACTTTCCACGACAGCAGAACGGAGGTTGCCTGCCCGCCCTAAATAGGGGACAGGAAACAGGTTAAATACCCCTGCCATTCCTGCACCCACCAGTGTTTTACCTGTCCCCTATGGGGCATGAAGAGGTTCCTTTCGGCGCTGCCTGTGGCCGGTGACTAGGAGCACTTGGACTTACATGTTCCGGGCGGCTGAGGTCAGGGGGCTTCAACTTTCCTTCCTTCTGGTGCCCTCCCGTCTCCATGCAGAGGCATGAGATTCTGGGACCTTCCTTTTTCCGCTCCTCCCTTGCTCTCCTGGGGGAGTAAAGCGGAGCAGTGCGTGACTGGGGGCCTCTCTGAGCTCCCTGGCGTTCCCCTCCTCCCTGCACGCTGCATGCGCACCGGAAATGACATCATGGAGGTTACTGTGCCACTTCCGGTTTGCGTTCCTCGGCGGGCAGCACTCGCGCGGCCGGCAGGCTGGCGTTCTCTTTCGGTCATTCTGAGTGCCCTGAGGCTTCTATGTGGCGGTTGCCCCCTACTGGACCTGGAGGAGGAGCCAGGTTAATGGTGCTGAGGACCTGGCTGATAAAAGCCTGGTCTGGCTTTCATTCTCGGGTAGGATCACTCTGGGTCTGTTTGTCTGACTATTTGGACTGCCTAGGAATACCGAGTGCTGTAGGCTAGCCTTCGGCCATACCACCCTGAACTTTCCTGGTCTCGTCTGGTCTTGGAAGATAAGCAGGGTTGGGCCTGGTTAGTGCTTGGAGGACACTTGGTCCGTCATGAGTGACAAAGCCCCTGTGGTTGCATCTGCAGAGCTCGACAGTCATCCCCCTACTATGAGTAGCAGGATAAGGTCCCCTATTCCCTCTGGTTGTGGGATTTTCTGGTGCCTTACATGGTCCTTTCTCTCTCTATGTTTAGGGAGACAAAGCTTCTGGCCCCAGGAATGACCAGAAGAAGACTTCTACATGAAAATGTGGTGTCTACTGTATCAAATTGCCTGCTTCACTCAAAAAGAAACTGTGCTAATCCTGCACTGTTGACATCCTTCATGCTGAACAGCCGTCCCTAGGACAGTATCAAGTCCCTTATTAGGCAGGAGGTCCAGTCTTCCATGTCGGCTATGTCTCATCCGCCCCCCCTAATTAAAACTCCTCCAGCTAAGAAGAGGAAGATGGTTCTTGAGGACCATATGTCTGAGTCAGACGAGGTTGTATCTTGAGGGTTTGGGTGACTTGGAGGAACCTAAAGCTTCTTCAGGGTCAGATAAGAAATACTACTTTTCCTCGGATGATATGGAGGAACTCCTTGATATGGTGCGCACTAGCATGGGGGTGGAGGAGGTGGAGGTCTCTCCCTCTATCCAGGATGAGATGTTCGGGGGGCTAAAGGGCAAGACCCGTAAGGGATTTCACATTCATGATAACATTCTGCACCCGATTATGCATGATTGGAATCTCCCGAGAAGCACCTCACTATTCCATCTGAGCTGAGGCATAGGTTAACCATTGATGCTGAGTGCTCCAAGTGGGAACTCCCAAAAGTGTGTGTTCAGGTGTCTAGAGTTGCGCAGAAGACTACCCCCCCCCCCCCCCGTTTGATTCTTCGTAATTGAAAGACCCCATGGACCGCAAAATTGAGGGTCGTCTTAGAAACACCTGGGATACTTCCTCATGCCTTCTGCAGACAAATATCGCTGCAACCTGTGTGGCCAGGTCCCTCCCTCGCTGGCTTCTCCAGCTAGAAGACCATATCTCCCAGGGTACCTCTGAGGAGGAGAACCTTGATTCTCTCTCCCTACTGCAGAAGGCAACAGGTTTCCTTGCTGAGGCCTCTGGGAGCCGGTCAGGGTCGCTGTACGTTCTGCGGCTCTTTCTAACTGAGCCAGGAGGGCTCTCTGGCTTAAACTTTGGAATGGGGATATCACTTCCAAAGTCAGGCTTTGTTCCATCCCTTTCAAACTGGAACTTGTGTTCGGGCCAGGTCTCAATGATATTCTCGAGCAGGCCACCGATAAAAAAAAATCTTTGCCGAAACAAAGAACTGCAAGGAAGCGTTTCTTGTCCTTCCCGTGAACAGGCCCCTTCATACAGAGGCAAGGGGAAAACGGGACGGCAGAGTTACCTGAAAGGGGACAAAGGGAAGAATATCCTTATTCCCCATCAGCAGCAGCCAGACAAGCAGTGACTGCGACAGGATGGCGGAGGTGGTCAGCTCTCGAACTTTCTTCCCAGGTGGCGGGTCATCACCACCAATCAGTGGATAGGTTGAAAATAGACTTCCAAGTTCTACACCCCACGGTGTCTACAGATCACCTCCCCTTCTGAAATATTCCGGAATCTTTGTGGCAGTGTCTTCAGACTCTTAAGGTACTGTCACACAGGGCGATGTTGCCTGCAACATCGCTGAAAAGTGCCGGGTTCAGCGATGTTTGCTGCGACATCTCAGGTGCATCGTGCTGTGTGACAGCACGATGCAACTGCGATAAATCGATGGATCGCAGTTGACTGGTTTACCAACATGTTGGTAAACCTGGCGATGTTGCGCCATCGATCTGGTAACTTCGCTCCGTGTGACACAGCGATAGCGATGTTGCTAACGATGCCGCCTATTCTCAATATTGATGCTTATCGCTCCCTGGGTGCACAACCCAGCGAGCGGTAGCAGCTGCAACTTTGTGGCAGCGTCGCTGACAACATCGCTGCGTGTGACAACTAAGGCAGCGATGTCGTAAGTGAGCTCGCACCCGCGGAATCGCTTCCGACATCGCTGCAACATTGTACCGTGTAACGGTACCTTTAGAGTCTGGGCTGATCTCTCGTGTCCCTCCCCAGGAAGAAGGCTGGGGTCATTATTCACTCTTCTTCATGGTAAAAAAAACCATTGGGTTCCTACAGGATTATCATAAATCTGAAGCCTTTGAACCAATCCGTGGTGTACCACAGGGTCAAGATGGAATCCGTCAGAACCCCCATTCCCTTGATCGGAGAGGATTGGGTTATGGCCACACTCGATCTAAGGAATATGTATTACCATGTCCCCATCCATCCAGCACATCGCCAATACCTCCGGTTTGCGGTCTCGAGGGACCAGAATGTATACCATTTTCAGTACAACGCCCTGCCTTTCAGGCTCTCCTCTGCCCTGTGTGTGTTCAAAACTGATGTCAGAGGTAGTCTCCTTCCTCAGGGGTCATGGGATCTGTATTGTCCCGTACCGCGACGACTTTCTGATTCTGGCCCCGTCTCCACCGCAACTGAACCAGGCTGTCTCCACCACCCTACAGGTCCTGTGCTCTCTGGGATGGATTCCAAATTTGGAGAAATCCAAGTTGACTCCATCAGTCAGTATTCTGGGAGTAGACACGTTATCCCGTTTGTGGGAGTTCACCCTTGCTTGTGTTTCCCCCGCTTCCACACATTTCCAGGACTTTGCAGAAGGTCAGAAGAGACAGCATTCCCATGATTCTGGTAGCACCTCTCTGGCCAGGATGGAGCTAGTACAGCGTGGCCAGGACGGAGCTGGTACTGCGCTCTGATGAGCCTGGCCCTGGAGGGTCCAGTTCTTCTGCCTCTAAGGTCCGTCCTGCTTCACCAAGGGCCCATTCTTCATCTCAACCCTCAGAGGTTTTTGTTTTTTTTAAATCAAATGTTTTTATTAGAAACAATCCATTAATCATTACAATAACAACAATTCACCATTTTAAGTATTCCCCCCCCCCCCCCCCCCCTTCCAACATCCCTCCATCCCCCCCTTCCCACCTGGACAGTCTAGGTACGTAGTCACCTTTCATATAAGAGGTAGTACAGTTCAAACAGTATCCACTTCCGTCGATATCTTCGATGTCGGAATGAATTGGCCCCTTCCAGACCAGGGGTCGAGGACACTCAGAGGTTGAACCTAGCAGCTTGGTGGTTGAAGCCAGGATCTTGCGGGCTAAAGGATTGTTGGATATGGTGATATCTACTTTACAAAAGGGTGGGAAACCTGTCACAAATGCCATATATGGCAAGATCTGGAAAATACTTGTTTCATGGTGTGCTACAGATCCTCCAGATTTTTTTATCCGTATATAGCTTGTATATTGGACTTTTTACAAACCGGCTTGGAATTGAGCCTTACGCCTAGTATGTTAAAAGTACAGGTATCAGCTCTTAGTCGTTTTTTGACCAGTCTTGCCACTCACCTGTGGATTAGGCTTTTCATGACGTCTGCCAGCTGACTTCGACCAAGACTCCAGAGTAGAGTCCCTCCTTGGGACCTTAATATTGTCCTCACTGGCCTGATGAAAACACCCTTTGAGCCTTTATCTGCTTCAGGTCTCCAGGTTCTCTCCCACAAGACTGCCTTCCTGGTCGCCATCACCTCTGCCAGGAGGGTGGGTGAACTCCAGGCCCTCTCTATTAGGGAACCCTGTCTGAGAATTCTGGAGGTTGTTATCCCACCCTAGGTATTATTCGTTGGTATTCCTCCGTTCTGCTGTCGTGGAAGGTGACTAGTGAAAATAGAATGTCTTACAGGTAATTCGGTTTCTAGGAACCTTCCACGACCGCATTAATTTTCCTCCCTTATTTTTTTGTTTCATTGAAATTCCTGCACTGTTGATGGTCACTATTCATGCAGGTGTGTACAGTAAAAACACTGGTGGGTGCAGGAAGGGGAGGGATATTTAACCTCTCCTGTTTCCTGTCCCCTATTTATGGTGGGGAGGCAACCTCTGTTCTTTGTTGTGGAAGGTTCCTAGAAACCGAATTACTGGTAAGACCAATTCAATTTTCCAGAACTGCGCAGTTGATACACCTAGGTGTATCGCCCAACATCAAGCTGCGCATGCTCTGTGGAGACAGATGAGCTGACGTAATGTGCTCTACAGAGCATGCGCAATGCGCTGCTTGAATTCGGGCGATACAGTAATGGAAATGATGCGTTCAGTGTCATACCCGGAATTGCTCAGAGGGCTTTGATGCAGGCTGGGGGCGCACATTGTAATTACAATATCACGCCCATTGGGGCGTGGTAAAGACTCATGGAGGTGGTGATAGGGAGCTAAAGAGGATGCCCAAGGGGGCTAGTAATAGTAGCCTTTGCTTCATTATCATAGGAGGCATTAAGTAACAAAAAGCTTTTAAAACACATTCACACCACACATTTAGGAGAGAGAGAGGGATAGTTGGAATAGTAATGGGAAGGTGCGGGGACAGGTAGTGATACCCTGGGGTGATTTAACCATGTGAAAGGTTCACTTTAAAAAGAACAAGTCCCGAGGTCAAAAGTGACCAGTTTTTGCTTTTATATTGTTCCGGATCGTTCTCCCGAGTAATCAGTTTTTGTTTTTCTAAAAATCCACCATTAGGTTCCAAATATATGGGCACTTTTTTATTTAGCACCAATTTGTATGGTCTTTATGGAGGAGCGGAGATCACAAGATAATAATGAAGGGCAGTCTTGAGGCACTATTCCCTTCCCCTGTGATCGTGTGAGGGTACCCTTTGTAAGGTCCTTATAAATTGGCACGAAGAAATCTGCCTCTTTATGGTAGTTTACTTTAAAAAATAAATAAATAAATCAGTGAGGTAGGCAGCTGGCCACTTTTCACCTTGTGGCAGGTCCTTTCAAGGTCTTACCTGTACCACTGGATGAGGACTGAGAACCCTGATGAGGTATCTCTACCATCACAAACCAAAGAATATCATGGATGGGAGTTCTTTCAGTATATGAACAGCATCCTTGTTGTGCACAGGTTCATGAAATAGCCATTATCAGATTCCCGGTGTCTGGGTCTTAGTATATGGGAAGCAGAGCTGTGAATGGTTTTCATTTCTCTTTTACAGGAGTTGCCTGAGACGATAATGTATTGTAAGATCTTCACGATCGGACACGAGGTGCCCAGTGATGATGTTATCGCGCAGTTTAAACACATTGTCAACAAGTATCTGACTGAGAACTCTGGGAATGGTGAGTGGTGTCTGTACACCAGGCAGAAGAGCAGCCATTGGGTGTACTTATAACTGAGCGAGTGATCAGGGTAGTGCTGTATAATAACCACAACACTTTCCTGATGTAACTGTGGGTCCAGGTTGTAAGTGCCCTCCTGCGATCTGATGATCAGTAATGTCAGAGGGATGGCATGGGCATGTGCACAGAGGTTGTACCTGCCATCTACAGGAGCTGTCTGCTGGGATCAAACCTCGCTCCAGTCCCAGCAGTCAGTAGGGATGAGTTTAGACAGAGGGTGATCGCTCCCTGTATCCGCCCATCGGCACCCACTGTGTGAACATGGGGTGCCAATTAGTTGTGATAACAATTGTCTCCATGTCTTCAATGAACCTCAGCCTATGAGATTCTGCCAGAGCTGATAGGTGAGCTGTCACTGCCAGGATAAAAGAATCGCATGTTCAAGTTGCCTTGTGTGATCAGTAAGTATTGTAAAATGGAGATCTGTCTCCCTCTTGCAGTCTATTTTTATTGACTCCTACCACAAAAAAATGAAATAAAAAAAAATAACCAGTTATATCTCTCAATGTAGTCCCAATAAAAAAAAACAACAAAATAAAGTTAAGGCTCTTGCAATAGAACAACCAGAAAAAGGGATTTTTTTTTTTAAAGTGATTTTTCTTATGCGGGGAGGAGGCGGGGAAGATGTATAAATATATGTATATCAGGGCTGTGGTGTTAGAGCCCATTTTGGTGGAGTCGGTATAAAATGGACCGACTCCAACTCCTAAACTATAGAATACATGGTTACAGTAGTTTAATGCAGAATATGTTGAATATTGTTATCTGAATATGTTGATTATTGTATCCTAATAATAAAGCCCTATGTTACCATTGTACTACAATACATTTATCACATAAACATGAGTCATTTATGTGGTAATCATGGAGTCGGAGGTTCGACTTCCCATCTCCACAACCCTGATACATAGATATGTTCAAACTCTTAGGTATCCCACCGATATAGTAATAGTATTGATCTGCAGAATAAAATTAACAAGTTAGTTATACCACATGGTGAATTCCCTGAAAAGAACAAAAAGTTTGTCGCCCAAAAAATAAGTTTAAATCTAACTCCACTGATGGAAAACTGTTACTTAAGGCTGTGAAAATATCATGACCCAATAAGAAGTGGGGTGTTTTGGTTTTATTGAGTTTGTTTTTTGTTAAAGGGGTTTTGTCCGACCTAAACTGATAATTCTGCAGTCACTCGGTGACTACAGACTTATCAATCCACCCACCACCCACACTGTGCACTGCTAGGTTTTGCGGTTTCTAAACTGGGAGCGGACCACAGCTTTGCGTTATACATGTTGCTGTCCAGAGCCCCCCCAACTAGTGGGCATGGCCTTGCTCAGTGCAAGTGTATGGAGCCAGGCCATGCCCACTAGTCGTGTTGTTGCTGGAAACATGCATGCTGCATAGCTGCGGTCCATTCCTGGTTTAGAAACTGGCAAATCCTCACAGCAAACAGTGCGGATGCTGGGAGGATTGATAAATCTGTAGTCACATAGTGACGACAGCAGAATTATCAGTTTAGACCAAACAACCTTTTTATTAAAAACAAAGCTGTACTTGCCCTTCCCAGGTCCAGAGCCATTTCTGCTGTCATTCTCTCTTCATTTGCAGCATTGACTGCACATCGACATGGCTGCTGCCAATCCCTGGGTTCAGTGGCTGCTGATGTAGACGGCACAAGCTGTTCATCAGTGATTGGCTGCAGCTATGTTAACGTGACAGACTGTGCTCTGTTGAAGAGGATATTATGCAGCGATTCGGGGAGCAGTCTGATGCTCCCATCTATTCCGTCTGTAGTTTTTCCTATGACTGACACAAGTTCTTTTGTATATAGTAAAGAAAAAGTATCCAGTGTCCAGGCTCCATAAAAAAAACTCCAATTTTTATTCAATAATATTAAAATTCATAAGACAAAAAATGCAGGCTTAAAACATTTCAATAGGAATCGTAGTAAAATGCAGTAGACATGTTTTGGACCATATAGTCCTTAATCATTGCATAAAAAAATCCCAGGTTGTCAGTGTTTTGATCATATCCTGGTCCTCCCCATTATCCAGGTATCCAGGCCATATAATATTAACCTTGAGACTGCCTTAAACTTTAAAAAAATATATATAGTAACTATATATCAAATTAATGCCACAATTGTTAGTTACAATAATAAGATCCGGTCTCAAATTCATCCCATGTTGGGGATCTAGTTTGCAAAACATAGACCCACCAGGACTCTGTTAGGCAGCGCTCCCGTATGATCACTTCCTCTATTAGGCAGCACTCTTGTATGATCACTTCCTCTATTGGGCAGTGCTATCCTATGATCACCTCCTCTATTAGGCAGCACTCACATATGATCACCTCCTCTATTAGGCAGCGCTCTCCTATGATTACCTCCTCTATTAAGCATGTCTCCCTTATGATCACTTCCTCTATTAGGCAGCACTTTTGTATGATCACCTCCTCTATTGGGCAGCACTCACATATGATCACCTCCTCTATTAGGCAGCGCTCTCCTATGATTACCTCCTCTATTAAGCATGTCTCCCTTATGATCACTTCCTCTATTAGGCAGCACTTTTGTATGATCACCTCCTCTATTGGGCAGTGCTATCCTATGATCACCTCCTCTATTGGGCAGTGCTCTCCTATGATCACTTCCTCTATTAGGCAGTGATCTTCTATGATGTGCTGTTCACTGCCTTGTTGTACAGGATATTATACAGCGATTTGGAGATCTGTCTGATGTGCGGCTCCCATCTACTCTGCCCTTTTTCCTGTGACCCCAGTTCTTGTGTATATAGTATAGCTCCTAAATAAACATGTTCTGTATTTTATTACAGAAAAACTTGTTGGTGTTCATTGTACTCATGGACTGAACAGGACGGGGTATTTAGTTTGCAGGTGAGTGCCCCACTAGCTGAGTTTTAGTGCTGATTATAAATCTGTGGTATCGGTTGCTTAGAGTTCACATCACTTTTTGCCTGCATGACTCCATGTGGCGCTTTTGTCCTGAATAGACCCAAAATGTTGCAAGATGTGCTCCTAACAGGCCATTGATGTTAATGGAGCCAAAGTATGAGCTGTGTGGTACCGGCTGTGTACCCTGTGATCCTGCTAACATCTGATCAATGGGTGCCAGGTGTCACTCGTCATTCTGATATTGGTGACCTCTCTTAAGGATATCATTGTCCTGGTCACATAAAAAAATTACATTTAATAGTGAATTGTTAGAGGTTTTGACGACCGATGGAGCCGAGATTCAGTAGTTGCTAGAATGAAAGATAGACGCTTGGTTTTGATGGTTTTCCTCCCCTCCACCTTCCTTCATCTCTGTTCTGCACCTTAATTTTTATTTTGTGGTAGGTGCAACATCAGGACCTTGCCAATTAAATCTCCATCTGTATCACTATACTGAGGACTCTCAGGTGTTATTACTGATCACACTATGTATTATTCTTGATGCTCTTATTGAATCTAGGCCTGTCAGTGTTCAGCTTTTAGTTCTGCTGTCTCTCTATTTTCCTAGGTATTTGATTGATATGCTAATTATGGAGCCATCCGAAGCTATAGAGAGTAAGTATAGTATCAGGTGCACACTTTTCTTAGCTTGTATGTTGGATGATCATAATAGATTACATGCAGCTCCGCACGCACACTGGTTTATGCAGTATTGGGGTATAGCAGTAGTGAAGTAGTAAAGAAATCTGCAGGGAATATCCACAGAATAAGTTGACCAGTGTTGTGGTTTTGCATTGTAAAGGGTAATATTGTCCCCTGGTCGTGGTATTTACCATTGTAGAATATCCAGTGTGCAGAAACCCTTAGGGTATGTGCACATCAGTCGTTTCTGCATCTTTGCAGAACGACCGGGAACCGGTGGAGAATGGCAGAACTGAGTTTTCTGAACTCGGCTGTGTCCCTGGTTTTGTTAGCGTTTTGCTAACGATTTGCGATCGGGTTACTAGCGTTTGTACAGCGTGTTCTTGGCGAATTCCCCGGCATTCTTCTTAGCGATTTCCAGACTGGTCTTTGTTGCACTTGTTCAGCTGGACCCGCTGGAAAAACGCTGAAAAGAAGTCGCTTGCACTATCTTTGACAACCGGTGGAAAACCGGTGAATAAACTGAAAACGACCAGACAAAAATCGTTCTAATGTAGACAGCGATTTCTAAACTCCATTGACTAGCATGTTAATCCTACCGGTGGCTAGGATTAACATAAATTAACATAAAACTCAGCGGAAACCGCCGACGGAAAACGTTCAAAAACAGCCCACAAAACTACTGATGTGCACATACCCTTATAGTTCAGCAAACCTCAGCAGCTGCTGCCAGTGTTGTATGGTTCTCTGTACAAATCTGCCTGCATAATACAACGAAAATATAATGTGTTGTAAGCTAGCAGCGATCCACAGCACAAGCATCTAATGCATTTTATAGATCAGTGATTGGTGCTGGAAATGCACATTTACTTTACAATATGGGCCATGAGATCTCGCCAAAATACACCTCTTTCCTCTGGTGTCTTAACGTTATCCACATGTATGGTCTCCAGACGTGATCCAGTCACATAACAAGAATGTAGAGGTTTTACGGCAATTCTTCTCCTCTAGCTGGCGTATCTGAATATTGAAGTATGAAGCCACTGAATGTTACTGTGATCAGTCCCTCAACAAGGAGGCTGTACAGAGAGAATAATTCACTGCCTCCAGAGCTGGAGCAGCCATAGATCTGCGGAGAGGGTGACTTTTGCTGCGAATGTTACTGTGATCAGTCCCTCAACAAGGAGGCTGTACAGAGAGAATAATTCACTGCCTCCAGAGCTGGAGCAGCCATAGATCTGCGGAGAGGGTGACTTTTGCTGCTTTGCCCATTGGGTTGGCAGCTGATGGTGACTTTATATATCACCTAATGGTTACACACACATTAATATGCTGTATTTTGTGCAAGAAGAATCACACTTCTTCTTTTGCAGAATTTAACAACAGCCGTGGACACAGCATCGAAAGAAGCAATTATCTAGAAGACCTCCTACATGGTAACATTAGAAGGTAGGGAATAACCTTAATCTTTGGGTATGTGTGAATGACAAAGTCCTAAAAGGAGGACCATGTGCACAGCCTAAAAAAAATAAAAAATAGGGCACGCATTCAGTGCAAATGTTCTGGGTTTCTCACTTGTATAATATTTCCTGACTTTAACACCTTCCCAATGTAGACAATGTTTATTAGAATTTCTAACATAAACATACCGTATTTTTCGCTTTTTAAGACGCACTTTTGTTCCCCCCAAACTGTAGGGGGAAACGGGGGTGCGTCTTAAAAAGAGAATGTGTAAAAAAAAAAAAAAAATGTAAAATTTAATATCACACATTACCGGGCTGGGGGGTGCGGGTGCCAAGCAGGGGTACCGGGGGCAGGTTCCGGAGGGTGAGGGGTACGGGAGTAGGGGGAAAACCAAATTTGGGGGTGCGTCTTATAATCAGGTGCGTCTTATAAAGCGAAAAATACGGTACATAGAAAAAACATAACATTGCAAGCGGGGCCTAACCCCCCCCCCCCCCCCCCCCCCTCCCTCCCCCTTAGCTCGGTCTAAGAACCATCTCATAGAGTAAAGAAACTTCTCATATCACATACACAATGACCACATACCATGAAATTACATGCCAGCATTATTATAAGCACGCGGAAGACATCTAACATAAGAAGGAAAGCCGAGCAGGAGAAATAAGAAAACACAAAACAAAAGCAGGTCAAAAAGCATATTAATATTGACAGCAGTCACTAGGCAGACAGATTCCCTGAGAGCAAGGCTGGGGCATCCAACCATCCCTCCCAAATCTTCTCGTATAGAGACCTTTTTAATCTCTTTACTCTTAGGCCTGAGACGGGGACAAGGGGGCATCCTCTACGTCTGGAGGAAAGAAGGTTTAATCCTAATCAGACGCGGATTCTTTACTGTAAGAGCAGTGAGACTATGGAACTCTCTGCCACATGCTGTTGTAATGAGTGACTCACTACTAACATTTAAGAAGGGCCTGGATGCCTTTCTTGAAAACTATAATATTACCAGTTATATATACTAGATTCTTTGATAGGGAGTTGATCCAGGGAACTAGTCTGATTGCCATATCTGTAGTCAGGAAGGAATTTTTTTCCCCAATGTGGAGCTTAGTGTTGCCACATGGTTTTTTTTTTTTTTTTTGCCTTCCTCTGGATCAACATGTTGGGCTATGGGTTAAACTAGATGGACTTAGGGCCACGTCACACACACAGATATCTGTGCAGAGATTGTTCGCAGATCTCTGGTTGCAGTGAAATCATGGACACATTGTTCCATTTTGTGGCCGTCTACAAATGGAACAATGTGTCCATGATTTCACTGCAACCAGAGATCTGCGAACAATCTCTGCACAGATATCTGTGTGTGTGACGTGGCTCTTAATTTTTTCGGTTGAAGGAGGACTATGTTAATATGTCTCTATGTCCACATAGATAGATGGAAGCTTGTTTTTTGTAGAACAAGTTTTCCTTTTGAATTCTACCATTCATTTATTAAAAAAAGCAGTTCTGACATTGTTTTTTGGGAATTATTTTTAATAGTAAAACACTGGGTATGTGGTTAAAAGAGCCTCACAATATGATTCTGCTCATGAGTACTATTACAGTGAGGCTAAACATAATGTTTTTACTATTGAAAAAAATTAGAAGTCAATAAAAAAAAAAATTTCTTTATCGCCTCAGAGACACAAAACCATGGGTGTTACGCTGCTCATCCCTAGGAGGCTGACATAGTAAATGTGAAAATAGCTCCTCCTCTGCAGTATACACCCACTGCCTGGGCCAGGCCACACCAGTTTTAGCTTTGTGTCCGCAGAAAGCACATCTCTTTAATTTATCTTTTTTTCCGGAATCTTTTTTCACATCAACGTATTACAGGTGACGGCACCCTAAAGGGCACCGCTTTACCAAAACCACGGGAATGTGCAGTATCGCCTCCACAAAACCCCCTCCTGCAATGTTTGATTCATCTGGGCTTTCATCACCTGCTTTTTTATGGACTTTATGGGCGACGGTTCCACTATAAGCACCGATTTCCCACAACCAACAACAGACGGTCGGAGTGTCGCCTCCCCGTATCCCCTTCCACAGCATAGACCCCAATATCACCAGTGCCACAGACTGATGACCGGCTCTCCAGCCTCCCACACAGGAGCCGGAGTTGAGACATACAAGCCTGCACCATCCTGCTCCAGCCTGGATCCATACAGCAGCTCACAGCCGGCACCTACACAGCATCAGCCTTTTTGATCACTGGGCTCCGCAGCCTCCCACAAGGCAGCCTGGGTTGAGACAAACTATGCAGGACCTGACGGCTTCCCAGGTGAGACAGTTTTCATCCACCACTGGTTCCCCCCATGCAGGGGCTCAGACTTGACTCCTGCGGAGGAATTCGACTGAACACTCCAGAGGACTCATCTACTTGTCTGGCCCCCCACTACCCATGGCTACCCCTCTCCACCACCAGGTTGCACACCGCCAAAACCACCGCTGCAGTTGGGATCACAACTTAAGGCCCCTGCTTGGGCCTTCTTACATCCTCCGCCCCGGTCCCGCCTCTTCTGACGCGGTGCCGTCGAGAGGGAGGTAACCACGCCCCCCAATGACGTTACGAAGGCGCGAATCCAGCCCCCCTTGTTCCGGCCATGCCTCCGTAAGTGCGCTCTCCGGCCCTGCAGCATCTGGCTCTGCCTCTCCTGCTTCCCTCTCTGCACAACGGGAAGCTACTGCACATACCGGAGCACACGTGGGCCTCGCATCTGGGACACAGGATCATCAGCCTGCATCCCTCCTGGTAAGGCAGACATTTGCCACCCTGCACAGTGCTGCACACACACCTGTTAGTACTGACTACAGTTGCAGCTACACTTAGCTGCTCCTCTGCTGCCATCCCTGATCCCTTTACAGCCTTTCTCTTGCCACTGACAACATGCAATCCTCTAAGGCAGGTGTCTCAAACAAGCCGGCCGCATACGGCCCCTGGGGCTTCACTGTGCGGCTCGCAGAACCATGGACAGACATGTCGGCGGTACAGTGCAGGAGGGAGCCGCTCTCCCCGCTATGCTATGTTTTCCGCTTGCAGTACTGACAAGGCTCTGCTGCTCAGTAACATCAATGAAAGCTGCCAGCCAATGAGAGGTCCGCAGGTGACGTTATAAGTCAAGGGCAGCTGCGGGCCTCTCGTTGGCCGGTGGATTGCATTGATGTTACTGAGCAGCAGAGTCTTGTCAGTGCCGCGGCCGGAACATATAGCACAGCGGGGAGCGCAGCTCCCTCCTGCACTTTACCGCTGGTTGTTAAAGAAAATTGTGTGTGAGAAAGTGTTTGTGTGTGAGTGTGAGAGAATGTCGTAGTCCAGGTTGGGGACATTGCTACACTATGGGGGCCAGGATGTGGACATTACTATAGGATAGGGACATTACTTCAAGAAGAGAACCAGGGAACCATGGTGGGGGCATAACTAAAAGATCCGGATTTGGACCTTACCACATTGAGCAAAAAAAATCTGGTATTACTAATAATGTCACTTAGTCCTACAAGCAATGCGGCCCCCGATAGCAATTTTTTTCTGTGTGTGGCCCAGGGCTGTGGAGTCGGTAAATCAAACCACCGACTCCAACTCCGACTCCTGAATTTCCCTGGCTCCGACTCCGACTCCTTTGACTCCGACTCCTTCAGTCATGGCTCGTTTTTAAGTGATAAAATTATTGTAGTTCAATGGTAACATTAGGCTTTAACCATTATAATGACATAATAATCAAGATATTTAGCTAAACATAATAAATCATAATAATAATATTCAGCACATTCTGCATTGAACTATTATATATTTTAGGAGTCGGAACATTTTCTACCGACTCCAACTCCGACTCCACCAAAACGGGCAGCGACTCCGACTCCGACTCCACAGCCCTGGTGTGGCCCACCAACTCAGCCGAGTTTGAGACCCTTGCTCTAAGGCCTCAAAGAGATCTAAACCCGTACGGTTTATTCCTCTTCCTGTGTCACCAGCCACTCTGAACTCCCGTGCAGCCATACCACTCCTCACTGTCAGGCCTGTACCCCTGTGAAAGCCCAGGAGCTCGTCGCCAGCACAGCACTTAGTACCCAGTGTCCACCAGAATGGGCATTATTCCTGTCCCAATCAATGGAAAAGATGTCTCTGAACCTGGTCCAAGCCATGCAGTACTGCCCCCGAGCAGCACTGACTGCCAGGGCAGAGTACACGCAGATGATCCCTCCCTAGACGGTCCATCAGACGACAGAGTACGCACCACATCCGTGGTAGCGTTCAGAAAGAGGTCTCACAAACGTATCACCCGTTTCTTGCCATGATTCTCATGGCTCTCCCACTCATGATCAGGGGCCATACTCTACCCTATCGGAGGAGCCCCAGGATGGTGAATCCGAACCAGACATGGAGGACTTTCGTCGTAGATTTCTCTGACGATCAGGCATCAATTGACTCCTTAATATCTGCCGTCAACCACACACTCAAGTTCGACGATATACCGCCCACAACACCGGACCACACAGTGTCCTTCAAACGAGCCAAAAGGCCGCAAAAAAAACCTGCGGACCACCCGGAGTTCCCAGGCAATTCTGTCTAAGCAGAGGGTGAAACCTGATAAGCGCTTTGGTGGCCGCAAGCCCATCAAAGCACGTTAACCCTTTGCCTCGTCACTTTCCAAAGATTGGGTGGACTTGCCATCGGTTGATCACCCTTCCCCCCCCGGTGTCTCGCCTTGCGGCGAAGACTTTATTATCCCTGCCAGACAGGTCCTCTATCAAAGACCCAACTGATGGACGAGTAGAGCAACTCGGCTTTTGAGGCAGCGGGATCCTCCTTTTCACCTTCCTTCGCATCCGTGTGGGTAGCCAAGGCTTTTATGGCCTGGACTGAAACTCTACGAAAATCCTTACAGGAGTCTCCGCTCCCTCAACACTTTTCAGATCTGACCACTCGGATAACAGCAGCTGCTAATTCAGGCCTCCCTAGACTCTGCCACCTGTGCGGCATCACTGCCTTTAACGCCATCGCCATTCCTCGCCTCTAGACATGAAACGCATATCTTCATGTGCCTATTGCTCAGGCTCACAATAGTTTCTCCGCTTCATGATACAAGATCATCCCTTCCAACTTGTGGCTTTGCCCTTTGGTCTCGCTACCGTTCCAAGGTCATGGCGGCAGCCATGAGTATCCTTCATTCCAGAGGAGTAGTTGTCCTACCTTATCTTGGCAACCTCCTAATAAAAGTTCCCTCCTTTCCGGCTTGCACACAGTGTCCAGATAACCGTAGACACCTCGTCTCGCTAGGGTTGGCTGGTGAATTTGGCGCAGTTGTTATAAATCCCAGCCCAGTCGATCACTTTCCTGGGCATGACCTTAGACATGTGCCAGGGTTTGGTCTTCCTCCCTCAGGACAAAGCATTGGCAGTACACTGGAGTGCGCACCCTCCTCCACCCTTCCCTACGTTCCATTTGTTTCGGAATGAGAGTCCTAGGGAAAATAGTGGCAGCAATGGAGGCGGTTCCATTTGCCCAATTTCACCTCCGGCCACTGCACCTGGCCCTCCTGACTGCCTGGGACAGGAGCCGCTTTTCTATGGACAAGACTTTCTACCTGACTCCCTCGGTCAGGAGAGCGCTTCTCTGGTGGATTCAACAAGCCTCTCTCCAGGGGCCGGTCTTTTCTTCCGGTCAGTTGGTTGGTCCTCACCACAGATGCCAGCCTGCTGAGCTGGGGTGCAGTATACCCACATCATACTGCCCACGGCCGTTGGTCCAAGCGGGACTCAACCTTGCCGATCAACCTGTTGGAGATCCGTGCAATAACACCGGCCCTCAATTGTTTCACAACCTTTTGGCGGGCCACCACATCCGTGTCTAAACGGACAGTGCCACGGAAGTGGCTTACATCAATCGCCAGAGCGGCACTCGCAGCAAAGCAGTGCTACTCAAGGTAGAGCGCCTTCTCCGTTGGGCCGAGTCGACGAAGTCTGTCATCTTAGAGGTACACATTCCAGGGGTGGAGAATTAGGCGGCGGACTTTCTAAGTCGCATGGCTCTCGCTGCCGGAGAATGGTCCCTATATCCGGAGGTGTTCCACTAAATCTGCTGTCGCTGGGGTACTTTGGACATGGATCTGATGGCATCTCAGCTGAATGCCAAAGTTCACACATTCATAGCCTGATCACACGCCCCAATGGCCATCAGAGCGGACACACCAGTATGCCCTTGGCGTCGGTTCCGCCTACCTTACATCTTTCCTTCTCTCCTTACTCCCGAGGGTAATTAGGAAAATCAAGTCCAAAGGGGTGCCTGTCTTACTCCGCTCCGGACTGGCCCAGGTGCGCCTGGTACATTGTCCTGGTAGAACTTATCGCAGACATCCCCTGGCATCTTCCGGATTGGTCATACCTCCTGACGCCTGGTCCCATCTACCACCAAAATTCCAAAGTTCAGAATTTGACGGCATGTCAAAACCTGCGTCTTGGCGTGCGCTGGGTTCTCCACATCAGCACCATGATCAAAGCCCGTAATTCGGACTCGGCCCGAATTTACCACTGTATGTGGAAAGTTTTCTTCTCATGGTGCAAAGACCGGGCATATTCTCCCCTTCTGTCTATTCCTGTGGTTCTCAGTTACCTCCAGTCTGGCTTACAATTGAGTCTACCCCTGAGCTCATTGAAAGGGCAGATCTTTCGGTTTTTTACCAATGCCGTTTTGTGACGAAGCCCCAAGTTACAACTTTCCTCCAGGGAGTATCCCGCTTGGCTCCGCCTTACCGGAGGCCTCTGGATTCATGGGGCCTTAATCTGGTCTTGGACGGACTTCAAAAATCACCTTTTGAGCCCCTGACTGAGGTCACCCTGGCTCTTTTATCCTGGAAAGTATCTTTCCTGGTGGCAATTACGTCCATCAAGTGCGTTTCAGAGTTAGGGGTACTCTCCTGCCGAGAGCCCTTTTTTTTTTTTTTTTTTTTTTCCTTCCCCATCAAGACAACATGGTACTGTGCCCAGTCCCCACCTTCCTTCCTAAGGTGACCTCTTCTTTTCACCTCAACGAGGACATCATCTTGCCGTCCTTCTGACCAGCCTCTGTGCATTGGGAGGAAAAGGCACTGCATTTCCTTGACCTCATTAGGGCCCTCAGATATTACATTTCCATAACAGCTCCCTTCAGGAAGACGGACGCTCTGTTTGTCCTCCTGGAGGGTCCCCGAAAAGGGCAGGCGGCTTCAAATGCTACTCTGGCTCGTTGGATTTGCTCTGCCATCCGGGAATGTTCCCATTCCCAGCGGACTAGAGGCTCACTTCACTCGCGCGGTTGGGGCATCCTGGGCATTTCGCCACCATGCCTTAGCGGAACAAGTGTGCAAGGCTGCTACCTGGTCTTGTCTTCACACATTCACAAAGCACTACAGGGTCCCATACCCAGGCCTCAGCTGATGCCAGCCTTGGTAGACATATCCTTCAGTCGGCAGTAGTTTACCTATATACCTAGGTGGCTCAGGAAGTTTGGGGAAAAAACAAAAGTTCAAATCACCCCTTTTACGCCATAGAAAATAAAACTATTAGAAAAACACACATATTTGGTATCACCAGAATTGCCTGATCTATCAAAATATCAAGTCAATTAATCAGATCTATAAACTGCGTAACAGGAAAAAGCCAAATGCAAAAATTAGGTTGTTTTTTTTAGTTGCTGCAACATTGCAATGAAATGCAATAACGGGCGATCAAAACTTCGCATCTACCCAAAAATGGTATCACTAGAAGCATCAGCATAAAAAAAAAAACAAAAACACATGTAATTGCACTTTTTTGCAATTTCACTGCACCTGGAATTTTTTTTCCCATTTTTCCTGTACACTATATGGTAAAATAAATGATTTGTTCTGAAAGTACAACTTGTCCCGCAAAAAACAAGCCCTTGTATGTCTATATTGATTGAGGAATAAATAAGTTTCGGCTCTTTGGAAGAAGGGGAGTGAAAAACGGAAAATCGTCCGCAGCTTGAGTATTAGAACTAGCACTTGGATCTAGATTGTTTGACTCTGCCATGAAGCAAGAGCTCTTGCACTTGGTTTAAGCAGTCCTTCTGTTGTGACTGTCCCTTTTAGGGCTGGTTCAATTGTCGACACCAGTCTTCATTCCCAGAGACGTGACATTAGGCAGAGTTTGGGGAACAGCATTTATTGTGAATCCAGGAGCAGCTTTAGGCTGCTTTCACATAACGATTTTCGGTCATCCGATTGTATCCGTTTCAAAACGGATACAATGGGATCAGAAATCGGACCCCATGTTCCCCTATGGGAATCGGATGGGATCGGATGTGCCACTATTGGCATCCGATTTTGGCACCATCCGATCCCATCCGATTTAATCACGGGCACAAAATCGTAGCCTGCTACGATTTTGTGTCCGTGACTCGCATCGGACAGCATCGGATCACTGCTGATCGGAGGCTGATCCGAGGGCCCACAGCATGGGAGCCTATGGACATCGGATCCGAGTTCACCTCGGATCCGATGTCTGCTCCGTACTGCCTGTCTTTCCCTGCTTCTGCTCCTCCATCTTCTTCCCTCTCCTATGCTATTCTGTGTCCTCGCTCCTCTATTTTGTGCCCCCGCTATTCTATCCTCATCTATCCCTATCCTGTCCCCTGTCCTCTCTCTGTGTGTAAAAAAAATAAAAAAACCTCCTCCCGGAGGATACATCACCTGTCACCGGCTCCAACGCTGCAGCACCATCAGGGCAGAAGAGCCTGTGATGATGTAAGAGACCCGGTCAGCTGACAGGTCATGTGACCGGATCTGTGACATCATCACAGGTCCTTCAGTCCTCATGGTGCTGCAGCGTTGGAGCCGGTGACAGGTGATGTATCCTCCGGGAGGAAGTTTTTTTATTTTTTTACACACAGGGAGAGGACAGGGGACAGGATAGGGATAGATGAGGATAGAATAGCTGGGGCACAGCAAAGAATAGCGGGGGCACAGCATATCGAATAGGAGAGGCAGAAGATGGAGGAGAAGCAGGGAAAGACAGGGGACCACAGGATCCACACTGATCCTGCATCGGATGGCTATTTTCCATCTGATTGCAGGGATCCGTGTGGATCCGTGCCTGTCCGTGGGATCCCCCTTCAAAGTCGGATCCCACGGACAGGCACAAAAACGTTATGTGAAACCACCCTTACTTCTTGGGAAAGGGTCGGTGAAGGGAAAGCTGCCAGTAACATCGGGAGAAAATGGCAGACAGCCTGTTGTGTATGCTGCTGTCACTTTTCTTTTAACCACAGGAGAATAATGGGAACAATTTATCCTTTCTATAACCCCTTCTAATTAGAGGATTTTTGCTCCCTGACTAACATTTGATGAACCATTGCACACCTCATCAGGTCACATGTTAAGTCAATATGACTGTGACATTTTGGTCAGTTCAGGGGACTACAAAAGCTTTGTAGTGAGCAGCATTGACATAAGTGGTGTGTGAACTCTGCACATCTTGTACTTTAAATTTTGGCAGGTTTTGTGCATCTAAGAAAAGTTTGATCCGCTTGGTCACAGTAGACAGTGCTTACATAAAAAACCTCCATCTATGGAGGCCCGTACAGTCCGGCATTATACACAAAACCCATTGATTAAGATTTAGTGTCATACATACATTGCCTGTGATGGCGCTGCAGGGCATTCTTACTACTAGGGGGCACTCTGTGGTCTTAGGTTATTTTCACACTCTGCGTTGTTGATCCCTTTTTTTTTTTTTTTGGATCAGTTTTTGCAGTGAACGCATCATTAAAATGGAATCCCAGCAAAGTCAAAGGGATCCCAGGTTTTGGTGTTCAGTCTGTGCTTTTTGGACATGATCCGTTTTTTAGGTGGAAAAGTGATCTGTAAAATGTCAATTTCTATGTCAGTTGCTGTGTTTTTCTGATCTGATTTTCCCATTGAAACCATTGTCTAAGGGCTAAAAAATGCACCAGAAAAAACGCATCCAAAACTGATGCAAAACGGATGATACATTTCTGATGCGTGTTTTTGTAAAGCTGATCAAGATTTCCAGCTGAAAGAGGAAAATGCACCAGAAAAAACGAATCAAAAGTGCACAGTCTGAACATGGCCTTCGACTCACAAATTGTGGTGTAATCCTTCAGCTATAAAACAAATGTTAAGCAAACTAAATATTATTCCAGTGAGATGGTCACTTCCTAACACCCCATCTAATCATGACTGATTGATAGCCTCAGTGTCCTGTGTAGAACAACCAACCCACCCCACCCCCAACAAAACACAAAAACCCTTCTAGTTGTATGATCTATTTGATTGCTAATCTACCTCTGTGCATTTCTTTGCCCACTTAATTGGTCACATTTCACCCCTCCTGTGCAGATCCCTTGTCTTGTCAGTAAAGCCCCTGTCACTCATAACGAGATTGTTAGCGAGGTCGTTGTAACATCACAGGTTTTGTGAAGTAACAGCGTTCTCGTTATGTGTGACACTTAGCAGCGATCAGGCCCCTGCTGTGAGATCACTGATCGTTACAAAGTGCTCTGGGTCATTTTTAGGTCGTTTTGCTCCCGCTGGGAACGCTGCATCGCTGTGTTTGAAAGGGACAACGACCAACGATCTCAACACTACGCCCGAGAGTGACAATTCCCAACGACCTCTGTATCATTCCGGATCATTGCTGAACTCGCTGGTGAGATCTGACTGTCTGACATCTCACCAGCGATCCCAAAGTGACGCAACAGTGATCCCTACAGGTTGTATCGTTGTCGGGATCGCTGGTGCGTCGTTGTGTGTGACTGGAGCTTAAGACCTTGCCACTCTGACTCCTAATGGTTTTTTATCTCCAGAGTTGATAGAAGTTGGTTGAACCACCGACATGCTTGATCCTCTTGTTTCAGGTGTCTGGCTGCAGTTTCTTCCTTCTCGTTTGTATACTCGGTCGGCAGGTGTCTGTATGCCCTGGTTACATGTGTGACAGATCCATTGCTGTGAAAATCTTATGGACTATGCTTTGGAGGATTTGTTGCCGCCAATACCACTATGAACAGAGTCACTTGAAACTAGCAATATTTGGGTATCAATGGATTTTTTTTTCCATCTCATGTGATGCATATAGCAATAAGAGATGCCACCACTTTATTATCCTTGTGATGCTGACTATGAAGGGTCTGGCATGGTAATGTAAGCCCACATTGCTTTCTGGACTCTGACCCCCAACTTATCATAGACGTGACCTGTCCTGGTGATATCCAGTGATGCAGGCTGTGTTGTGCAGGGGTAGGTTGTGCTTGTCACTTTGTTGGATGACACCACTGTATTTGTACAGCTGTTTCAATTTACAATCTTTTTATCCTCCCTAATTGTAAAGCAATGCTGTATTAGAAGATTATGAAGCCAAGTATCCAAAAAACGTGTTAAGAAAAACTGCAAAACCATCTCTGTGTCCAGAGGAGCTCTCCCGGAGTTATGGGTGAGCACTGGCTTTAGTATCTATAGTAGAATATAACTGTGAACTTCACATTTTTCTATATGCGCCAATGAAAAACTGTTTACTGTGTTTTCCAGTGAGAGCAAGAGAGTGAGTGATTGGCTCTCGGTAGTTATTGGTATTCCAATATGGCAGCCGAGATTCAAATCCCCCGCCAAGTCGCACGCCGCTTTGCTGATTGGTCGCCGCCAGCCAGGGTGACCAATCAGAGATGCGGAATTTAAAACACGCTCCAAGATAACTGGTCACCGTTGAGCGCGCTTCGCTGATTGGTCGCCACCAGCCGCTGTATGGTGGCTCAGTGGTTAGCACTGTATATGGTGGCTCAATGGTTAGCACTGTATATGGTGGCTCAGTGGTTAGCACTGTATATGGTGGCTCAGTGGTTGGCACTGTATATGGTGGCTCAGTGGTTGGCACAGTATACGGTGGCTCAGTGGTTAGCACGGTGTATGGTGGCTCAGTGGTTGGCACGGTGTATGGTGGCTCAGTGGTTGGCACGGTGTATGGTGGCTCAGTGGTTGGCACTGTGTATGGTGGCTCAGTGGTTGGCACTGTGTATGGTGGCTCAGTGATGGGAGGCAGAAGACACAGGGAGAGACAGCGCACACAGAGCGGAGAGAGACGCACAAGTAAGACGAGCACACAGGAAGAGACAGCACAGAGGGGAGAGAGCACACAATGGGAGACAGGCACAGAGACTGCCCTCTTGATGCAATAGCAAGGGCCTATTTCTATATTCTAGAATACCCTATGCGTTCGAATCGGGCCACCATCTAGTGTGTATATTATATAATAGTTATATATAGTTATGTCTATATATAATATATCTGTCCAAAAAATGGACAGCACTCTCCAAATGGCAAAACCATCAGTTTTTATTGACCCATACCGACCGAACGTTTCAATTCACACAGACCCTTCCTCCAGCAGTGTACAACATACAAAAAGTGCCAAATATATAGCGCGTTCACAATCCAAGTACAAAATGATCAATTTACATAAAAATGAATCCATATTGGTGCCTATACAGTATATACAAATTTATTTACATGTTACAACACCCTGATGTCATTATAAAGTGACTAGTGCTTTGTTGCTAAAGATTATAAAGTGTTTATGGACAATTTCATATATACATTAAGTGATGTCATGTGTTTATCATTAATTCAGGTGCAACTCGTTCGCTGACTCACCCATCGCATGGCGATTATGTAAACAGACCGAGACCCTAGCGTCTTCTGGGTATTCTGAGCATGCTCAGTAATCCACCAATAGACTTTCTAACTTTGCTTTCACCTGACCCTGCTGCTGATGTCAGCGCCGTCGCTCACATTACACATACTGCGGCACTTCTCTATGATGTCACTTACTTGCAGTTTTTTTACCCGTCCTCCATCTTAACTGTGGGACGGTTCTTGCCCACACTTTAAAGATTATAAAAACTATACTTAGCACCGCACTTTATTGACTTTTGATGCAGATGACTACAAAAATGGACAAATCTATAATTTGCAGAGGGAAGGAGCAGCAGCACCATGGAGGAAGAAACGTGGAAGCAACATAAAAGAGCCAAAAGAAGTAAATTTTAAAAATTTGATCACTATTGTTTATAATGACTTTCCTTTACCTGGATTTAGGCAATCCACCAAAGTACTACGACGAAAAAAAAAAAAGTGCAAACAACGCAAGCAACGAAAAAAGCAGATTGAAGAACAAGCCAAATCAACAGCGTCAACCCAGGAGAAGCGAGATGAATCGGTGAAAAAAATCTCCAAAAAGACACCTTCTCCAGCTCAGGTATCTGCATTGAGTAAAGGATTATCCTATAATGTATGTAAGCATGTTGACTGGTTTAAATTGAATTGCAGAAGTTTTTTTTAGAAGTGTTAAACTTAAAAAATGGTTTAGTGGTAAACAGGGTAGTGTAGTTAAAAGGAAAAGTGAGCTAAGACTTAATGATTCAAAAAAGTGCATTTGTCCCTAATGAAAATGTACCAGTGATTGAAGCTTTTATTACAGCAGTGGAAAAGGATGTGGTAGAACTTAAAAATAAAGCACAACACTGGTATAAAAAACCCAACATGACCAAGGAAGAGGTAATGGCTATACAGGAACTTGTCCATGACGGCGACCTAATAGTGAAGCCTGCAGAAATAGGTGGGGCAGTCTTCGTCATCGACAAGACCATGTATGTAGAAGAAATTACGCAACAGATTGGTGATAGAGAAGTGTACAGACTATTGGAAGGTGATCCTAAAATGGACATCCAAAAGAAAATCGTGCGAACATTGGAACAAACAGAGAGGCATAATAGATGATGACTTGAGAGAATTTTTGGAAATGAAACACCCGATCACAGTAATTTATGCAGTATTTAAGAGACTAGAGAGCCCCCCTGAAGGCCCATAGTCTCAGGGGTTGACTCGGTGGTGAGTAAGATTGGTGTGTTTGTGGATAAGATACTGGGGCCTATAGCCATATCAGCAGATTCATTCATCAAGAACACAGGAGACTTTTTAGAGAAAATTGATAAAGTGAGAATAGCGGATAAAGTCATCCTGGCGTTAGTTGATGTCACATCTCTCTATACGTCAATCAATCATGATGGAGTTCAAAGGGCAGCTCAGAAGAAACTGAGTGGGACATGCTATTCTAATGAATACAAAGAGTTTATAATGGAACTATTACACTGTTACTTGTCAAACATGAAATAGTTACAAGTATTTTTGCAACAACAAGGGACCGCAATGGGGCGCATATGGCCCCTGCTTATGCAAATATTGTTCTGACAGTATTGGAGGAGGACCTTATCTATATATCCCACCACTAGACACTTACTTGTGTGGTGGAGGTACATAGATGGTCTTCCTCCTATGGAAGGGAACGAGTGAAGAACTTTTTGAATTCCACAACTACATTAATACAATAGATGAGACAATCAAGTTTACACTGGTGCAATCAGACCAGCAAATACAATTTAGATGTGATGGTTACAGTGAAGGGGCATGGTTTTGTGACATCTTTATATGTAAAACCTACAGATAGGAACAACATGTTGGACTATGATAGTAACCATCCACTCAAAATGAAAGTCTATACCATACAGTCAGATGTTGCGGGTCCAAAGGATTGAGAGTGAAGGGGGGTACACAAAGCTCCCTGAATAAACTTGTCAGTAAATTTGAACAAAGGAGGTATCTAAAGAAGTTGTTGCATGAACATATTGAACATACAGAAAGAGTTAAAGGTGAAGGAAGTCATAGGAAAACTCACAAAGATTTTAGGAGCCAGAAGAGGGTCACATTTGTTACACAACATAAGGTGAAGAAAGTGAGGACATAGCAAGAGTGATCAGAAAACATTGGCGAATGTTGACAAATTGCTTGCCCCAGGTTCAAGAATTTAAATTGCCCCCTATGAGCGTACAAACGGGGTATGAATATTGTTAGCTTGTATACTCGAATATTGGCAATCTCAAATGTTCAGCCCAACAGAGTTTGATTGGCAGTAAAAGAACAGGATGTTATCCCTGTTTGTCATGTGTTGATTGTTCTTGCATGATAAAGGGAGATAAATTTGTACATCCTTTTAAAAATAAGGAATATAGGATCAATCACTACTAAACTTCTAATAGTGACTGTCATTTATCTTTTGGAGTCCCTGTGTAAATATTGGTACTTGGGGGAGATTATATTGGACGTGAAAACACGTATCAATCAGCACAGGTACACAATACGTAAGAAAAAGTTACCCGTACCTTAACATTTTACAGAAATGAGACATGGTGAGAAGCAGTTAAAGTTCAGAATAATTGATCATGTGCCACCATTGAGGGGAGAAAAAAAGAGAGGGGCGCAATGTGTAGGATCACCAATCAGTATGTTGTGGTGTGAGAAAGGTGGCCACTCACCTTTTACGGTTGTGCAATCCCTGCACAACCCGGTTATTCGTTTGTGTAGTGGCAATAGAAGGCTATCATTTCTCTGCATCATAACCATTGAGGGAGGGGACAGAGAAAAAAAAGTTAAAACTACAAGAACTAGAGTGGATAACACAGACTTGACACTCTGAAACCCCAAGGGTTAAATGCTGATTTCATTAGGTTCCGTCCTATAGATGTGAGCATAACCTTGAAAAACTTCTAAATTGTGGTATAAGTTGATAAGAACACATAGTCTATTGATTATATAATTCAAATTTATTTGTTTTATGTCATTACAGAAAAACACGAGTGAAGATTTTAATCAGGAGACTCATCCATTCATGTATGTTCTGGTAATGTATATGTTTAGTAATTTTTTCGACTGAGAATAAATAAGTAGTTCACCGATGGACATGTATGTAATGGGACTGACAATATGAGGTCCCAATTAGAAGCCTTGCCTATTGGCACAAGTGCACATATTGACATTGTGACATTATCAGCTCCCAGTGACCAGTCCCATGCCCTGGATGGTGACTTTGGTGTGGTTGTTTTACTCATGCCCGACAAACCCAAGGGATTAGAGTGGGAATAAGAATGACCTGGAGGTGTCGCAGTTCTATTTCAGGGACTGCAGGAATCGGTGTTACATTAATAAAGTCACTAAAGTGTGGTGCTAAGTATAGTTTTTATATTCTTTCAAGTGAGGGCAAGAACCGTCCTACATTTAAGATGGAGGATGGGTGAAAACTGCAAGTAAGTGACATCATAGAAAAGCGCCGCAGTATGTGTAATGTGAGCGACTGCGCTGACGTTGGCAGCAGGGTCAGGTGACCAGCAAAGTTAGTCTATTGGTGGATTACTGAGCATGCTCCGAATACCCAGAAGACTCTAGGTGTTTCCGGTCTGTTTACATAATCGCCATGTGATGAGGTGAGTGAGCGAACGAATTGCACCTGAATTAATGATAAACACATGACATCACTTAATGTGTATGAAATTGTACCATAAGCACTTATCTTCAACAAAGCACTAGTCACTTTATAATGACATCAGGGTGTTGTAACATGTAAATGAAATTTGTATATACTGTATAAGCACCAATATGGATTCATTTTTATTAAATTGATCATTTTGTACTTGAATTGTGAACGCACTATATATTTGGCACTTTTTGTATGTTGCACACTGCTGGAGGAAGGGTCTGTGTGAACCAAAACGTTTGTTCGGTATGGGTCAATAAACACTGATGGTTTTGCCATTTGGAGAGTGCTGTCCAATTTTTGGGTATATATACAAGCAACTGAACATTGCTGGGACTTTGCACCTGTTTTCAGTAAATGCTCCAGTGCTGCTCTTGAATTTTTCATATATATATAATATAATATATAATCTATATTTAAAAAAAGTGTGTGAAGTATTATATATAGTTATATATATATTGTTTATTATATATATATATATATATATATGTATAATATATATATATATCTAAATATATTACAACTACATGCCTACATAGTATTCAACCCTGCAGTTTGTGTTTGATAAGATGCAAATAAGTTAGAGCCTTCAAACTGCAAACGAGAGTAGGATTTATTAACAGAAGCATAAATCTTACAAACCAAAAAGTTATGTTGCTCATTTAAACATAAAAGTGTGGGTCAATTATTATTCAACCCCTAGGTTTAATATTTTGTGGAATAACCCTTGTTTGCAATTACAGCTAATAATCGTCTTTTATAAGACCTGATCAGGCCGGCACAGGTCTCTGGAGTTATCTTGGCCCACTCCTCCATGCAGATCTTCTCCAAGTTATCTAGGTTCTTTGGGTGTCTCATGTGGACTTTAATCTTGAGCTCCTTCCACAAGTTTTCAATTGGGTTAAGGTCAGGAGACTGACTAGGCCACTCCATCACCTTGATTTTTTTCCCTCTTGAACCAGGCCTTGGTTTTCTTGGCTGTGTGCTTTGGGTCGTTGTCTTGTTGGAAGATGAAATTACGACCCATCTTCAGATCCTTGATGGAGGAGCGGAGGTTCTTGGCCAAAATCTCCAGGTAGGCCGTGCTATCCATCTTCCCATGGATGCGGATCAGATGGCCAGGCCCCTTGGCTGAGAAACAGCCCCACAGCATGATGCTGCCACCACCATGCTTGACTGTAGGGATGGTATTCTTGGGGTCGTATGCAGTGCCATCCAGTCTCCAAACGTCACGTGTGTGGTTGGCACCAAAGAACTCGATCTTGGTCTCATCAGACCATAGAACCTTGAACTAGTCTGTCTCAGAGTCCTCCAAGTGATCATGAGCAAACTGTAGATGAGCCTTGACATGACGCTTTGAAAGTAAAGGTACCTTACGGGCTCGTCTGGAACGGAGACCATTGCGGTGGAGTACGTTATATGGTATTGACTGAAACCAATGTCCCCACTGCCATGAGATCTTCCCGGAGCTCCTTCCTTATTGTCCTTGGGTTAGCCTTGACTCTTCGGACAAGCCTGGCCTCGGCACGGGAGGAAACTTTCAAAGGCTGTCCAGGCCGTGGAAGGCTAACAGTAGTTCCATAAGCCTTCCACTTCCGGATGACGCTCCCAACAGTGGAGACAGGTAGGCCCAACTCCTTGGAAAGGGTTTTGTACCCCTTGCCAGCCTTGTGACCCTCCACGATCTTGTCTCTGATGGCCTTGGAATGCTCCTTTGTCTTTCCCATGTTGACCATGTATGAGTGCTGTTCACAAGTTTGGGGAGGGTCTTAAATAGTCAAAAAAAGGCTGGCAAAAGAGATAATTAATCCACACATGTGAAGTCATTGTTCTTTGTGCCTAAACTACTTCTTAATACTTTAGGGGGACCAAACAGAATGCTGGTGGTTTGAGGGGTTGAATAATAATTGACCCACACTTTTATGTTTAAAATTTATTAAAATTCAACTGAGCAACATAACTTTTTGGTTTGTAAGATTTATGCTTCTGTTAATAAATCCTACTCTCGTTTGCAGTTTGAAGGCTCTAACTTATTTGCATCTTATCAAACCAGCTAAATCTGCAGAGGGTTGAATACTACTTGTAGGCACTGTATATATATATATTATATATATATATATATATATATATAAGGATATATAGATATATTTATATTTATATATGTGTGTGTGTGTGTGTATATATGTATGTGTGTATATTTATATGGTATGTGTATTTTAAGATCGTATTTTTCAGACTGTAAGAGGCACCCAGGTTTTAGAGGAAAATAGGGGAACACAATTAAGCAAAAAATGTGGTTATGTTACACTGTTATGGTAGGTGGGGGCTGGCTGACACATGGGGGTAATGTCTCCATTCTGGGCCCCTTCCAGGTAATATATATTATCTCCCATACTGGATATGGCCCCCATGCTTGATGTGGCCTCCCGTCACGGTATATGTCCCCTTGCTGGTGCACACTCAAAAATATTGAACAATGTTAACTCGCCCCTCCCTTGCTCCCTGCCTGCAGCATCGTCTTCTTGTCTGTCCAGAGCATCGGATCATGTGACCAGGGCTCACAGTGATGATGTCACTGTGCTGCACCAATCACATGATCAGATGCCAGGCACAGACGTTTCTTTGTGTGACGCCAGGAATTGGGCATATACCATGATGGGGGGGCGCGTATCCAGGATGCTCGGGTCAGTATACTTTAGGCTCTCCTGTATTATGCACTGCCCCCCGCCCATCTCTAAGTGCCGGCTTCAGCACTGAGGTGAGTGCATATTACATGAGCCTAATGAGCAGGCCCACATGACCACAGGCTTGCCTCTGCAGCCTGTGCCAGCCTCTGGACACTGCTCAAGTGCCGCTGCTCCCCCAGCACAGCCACACAGCCTGTTCAGGTCTGTATATCTAGACCTTAAGACACACCCCACTTTCTCGCACAATTTTGGAGGAAAAAGTGTGTTATGGTCCAAAAAATAGGGGGTTGTGTGTGTGTGTATATAGTATATAAAATCTCATGTAATGTGCAGTATGCAGTAGTATCAATAATGACACCTGGAAACGTTTTCCATACCATAACTATAAATGTGGCTATAGGTCCACATTAAGGCATGTCTCCTTACTAGCTATCTACACCCAGGGCCGGACTGGGACCAAAAAGCAGCCCTGGAAAACACACGCCACCAGCCCACATACTATCACCCATCAGCCCCGATCAGTGAAATTTGCTTTTACGTTGTCGTGGCCTCATCACTTTCTTAAAGGAGTTATCTGAAGATCCACATGGGAATGGCGCAGCAGAGGTAATAACTGCAGCTCCATTTACATGGTCTCTACCAAGCCACATTTGTCAGGATTGTGGGATCCCAGCGGTCAGATCCACAGCGAAGGGAAAGTAATCACCTATACAGAAGATAAGTGTGACTTCTATATTGGGGATAATTAATTTCAGCAGTTAAATGCTGAAAATCAAAGTCCAATACTGCCTCTCTGACAACAGAACAGGAGAAGTGGTACTGTACAGTGTGTATATACAGAATAATACAGATACTGAGTATTACACCCAGTATACAGGACAGACGTGGTATATACAGAATAATACAGATAGTGAGCATTACACCCAGTATACAGGACAGGAGAATGGTACTGTGCAGTGTATATATACACAGAATAATACAGATATTGGGGATTACACCCAGTATACAGGACAGGAGAAGTGGTACTGTGCAGTGTATATTTACACAGAGTAATACAGATATTGGGGATTACACCCAGTATACAGGACAGGAGAGTAGGTACTTTGCAGTGTTTATATACAGAATAATACAAATACGAAGGATTACACCCAAGGAAAAACAAAGTGCCAGCACTGCCAGAAAAAAATATAAAGATTGTGTAAATACACATATTGTTTCCACACTGTAAAAATGAAGACATTTCGCAAAAGATTAAAACATCTTTTGAGCCACTCTGCCGCGACAAGGCATATCTCAGAGTGGTCCTACTCTATAATTTTTAATTTTCACTGTGTCAAAAGACCTCAATAATGTATATAAAGTGGACCATACAAAGCTATCACTCACCTTCACATATCAGACCTGCTTCCAAGGTGCCAGATCAGTGCAAGTGATATAAGGTAACTCAGGCCCCCACACCTGCAGCTTCCACCACAAATGTCAGGGCTTTTCACAGTTAACCCCCACTGCACCGACCCAGCCTTTATCGATAACAGCAGGTTAGGTTCAAGTGAATGGAGCAAAAACTGAACTGAGCCTTGCACGTCAGATTTTGTCCGTTTCCACCTGTATTGACCGCAGTAATTTTTGGTAACCGTTCACACACGGTTATACACTCGGCCCTGAGGCTCAGTTCAGTTTTTGCTCCATTCACCTGAACCTAACCTGCTGTTATCCACAAAGGCTGGGTTGGTGCGGTGGGGGTTAACTGTGAAAAGCCCTGACATTTGTGGTGGAAGCTTCAGGTGTGGGGGCCTGAATTGCCTTATATCATTTGCAGTGATCTGGCACCTTGGAAGCAGACACATAAAAAGGTCCCCCTAAAAATAGGTGCTTCACCTTAACACGTTTTACCTTACAAAATATCGCCACAGATTAAACTGTGATGATATTTTTTTAGTGAATCAGCACATCCAATATTTATGGCAAAAAGTTACTTTATTGATTAAAATTAATTCATATAAAAATTATTTATTATACATACCGTGTTTCCCCGATAGTAAGACCCCCCGAAAGTAAGACAGGGTGGGGGGGGGGGACGGGGGGTCTGCTAATGTAAGACCCCCCCCCCCCCGAAGTAAGGCAGGGTAGGGGGGAGTGGGGGTCTTACTATCGGGGAAACACGTGGGGGGGTTTACATACATACATACACACGTACAGACACATATATACACACCATACACACCACACACACACATAGCACCGCTTCTTACCGGGTCCGGTGTGGGGTCCCTGATGGTCCTGTGCCGTCCTCTGTGCTCCGCCGGTCCCCGAGATGATCCGCTGCCGTCCGCCATGTTCCGGTGCCGGTCCTAGGCTCCATGGTCCCTGCTCTTCCGGAATTCAGGCCTAGCTCCGCCCAGGTCATAGTGTGGGCCAATCAGCATAGCGGCGCTGACGTCCGAGGCAAGCGCCCGATGACGCTTGCTTGAGCGCCGCTATGCTGATTGGCCCACACTATGACCTGGGCGGAGCTAGGCCTGAACTCCGGAAGAGCAGGGACCATGGAGCCTAGGACCGGCACCGGAACACGGCGGACGGCAGCGGATCATCTCGGGGACCGGACCGGAGCACAGAGGACGGCACAGGACCATCGGGGACCCCACACCGGACCCGGTAAGAAGCGGTGCTATGTGTGTGTGTGTGTGTGTATGGTGTGTATATATGTGTATGCATGTGTTCTGTATGTGTGGGAATGTGTGGATGGATGGCTGCAGTGTGTGGATGGATGGATGGATGGTGGGGCCTCCAATGTAAGGCCCCCCTCCCGAAAGTAAGACAGGGGGCCACTTTTGGCCACAAAAAGAATGTAAGACCCTGTCTTACTTTCGGGGAAACACGGTAACATGTCTTAGACGGAACACAGTCCCTATCATGCACAGAGTACTAGGGTGGGCTAAAAAAAGCACATAAATAGCAGCAATTACTAACAGGGGAACAGAAATAATATATTTACAGCACCATCACACTTGTATTAAAAGGAAGTTCCTACAGACCTAAACGGTCATTAAATGATCATATATTAAATACTAGAGTGTTCAAAATACCTGGTGCCTGAATGGACTCCTTGGACCCCTGACTGCCACAGTGCTCCTGCCTCGATCCCACAGCCGACGTACGTTTCAACTTCAATGTTTTCCTCAGGGCGTGCATTCCTTGGAAGCAGGTCTGATATGTGAAGGTGAGTGATAGCTTTGTATGGTCCACTTTATATACATTGAGGTCTTTTGACACAGTGAAAATTAAAAATTGTAGAGTAGGACCACTCTGAGATATGCCTTGTCGCGGCAGAGTGGCTCAAAAGATGTTTTAATCTTTTGCGAAATGTCTCATTTTTACAGTGTGGAAACTGTTCATTTACACAATCTTTATTTTTTCTGGCAGTGCTGGCACTTTCTTTTGCCTAAGAATTACACCCAGTATACAGGACAAAAGAATTATACCCAGGAGGCTATGCTATATAGATAGGAGGCTGTGGTATATACATAGCCAATACTCAGCCAGATCCTGGAGATGGGGAAAAATGAAAGGTGGCGGCAGAAAGTCCAGTGCTGGGCGCAGAGAGAAACAGAATCCATGGAGGCACCGGGAAGAACAGAGAGCGAACTCTGCCCGCAGGAAAACTTTCTGATGCTTCACATTAGAGGCTGCGGGCTATATACACAACACAGACTGCGGGCCGTGTGCACATTGCAGACTGCGGGCCGTGTGCACATTGCAGACTGCGGGCCGTGTGCACATTGCAGACTGCGGGCCGTGTGCACATTGCAGGCTGCGGGCCGTGTGCACATTGCAGCTGCGGGCCGTGTGCACATTGCAGGCTGCGGGCCGTGTGCACATTGCAGGCTGCGGGCCGTGTGCACATTGCAGGCTGCGGGCCGTGTGCACATTGCAGGACTGCGGGCCGTGTGCACATTGCAGGCTGCGGGCCGTGTGCACATTGCAGGCTGCGGGCCGTGTGCACATTGCAGGCTGCGGGCCGTGTTTTTTTTTTTGTTTTGTTTTTTGTTACTATCAATTGCAAAAATGACTTGCAGACGTTTAAGTAAAGTGTTTGCCCAGTGTGTTCTTAAAAGGGACATTAGCTGAGTAATCATTGCACTCCCTGAGTCAGCACTCCCCGGATCTAGGAAAGTGAAGTTACTCTGGTGCCATAAAACGGTTCTTCAACTCTTTATTATAAATGTATTAAAATCCTACAGATGCCCCAGGTGGGGTCTGCTAGACTCGTTTCGGAGTCACGCTCCTTCGTTAGAACGTTAGAAAATATAATACAGTAAGTAATTACAGTAGAGCACAAATACAGTACACTAATTGGATACAAAACAATAGGCATAGAATCTATGTAAAAAAGAAAATACAAGAAATAAAACAAGAAATGAAGGTGACCCTGCTCAAGAGCTTACAATCTACAACGGGATAGGAGTTGCACAAGATATGGGGGCTTATTGCACTCATGGTCCAGGCCTCTTGAGGAAATGGGGCATAGAACTAAGCTTACATGGATGGTCATCAGACAGTCTGTGTAGACCTTTTTGGTTTGGTGGAGTTTGTAGAAGAGTAATGTCAAGAGAGAGCCCATTCACTATCTACAGTACAAAGGTCTTCTATTAGGGAGTATGATAGGCCGCCTTAAAAAGATGTGTTTTTAGGGATCGTCTGAATCCATGCAAGTTGTGGATAGTCCTGATTTCTTGGGGTAAAGCATTCAAGTATTGGTGTAGCTCTGGAGAAGTCTTGGAGCCGGGAGTGGGAGGATCGGATTAGTGCAGATGTTAGTCGAAGGTCATTTGAAGAACGTAGAGAACGGGTGGGGTAATAGACAGAGATGAGGGAGGAGATGTAGGGGGGTGCTGCACTGTGAAGAGCTTTGTGGGTGAGAACAAGCAATTTGAATTTGATCCTGTAGTGTACAGGCAGCCAGTGCAATGACTGGCACAGAGCAGAGGCATCTGAGTAACGATTGGCCAGATGGGTGATCCTGGCTGCTGCATTAAGGATGGACTGGAGAGGAGAAAGTCTGGTGAGGGGGAGGCCACTTAATAGAGAATTGCAATAGTCAAGGCGGGGATGGATTAGGACCATGGTGAGGGTTTTTGTTGTTTCCATGGTGAGAAAGGGGCGGACTCTAGAGATATTCTTCAGGTGTAAGCGACAGGAGCGGACGAGAGATTTTGTGTGGGAGGAAAAGGAGAGATCGGTGTCAAACATAACACCCAGACAGCGAGCCTGCTGCCTAGGCATTATCGTGGTACCGCACACAGAGATGTCAGATTTAGGGAGGTTAGTGAATGGGGGGAGCAGAAGTTTAGTTTTGGAAAGGTTTAGTTTCAAATAGAGAGCGGACATGATATTGGAAACTGCAGCTAGACAGTCATTGGTGTTTTTTAATACCGCAGGGGTAAGGTCAGGGGCTGAATTGTATAGTTGTGTGTCATCAGCATAAAGATGGTACTGAAAGCCAAATCTGCTGATGGTGTCCAATCCGGGCTGTGTAGAGAGAGAAGAGGGCCAAGGACTGAAGCCTGAGGGACTCCAATAGTCAGAGGAAGAGGGGAAGAAGTGGAGCCAGCAAAAGATACACTGAAAGAGCGGTCGGAAAGATAGGAGGAGAGCCAGGAGAGAGCAGTGTCCTTTATGCCAATGGAGTACAGCATAGAGAGTAGGAGCTGATGGTCGACAGTGTCAAAAGCTGCAGAGAGGTCAAGGAGAATAAGCAGAGAGTGGTCACATTACGTTTTGCTGTCAGAAGGTCATTGGTCACTTTGATGAGGGCAGTTTCTGTAGAGTGAAGGGGGCGGAATCCAGACTGTAATGGATCTAGAAGAGCGTGGGCGGAGAGATAACGGGTGAGGTGGGAGTAGACCAGGCGCTCCTGGAGTTTAGAGATGAAGGGGAGGTTGGAGACTGGTCTGTAGTTATTTGTGCAGGATGGGTCAAGAGTGGTTTTCTTTAATAATGGAGTAATGATCAAGTGTTTGAAGGAGGAGGGGAAGATGCCTGAAGAGAAGGAGAGATTGAAGATTTTGGTTAGATGAGTGGTGACGACTGGAGCAGGTGTGAGGAATGGGGTCAGTAGTGCATGTGGTGGGACGAGAGGAAGAGAGGAGCCTGGAGACTTCTGTGACTGGGTCAAATGTGGAGAGTGAACTGGAGGAGATGTGGGGAAGAATGGGGGTGGCAGCGCTTGGAGGCTGAGAGCTGATTTCCTGGCGGATGTTGTCTATTTTCTCCATGAAGTAAGAATCCAGGTCATCAGCACAGAGGTCAGTGATGGGGGGCCTGCACTTTAGGACTGAGAGAGTGAAAGGTGTCAGTTTTTTTGGATTGTTGGATAGTGAGGAGACCAGGGTGGTGAAGTAGGTCTGTTTGGCAGGGTGAAGGGCAGAGTTGTAAGTTTTGAGCATAAATTTATAGTGGATAAAGTCTCCTGGTGAGCGAGTTTTCCTCCATGGATGTTCAGCACTCCTAGAGCATCGCTGGAGGAATCGAGTTTGTGATGTGAGCCAAGGCTGTTTTGTTCTGTTTGGAGGTTCTGAAGGTGAGGGCGCTACTTGGTCCAGGGAGCTTCTGAGAGTGTCATTGTGGTGATTTACTGCCTGATCTGGACAGGATATTTAAGAGATTGGGGACAGAGATGAGATACAGGTTTCTCTATTTGCCGCAGAGGTAATCTGTATTGGTGGTCCTCCACATAGAGGATTGGAGATGTCCCTTGACCAATGTCATAGAAGTCATCACAACGCAGGTCTTAGTGGATGCCAAGCTTCGCCCCTTCCACTTCTTATACAGAAGATATTCGTTGAACCTACTTTCCCCAGGTTGAGCAGTATCTATATACTACTCATCCAGCTATAAAGGGCTCTATAGCTCCTCAGATATCTTTTTATCCAGTTATAATCGGGTTTTGCCCTCCAACTAGACTTGTGGGTCGGTCCTGCACCCGGGATAACATAGCTCCGGTTTCTAGGACTCTTTTCAATGTTTTCCGGTCTGGTCGCAAACACTTTTCTGAGACCCGCATTTGCTAGTCCAGTCAGTCTCTCTCAACATTGCACATGTAGTTTTGAACAGGGGTTTCTCAGCCTTACAACTTGCCTATGACATTTATTGTTCCCCTCTAATAGGGCCGAGACCACCTCATGGAGGAATTCATTACCTACATTCGAAGTATGGAGTCTAACATTCAACTGGCAGTTCCTGCGATCTGCCGCCCATTTGCGATCCTGTGAACAAAAGTTCCCCCGGACCCTCTCCAAGGGTGTTGGGACCTCACAGCTCAAGTTCCTATATTAAGGGGACTTAGCCATTCTTTCTGAACGCGGTTTTCTTTCAGCACATATAGGATGACAGGTCTTTACTTTACCTTACAGGCTCGACTGTCATTTTTCGCCCCTCTCATTATACCCTTTTGGGTCTTTCCATTGTCCGGATCATTAGCTTGATCACACTAGGATCCGGCTTTCTTTTGTCTACCTTGGCCCCTCTGCTTGGAAGAGTTTATTTCCTTCATACCAGCTGTGCTGTCAATATAGAACATGTCCTGATCTCCATGGGCCTGCATGGTATGTAAGCATTGTTCACATGTCATGCCTCGGGGCAGGCTTGGGATTTTTTTCGGCCTCACCGAAGAAATCCTCCTAGCTCTTCTTCATATCCTTTTTCACCGGTACACTCTTGTATTCAGACTCTGATCTCAAGAGAACCCTCATTTCTCCCGGTTTTTTTTCTGCAGATCCTATTATGCTCAGGGTCCTTCCAGGGCTAGGCATCGCAGAGAGGATGAATTACAAAAAGGGGTGCAAAAAACACACACACAAACACTCTGCTATAATGAAAAAAGACCAGGTTACTTACCGGTAGTCTGGTTTTATGGAGCCATTAGTATAAGTTCAAATCAGACAATAAACAAACACCACCACCACACGTGTGCCAAATGGAAAAGTCCAAACCGTGAAAAGCAACCAAGGGGGGGAAAGTGAGTGGGTGCTGTCGTGGCTCCATAAAACCAGACTACCGGTAAGTAACCTAGTCTTTTCCCATCGCCACAACAGCACCCACAGAGACTTAGAGATCAATGGGAATGTCAATGGGACATTCGTGCGGAGGACAGACCTCCCAAACACCAAATCAGAACCGGAAGACAAATTTAACCGATAATGGTCATAGAAAGTAGAAGGTGAAGACCAGGTTGCCGCCTTACATATCAGTTCAATAGACGTGTCCGCCCGTTCAGCCCAGGAAGAAGCCATCGCCCTGGTGGAATGGGCCCGCACACCATCCGGAGGAGGCGGATCCGACGATTCATAAGCCAGCCCAATAGCATCTCTGATCCAGCGGGACAAGGTACTCTTGGAGACCCCAGACCTCTTCCGAAGGCCCTGGAAGGAGACAGAGCCCTACACTTCCTCCCTGCCCGAGTCCTATCAATGTAGGCGAGGACAGCCCGTCGAACATCCAGAGTATGAAACTTAACTTCAGCAGGGGTAACAGTCAGGCTAAAAAAGAGGGAAGGACAATCTCCTGACTACGGTGAAACTGAGAAACTACCTTCGGGAGGTAAGAGGGATCAGGCTTCAGCACTAACCTATCAGGAAGGACAGACCAGAACGGAGGGTCTATGGAGAGAGCCTGAATGTCACTTACCCGTCGAGCAGAAGTAAGGGCAACTAACAAGGCCGTCTTAAGGGAAAGAACCTTCAGAGAGGAAGAGACTAACAACTCAAACGGAGCACTAGAAAGCACCTCTAGAACCAAGTTCAGATCCCACGGAGGCACACTGGCAATGTGAACCGGGGTACTACGTTCACAAGCGAAATAAACCGAGCAATCCACCTATCTCCAGCAACATTAGCCCCATATAAAGCCCCCAAGGCAGAAACCTGAACTTTAAGGGTACTAACAGACAACCCCAAGTCCCAACCCCGTTGAAGAAACTCCAATATAGCCCGGGTAGGGACCACCTCAGAAAGGGGAACCGTGTGAAAAGATAAACATTTTCACCACACCCTACAGTAGATGTTAGTAGTGGAAGGCTTCCTACTCAGAAGAAGGGTAGAAACCAGACCGTCCAAAAACCCCTGGATTTTAATAACTGCCTCTCAAATTCCACGCCGTCAAGTGGAGACCGTGCACTTGAGGATGACGGAGTGGACCCTGAGACAGCAGAGACGGGGTCGATGGCAGGATCCAAGGATCCGACAGGGACATGGCTCGGAGCCACTTAAACCACGGTCTCCTCGGCCAGAAAGGAGCAATGAGAATGACCCTCGCTCCTTCCTCCCTGATTTTCCTGATGACCAATGTAAGAATAGACAGAGGAAAGGCATAGGCGAGAGGGAACAACCCAGCGACCTGGAGAGCGTCCACCACATCCGGACGGTCCCTGACATGGAGGGAGGCAAACCGCTAAATCTGACGATTCGCCCTGGTAGCGAACAGATCGATGTCCGGGAGTCCCCAGAGGTGAACAATCTGCCGGAACGCCCGTCTGCTCAATGTCCATTCGCCCTGGCGCAGAGCATGCCGACTTAGAAAATCGGCTGTGGAGTTGTCCGTTCCTTTGATAAGAAGGGCTGTGAGGGACCGGAGACTATCTTCGGCCAGATGGAGGATCCGAGATGCAAAGACATTAGAGGCTGCGATCGCGTGCCGCCTTGATGATTGATATACGCGACACAAGTCATATTGTCCGTCATGATCCTGACGTGCCGGAATCCAACTGTGGGAGAAAGTGAAGTAATGCCTGAAGAATCGCCTTAAGTTCCCGGACATTAGAAGAATCCGCTGCTTCCGGGACTGACCTCAGACTTGGGCCCAGAGCGACCCCAGATGAGCACCCCACCCTCTGGACTAGCATCAGTGACAACTATTCTAGAAGGGGAAACCACCCAGGGAACCCCCCTAGCTAGGTTACCCAGAGACAACCACCATGAGAGGGAAGCGATTTATCTCCGAAAAACAGGGAAAGCAAGCAGTCAAGGGACCCCTGCAACTCCTCCTCAGCACAGAGAATCTCCTGCTGAAGACATCTGGTGTGGAACTGAGCCCATAGCACAGCCGGGATACAAGAGGTCAAGGACTGCAACAAAGACATAGCAGACCGCAAGGACATCCGAGGATGGCTAACCGCCAACCCAACTATGGCAAGTATCACCTGCTTCTTGGCCTCCGGCAAAAAGCACAGCTGACTCACAGAATCAAGGTGCTGACCCAAGAAGGATTGACAAGTCAGAGGAACCATCCTAGACTTAACCCAGTTGATCAACCAGCCTAAGGACTGCAAAAAAGAAATGGTCCGCGACAGGCGATCTCTGCACTGAGAAGCTGAATTGCCCACAATCAAAAAATCATCAAGATACGGCACAATAAGAATATCCTGATGACTCAAAAATCACATCACCTCTGACATCACTTTGGTGAATATACGTGGAGCCATGCAAGGCCAAACGGCATTGCTGCAAACTGAAAATGCCGGAGCTGACCTTCGACCGTGATGGCCACCCAGAGGAACTTCTGATGGTCCGGATGAATTGGCAGATGGTAGTACGCGTCTTTTAAATCCAGGACCGCCACAAAACACCTAGGAAACAAGACCTTAATAGCCGATTGAATTGATTCCATCTTAAAACTACAGGACCGCAAAAAAGTGTTCAACCGCCGCAAGTTAATAATAGTCCGGAAAGACCCATCAAGTTTAGAGACCAGGAATAAGAGAGAGTAAACCCCTCTTCCTTCCTGGCCCCCAGGGACCTCCAACAAGACTCCTTCTCTAACAAACTTCGAACCTCCAACTCCAACAACCAGTGCCTGCTGCTGCAACGGAGACTGAGGGGAAGTCTGCACAAAAAAATCCGGAGGAAAAACCTCAAAATCTAACTTTAACCTGATGACAACAATAGACAGGATCCAAAGACTAGAAGAAATAGCTAGCCATCTTGTGGAAAAAAGACGCAACCTCCCCCATCCCACAGGAGGGACAGGACTATTGGAACTAATTATCCCTCCTGGAGGAGGAACCAAAGAGGGCACCTTTGGTCTTTGAAGCCTTGGTATCCCATTTGTTGTCCCGTCTGTTACGGTCTTTATAGGGCTTCTTCTGACCGAACGACCTGCGCCTGAATGCCCTCCTGTAGGACGGAAGAGAAGCATTAGGGAACCCCGACTTCCTTTCTTCTGCCTTGGCCAGGAGCTCATCTAAGGGCTTGCCAAACAGGTACTCACCCTGAAAGGGCAATGAACACAACCTATTCTTGGCTTGTGCATCCCCTTTCCAGCCCTTAAGCCATAAGGCCTGACGAGCCAAGTTAGTAAGACCTGCCGATCTGGCCGCCAATCTCAGGGAATCCGCATAGGCATCCGCCAAATAAGCAGTACCCCCCCCCCCCCTCCCTGATCAGAGGAAGTGAGGAAAGCAACTTGTCCCTTGAAACACCATTCCTGAGTTGATCTTCCAATTGATCAATCCAGACCAACATGGACCGTGCCGTACAAGTAGCAGACACGGCAGGTTTAAAAGCCCCTGTGCAAGACTCCCAAGTACGTTTAAGGAGCATATCAGCCTTACGATCTAATTGATCTGAGAGCAGGCCCGAATCATCCACAGGCAGGGACGAATGTTTAGAAGCCGAGGCGACTGCCGCATCCACTTTCAGAACTTTAGACCATGCCCGGAAAGGAACGGAGCTTTTTCTGGGCAAGACCGGCAAACATAATATCTTGGGATGACTTGACCTCCTTAGAATCAGAAATCCCCATAGTAGCACGGACCGTTTTGACCAAATTATCCATACTATCTAATGGGAAACATGATCTGCCCTCATCCTCAGATGACGATGCCGAGGAAGAATCAGAAGAATCCGTGCTAATCTGACCGCTCTCGGCTTCCGAAACAACAAAGATCAAATCCGGATGAGACTTTTTCCTCGGTTTTTTTAGACTGACTTTGGTGCGAAAAAGACTTAATTCCTCCCGAATCATGGCCCGGATATCAGACACAGAGGACTCCTCACGTACTGTGGCGTCAATACAAGATTGGCACAGGCGCTTAGGATAAGAATCGGGGAGAAGTTGGGGACACAGAGCACATTGCTGGTGCTTCTCCTTCTTAACCTTCTTAACCTAGGAGAGGGACACAGATACGGAGGACAATGTCAGAACAGAGGCACAGCCTGACTTACCCAGAAATGCAGCACACCCCATGTACCAGTCCCGGAGGTGGAGGTCCAGCTGGAGTGGGAGATGCAGTCCTCCTTGCCTTCACTCCTGTCCGTGGAGCCCTTATCCCTGGAGCGACCACCGGACTTCCCCTTGCTGCCGTGCACCACTTCAGTCAGAGGGCGCCCCTCTGAAGCCCCTGGAGAGGACATGACTGTAGACCCCAGGCATCCGCACGCCTGGTTATTCATATCCTCCCCTAGGCCACCTCCCCTAGCCACCTCCCCGGCTACCCCGGAAGCAGAAATGACGTCACCTCCGGGGTCGGAGCGCAGAGAGGCACTGCGCATGCGTGCCCACCCATCCGGAAGCGCTGGAGCACGCACCGCCACACTCCCCCACACTCAGACCCGCCGGAGGCGACTGCGGGACCGGCGACGCCTCCCCAGCACCCACTCGACCACCGCGTCTCAGCGAGCTCCATAGGAGTCGAAAAAAAAAACGCCGATGACAGGCGGGCACCGCACCAGCGCCCCCGACCGTCCAAGGGGGAGCCCAGCGTCCCAAATGAGACACCCGAGGCGCCTCCTCACAGAGCCCCCTGCGCTCCCCATGTGGCAGGACGGACCACCCCAGTAGCTGCCAGCATGGCGACAGCCAGACGAAGGGAGAGCCTGAGACAGGACTTCCCATCGCTGCATCTGCAGTCCCGGGCCCTGCCGTTCATACGGACACCGCACAGAGGCTGATTGGACCCAGGTAAGCAGAAACCCTGCTAACTGTAGGTTCCCCTCAGGGACCGGAAACCAACTGAGGAGGCGAGCGAGGGGGACCGCCCCTTTTTATCTGTAGGTTTCCTGTCCCTGGGGGCGGATCCCCTCTCTCTCTGGGTGCTGTCGTGGCGATGGGAAAATACCAATCAGCGGCAAGTGCTGTCAAAAACAGGGTTTTTAGTTTTATACGTTTTTTGCAACAAAGTATATTAAGCTGCTTCACCATTCGCCAAGGTAACCCAGATTGAAGCAGTCCCTAACTGATATATTTAAAACCTGCTCATATATGAACATACCTCTATAAACAAGATTCAGATAGGACCTTATCTGGTATGGGCTGTTTGTGAAGCTGACTTGTGTGTGCCCAGTGAAGCGATTAAAGAAAAGGAAATTTTGGTACTCGCCGTAAAATCCTTTTCTTAAAGCTTCAATTAGGGACACAGCACCCGCCCTTCCTATGTTTTTGTTGGGCCACTCTGTACTTATTTTAAATGCTTCTCCTACTGCATTTGCACTAACTGACCAACTCCTTCTGGTCGGTGGGGTGTATACTGCCTGGGAGGAGCTAACCTATTTTTAGTTTTGTTTAGCTTAGTACCTCCTAGTGGCAGAACAGCATACACCCATGGTCTTCCTGTTTCCCCCAATTGAAGCTTCAAGAAAAGGATTTTACGGTGAGTACCAAAATCCCCTTTATTAAATTATACAGATCGGCCTCGGGTCTTATATATAGTATTCTAAAATGCTGTATAAGAGCTTATATGGAGAAAACTGGTGACAGATTCACTTTAAAGAAGTTGTGTTTGAGGAAAAGGCTAGTCCTGTAATACAGAATTTTCCAGGGACAATGTGTCGTTGGTCCGTGCTGCCACAAATAACTGACTCAGAAGTTCACTCTATACATTTATTTGGATCCAAATAAATGTATAGAGTAAACTTCTGATTCAGTTATTTGTGGCAGCGCGGACCAACGACTCATTGTCCCTGGAAAATTCTGGAATTTGACCACATAGCACGTGGAGGTGTGGGTCCAGCAGCAGCCGCCATTACATGTTTTTCATACTGGTGTCGCACAACTAGCCAGGTGAGCAGTGTTCATTACGGCTCTTTAGCCGCTGATTGTTAAAAAGATAAGACCCTATCTGCGCTTGCTTCCTTCTTTTAGTTTAGTCCTGTAATACAGTAGCATAAACCTCAGACTTGAAAAGATAATCCTAGAACGTCTTCCTGCAAAAGTAGTTAATTGTGATCCAGCATCAAAGTAAACCACTGTTTATTGATCGACAAGTGTTCATCCTTAACAACGTGTTATGTAGGTACTTGCCCTGTATGTAGTGTTGATCAATCATATGCAGCGCACTCCACACACAGAACTGTAGAACATTACCTTTTACAGTAATTGGCTGTTTTAAGGGATGGAGTGGGCTGGATGGACAATACTATATATTTTGTTCTCTTTTTGTTTTGTTTTTGTTTTGTTTTTAAATCTGTTTCTATTTCTAAAGCAGTGCTGGATTAGACTACAACCAAGCCAATAATCAGCAACTCCTCTCAAGGAAGAATCCAAAATCACAACTAAAACCATGTCCAAATGATCAACCCAGGAGTCATAGGTAATCGCTGATTTTATCAATTGTACACTATTCACTTCTTCATTAATAGTGCAAAAAATGTGAACTTCAAATCTCCATATTTACTTGTTTAACTTATTAATGCAAAACCATAGGCATTTAAAAGGGGGAAAGAAAATGGTAAAACCATGGCATGTGAGTACACCCTAGTGCAGAAAGAGCACAGATTGGGGTAGATGTGCATTTACATGGGCGAGCTCTGACCACCAACGAGCATTAATCTGACTATAAACATGTCCGTTGACATTAAACACAATGGGGGTCTCCCACACATGAATTGGTGTGGCACAAACATTTGTGCAGCTTCCCACCTACTATGTTTTCCATCTATCTCTGCCCTTCTGTGTTTGCTATCTGCACTGGTGATGGTTTAGTCAGACTAAAACATTTTAGGACAGCTCAAGGCATATAGAGAAGTTGCTTGGTTCCTAGAGGAGTAGCCAGGCTTACGGCTTCTCAAAGATGTCCAGTAATGCTCATTTTGCAAAGGGCAGGGAATGAAGACACTGTCCAAGATCCTTCATTATCACAGGCCAGGACTTAGACCGCAGATAGTTGTGTGTTTTCACCAAAACAGAGCATCACTTTCCTGGGTATTGCACATGGAGCTGTGTTGTGCCACATGAAAGAGAACCTGTCCGCAGGATTTAGCACTATATGTAAAGACATGGCCATAATGGCGCTGTAATGCTGATTACACTGATACCTGCAGTGGGGGAATCTGATCTGTGGTTGCTGAATAATCTCCCTCTAAAGTTTTCATGATGTTATCTGTGTGTCACTGGTGCTTTGAGGCAGGACTTGGGGGTATGGTCTTCTTGGTGGTCTCTATCCCTCTGCCTCTTTCTTCTACAAACCCTGCCTTTTTTCAGTGGGCAGTGCTTGTGCAGTGGTCAATAAAACGGTGCCTGATGCGGTACATACGCAGACCGTGATTTCAGATGAATGACCTTCCTTAAGCCAAAATCTTGGTCTGCACAATTTATTGAAGGCCATGCACATTGTGAATCCACAGACTGTCCTTAATAAAATGGCGCCAGTGGCAACAGATTGAGATTTTGGCTCAATGAAGAGATCATTGTTCTGCAATATCGCTGCACGCGCACTGCCCATCGCAATCATGGCGGCACAGAGAAGACGGACTCTACCCTCGAGTCCTGCAAGAAACACAGAAGACGTCATCATGAAAACTATACGGTAAGATAATTCAAAAAAACACTTATATTCCTTCACTGCAGGTATAAGAGTTTTTTTTGTTGGGTCACAGCCACTTTAGGAAGATCTGATAGTGCCCACCACATTCAGTTTCTTACTTAGGGCTACATTCATTCATTAGTCAGGACTTTCATCCTAGTCTTTTCACAGCGTTTTCATGGCTCAGTTGTCTTTACGACATAATTAAGATTGCCATTTCAGGATCTAAGAGGTTTAGATAGAGGAGACTGCCATATATCTTGGTGGTTAATCCATCTCTGGTGGTGATCCCTAATGAATAGTTGCTACTACTAGCTATTCTAGTAAAGATGTGATCACGTCCTAGCGCTATGCTGTGCTAGTGTGCCGGACCACTCTCCATCGTTATAGGATAAGCTGCAGCAGGGCCATTTCTTTGAAGGGGTATTTTAGTCTCAGCAGGTAAGTGTTACGTTTGTATAATCTAAAGTTTACAGCTTTTCTAATACTTAAATTTCTCATCGATTTTGTAAACTGTTGTTTTCTATTATCCAGTAAAATCTTTCATTGTTTTCTTCTTGTATAAAATGTCCAGTTTATCTTAGTGATAGACATCTGTCTGATGGCACCATGTGGCCAGAACGGCTCTTTATGCTGAGCGGAAATTACTTATATTATATGATGACAAGCAGAATTCATGAAAACTGAGCTAATGTAAAACAACATTCCAATTTATACAAGTAGAAAGGATTGTATGACATCTGTACATGTACAACGAGCCTTAAAGGGGATGTCTGCACTACAGCTGCTTGGTACCTGGGACTGGATGGTAAAAAATAGCAAAGTAACTAATACTCTCATCGTGTCACCCTCCTGGATCCGTAACAGGGAGCACTGGTGCCGAAAATGATGACACTGCCATTCTAGTCACAGGATTGCTGCAGCTTTTGATGGGCTGCAGCCGTCAGGTTACTTGAACCGTGTATCGTCAGAAAAATTCTGTTATGAGTGGATCATGTCACCTGATCGCTCCTGCCTATCACTAACCACAGTCTTGTGGCTGGATGAAGGGTGGCGTCACTGCTTCAAATGCCAACAAAATTATGGAGCTGCCTGTGCTGGATCCAGGAGGGTGACGGCAAGTATTATCTGGAATTGAATTTTGTAAAACAAAATCTAAATTGCTTTTGTCCAGACAAAACCTTTGTGTTACAAATAAAGTGGTGAAAATCTGGATTTCTTAATCGCACACAGATCTAATAAAGGATATTTCCGTTTTTGTTTAGCCACACTTATGATCCTAGATGGGGTCCGAGGATTCCCGGGCCATGGTATGCACATCCACCTCGACATCATCCACCACTACAAATGATGGGACCTCAGCATGGGTTTCCACATTACGGTGTGCGGTATCCCAGGTGAGTGTCACCGAGCTCACAACGTCTGCTTCGCTCTTGCTGTCCACATTAAGTGTGAATGGTCCCCACCTGCGTTCTTCACTTTCCTGATGTGGATGTGCTTTTTTTTCTTTTTCTTTCCTATGTCTTTGTCCCACAAAATCTGTAAATAACAGTTTGGGGATTTTGTACATTGTCCGTATCCTGACACTGTTAGCATTGGTCAGTGTTATGGACATCGGTCAGTGAGCTCCTTATTTAGCCAGGTAATTTTGCACACTCCATTACACCACCCTTCTTTTTAGCCCTTCAGGCACAATGTATCAGGCACCCAAAATCTGCTATAACAAGGCTAAGTGTGTCCTAATGTTGTTTTGTTGCAGTCTGGTCCCAGGATACCTCTACCTGGGTTTCCATATCCACATATGCCTGGTCCCAGACACAGTTTGCCAATGGAACATCACCCACCTCACCATTTTAGGTAATGGAGCTGGCGCACTCTTTCTCCATTCCTGACTTAGATAATGAATGGAGGTGCAGTTAAGTGTGCGAATGCTGCTCCATTCAAGGGGACAAAAAAAGCTTTAACTGATTATAGTCGTTGGACCCCACCAATCTGGAAGATATCTCCTGTCATGTGCAGTGAAACCACATGTCAGTGTTTTTTTTTTTTTTTTTCCTGCAATGCTCTCTACACTTAAAGGGGAACTCTGGAAAGCTGAAACATTGTTGTGCTGTCCCTGCCCTCATATACTATGAAGGTGGGCTGTCCATTGCAGTTCTAGGAGCTTTACATCACTTATAAATCAATAAAATAGTATCTGCTCCTCACCACTCCCATATGGGACAAAGTCAGACCAGTTTCAGCTTTAGGCATCTCTGTGCTGCAGCCCTAGAACAAGGGGGTGTGGTGGGGGCACAGCGACCGGCTCCAGTGCTCACACTACATGCCACCCACACTCTGTGCCAGCTGTGCCATATCACTGAATGAGGGTCATATAATCCTCGGTACCCTTCTGAGCCACCAGTGGCATAGACATACTCTTTCACTCTCAGCTCTGGAGAGTCATCTTGTCATGCGAAATTCACGCTGGCAGTACCAGTCATACAGTGGAGGCACCCCTTGCAGGACCTAGGGCGGTTGGAATATTCAGCCACTTAACGACCAGTTTCTCATCTTCAGCGCAACTCTCCTGAACTGAGAGTGACAGTGTGTGTCTTTGCAGCTTCACTGTCCGCCCAGGAGAGAACCGAGGACAGTGATATTATCCTCTTTAAATGATATGGCACAGCAGTCATATAGTGTGGGTGGCACAAAGTGGGAATTGGCATAGTGTGTGAGCATTGGAGAAAGTTGCCATGCCCCTGCTTCACACCCCTGTTCTCGGCTGCGGCCCAAAGCTTGCACTGCTCTGTGAGATATTGTCCCCGAAGGCTGAGGAGCACATACAGTTGTGGCCAAAGTATTGACACCCCTACAATTCTGTCAGATAATACTCCGTTTCTTCCTAAAAATGATTGCAATCACAAATTCTTTGGTATTATCTTCATTTAATTTGTCTTCAATGAAAAAACACAAAGAATTGTCCTAAACCCAAATTGGATCTAATTCCACACCAAACATAAAAAAGGGGGTGGACAAAAGTATTGGCACTGTTAAAAAAATCATGTGATGCTTCTCTAATTTGCGTAATTAACAGCACCTGTAACTTACCTGTGGCACCTAACAAGTGTTGGCAATAACTAAATCACACTTGCAGCCAGTTGACATGGATTATAGTTCACTCAACCTCTGTCCTGTGTCCTTGTGTGTACCACATTGAGCATGGAGAAAAGAAAAGACCAAACAACTGTCTGAGGACTTGAGAAACCAAATTGTGAGGAAGCATGAGAAATCTCAAGGCTACAAGTCCATCTCCAAAGACCTGAATATTCCTGTGTCTACTGTGCGCAGTGTCATCAAGAAGTTTAAAGCCCATGGCACTGTGGCTAACCTCCCTAATGTGGACGGAAAAGAAAAATTGGCGAGAGATTTCAATACAAGATTGTGCGGATGGTAGTTAAAGAACCTCGACTAACATCCAAACTAGTTCAAGCTGCCCTGCAGTCCAAGGGTACAACAGTGTCAACCCGTACTATCCGTCAGCATCTGAATGAAAAGGGACTGTATGGTAGGATACCCAGGAAGACCCCACTTCTTACCCCGAGACATAAAAAAGCCAGGCTGGAGTTTGCCAAAACTTACCTGAGAAAGCCTAAAATGTTTTGGAAGAATGTTCTCTGGTCAGATGAAAAGACAAAAGTAGAGCTTTTTGGGCGAAAGCAGCAACATAGCGTTTACAGGAGAAAAAAGAGGCATTCAAAGAAAAGAACACGGTCCCTACAGTCAAACATGGCGGAGGTTCCCTGATGTTTTGTGGTTGCTTTACTGCCTCTGGCACTGGACTGCTTGACCGTGTGCATGGCATTATGAAGTCTGAAGACTACCAACATATTTTGCAGCATAATGTAGGGCCCAGTGTGAGAAAGCTGCGTCTCCCTTAGAGGTCATGGGTCTTCCACAGGACAATGACCCAAAACACACTTCAAAAAGCACTAGAAAATGGTTTGAGAGAAAGCACTGGAGACTTCTAAGGTGGCCAGCATGAGTCCTGACCTGAATCCCATAGAACACCTGTGGAGAGATCTAAAAATGGCAGTTTGGAGAAGGCATCCTTCAAATATCAGGGACCTGGAGCAGTTTGCCAAAGAAGAATGGTCTAAAATTCCAGCAGAGCATTGTAAGAAACTCATTGATGGCTACCGGAAGCGGTTGATCGCTGTTATTTTGGCTAAAGGTTGTGCAACCAAGTATTAGGCTGAGGGTGCCAATACTTTTGTCTGGCCCATTTTTTGAGTTTTGTGTGAAATGATCAATATTTTGCTTTTTGCTTCATTCTCTTTTGTGTTTTTTCATTGAAGACAAATTAAATGAAGATAATAATACCAAAGAATTTGTGATTGCAATCATTTTCAGGAAGAAACTGAGTATTATCTGACAGAATTGCAGAAGTGTCAATACTTTTGGCCACAACTGTATGATTTTATCAATTTTGACGTGATCTAAAGATTCTAGAACTTCAGTGCCCAGCTCCGCTTCAATGTAATTCTCTCCCGGAGTTCCCCTTTAAGGAGTTATAGTAGTTTTTTTTCTTCAATTCTTGCAAGTTTCAGAACTTTATTTCTGTCAATATAGCCATGTAACAGCTTGGGTTTTTTTTTTTTTTTTGTCAATGAGACTTTGGAGTGACCACAAATGTTTTCTCATGTGATGTACTGGAAAGTGGGGGCTGTGTGAGGGCTTAAGCCAATGTTTCTATTGATACTATTTTGGGGTAGATAAAATTTTGCTATTGATTCTTTTTTCCTGTAGAGGTCATATAAGACCCTGGGATTATCAAGAGAGACCCTTCCCTCAAGATGGAGGATTCAAGGCCGTGAATGGTGCACCATCTGAAGACTGCAGACCAGACGCTCCTTCACACAGTGACCCTGGCACCAGCCATAGGTTTCCAGCACAACCTCCTCATTCACATCCACATCACAGAAATAAGCCTTACCAGAGGCATCCAGGACCAGGCCACACAAGGAATCCAAAAACCAGAGGCAATAAAGAGTGGAGCTTGTGTTTCATTATGTGCTTTAACCTTTTTTTTTTTTTTTTTTAACTATGGAATTGCTGAGAGGTTTTAAAAACTTTGAGGCTAGACTTGGGATAAAAGACTTTATTCAGTGTACAAAAGAATGCCAATATATTTGCTTTGTACTTTATGGGTGAGGTGGTGAGGTACTTGCCCGTTTAACCGCATTTTATATCTATAGTGTAAAGGAAGGACTGCCATTATAGCGTCACCCCACACAATAGACTAATGTTGTCCAATATCAACACATTCGCCAATAGTTTAATGTGTATGGGGACCCCTGGGGTAGGTAAGGATCCAGTAGGTCTGATTTCCGACTGCTGATCCTTTTTGTTTTCCCTGAGAATTCTAGCTGTCGCTCTCATGGCAAGCACACATGCTCAGCCGAGCAAGTGCTTGTAGTGTATGGTATCTGAGAGTTGGGCAAGATCAGTCACTCAGTGTATGGGGTGCTGTAAATTCTCCAGTGGTGGCCACAAGTGAGCAAAGAGCCTTCCTTTATATATACCAGTTGGTATCCATGTGCATTGGTCAATCATTTAGGATTTGTTTCTTTGTGTAACCACCATGCACAAGAAGCTTCTAACATCTTCTCAGTCAAAACAAGAGCATTGTCTACTATGTGTCTGGAAGGAGCTAAAACTAGAGAAAAGCAGCTACAAGCAGGGCTGTGCAGCTGGTGTCCATTTTGGTTGAGTCTGAGTTCAGTTCAGAGCAAGTAAGGGAGTTGGAAGTTTGGCTTACTATCTGCACACTAGGGCGGTGGAGTTTGAGTCAGGGAAATTGAGGAGTCGGAGGTTTGGCTTACCAACCTCACAGCTCTGGCTGCATGCCTAACTATGCTATGTAACCAAGCTGTGGTGTCCACTGGTACCTTTGCTTTAAAGGGTCTGTCCAATGTAGAAAACCCAATATCGAATCTGTCCCTTTTATAAACTCAACCCTATCTCTGAATATGGTGTCTGATATGTAGGCAGTATGTCATAGAGCAGAGGAGTCTGAGCAGATTTAGTGTTGTGCGAATTGTATGGTATTAATTTAAATCCTGGCTCTTTCTACACCTTTGAGACCGGTTGGAGGTCCTGAATACTGGTTGACAGTCTGTCCTGTATGAGATGCAAGCAGGGATGTCTGACAGTAACTTTTGGATCACCCACTGGATTCAAGCATAGAGCAGGGATTTAAATCAAGAAAACAAATGTTCTACTACGAAAGTAACAACAACCTGCTCAGCTCTTTCTCTGTCCATGGTTTGTGCAGATCACACACTTCGTTATGGTGGCGCTGTGGAGAAATTAATGATATAGGATTCATCCACAGATAACAGCTGATTGCTAAGGGTTTCAGGCAGCCTTCTAGGAACGTTCCTCTCGCGGTTATCTTGTAGTGTAAACCGGATGTCGTTCAGTGGGGGCTGCACAATAGATCAGTTTTAGGCAGTGGACCGTCCTATAAACAGAACCTGCATAAGGGCAAGGACACACTGAGTGAGACGTATGTGAAATACTCACATGTGTCTTGCCTGCATACATCACCCAGAATGGCCACAGTGTCTCTGGACAAGAGCAAGTCAGGGCATAGAAACACATGCAGCTACACACTCCTGTCCAGAGAGACAGCGGCTGTTCCAGGTTAGGCATTAGAGACTCATCTGAGTATCTAGTATGTGTCTCGCTCAGTGTCCATGCCTTACTATGAAAAACAGCAGCCTGTGTGCACTGAACAGTCTTTTACAAATTGAAAAGTGGAGTTTAAACTAGCTATTTAATGAGCCTAATTGGCAAACCTATAGTTGATCGACCATCTATCGCTGCCAGTTGGATAGTCAAAACCAGAGGTCCCCAACCTTTCTGACCTTGAGTCACATTCCGCTCAGAGATTGAGATGGTCATGAGCCAAATCCAGCAACCTCCCTACCATAGTTGTGACATCCAGAGCCCAATATTACTGATATAAAGACAGCCAAAGCTTTTCTACACAAATCCGAGGCAGTATACCAAGATCCAGGGGTTCCTACCTTACCCCCATTGAGATCTGCTCTTCTGTATGAGGCTACTTAGAATAATCACTATATGGAGGCCGGATCTTCACAGTGGTTTCCTAGACCTGGTGCTAATGCACAAGCTGGCAGACAGCTGTGAGCCACACATCACGGGTCCATGAGCCACATGTGGCTCCTGAGCTACGTGTTGGAGACCCCTGGTCTGAACAGACCATTACTCCTTCTTTTGCCTCCGGTTTAGTTGCAGATCTGCCTTGAGGTGAATGCCCGGGCAATCTGACAGACTGCTTACCATATTGGCCATGTATTGTACGGCCCTCTCAGGTTACCTGTATGTTTTATTCATGTACTGTGAATACATTCTTTAGTTGTGTTTTTGTGTCATTAATAGTAATGTTCCCTATTTTATCAGTGGATCTTGAACTATTTATGATTTTATTCTATTTGTTATGTAGGCGACAGACCTCTGTGATCTCATAAAACTGTCACCGTAATTTCTGGGGTTTTTTGCATTTTCTGATAATAAAGAATTGTGCCTTTTATTAACAGAAAAAAAGATTTTCAGCAGTAATGCTTTTTTTTTTCTTAATTATTTGTTAAACATCCAAAAAGTGATGTGTTACTGAAAAATGTGCATTGCAGTACACTGTATGTGCTGCTGTTCTCTGTACCAGTCATGGCCAAGAGGAATATAAAGAACTAGTTTGCTTACTCCCACTATTCACATGTATATAGAGCAGGTGGACTTTAAAGGGGTAAGATCTTATCTGTATATATTTAGTAGGTGTAATAATAATATTAGCAAATCCCTCCAATTAGAAATGTAGTATAGTTCTCGTGATTAGCCATGTCTCTTCTCATATGCAGGACATTGCAGCTCAGGCATCCATGGTTATGACCACTTACATAGTGACAGCTAGTTGCTGGTTATCTAAGCTGTAATGTCCTGCACATGAGGTAAGAGACATGGCTAATCAGGAGAAATACACTACATTTCTAATTGGAGGGATCTGCTAATATTATACACCTACTACATATTGGGATAGGATCTTGGAGATTGGAATACCCCCTTTAACTGAGGGACTGCGACTTCTTACAGCTCCTGAGAAAAGAGACAACTTGTCTTGTGTTACTGCTTAGAAAGTTCAGTCAAGGTCACTCTAAATTATTATTTGAAAAAAATCTGAAAAAAAATAATTTCCCTCATTTTAAATTTATTATATTGGAGGACACCTATACATACACAGCATTTTCTTTCTATTTTAGTTTTCTGTAGGCTAATGGGGACCATGTAATCATGTTCTTATGGGCTATGTGTGTCACCCACTGTTAGCTATTTTTAAGGAACAAAAATTTCCAAACACCCTCTTCTGGCACAACAAATTCCATGGTTCTCTAAAGTAAAATAACATTTACCAGTCTTAACTAAATCTGTAAATATAAAGACTATTTTATATATGTGACCTGCACCGTTCGACCATGGAGTGCGACATCGGGCCTGGTTGGAGGTTTCCCGGACTTGTCAGCCGCCTATGTCTGGGGTGCTGCCTAGTACGGATCGTTGCTCCTATTGTGAATGTCGTATATATCATACCGGTATTGGTGCTTTACATTTCTCCATGCCACTGGAAGTGACAGCAGTTGGGCTCCATTCAGTCGTGTTGGATTTTGGAGCAGTTTTTTTGGCCTAAATTTAAATAAAATCTAGAAACATCCACGTCCTAATGACTTAAATGTGATATATTGTGTAGTAAACGCCCAAGGTAGAAAAATCAACTAATCAGCCCAGTGATTGTCCATGAAACTGAGAAAGCCAAGTACTATGCTTGATTATCTGTCAGTTTGACTTCCGTGAACCCCAGCGATCGCTGTCCTCTCCTATCATATATACAGTCTGATCTAAGGTTAGGTTTAGTATTGAATATTATCTGAAATAATTTAATATCTTACTGATTGTGGGCAATCAATAGTGTGTTGATATCATAGAAAAGTCTCCGATCTTGTTTTCCTCTTTCCCTAGGTAGCCTGGGTACCGGACTATGATTCACGTTAAATAATCCATTCTGGGGTATAACTGCGTTTATTACTATATTATGAGGTGGTGGAAGTAAAATTGGTAGAAATAGACCTGATGTGGGTACAGTCTATATTGAATCTGGACTTTTTAAATATTGAAACTGTGATTTGAGAATACATTTTTTTTTTTTTACCCAGCAGAATAAAATCTTTCCACGTTACATCGAAATAATTTTTTCTTTAATTATTATTATTACCGTATATACTCGTGTTTAAGCCGACCCGTGTATAAGCCGACCCCCCCTACTTTTGCCCCCAAAACCTGGGAAAATCTATTGACTCGTGTATAAGCTGAGGGTGGACCCCAGCACAGGTATACAGCCCCTAGCAGTGTGGTATACAGCAGCCCCAGTGGTAGTATACAGCAGCAGCCCCAGTGGTAGTATACAGCAGCAGCCCCAGTGGTAGTATACAGCAGCAGCCCCAGTGGTAGTATACAGCAGCAGCCCCAGTGGTAGTATACACGCAGCCCCAGTAGTATATACAGCCCCAGTGGTAGTATACACGCAGCCCCAGTAGTATATACAGCCCCAGTGGTATATACAACCCCAGTGGTAGTATACACGCAGCCCCAGTAGTATATACAGCCCCAGTTGTAGTAAACAGGGCCCCAGCAGGGCCCCCCTTTATAGTTTGGCGCCCCCACCTCACATGATGGCCCCCCCCTGCATGCAGCGCTGCGCATATACATTACCAGGATATCAGCTGTCACCCTCCGGTGGCGGATCGCGGCTCCGGGCTCCATCTTCCTCTGTGTCTTCCTGCTTTGTGGCCGCCGGGCTCATCGCGATGACGTCATCGCGACGCCGGCCGGTCACGTGACAACCAGCAAGACACAGAGGAAGATGGAGCCAGGAGCCGCGATCCGCCACCAGAGGGTGACAGCTGATATCCTGGTAATGTATATGCGCAGTGCTGCATGCGGGGGGGGGGGCCATCATGTGAGGGGGGGTGCCAAACTTTGAGGGGGGCCTGTATGACTCGCGTATAAGCCAAGGGGGTGACTTTTCAGCCCAATTTTTGGGCTGAAAAACTCGGCTTATACGCGAGTATATACGGTATTTAAGTGGTTATTGTGTTCATTTAAGGGCTCATGAGCTTTCCTAATGAATACACCATACTTGCAGCTAGGAGTCTACTGTCTAGTCTATTCTTTGTGTTCTGTACATTTTTGATAAACAAGAGCATAAAAAAAATCCATCTGTTGTACTTTGTATATCATTTTTTTTTTTTTTGTGGTAGTCTTTGTCCTTTGGCTACATCGGCCATGTAGGTAATTGTTAGACGTCTAATCTTGTGCTGTACAATTTAAAGCATCACATGAAGTAATTATCGCTCTCTATCCTCTTTGGTCAGGCCTCATCTGCATACTGTGTCCAGTTCTGGGCTTCACTTTTTGCAACAGATATCAACAAACTGGAGCAATTCAGAGAAGAGAGGTTACCATCGTGGTCAATCTGTAAACCATGTCCTTTGAGGAACGGTTACAGGATTTGGAAATGTTTAGCTTGCAAAGAAGGAGACTTAATTAATAGTGGTCTACAAATATCTCAAGGACTCACTGTAGAGGGATCAGCTTTATTCTCATTTACACAAGGAAAGACTAGAAGGAATGGGATGAAACAGAATGGGAAGACACAAAGATATTAGAAAAAAATATTTGACTTTGACTGTGAGGGTAATCAACGAGTGGAATAGGATGCCACGAAAGGTGATGAGTTCTCTTTCAAAGGAAATCTTCACACAAAGGCTGGACAGATATCTGTCTGGGGGTGATTTAGTGATCCTACTTTGAGCAGGGGGGTTGGACCAGATGAACCAGGAGGTCCCTCCCAACTCTACTATTCTATGGACATCTGTGATTGAGTAAATAATGACTGATGGGAAGCACCAGTACAGCAGGGAAATTAGTTGGTAAATAACAGTTCTTTCGTTTTGTCACTTACAAGCTTTAGCCTAATTTTGTATGATCACTATTTTGTGTGGCACCAGAATAGTGGGCAGACAAGCCAGGTGTAACACTAAGAGCTAGTTATCCTCCACGGTAGAGTGCAGCCATACTTACTATTCAGAAACATGCTTTCCCTTTAAACTTACAGTATAATAACACAGAAGACTCCTAAACACCCCATGATCGGCAATGTACCATAATTGTCCACTATAATACTCTGCTACAATTTTTTTCCCTTCCCATAACGCAGTGACTGAGAGATGGTACCCGTCCCTAGGAACAGGAAACCTACATCAATAAAAGGGGGACGGCACTTTTCCACTCTTGTTTCCTGTTCCTGGGGGGCTTGCAGCAGTGCTGAATACCTCCAGGGATCGGTCCAGGAAGGGAGACTGAGCCACAGTGGTGATGGGAAACTTAGGAAGAGAGGTGTACCACAGTCCGCGCTGCCAAGTTCACTACATCAAAGAAAACGAGTAGATTTGTCAGTTCAATCCTTCTTTATTCTCTACGCGTTTCGGCGCTAGCCTGGCACTTTCCACCACTCCCTTTTCCAAGTCCGTCAGTCCCTTTCGTGGGTAGGTAGTGGTGAGGAAGTGTAGCGATCAGACGCAGAACTGTGCGAGGTCGACATGGAGGGAGAGAAAAAACAAGGATCTCTTTATAAACCTCCTTTAAACCCCAACCCAATGACGCCAGGCTGCGGTGGGGAGGCTATGATTTTTTTTTTGTCAATCAGTGGCCTCCTGCCAGCCTCGGATGTAGTCTTGTTAGCAAGATTGGCGAATACCCACTCTCCCCCTCAACGATGTGTGACCCGTGTGACAGGACAATCAGACACACTGAGTAGGAATCCCTCCGATGCAGAAGAAAGGTAGTAAGAGTGCAGATCAAAGTTAGAAGGGTTTAAGCATGTTTACCAGAAACGATGGTTTCCATGAGGAACGAAACTTCAATTTGAAAATGCTAAATTGTTACATACAGGTGGAGAGATTCAAATGGAGACCATCATGTACCTATATGGGCCTGATTGTCTAAGTATTGAATTGTGAGTCTCCCCATCCTCATGTAAACGCATGGAACCTAATGGCTATATAAATAAATAATAATAATGAAATCAGGTGTGAGACTCCTGTATCCACATTGTTACATGGTGGTAGTAGACCTAAAAGAGGACTCTAATATCGGTCAGTCATGTGCTAGAAATCTTAAACAACCTAGGGTGGATAATAAACTGGAAAAAATCGAAGCTAGAACCAGTTCACGTGCAGGAGTTCCTTGGGATTCGTCTAGACTCTACTATCCAGTACTGTTTCCTTCCAGTAGAAAGAATAAAAAAAAAAAATCTGAGGGAAGATAGAGGTCTTACAGCGCGGTTGTCCAGGCAGCTGTCATGTGTTACATTAGGGGGAGTGGTCCCTAAGTCCAGGAAATTTTTGGGGAAATTTGTGCCATTGGGGGGGAGGGGTGGTAGTTCCAGACACAGACCTGTTTTCCACCCGTCAAAACCGACAGGTAGATTCTATTCCCTGAACCCGAGAGAAGCTCCAGAGGGAGGGATGCTCTCCTACATCACAGGGGGTTCAGCTAGCCTACGCGTTTTCCCCCCATTCCCGTTAATCCCAATGGTGCTGCAGAAAATTCGGGAAGACAAAGCACAAGTAATACTAATTGCTCCCTTCTGGCCAAAGAGCACTTGGTTCATGTGGCTAAAATGTATGTCCATCTCGGACCCGTGGATTCTGCAAGATGTTCCATCCCCATTCTGCATCCCCAAGTTCACTGGCTTAATCTCACAGCATGGAACTTGAGAGGGGGCTCCTTTTAGCAAAAGGGTTTTCAGGGTCCTTAGTTGCCACTATGCTAGCAGGGAAAAAGTGATCCAGTAAATATAAAAAAATTCCTTGACTTTTCAGGTCATCACTTAACCCATGAAAGCCAACAGGTCCCAATGTCTGAGGTGCTTGAATTTCTTCAAAGTGGGTTGGAAAAGTAGTTATCTACCAGTACTTTATTAGCATCCTGAATAGGGCCAGTGCACAATATATACCCTAATGGGAATAAGCATGCTAGAAATAGGAGGAAACCACTATGGCTAAATAAAGCGGTAAGAGGCGCAATAAAGCATTTAGGGAATTAAAGCAAGTAGGTAGTGATGAAGTGTTAAATAAATACATAAAATTAAATAACATTTGTAAAAAGCAAATCAAGGCAGCAAAGATTGAGACCGAGAGACTCATTGCCAGAGAAAGTATGGCAGCAGGAAGTATGGCATCGTCTAAAAATCACTAGGGGCCACGTCACACACACAGATAATTGTGCAGAGATTGTTCAGATCTCTGGTTGCAGTGAAATCAGGGACACAATGTTCCATTTTGTGGCTGTGTACAAATGATACAATGTGTCCATGATTTCACTGCAACCAGAGATCTGCCAACAATATCTGCACAAATATCTGTGTGTGTGTGACGTGGCCCTAAAATTGACAATTCCCCAGGCCCGGATGGGATACACCCCAGAGTGCTGCAGGAATTCAGTACTGTCATAGACAGACCATTATTTTTAATATTTAAAGATTCCATAATAACAGGGTCTGTACCACAGGACTGGTGTATAGCAAATGTGGTGCCAATATTCAAAAAAGGGACAAAAACTGAACTTGGAAATTATAGGCCAGTAGCTTAACCTCTACTGTGGGTAAAATCCTAGAGGGTTTTCTAAGAGATGCTATACTGGAGTATCTGAAGAACAATAACCTCATGATCCAATATCAACATGGGTTTACGAGGGACCGTTCCTGTCAAACTAATCTGATAAGCTTCTATGAAGAAGTTCTGGACTGGACCAAAGAAATGCAGTGGATATGGACTTTTCAAAAGCTTTTGATACCGTGCCACACATAAGGTTGATACATAAAATGAGAGCAATGGGGATAGGGGAAAATATGTGTAAGTGGGTTATGAACTGGCTTAGGCCGGTTCACATCACGATTTTGGAGCTTCCGAGTGTATCCGTGTCAAAACGGATACACTCGGATCCAAAATCGGATCCCATGTGTTCCTATAGGGCTCGGATCGGATGTGTGCCTTTTAACATCCGATTTTGGCACCATCCGATCCTGTCCGATTTCAGCACGGACACAAAAACGCAGCCTGCTGCGTTTTTGTGTCCGAGAATGAAATCAGACAGCCTCGGATCAGAGCTGATCCGAGCCCCGATAGTATAGGAGCCTATGGACATCGGATCCGAGCTGAACTCTAATCCGATGTCAGCTCCGTGTTTTATGTACTGAGCATGCCCAGAGGCAGTGCTCAGTACATAATTAACCCTATCTGTCCCTGTCTGTCCCTGCTTTTTCTCGATCTGTCCCTATCTGTCCCTCTTCTAGCTCTGCTTTCCCTCTCCTTTATGCTTTCCCCTGTCCTCCCCCTGTGCTCTCCCCTCCGGAATGTGTAAATAAAAATAAAAAACCTCCCAGAGGATATTTACCTTCTGACACCTTCTGCAATGCTGTGACAGTGTCTTCTGCTGGTGACTAAAGGACCTCTCATGATGTCAGACTGTCACCTGATGTGTCAGGTGACCAGTTCTGTGACATCACCACAGGATCTTCAGTCCCCAGAAGATGAGGAGATGGTCACAGCATTGCAGCAGGCGTCAGAAGGTAAATATCCTCTGGGAGGGTTTTTTTATTTTTATTTACACATTCTGGAGGGGAGAGCATAAAGGAGAAGGGAGAGCATAGATAGAAGAGGGACAGATGGGGACAGATCGAGAAAAAGCAGGGACAGACAGGGACAGGCTGGGAGAAGAGGATCCACACTGATCCTGCACAGACACGGATTGGATGGCTATTTGCCATCCGAGTGCAGAGATCTGTGTGGATCTGTGCCTGTCCGTAGGATCCTCCTTTCAACTCGGATCCCACGGACAGGCACAAAATCGTGATGTGAACCAGGCCTTAGTGAAAGGAAACAAAGGGTGGTCATTACTGGAAGACACTCAGAATGGGTCACCGTTAACAGTGGGGTACCACAGGGGTCAGTGTTGGGCCTGCTTCTATTTAATATATTTATTAATGACCTTGTAGGGGGCATACAGAGTAGAATCTCAATATTTGCAGATGACACTAAACTCTGTAGGGTAATCAATACAGAGGAGGACAATTTTATATTACAGGAGGATTTATGTAAACTAGAAGCTTGGGCTTATAATTGGCAAATGAGCTTTAATAGGGATAAATGTAAGGTCATGCACTTGTGCAGAGGAAACAAAAGGTATAATTATGTGCTTAATTGTAAAACACTGGGCAAAACTATCACTGAAAAAGACCTGGGTGTATGGGTAGATGACAAACTCACATTTAGTGGCCAGTGTCAGGCAGCTGCTGCAAAGGCAAATAAAATAATGGGATGCATTAAAAGAGGCATAGATGCTCATGAGGAGAACATAATTATACCTCTATACAAGTCACTAGTGCAACCACACTAGAGCAGGTGCAGGGAAGAGCGACCAGGGTTATTAGAGGACTGAGGTCTGCAATACCACGACAGGTTATTAAACTTGGGGTTATTTAGCTTGGAAAAACAAAGGCTTAGGGGTTATTTTATAATAATGTATAAATATATGAAGGGACAGTACAGAGACCTTTTTAATGATCTCTTTACTCTTAGGCCTGAGACGGGGACAAGGGGGCATCCTCTACGTTTGGAGGAAAGAAGGTTTAATCATAATCACAGACGCGGATTCTTTACTGTAAGAGCAGTGAGACTATGGAACTCTCTGCCACATGATGTTGTAATGAGTGACTCACTACTAACATTTAAGAAGGGCCTGGATGCCTTTCTTGAAAACTATAATATTACCAGTTACAGTTATATATACTAGATTCTTTGATAGGGCGTTGATCCAGGAATTAGTCTGATTGCTGTATGTGGGGTCAGGAAGGAGTTTTTTTTCCCCAATGTGGAGCTTAGTGTTGCCACATGGTTTTTTTTTGTTTTTTTTTTTGCCTTCCTGTGGATCAATATGTTAGGCTATGGGTTGAACTAGATGGACTTAGTCTTCCTTCAACCTTGAAAACTATGTTACCTTTAAGGTACAAGTCGCTGCCCCTGGGTGCTGTCTTTGATCAAAAAAATGCTGACCACCCTTGAGTTTATAGATTCATTAGAACCTCTTTTGCAGCCAAACCCCTGAAAATTCCTAAGGTTGCTCCCTGGGATCTAAATTTAGTCTTTAATGCTTTGACCCTTTTTGAGCCTATTGCCTCTATTTCTGTGAAGGCTCTTACTCAAAAATCTGCACTCAGGATCGCCCTGACATTGCTCGATGTGTCTTTGATCTTCAGGCTATTTCTATCAATCCTTTGTTTAATACCATAAAGGATGACAGAGTAATCTTGAAGCCTGACCCAGCTTTCATTCCAAATGTCAATACCACATTTCATAGGGACCAGGAGATAATTTTACTGTCTTTTGTGACAGCCAAAAAACCCAGGGAGAGCAAACCTTCCATTGCCTTGATGTCAGATGAGGTCTGCTTCAGTATTTAGAAGTATCGAAACCTTGGCGACAGCCATGTGCCCTCTTCTTGTAGATCTGTAGGACAAAATGCCGTTGTGTCCTCGCTGCCGTCAAAAGGATCACCAGAGACCAGAGAGAATCTGGGCTGAATTGTGTCTTTATTCTTCCGACGCATTCCTCAGAATGTCCCTGAGGAAGGAGCCAGGTGAAGGTTCCGAAACGCGTCAGAAGAATAAAGACACAATTCAGCCCAGATTCTCTCTTGTCTCTGGTGATCCTTTTGACGGCAGCGCGGACACAACGGCACTTTGTCCTACAGATCTATAGGTTTTTCGCCGCGGTTATCCGTGGAGGTGCAGTCCTTGCAGCAGCTGTCTTTTACAGGCGACTATATTGATTTCAGGCTTTCATACTGGTTGTGGGTGGCACAACCAGACCAGGTGAGCAGTTTTACTCACATATTCATTTACCTCTTTATCTGGAGATAAGACCCAATTGCGCATTTTCTCATTTTCACAGATGTGCCCTCTTCGTCTCCTTTCAGGGGACAAAGGGGAAACCGGGTCTCAAAATCCACGATTGCTCAGTGGCTTCGTATGGCTATCTCACTTTCCTACCCTTCTTTGGGGCAAAGCTCCCCACTGAATATTAGGGCTCACTCTACTAGAGCCATTGCCACCTCCTGGGCTGAAAGGGCTCACGCATCTGTAGAACAGATATGTAAAGCAGCAGTGTGGTCTTCTCCTTCCACTTTCACCATTATAGGCAGATCTGGGTCTTTCGGGCCTTGCTTTTGGGATTAAAGCTCTTTCTGCTGTTGTCCCAAGCTAGGAGTCTCTTCTATTTTATCCTCTCACTGTCTGTGCGGTCATGGGGAAGGGAAAAAATTATAATTACTTATCAGTAATTTGATTGCCCAGAGCCATGACACGCACCGAGCTATTTCCCTCCCTATCTTGGTGATGTTGTGTGGTGCACAAGTGTGTAGTGGTGTTGCATACAAAAAAGTGTATATATCTGTTATGTTGTCATAAATATGTTGACTAATAAGGCGGCTACCTTGAATGCTCTGAAACACGCTGAGTGGGGAGAGGTACGAACCCCCTTATATATTTGCTGTAGGTTTCCTTTTCCTGAGGGCGGATACCATCTCTCAGTTGGTGCTGTCATGGCTCTGGAAAATCAAATTACCGGTAAGTAATTCTCATTTTTCCTCTCCGTTCATGCTGGTTCTCCAAATTTAGGATTTAGTGATGTTCTTGTAACCAAATGTTATTTTCCTTGTATCCGTATTCACCCATTCAACAGAAGACCAAACGTACTTGTGTTCATTTTCCACCAAAACTATTTTGTTACATCACCACCAATTCTAGCTCTACATAAACTGATGACTCGCATAAAGGACGCAACTGATTTTTGGGTTACTTTAATCTCCTTTAATACAAGATTGTCTACAAGTTGTAAATATTTGGTGGCATAGAACTAATTATATCTAATTGCCCCCAAGTTCTCCCTCCAAGGTTTTACCTTTTTCATGCAATCCAGTCCCTTGTAAATGCAGCCAAGGAATCTACTCAAACTTTTCATAGTTCAAAAGAAGAAAGGCGCAGTGTGAACTTCAGAGGTCCAGTGTGATCCCCCTCCTTACTGAAGATAATGAGCTTTACGCTTCTGGGCAAAATTATGATCAAAACTCCATATTCTTTGTCTGGATTACCAACCACCCCAATACTTAACTCTCACAACATCTGACCTTTCTGAACATGGGCTGTAACACATGGACAAATTTAAAGTTTAAAATGCACAAAGGGGGTGACAGGTTCCCTTTAAGGTATGTCCGTTGCCTTTCAACACAATCAAGTACACGGTCCTAAGTTCAGCCCCCTTCAAGTGAATGTCTCTAAGCTGCATAATAGACATAGTCCATGGTTAGGGGGAGTGCTGTTTTGGGGGTAAAAAAGTTAATACTTTTTGGGCTCGACGAGCGTATACATCAGACGAGTGCAATTTACTTTAAAAAAAAAAAAAAGAAAAGAAAAGATAGCGCTCAGGCCAGTGTTGTTCAATGATGCAGAGCAGATCTGTGTTCTTTTTCTCTTCTCTATTCGGCATGAAATAAATTGCAGCATTCTGCTACTTGACTGAAATATGGACAGTGCGAGAAAAAAATTGAACGCCATCAGTATGGCTTCTGAATTTTACAGATGCATTACAATTCTGTAAGATGGGAAACTGCAAATGGTCCTGTAAAAGATTAATAGCTGCTGAGAAAAACAAAAAACAAATTGCACATGAATTACAAGTGAGAAAAAGTTGTCCAACTTTTCTGGATGACGATGAGACTGATTTTTTTCTATTTTTAAATACACTCATGCGACCCAAGCCTTGTTGTGATCTTTGATGCCTTTAATAGACAAGTAATTATTAGGCTATGTGCCCACTGGATCTATCTGCTGCATTTTTGGTGATCAATTTCTGTAGCAAAAACCAACCACCCACAGCATTTACGTTCAAGTCAATGTGACTTTAAAAATGCTGTGCCCACAAGAGCATTTGTAGGTGGTCTGTTTTTGCTGCAGAAATCAGATGTATTCAAAAACTAGCATGTCAATTAACATGCCTGTTATGGGATGAGTTTTCCCCATTGACTCCATTCCAAACCCAAAAAAGAGCATCACAAATAGATTGGTATTCACACAGTCTGTGATGCTTTTTTACTGTGATTCCCAAAGCAAAAATACTCCATTACTCACCTTCCCCAGCGAGCCCACGGTGAACTCTGGTGATGTCTACCTTCTGTTCACCAGCAGGACCTGCACCTCATGTGACTCAGTCATTTGACACATGGTGTAAGATCCTGCAAGTACCGGACCAAACTATGCACAAGACCTGCTGATGCACGGAAGAAAAATTACCGGAGCTCACCGTGGGAGGGTGAGAAAGTGTGTGTCTGTCTGTGTGGCCCCTTTCTTGTGCTGTGTTTGTCATGTCCACAAACGCAATACGTTTCTGCTGCTTTTTAAAAAAAAAAATTTTACGCAGCTGCGTTTTTGCAGCTGAGAAACACAACATAAAAGCTGCACAAACGTCCAGTGGACACATAGCCTTAAGGCTAAACATCTATCAATTAAAAGCAACACTGATGTCTTTTCAATTGGTGAGAGAAGTGCTCTTAGGCCGGCTTCAGACTGCGTGTCTGATCCGATCCGTAGCTGTCCGCTTGAGGCAGACAGCCGCGGACCGGATCAGCACACAGGACGGGGGGCTATTATGCCCTCCGATCCTGTGTGCAGCCGCACGCAGCTGAACCAGCTGACAGGTCAGGACCACGGTGCCCGCGGTCCTCACCTATTAGCAGCGGGAGCTGCGTGCGGCTGCACACAGGATCGGAGGCATAATAGCCCCCCGTCCTGTGTGCTGATCCGGTCCGCGGCTGTCTGCCTCAAGCGGACAGCTACGGATCGGATCAGACACGCAGTCTGAAGCCGGCCTTAGACCTAATCCTATGCAACCAGAAAGTGTTATCAGAACATTGTTTTTAAAAGGAACACCATACTATTCTACCCTTATTATATGATAATTCTAGGTTCCATTATCTATTATGTCAAGTACCTTGCACCTTGCATTACCTTGAAATTCAGTAAACTTGTGGCAAATGTTTTTCATTATTAGGCTGATTACTGTTGATATGGTTAGAGGTTATGTTATAATGGGGAAGTCGCCTGCTTCACTGTGTAAATCATTCATTATCTGGAAAGCACCTAAAAGTATATACTGGGAGCGACCTGTCTTAAGAATCACATCATATTTCATGTTCTAAGGTCCAGGTGTCAGTATTAAGCTTCTTTTTTTGACCAGAACTTAGCTAGCCATCGTTGGGTAAAACATTTCATGACCTCAGCGGCTAGAATCCCCAGCCTAGACTTCACAGCCAGATTGATCCCTGGGATCTGAATCTGGTACTTAACAGTCTAGCTATATAAATAATTAGAAACAAAAAATTCACTGCTGCACTCAATCTAACCAAAAGGTGTATGCTAACAAGCAAATGGTTTGAGAAAAAAATTAAAACATCCGTCTCTTTCTAAAAAACTCAATACTCACTTTTTTATTAAAAACCGGGGCTCTTGGTACACCCATTGGCCAATGTATGCCTGCCCTCCGGCCACTTCTCGGCGGCCCCGGGGTCCGGAGGGTCCTGCGCTGACATCCCTGCCAGATCCTTGTCCGTGGACTCCCTGGTCCTTCTGACCTCATCCTGATCCCTGAGCACCTGGGCTCGGTGGGGGTGCAATCTGCAGCTGGGTGGAGCCAGCCACTCCACCTTGTCTGATATATATACTAGAAAAAACTGCAAAGCACTCGTTACACTGTGCGAGAGGTGCAAGCTGTGTCGCTGGATCAACAAGAAACAAAAAATTCACTGCTGCACTCAATCTAACCAAAAGGTGTATGCTAACAAGCAAATGGTTTGAGAAAAAAAAAATTAAAACATCCGTTTCTTTCTAAAAAACTCAATACTCACTTTTTTATTAAAAACCGGGGCTCTTGGTACACCCATTGGCCAATGTATGCCTGCCCTCCGGCCACTTCTCGGCGGCCCCGGGGTCCGGAGGGTCCTGCGCTGACATCCCTGCCAGATCCTTGTCCGTGGACTCCCTGGTCCTTCTGACCTCATCCTGATCCCTGAGCACCTGGGCTCGGTGGGGGTGCAATCTGCAGCTGGGTGGAGCCAGCCACTCCACCTTGTCTGATATATATACTAGAAAAAACTGCAAAGCACTCGTTACACTGTGCGAGAGGTGCAAGCTGTGTCGCTGGATCAACAAGAAACAAAAAATTCACTGCTGCACTCAATCTAACCAAAAGGTGTATGCTAACAAGCAAATGGTTTGAGAAAAAAATTAAAACATCCGTTTCTTTCTAAAAAACTCAATACTCACTTTTTTATTAAAAACCGGGGCTCTTGGTACACCCATTGGCCAATGTATGCCTGCCCTCCGGCCACTTCTCGGCGGCCCCGGGGTCCGGAGGGTCCTGCGCTGACATCCCTGCCAGATCCTTGTCCGTGGACTCCCTGGTCCTTCTGACCTCATCCTGATCCCTGAGCACCTGGGCTCGGTGGGGGTGCAATCTGCAGCTGGGTGGAGCCAGCCACTCCACCTTGTCTGATATATATACTAGAAAAAACTGCAAAGCACTCGTTACACTGTGCGAGAGGTGCAAGCTGTGTCGCTGGATCAACAAGAAACAAAAAATTCACTGCTGCACTCAATCTAACCAAAAGGTGTATGCTAACAAGCAAATGGTTTGAGAAAAAAATTAAAACATCCGTTTCTTTCTAAAAATTAATTATATAATAATAATAACTAAAGACTGTTTGAACCCTTATACCTGTCACCTCGTTTTACCCCCCTCTGCTACCACTACCTGTCCCTGCACCTTCCTATCTGACCTTCCTAACCATCCCTGTCTCACCTATAGTGTTGTGCAAATTAATTAAGACAAAGCAAGTCTTTACTTGTTTTTCTTGCATTAGTTTTACTATTTCTGATAAGTGTTTTATCAGTTTTTGGTGTCGTTTTCCTTTTTCTTCCACATTTCCCTTTTCGTGTTTGCAAATTATTCTTGAAACGGTAGATTTTCCAATACCAACGGTGGAAGCAATTTCTCTTACAGTCAGACTTGTACGTTCATAAAGAGTAATAATTCTAGACCTCTTCCGTGGAGTAACATCCATTTTTACAGGCACGAATCACACTGAGAGAAAAAGTACACTAAACCACTCCTCACAGAAACAAGCTCTCAACTGAAGCTGAGGGGGCAGCTAGCTGTTATTTTCTGACTAAAACCAGTCAAACCACAAGGTTGTACACTCACACCTGTTCAAAGCAGTTAAAACTGGTCTGAATCACTGACTGGTAACCCCAACTTACGATTTTACTTAAAAAATGCTTTGTCAAAATTAATTTGCACAGCATTGTAAAACTGCACTGTAAAGATTTAGAAAATGATTTATATATGACATTCCGGCCCGGCTCTTCACAGTAGAAGATGAAGCGGCAAATTTCAAATAGGATAGGAACGAAGAGCGAATGATGACGCCCAGCGGGATGTGCAGAAAGCAAGGGAGGAGGGGAGAATGGAGCTCCGGGACCCGCCTTTTCATTCTGCAGAAGCAGACTACATTGTAAGTATATGTCATTTTCTAAATCTTTACAGTGCAGTTTTAGGTGAGACAGGGATGGTTAGGGATCAACTAGTAAATGTGCAGGGACAGGTAGAGGTAGCAGAGTGGGGTAAAACAAGGTGACAGGTTCCCTTTATCATCTATGAGTTTAAAAAACCTTACCCTATTACTTCCGCTAGAAGTGTAGGTGAGCTACAGGCCCTCAGTATGCAGGAGCCCTACTTGGCAGTCACTGCAGATAGCATTATCCTCAGATTAGATCATTTTTGCCTAAGGTAGTTTCAGACATTCACAGGGATCAGTATATTGTGCTACCCTCATTCTGCCAAAATTAGGGATGGGCGAGTCTACTCGCTAGGACTCGTTACTCGGCGAGTAGTAAAGGACTCGCAGGACTCGGTACTCTGCGAGTTTCCCAGCGATTACTCGCACAGTAACGAGTCCAATGCAAATCAATGGCAATCCTAGTTTTGTCAGAGACTCTGACAAAACTAGGATTGCCATTGACTTGCATTGGACTCGTTACTGTGCAAGTAATCGCAGGGAAACTCGCACAGTAACGAGTCCTGCTGTCTGCTCTATGCCGGGCTCGGTCCTGCAGGCTGCCGCAGCTCCAGGGTCCTAGAGCCCGCCTGCTGCCTGATGTAGCAGAGCTGAGATTGTTCTCAGTCTGCTCATTCCCTGTGCATAGACATCTATATCTATGCACAGGGATGTAGCAGAGAGGACATTGCGTTTTGGACTACGTCGGACGGAAGAGGATTTTTTTAATTAAAGATGGAGTTCCTAATGGCTTTTTTTTTTATTTCTAATAAAAAATTTTCTCTGTGTTGTGTTTTTTTTAACCCTTTATTGGAGATTCTTAGTGGCCGGGTCAAACGTGGCCTCACATTAAGAATCTCGGGCTTAATACCAGCTTGTATAACAAAGCTGGTATTAACCCCTTTATTACCCAGCGTGCCACCGCCACCAGGGCCGCTGGAAGAGCGGGGTTCAGCGCCAGAGGATGGCGCTTCAATGAACGCGCCATCTTCTGGGGCGGCTGCGGGCTGCAATTTGCAGCGGGGGATGCCCAGAAAGCTTGGGCCTCCCTGCGCTGCGGATTCCAGCCCCCAGCTGCTTAGCTGTACCTGGCTAGACATAGAAATTGCGCGGAGCCCCACGCATTTTTTTTGTTTTTAATTTCATGAAATTCATGAAATAATAAAAAAAAAAAAAAAGGGGCTCCCCTATATTCTTGTGTCCGGCCAGGTACAAATAGGCACCTGGGGGTTGGGGGCAGCCAGTCGCTGCCTGCTGGATCCGGCTGTTTCCAGAAATACGGCAAAGCTCACGTCAAATTTTTTTCTGACAAATCCATAAAACAATGTAAATAAAAGGGACTGCATCTTTATTAACCCCTGGACCATGGGCGAGGCGTTAATAAAGATGCAGTCCCTTTTTTGGGATTGTTTTATTGATTTTTCAGAAAAAAAATTACGTGGGCTTCGCCGTATTTCTGGAACCAGCCGGATCCAGCAGGCAGCGACGGGCTGCCCCCAACCCCCAGGTGCCTATTTGTACCTGGCCGGACACAAGAATATAGGGGAGCCCTTTTTCTTTTATTTCATGAATTTCATTAAATAATAATAAAAAAATGCGTGGGGCTCCGTGCAATTTCTATGTCTAGCCAGGTACAGCTAAGCAGCTGGGGGCTGGAATCGCACCGCAGGGAGGCCCAAGCTTTCTGGGCACCCCCCCGCTGCAAATTGCAGTCCGCAGCCGCCCCAGAAGATGGCGCGTTCATTGAAGCGCCATCCTCTGGCGCTGAACCCCGCTCTTCCAGCGGCCCTGGTGGCGGTGGCACGCTGAGTAATAAAGGGGTTAATACCAGCTTTGTTATACAAGCTGGTATTAAGCCCGAGATTCTTAATGTCAGGCCAGGTTTGACCCGGCCACTAAGAAGCTCCAATAAAGGGTTAAAAAAAACACCACACAGAGAAAAATTATTTATTAAAAATAGACACAGACACCATTAGGGTACCTTTACACGCCGCTACAACAGGATGGATACAACCCGCTACAGGCTACGATTGTAGCTTGCGTCATCAATATAGCCCGTAGTAGCGGCGTGTGAAGACGGTAGGAGACAGCCGGCAACCGATACATCTGTTTCCGAGCACTGCTCTGAAACAGGTGGCTACAAAGCCGATTGCAGCGAGCTGTATCGGCGTGTAAAGAAGCTACAGAAGGGATGTCTATACACCAGGCGATGTACCTGGTATGTAGCTGGGGCGTGACACAGGCTCCGGGATACCGCGCCCCTTCAGCGATCATTGGAGGAAGCTCCTGCATGACGACTGGTAGTCACTGCATAGGGAGGCATATTTAAGGAGCTGACCAGTCACACTACACAATTGCTCGAGCGTCATGTATTAAACAGCCTCCTGCGATGCCTGCCCAATGATCATGTTATTGCTTTGTCCTATCAGCGTACGGACGTCTCGTACTCCACAATTGTGGCACGCCTATGTTCTGTCCCTGCTGCACCAGGTCCGCCCATATTAGCTTGTTGTAGCGGTGTGTAAATGAGGTAAGGTAAGCTACAGATGGCTACTTGAGACACCCGGCGATGTATCTAGCTGTAGATGTAACGTAGCGTAGCGCACCTTGTGGCGGCGTGTAAAGGTGGTGCGTTTCCCGTTTGTAACCGTTTGGCCGTGCTCGTGCACGTGAAGTAGCGGGTTGTATCCATCCTGTTGTAGCGGCGTGTAAAGGTACCCTTAGGGACTGCAACTTTATTACCACCACATATCCCTTCAAAGACCCAGGTCTTCTCTCTTCTTTCTTCTTTCTTCTCTCTTCTTTCTTCTCTCTTCTGTCTTTCTTCTTCTTGTTGCAGCGCCGGTAAGCAGAGAGTTAACTGTGCTGTGACAGCGGTAGCCTATTAAACATGATTTAGCTATTCTAGCAGATAGAGCCTGAAGCTTCCGAGACACATCTGCGATTTGTAAATCGCACATTACTCGCTATTACTCGCTTCCCCATTCATTAACATTGGACTCGCTAGACTCGCAACGAGTAGCGAGTCCCAGGCTCAGACTCGCTAGAGTCAAGCGATTCCGAGTAATTTAGGACTCACCCATCATTAGCCAAAATCCTTCCAATGCAAAGGAGGAGGCCTTTCACACCCTCAATGTTCTCTACTACCTCCAACAAACCGAAAGTTAGAGGATTGACCGAAACGTATTCATTCAGCCCTCAAGACAAAATAAGGGCAAGAAGGCGGTTAAGAATACAATCTCCAATTGGGTCAAACAAGCAATCTGTCTCGCATACTCTTCACAGAATCTATCTCCTCCTGCATCACCGAAGGCTTATTCTACACGTCCAGTATCAGCATCGTGGTCAGAGAGAGGGGTTGCATGTAGTGAGCAGATATGCAGAGTCAGCACTTGGTCTTCTGTCCATACGTTTACCAGACACTACAGGCTCAATCTTAATAGGGATTTAACATTTGGCAGGCAAGTTCTGCATGCTGTGGTCCCTCCCTAAGAAATTAGTTGTTGGTATTACTCCGATGCTGCTGTCGTGGAAGATGACTAGAGAATAGAATTAGTCTTACCAGTAATTCGGTTTCTGGGAACCTACCACGACATCACTAATTTTCCTCCCTATCTGATGTTCTTATTGGATGGTTCCTGCACTTTGGTGGCAACTATTCATGCTATTGTGTCCGCAAAAACACTGGTCATTGCAGGAAGGGGAGGGATATTTAACCTCTTTGTGTTCCTGTCCCCTATTAGGGCGGGGAGACATCCTTCGATGCTGTGGTCGTGGAAGGTTCCCAGAAACCAAATTACCGGTAAGACTATTTTTTTTTTTCTACATTTGGAACTGAAGCTCTGTACTTCTATGAGCAAGGGGGTCTGAGTTTGTTTGAAATTCATAGTTTTTCCTATCATTATATTTTTATAGCAATGGGAATGTTTGAGGGGGATTTTTTTTTAATTTAGGTTTAGAATTAAAGTTTTGCACTTTGTTTTAAACAATAAAAAATCTCTCACCTTTTATCTCGTTTCCACTTTCATGCCACTATTGACTACTTTAAAGTGGGTGGGCAGGTTCTTGCCTCTTTTTTTTCTCCAGGATTGTTTCATAATGTTCACAAACAATTCTAGCAAATTCTGAAATGTTCTGCTCCAAAAACACGCCGGCCTTACTTTCATCTTTTCAAAAAAGATTTTTTTTGAAAAACAAAAGTGCTGGCACTTATGTCCTTATATTTCCAACAGAAATGCTGATAAGCACATACATAAGGAATACGTCTTTCCTCTATCCCCATAATGGTCCTATTGCTGTGACAAAACATTTAAGGCCTGATTCGTTTAGTCTGGCGTTTTCTAAGTCGGCCTTAATGAAGGGAGTGCTTGACTAAGATGCACCAAATTGCTGAATCTAGAAAAGCTGTGCGCCACAAAAAGAAATATATGCCAGTCAGGAGCTCGACTACTTTTGTGTCACAGTTTACACTTGGCCACACACCACCCTACCCAAGCTTTAACTGTTTTAAAAAAGTTTAGGGAACAGACTGGCGTGAAAATTACAAACTTCACCAAAATGTTGTCCAATTGTCTAGCTGCGCAATAATTGTGAGGCATTTCATACAGTTTTACGCCACTGTTAAACTGTCCCAACATTCACAATCTGAGCACTGATAATGATGTCCTGACTGTTGACTTAAAGTCCAGAAACCTGGATATCGGCGTCTTTACTCAGACCGTTAATGTCAGACGTAAAATTGGCTTGAGGGAGAGAATTTCTGCTCTTGGCACGTGCTACCCACACCCCAAATAACATATCAACCCAAATAAATCATTTAAAGTGGAGTAAATATCCATCATGACCACCCAGATAACAGGCGGTCATTGCTTCCAGGACACCTCTTCCCTGGGCACCAAGGAGCAGACTGCCTGGTTTATATCCTCCAACCAGCTGCCGCCTTTGCACCTGCCCACCAATTGGAACGCTATTGCAAGAATCTGCCCCATCACCTGACAACTTGCAAGACGAATCTAGAAGGTAAGTACCAAAAGGTACCCGACACAAGGGGGTTCTGGAACAAACCAAAAACAACCTGAGGTAAATGTAGGAGGAAAGAGGAATAAAGCCACATTGAAGATCCTATATACAAATGAAAAGACAGGGGGATACATGGGGATGAGCCGCAAACTCAAGTGTCCCCCACTCTAAGTGCTCTTAAGGAGGTAGGGGGTATTACAGTCAGTATAACAATCGCTCATCTGCCTGCCTATCTGCCTGTTAGTAAACAGAGGGCAGCACATAGGTGAAGCCGACCGTGTCACAATCACTCGTGCTGCTCTGTCGCCTGGTAACAAACACAATCAATTTTTGCCATAAGAATATTAATCTAGTTTCCTTAGTGCCAGTCATAACGGTGTCATCTGCTTCTCAGCACGGATTAACATAAGCAAATACAATCTCTTGTAGCCATAATAAGTCAATAAATGATTATCATTCTCCCTCTACACTTCCTAGTCTACAGTACAAACAGATTCCCATATGGATGTGATACATCAGTGGTGTAATCATAGTAGGGCCATCTGTCGCATCAGGAGTAACCTCATGCAGGAGCTAACGGCTGCCCCTTAACCCCCATACACATTAGACCAGGGATCTCAAACTCCAGTCCTCAAGGGCCGCCAACAGTGCACATTTTCAGGATTTCCTTAGCATTGTACAAGGGTTGGAATCATCACCTGTGCAGGTTATTGAATTTCCCTGTGCAATACTAAGAACATCCTGAAAACATGCACTGTTGGCGGTCCTCGAAGACTGGAGTTTGAGATCCCTGCTTTAGAGGAATGTTGGCCAAACCTGCCAATATGAATAAGTTTGGTCAAATGTATAATGTATATGAGGCACAAAAAGTTAATCGAAGATAGTGAATGGGCATAAAAAACACATTGTTGCCAGGCCGAACAAGTCCTCCTATGTATGGATGAGCCAGCCAAGAGCACCGATTGGCCTACGCTGTCTAATGTGTTCAACCTTACCCTATAGGCAGACAATATTGGGGCTAATTCACACGACCGTAGAACATGGACTAGGGCTATCCGATGTTTAATCGAAAAGCCTTCAGACCAATGTTATGTAATGAGACAGCGCTGACCAACACCAATTCGGGGTGATAAAAAAAATTGTAGCATGCAGCATATATTAGACAGTGTGCCCCCATTTAACTCTATGGGTGCATGCAAAATATACACAGACACAGACCATGGAGAAGAGAGAGAAATTAAGTTCTCCATCTTCTCAGCTGTGCTCTGATTTGAATTGGATCACCGTATGTGACACTCGGTCATGCTCTGATGAAAGTTTAAGCCGAGTGTCCTTAGGATAATTGGGACAATTCTCTTGTATAAGGGAACATACGGTTGTGTGACCCCGGTAAATATTCATAGTACTCTAGTATAAGTCCTTAAAAGGGTTGTCTGGTTTAAAAAGATAATTCTGCAGTCACTCTATGTGGCTGCAGTTTATCATTCTTCCCAGCGTCCTCACTGAGCACTGCAAGGGTTCACTGGTTTGTAAGCTGGGAACAGAATGCAATTGTGCAGTATGCAACAAGACTAGTGGGCACAGCCTCGCTCGATACACGGGAGCGGGAGCGTCTGACTAGTAGGCGTGGGAGTGCATAGAGTGAGGACATGCCCACTAGTCGGGGGCCTGGGCCGGGAACATGCATACCATATAATTGCTTTTTGTCCCAGTTAGTGACACAAGCTACAAATTACACCCCTCTTTAGTTGGGGTATGTTCATACACTTCTTTGCGGTTGTTTTTGTTTTAAAATGTTTGCTTTTTTTTATTTTTTTTTTTATTTTGCAACAGTTGCTGTTTTTACAGCTGAAAGATGTTATTTTACATTTCACCTGTATTAATGAAAATGTAAAATTGCAAACATTTTTTAATGTTGTTTCAACCAAATCTAAACCTATATGGCAACATTTTATCATTCCACAGGGGGGCAGCACTGTGTCTTGTAAAATTAGTACCAGGCCGTCTAAATGACACCCCAGAAATTCGGTACTGACCAGCAAAACTTTTTTTTTTTTGCGTAACCTTTAAAATACCTTTCAACCTATTTAAACCCAATTTTATGTGTCACTACGGCGGCCGTCACACGGTTCAATTTAATGCACGATATCGTTTAAGCGATCTGCTTTTTGATCGCTTAAGCGATATCGTTTGTGCATCGCTGCGTGCGATCAAGTGATTTTACAATGTAAAATCGCTTGATCGTGACATCGCAGATATGAGAGCCGGAGCTCATATCAAGCGATAATCGCCTGTTCAATCTGCTTCATCGTGGTGTGTGACACCACAATGAACGATCTCCCAGCGGCAGAGCCTATGCTGGGAGATGGTATCTATGGTAAATGTCGGGTTACTAAGCGCCGCGCGGCGCCTAGTAACCCGATGAGTACCATAGTTACCAGCGATCTCGCTGCTCCACATCGCTGGTGAGTCTGTCTGTGTGACAGCTCACCAGCGATGTGAGCGATATCGTTAGCGATCGCGCGTGCACGTGATCGCTAACGATATCGCTCACGATATTGTAGCGTGTGACAGCCGCCTACTAGTGATGAGCAACTAGTTTGGTATTCAGGGTTGGATAACTCTGACCAATTCATTTTTTACTATTCGGATATTTGTTCTGAATTCTGAACATAATGCAAGTCAATAGGGAACTCGAATAATTGTCTGGAAGATTCCCCAGACAAATATTTGAGTTTCCCATTGACTTGCATTATGTACCGAATTCGGTACGAATATATAGATAGTAAAAAAAATTCAGTTAGCTCGGTATTTGGGTTCAGATTGCGCTATTTGCTCATCACTAGTCACTGCCAGTCACATACGTCCTGAAAGCTTTTTTGGTGGATGTTCGTAAATAAATATTCACACTGAATGGTAAAATTTACCAGAATTTTTAACAAAATGTCTGTTGTTGTAATTTATCTGAATGGGTCTTGCAGATATCCATGCACATGCAACTAAAGCAACCCAGTTCAGAGGGACTTCTCCTGCCAATCACCGCCAGGCCCTGTCCCCTCACCTTAGAAGGGGCCCACTGTCCATCACCGCTGCAGCCGCCGAAGCAGAGAGGGGGCCAGAGTGGCTTCAGTGATGTCAGTCTCAGCCAGGTTTGTACTGCTCATGCCCCCGATAGGCTGATGTGCACAGTACAAACTGGAAGGTTTTCGTTCCCTGCTATCTACTCCCATGCAGCGTCCACAGCCGATGGAATGACCTCAGACACAGGTTTCAATATAACAGTTGCGTTTACTTTCACAGGAACAGATTCAAGGAAGTCCGACCTCTGGGCACTGGGGTCTGGGTGGTGGGGGAGATAGAAAGAGAGGGCGCAAATCTAAGTGTAGATTATAAAATATGATGATGGATAATAGGTTTTATGCTCACCCTTTTGATGTCTTTACTTTCTCATGTAACAATTCCTTATGTGGTCAATTCGTTTATCCACTCTTTAGTGTGCTTGCCTCCTGGTTTGCAGCTACGTCCCAAAAATGACAGAGCTCCCAGCCCGGAGTCTGTTGGGTGTGTCCACAGAAAGAAATTATCTGGTATATAGACGAGCGCTCCCAGTTCCAGAAAGACACCTGAGGAAGGCTTATCCTTACTGTAAAGCCGAAACCTGTTGTATGTTCTCCACTACATTACTGATGGAATAAATTACTTCTTTGGAAAATAAGAAGAATCTGGATGGTGTCTTTCTGGAACTGGGAGTGCTCGTCTATATACAAGATAATTTATTTCTGTGGTTTCACAGGAACAGGGAATATAACATGGAGGAAATATTACACAGCTCACGTGGGCAGTCCATAGCAAATACAGTTAAGAGTTAGATTCTATAAGAAAAGGGGTAGACAAGGGCGCAATGGGTCTAAATTGTTTTTAGGAAGTATAAGTGCAGTGTAAGAACTGCTCACCTTAATCAGTTGTGTGACCCACAACTGGTTTTAAAGTATCACAGCTGCAGCAGGATCTCCCACCTCAAGGATGGTCCTCAGTAACTCCAGAAATGGACAAAAAGATTTTTAGATCCACGCTGCTGTCTTCAATAACGAACTTCCTCTGTGCTTAAAACAATGGTTCTTTATTCCAAAGCGTTTCGAGATCGTCCTGACCTCTTCATCAGAGATGCAACAGCAAAGTCAACTCTGTTGTTGCATCCCTGATTAAGAGGTCAAGTCCGTTTCAGAGTTAGATTCTGACATGAAATTGACGTTCTGGAGCTTTAAGAACCCATTTTATTTAGAAGTAGTGTTTGTAGGTAGTTATAGTAAAGTTCAAAGTCTTTTTCGTGTCTTAAAGCAGAAGAGTAGATATATAGCAAGATGATTTTACAGACCTGGAATCCTGCGGTACTTTCACAGCTTGTGACGGCACATGCAGAAATATATGAAGCAAATAACGGACTACTGCTGTGAGACAGGAGACCCTCAAATTTCTCAACACAGGGGCAGTAGGTTCTTCTGTACATTAAGTACACCGTACTACTGGAGAAGCACGCATCAATCCTGACTTCGAGGATTCAGGGTTAAAAGTCTTCAGACTGAGTACCATCATGGAAACCTGGACAAAGGTTCTGTGGATCTTTATGCTCAACTGTATTACCATGGTGTCAGAGCTATTCTTACACCCATGAAAATCCTAATGTTTTACTCCAATTTTTTCAGTGCAGATTTGCTGTTTATAATCCTACTGTGAGTATATGCCCCATTACATGAATCAGACGTGAGTACAGATCCCTAAGGCTGGTTTCACAATGTGATTTTTTTTTGGAATCTGTGGCTGTCCAGATTTGGCCCCCATGTATCCCTATGGCCAACAGAGCTGCACGGATTTGCCCTTAATGACAAATCCGATTCTGTACGATTTTTTGCTGTTCCTAAAATCAGAGACTGCTCCGATTTTGGGCACAGCGGACCAAATTGGACACAATCGAATTATATACGATCCGCGGCCATTAACATGGAGGCCTAATGAGCACGGGTCCAGGAAAACATCGGATCATTTCCCGGACCCAATTCTACTGTACTGAGCATGCTCAGTACACTAAAACTGCTCTGTTCCCCTGTAATTTCACTTCCACAATGTATATATATACAATGCAGAAGTGAAATTAACTAAAGCAAGGGTTAAAAATAAAAAAAAATATCCTCACCTTTCTGGCGTGTCCAGTGATGCACGCCGTCTAGCTCCCGGGGCTTAATGACCTCGCGGGGCGGGGCTGCCTGATCAGCTGATCGGTCACATGACCGCATCAGCTGTGTGGTGTAAGTAGCTTGTGCGCCAAAACAGATCGGCGGTCGGGAGCTTTAAACCACTCAGCTGATGCGGTCATGTGACTGATCAGCTAATCGGGTAGCCCCACCCCACCGGGTCCTTAAGCCCAGGGAGCTAGACGGCGCGCATCGCGGGACACGCCAGAGAGCTGAGTTTTTTTTTTTTTTTTTTTATTATTAACCCTTCCTTCACTCCCGCAATGTATGTATATACATTGCAGGAGTGAAAGTGCCCCGCTTGCCTGCGCTTTGCATGCTCTGGCTTTTCTGTGTCTGGATCTGTAAAAATCATGGGCCCGGACATAGAAATGGCATCCGAGGCCACATCCGATGTAGTCCTTTCCTGTCCGCGGGGTCCTGCAAAAAGTAGGATCCCCACGGACAGGAAAAAATCACAATGTGAAAGCAGCCTTACAGGTTGCCTTATTTGTATGCTAATACAGTTTAAAGGGAACCAACCACCCCAAATGACCCCCCGGACTAATAATATCGTTCCCTACTTGCAGCACATACATGTGCTGCAAGGTTTTTTGCTAAAAAAACTGCTTTATAAAACTTAAGATAATGCTTTAGAAACTTTATAACCAAGGGACGGGTGGGCGTTACTTACATGTGCAAAAGCCGAGATTCTGCTGTCACTCATTCTCCTCTCTGGCTCGCAGCAGTAACGGCCAGCCCTTTTTGCAGCGTCCCAGGCTGGTGCACGGGATGTCATGCCCGTGCACACGTCATCAGCTACAGCCGGGAAGCGAGCGCGCGCTCTGACTTCCACAGCCGAGCGCAGGAAGTCAGAGCGCGCGCTCGCTTCCCGGCTGTAGCTGATGACGTGTGCACGGGCATGACATCCCGTGCACCAGCCTGGGACGCTGCAAAAAGGGCTGGCCGTTACTGCTGCGAGCCAGAGAGGAGAATGAGTGACAGCAGAATCTCGGCTTTTGCACATGTAAGTAACGCCCACCCGTCCCTTGGTTATAAAGTTTCTAAAGCATTATCTTAAGTTTTATAAAGCAGTTTTTTTAGCAAAAAAACCTTGCAGCACATGTATGTGCTGCAAGTAGGGAACGATATTATTAGTCCGGGGGGGTCATTGGGGTGGTTGGTTCCCTTTAACACTTCTAATTGCTAATATGTAAATGTTCTGTAATGTCGGCTTCCTCACACTGCGTTATAAATATATATTGTGTTGCACTTGCTTTGTCAGTTTACTGGTAGAAGAATAGAATGGAATTAAAAATATAGTTTCATACATGGCGATGCTCCCCCCAAAAATGATTGTATTTTACTGGAAATTAATTTTTTTTAGGTATTTTAATTCATTTAAAGACCGATTAGGCTGTATTTGTGGGAAGCAGGAACACACCTTCCATTAGTTGACTGGTTTGGAGCAGCCATTTTCAAATACTCTAATTGGGAATAGAAGACTTAATCTAGTGGTCACAGCACAGAGTATCCTGCTCTGGAGAACATAGCACATCTATACAGACATATGAAAAAGTTTAGGAACCCCCTCTTAATCTTCTTTTTTTTTTTTTTTTTGTTAAAAAATTGGGTTTTTGCAACTGCTATTTCAGTGTGATATTATGTAATAACTGATGGACACAGTAATATTTCAGGATTGAAAATGTGAAATATGCATTACTTCAAAAATTGACAGGTGCTGCAAAAGTATGGGCACCTCAACAGAAAAGTGACATTAATATTTAGTAGATCCACCTTTTGCAAAAATAACAGCCTCTAGTCGCTTCCTGTAGCTGTTAATTAATTCCTGGATCCTGTGGAATAAGTGAATAACAAATTTTCTTTACAATTAATAAAACGCATAAGTTCTTTTTATTAAAACAGCGATCACAATTAGTTACAAGATAAAAGAAGGTTTATAAGCGAGAGTGATATAGCTAGCTGGGGGGAAACATTGAAACGATATTCGAGAAAGGATTGTCAGTGGGGGGGAGGGGTGAAGGAAGGGAGGGGGGCTAATGAAGGCTGGTAAGATAGAATGGGAGGGGAGAGGAGGTCTTGGATCTTGTTACCATTGTCGTTATTATCCATTTCTTATTTAACCCAACAGTATATTATAACATTACACTCTGAACATTAAACTTTAACGGGTCTGTGAATTCCTTGAGAAGTGAATCTGCCCCAGAGGCTCAACCAAAATGGTGTTATAAGATGACAAGATCCATGGATCCCACCAGGTTAGGATTTTGGACCGTCGGGACGCACTATGTGCCAGCATAAGTTCGTACTGAAAATGCATATTAATGGAGTTGACTAGTTCTGCTCTGGACGGAACGGAAGGATGAAGGTATTTTTGACCATTCCTCTTTACAAATCAATTCCAGTTCAGTTAAGTTTGATGGTCGCCGAGCACGGACAGCCCGCTTCAAAACATCCCACAGATGTTCAATGATCTTCATGTCTGGGGACTGGGATGGCCATTCCAGAACATTGTAATTGTTTCTCTGCATGAATGCCTGAGTAGATTTGGAGCGGTGTTTTGGATCATTGTTTTGCTGAAAGATCCATCCCCAGCGTAACTTCAACTTTGACACTGATTCTTGAACATTATTCTCAAGAATCTGCTGATACTGAGTGGAATCCATGCGACCCTCAACTTTAACAAGATTCCCAGTGCTGTCATTGGCCACACAGCCCCAAAGCATGATGGACCCTCCCCCACATTTGACACTGGGTAGCAAGTGTTTTTCTTGGAATGCTGTGTTTTTGTGGCGCCATGCATAACGCCTTGTTGTATGGCCAAACAACTCAATCTCTTTGTTTCATCAGGCCACAGGACCTTCTTCCAAAATGAAACTGGCTTGTTCAAATGTGCTTTTGCATACCTCAGGCGACTGTTTGTGGCGTGCATGCAGAAACGGCTTCTTTCGCATCACTCTCCCATACAGCTTCTCCTTGTGCAGTGTACGCTGTATTGTTGACTGATGTACAGTGACACCATCTGCAGCAAGATGATGCTGCAGGTCTTTGGAGGTGGTCTGTGGATTGTTCTTGTCTGTTCTCACCATTATTCTTCTCTGCGTTTCTGATATTTTTGTTGGCCTGCTACTTCTGACCTTTACAAGAACTGTCCCTGTGGTCTTCCATTTCCTTACTATGTTCTTCACAGTGGAAACTGACAGGTTAAATCTCTGAGACAACTTTTTGTATCCTTCCCCTGAACAACTATGTTGAACAATCTTTTTTTTCAGATCATTTGAGAGCTGGTTTGAGGAGCCCATGATGCCACTCCACAGAGAAGATGCAACTAGGAGAGCAACTTGCAAGTGAACACCTGAAATAGCCTTTCTCATGATTGGATACACCGGGCTATGAAGTACAAAGCTTAATGAGGTTACCAAACCAATTTAGTGCTTCAGTAAGTCAGTAAAAAGTAGTTAGGAGTATTCAAATCATGAAAATCAGAAGGGTGCCTATACTTTGGCACCTGTCAAATTTTGAAATAATGCGTATTTCACATTTTTGGTTAGTGCAATAACCCTCATTTCAAACCTGAAATATTACTGTGTCCATCAGGTATTACATATATCACACTGAAATAGCTGTAGCAAAAAAACAATTTTAAACAAAACAAAAAAAAGAGTAAGATTAAGAGGGGTGCCCAAACTTTTTCATATGACTGTATACCATAACACATATTGATTTTATTGGGAGCCATGTAATACTTTATATTTCCTGTGGTGGCGCTGCTGGGCAGTATAAACTAACTGATAGATTCTCAGAGATCACATCTGATTGATGTGAAAACCTGAACAGGGCGCATTGTGATCAATATAGTATCAGAGAGGATTGTCCACAGCAGCTAACCCCAATTAGTTAGCAAGGACATCAACTGCACAATGTAAATTAATCCAATTACCAGATCTTTTATACCACAACTTATCTGCGCCATGTGAACCTAGCCTTATGAATTCAAATGTATGGCTAAATTCACATTAGCGTATGGCAACATGCAAGAAAGAGCATTGGATGTGATCTGCTAATGACCTTCGGCTCAGGCTCTGCTGCGAGTGTAACCCAGTGTCATCTATCGTGATCCGAACCTGTGATTGGATCACAGCTGTGGAGAGGAGAGATTCATTTCTCCAGCTCCTCTATAGTCGGCCTTGGCATATATCGCACTGCACTCGGATAATATCTGATGTTTCACTCACACCCATAGACTTGTATGAGTGCGAGCGACAGATGCAGCATACTGAGATTTTTCCCTCCTCCTCTACAGGTCTAAGGAAAAACTCACAGGTCTGAGCTGCCTGATTGTCTAACATGGGCCCAAGACTTCCTTACATTGCATTTGTGTGTCACACGCCAGTGTGACTCTGGCCTAAAACTGTCACAAGAGTTCTTTTTCCTGCCTTAAAATTTATTTTCAACAAGCCTAGAATGAGATAATAAGCCATAAATCCTAAGAAAAAACTATACTGCTGCCGCACTTTTTGAATATGTAAATGGCTAAAATAGTATAATCTATAGTGCTACCACGCTAGTATTGGACACTGGATAAAAATGATTATCAAATTGGCCCCTCTGCGTCCTCATAGAAAAAACAACTGAAATATCAATAGACAATGTACACCTACAATTAGTGCAACAAGTAATAAGGTGCAGTAGATGGGGAATGTCCCATGGAGCTACAAGAATGGACAAAGTGATAGCGTCCTTTGGGATATTCCCCACATTCACTAACCATTTAGCTAAAATGCCATAAAGAGAACACAACTAAGCAAGACAAATATCATGGGCAACAAACATGTTAAGTGCGGTCCTGCATTTGCAAGACTCTCTTAATACAAAAGGATCCGGTTGATGATGACACCATGACTTATGTTCAGTCCGGGGCTGTGGATTGAATCCCTCCGATGTCCTCAATAAGGCATGGATGATAACAAACGCTGAATCAGCGTCAATCCTCCATACTCAGTTGTTCTCTGCCAGTCTTGGGGTATGAACATCTCAACAAGATGTCACGTCACCGCTGCAGTCAATCATCAGTACCACCATGGGTCAGTTGAGAATAACTGTTAAAGTAGGGGAAATTCCCTTTAACCTCTGTAATTGTTGACAGTGTTCAGGTTTTATAGAATCATAACATTTTATTGGTGTATTCTGAATATACAGTTGCACAATTTAGTCAACCACAAGCAGAATTTTACAATGGCACATGCAGTAGTGTAACTGGAAGCTCATGGGCCCTGATGCAAAAGCTCCAATGGGGCCCCAATTATTGCAAATTTTTAATCACATGGGTCTTTTTCTATAGGCCAAAGGGACCTTTGGGGCCCCCTAGGTTCCAGGGCCCTGGTGCGATTGCAACCCCTGTACCTATTTAGTTACCGTATATACTCGTGTATAAGCCGACCCCCCCTACTTTTGCCCCCAAAACCTGGGAAAACCTATTGACTCGTGTATAAGCCAAGGGTGGACCCCAGCACAGGTATACAGGCCTCCCCAGTGGTAGTATACAGCAGCCTCCCCAGTGGTATACAGGCCCCAGCAGTATTACAGCAGCCTCCCCAGTGGTGTATACAGGCCCCAGCGGTATTACAGCAGCCTCCCCAGTGGTGTATACAGGCCCCAGCGTTATTACAGCAGCCTCCCCAGTGGTATATACAGGCCCCAGTGGTGTATACAGCAGCCTCCCCAGTGGTGTATACAGCAGCCTCCCCAGTGGTGTATACAGCAGCCTCCCAGTGGTGTATACAGCAGTCACTCCAGAGGTGTATACAGTAGCCCCAGTGGTGGTATATACAGGCAGCCCCAGAGGTGTATACAGCAGCCCCAGTGGTGGTATATACAGGCAGCCCCAGAGGTGTATACAGGCAGCCCAGTGGTGGTATACAGGCAGCCCCAGTGGTGGTATATACAGGCAGCCCCAGAGGTGTATACAGCAGCCCCAGTGGTGGTATATACAGGCAGCCCCAGAGGTGTATACAGGCAGCCCCAGTGGTGGTATACAGGCAGCCCCAGTGGTGGTATATACAGGCAGCCCCAGAGGTGTATACAGCAGCCCCAGTGGTGGTATAAACAGGCAGCCCCAGAGGTGTATATAGCAGCCCCAAATGCTGGCACTTGCCCCCCTGCTTGTAAGGCCCCCCCCCGGCTGCTTAACTTACCATCCCTGGTATTCTGAATCGCGCAGGGCCCTCCGTGCTCCTGTCCTCCGTGCTCCCGGCGTCAGCTGCATCCGGGGTCCCCGGCCGTCGCGTAGCGATGACGTCATGCGACCAGCCGGTCACATGATCCCGGATGCTACGGAGGACGGGAGCACGGAGGGCCCTGCGCGATTCAGAATACAAAGGATGGTAATAAAAGCAGCCGGGGGGGGGGCCCTTACAAGCAGGGGGGTAAGTGCCAGCATTTGGGGGCATATATTTAGATATGCACTGCTTCCCCCTGCCGCTGATTGACAGGGGGAAGCAGTGCATATATAATGAGCGGCCCCACGTGATGGGGCGCTCATTCAGCAGCCTCCCCCGCCTCCTCCAGCCTCCCCAGCCCCGGACACAGCCCCCACCACTGCAGCCTACCGTATTGACCCGTGTATAAGCCGAGGGGGAGACTTTTCAGCCCAATTTTTGGGCTGAAAAACTCGGCTTATACACGAGTATATACGGTACATCCCTGGGCACATGTCTGTAAAGTTCACCATAGGCTGCCCTTGCATTCCCATAGCAAAAATCAGGGGCAAAGTGAAATTGATTTGCATCCCTGGGACAATAAGGACAAAGGCTAGCTCCATAACCATGGCATTTACCCACTTATTGGGTTTGGATGCATAATTTACAGAAAGTAATGCATTGCCTTTTACACCTGTTTTTATTAAATACCTATTAAAAAAAATTGCAGAATGTGTAATTGATTTATAATTCTTTATTGATATATACGGTACATGAGCAGAAGGTTAAAAACAGATAAGTCACATACTGTAGGTAAAGGTGGCAGTCACAGCAGATGGTCATGTACTTGTCTTATCTACCATGTTTAGTGCAGGAGAGAGCGATATAAGGTCTTATGATGTTTAGTCCGACACTAATTAGGTCGGGCCCACTGGGACGGGGGTACTCTGTGCCGGACCGGTCTGCTACGGGGGAAGTCACGGGTGGTCCTGGTCTGGTCCGTGTCCCGGGCTCGGCAATAAAAGGGGAATATTTACGGGGGTTGTCAGTCGTGACGCCACCCACTATATGCGGCCAGTGATGGGGCCGCCGCTGCTGCAGAACCTCCGGGGATGATAGGATAGCAGCTTAGGTGTAATAGTTCCAGTGGGTAGAACTGTGTTCCCCGGGGCAGTAAGGGTTAAGTTTTGTGGAGTGTGTAGCACACTTACTTTGCAGACGCTGCAGGGATCTCTCCTCCTTGCTGGTGCTGACAGGCTGTATCCTGTATGGAGAGAATCACTTTCATGCAGAAACACAAGGGAAGCAGTTCCAGGGTTTTCCGTGTTTACGCTCAGTTCTTCAAGTCACTTTACAGCTCAGTTACAGTTCTTAGAAAGTTCAAGTACAGTTCTTAATACACGGGTACATTCTCCCTCTCCGGGTTCCCTTTGCTCCCTGCAGCCAGGCCTCTCTCTCTGTGACCCCTCACACAGTCTTTAGTGTCCTTTCCGGGCTGTTACGGTCTCCGTCTCCACGGGTGTGTGTGTGTGAAACGCTGCACAGTATGGCGGTGACTCGGTCCTTAGTTTGTCACTGAGCTGCCTGTCCTTTGGGTAGGGATCTCAATCTGGAACTAAGACCCCCCGTCGTGTTGTTTGGGGATGCCGGGTAAACTACGGTCCCCTCTAGAGCCGACACTCTACTTTAGCCCAGCCTCCAGCAGTCCTCAAGTCTGAGGCTCTACCAGGCTCCTTTCTCTCTGTTCCTCTCGGTATCATAGGAGGGCTACTCCGCCTGCAGTCAGTAGCTTCAGCTGTGTTTCTAGGGCCCGCGTTACACCGTCCCTCTCAGTCCTCTCACACTCCTGGTGGTATCAGCTTCAGACGGGCTTTCTCTCTGCTCCGGCTCACACTGGCTCGGTACAGATTCTGAGCTCCTAGACCTTACACTCACAGGACGTGTGATTTCCAGTCTTTGCTTCTCAGCCTACCTCGGCCTACTAACTTCCTTCCTCCTCCCCCTTCCTATATACTGTCAAATCACCTGACTACGGGTGTGCCCAACCCACTCCTCCAAATCCACCACACCTCAATCTCATAGGGCAGCACGGTGGCTCAAGTGGTTAGCACTGCAGCCTTTGCAGCACTGGGGTCTTGAGGTCCTGGGTTCAATTCCCACCAAGGACACTAAGGACAACATCTGCAAGGAGTTTGTATGTCCTCCCCGTGTTTGCGTGGGTTTCCTCCGGGCACTCCGGTTTCCTCCCACATTGTAAAGACATACTGATAGGATGTTTAGATTGTGAGCTCCAAGAGAGACAGCATTACTCATGTATGTAAAGTGCTATGGAATCAATAGCACTATATAAATGAATAAATATTATTATTAAAATATTATTAAATAGAGTATCTAATCTCAGGGCTGGATGGTACCTTCTCGTACACGTGGGTTATGTGTGCTGTGAGGGTGTTGGTGTGCAACAAGTGTCCTACCTGCTTGGCTGCAGTTCCCTTTTGTGGCCTCCTGGACGCAGGGGCGCCACAATTACATTACATGGGTTTCAAGGCTGGAACATGAGAAAATGTAATGAGTCCTTCCTCTTTGTATATTAACAGTAAGTTAAGGGTTACACGTGGAATCCCACAAGAGGACCATCAAATTACAATACAACATCATTGGAGACACTCTAAACCACCAATTCATAGAAAGAAGGTTTTCCTTAAACTATTCTTAAAGGGGTTGTCTGTGCTTTTTTTTAATTTATTTATAAAAGTGGGGTGTGTATCTAGGCTGCAAATGCTGACAGTTTGTAATTTACACCCTGTTAGCATTTTGCATGGTTACCTAGATATCAGCATACCGAGTGTGTGGAGGAGCTGCTCACTCCCATCTAGAGGCATGTTGTTTTGGAGCTTGTTTGCAGCATCACAACTGGACAATACACCCCAGACCCCAACAAGCCCTCCTGAGTCTCTAACAGGCTCTCCCGAGTCCCCAGCATGCCTGCCCTAGTCCCTAGCAGGCCTGCTCCAGTTTTCAATATGACCACCTCCACCTTCAGCACGGTTCATTCTTCACGGTGCCCGGAAAAATGTAGCATTGGGATATATTCACACATCATGGATTTGATGACAATTTAGGCGCTAACATTAACGATCAAATCCTTGTTCATACAATCTGAAAAAAAAGATAGGAATGAATTTTTGGGCAAGAATATTCATGACCATTTAATGATAACATGGATCATTCAAAGTACTTCAATGCCGCAACTCCAAGTGTCATGTTAGGATTTCTGCTGGGATCTCTTACCCTTGCATGCTGGACATCATGTAATACAGGGGTTCCCAACCACTGGGCCGCTGACGGGGACTGGGCAGCGGGGGTCTGTGTGCCAGTCCGCGCCGCCGCAGACCAGCACTACACATAGTGTGCTGAGCTCTGAGGCGGCTCAGAGCGGTGGATCCTGCCCCCTCCCGGGGTGATGTCACTGCCCCCCGCCCCTGCAGCATTATATTGTCTCGGGTCATTTTCTCAGCTGTATGCATATGTATGGAAGAAGCTCTCCGCCCATCACAGTGCAGAAGCCAGGCCCTGATTGGCTACTGGATGTTGCACTGTGATTGGACCGGTTGCTGCACTGTGATGGGCCCAGAGCTTCTCCCATACATCTATGCATACAGCTGTGGAAGAGAAAAGGCAACATAATGCCGCAGGTGCAGCGGGGGCTGGTGACTGCTGGTATATGTGTGTGTTGCAGATGGAGGGGGCTGGAAGAGAATGGTGGGGGCTGGAAGAGGAGGATACTGGAGGCTGGAAGAGGAGAATACTGGAGACTGGAAGAGACGATACTGGGGGCTGGAAGAGGAGGATACTGGGGGGCTGGAAGAGGAGAATGGTGGAGGCTGGAAGAAGAGGATACTGGGGGCTGGAAGAAGATACTGGGGGCTGGAAGAGGAGGATGGTGGGGGCTGGAAGAGGAGGATGGGGCTGCAAGAGGATTATGATGGGGGATATAGAAGAGGAGAATGGTGGTGGCTAGAAGAAGAGGATACTGGGGGCTGGAAGAGGAGGATGGTGGGGGCTGGAAGAGGAGAATGGTAGGGGCTGGAAGAGAAGGATGGGGGTTGTAAGAGGAAATAGGAGGATGATGGGGCTGCAAGAAGATTGTGATGGGGATATGGTATTGGGGGCTGAAAGGGGATGATGGGGATATTGTGCGCTGCAAGGGGATGATGGGGGCTGTAAGGGAATCACGTAGATACCATATTGGAGGCTGCAAGGGGATGGAAAAATAAGACATCCCTGAAAATAGTACATAACGCAACTTTCGGGAAGCAGGGTGCTAAACTCCACCCCTTATCCATGGCCGCGCCCCATATGACCAAAGCCCCATACCCCGCCGGGCCACGAAAAATGGTCTTGCATTAAGCTGGTGCCCGATGCAAAAAAGGTTGGGGACCACTGATGTAATATATGGATGGATGGATGGATGTGCCAGAAACAGAGCTCTTCTTGCAAAGCAGCTCTCTATTCTGGCCTATATAGGAGGAATCTTGGCAGGGATCCTCCTCCAAAGTCCATCTGTCTTTATGGCTGAAATGCTGTCTTTGTGGGATTTCTTGTAGGGTTTTTGTAGGTAAAGGTTACTTCAGTTTAGGGCCTCTGCAGGAGGTAATATGCTGTTTGTTTGAAGGATTTCCAGTGACCTCTGCACTTCACTGCCTGAGTTTATCTCTTGTGTGATTATCTTCTCTCCTCCTCCATGACAGATCTCTCACACCTCACCACCCCCATCAGCTCCCTGGGAGGCAGGGAGAATCACAAATTTGAAAATTGCACCAAAAATATGCATTGTCTGTTTATTTTTAATGTGTTTAAAAAAAAAAAAAAACTTTACCAAATGCAAAGCTTTATGGCTCTGCTGAAGTGTATGTCCATACAGATGGTCAGATTGTCACTACCTTTTATATGATTCTGTCCATACAGTAGACTATGGAAATGTTTCCTTCAGTGATTTCTTATAGAGACAAGATCACATTATTAATTATCTGTTTCTTGCATATTCTGCAGCATTGTAAATAGATTATCCCATACAATGGTCCCGGTTCCCATTGGGGCTCACAATTTATATTACAAGGGTATCTTTTTTTGGTGCATTGAAAGAAACTACGTAACATTAAAATTGTCACTTCAGTGACTAAGTGAAAAACTCTAAAGCCACCCTATAAGGGTAGCAATCCTAAAAGTCATAATCAACTCTTTAACAAGCCTTTTAATATGATTTAGGATTTGTGCCAGATCAGAACCCCAAACTGCAGACGCTGCGTTTCGGGGTGACTGCCCCTCACCAGTACATAACATGAAGGAATTCCTTGCAAAAACAGTGAGAACATACAAACTCATTGACGGTCACATACATACTGCCTCTCCAAATATTGCAATTTGCATTTACGGTAATAATAAAATGAATTATGTAGTATACAATCCTAAATTTGCAACAAGAACATATAAAAGTAGTGGAATTATAATAATCACAGGACTGACAGACATAAACCATGTTCCAAATTATTATACAAATTGGTTTTAAGTGTCATAGGGTTTTTTGTTTTTTTTTCAATGAAACCCATTGATGGCATTGTGTCTCAGAGTTCTTTGGATCACCGAAATCAATCTCAGATACCTATAATTAGTTTGGCAGGTGAGCCCAATAAAAGGAAAACTGGGTGTTCCACAATATTAAGCAGGCCACAATTTTCAAGTAACATGGGAAAGAAAAAGGATGTCTCTGCTGCTGAAAAGCAACAAATAGTGCAATGCCTTGGACGAGGGATGAAAACATTAGATATTGCATGAAAACGTAAGCGTGATCATTGTACTGTGAAGAGATTTGTGGCTGATTCTGAGCACAGACGTGTTCGTGCACTTAAAGGCAGAATGAGGAAGGTTTCTGCCAGGTGAGTTCATCGGATTAAGAGAGCAGCTGCTAAAAAGGCCTTAAAAACCAACAGATGTTTGAAGCTGCTGGTGCCTCTGGAGTCCCTCAAACCTCAAGGTGTAGGATCCTTCAAAGGCTTGCTGTGGTGCATAAACCTACTATTTGGCCACCCCTAAACAGTGCTCACAAGCAGAAATGGTTGCAGTGGGTCCAGATATACATGAAGACTAATTTTCAAACAGTCTTGTTTACTGATGAGTGCCGAGCAACCCTGGATAGTCTAGATGGATGGAGTAGTGGATGTTTGGTGGATGGCCACCATGTCCCAACAAGGCTGCGACGTCAGCAAGGAGGTGGAGGAGTCATGTTTTGGGCCGGAATCATTGGGAAACAGCTGGTAGGCCCCTTTAAGGTTTCCTGAAGGTGTGAAAATGACCTCTGCAAAGTATATAAAGTTTCTGACTGAGAACTTTCTTCCATGGTACAAAAAGCAAAAACGTGTCTTCAGGAGCAAAATCATTTTCATGCATGACAGTGCACCATCTCATGCTGCAAAGAATAGCTCTGTGTCATTCGCTGCTGTGGGCATAAAAGGAGATAAATTCATGGTGTGGCCACCATCTTCACCTGACCTCAACCCTAAAGAGAACCTTTGGAGTATAATCAATCAAAAGATCTACGAGGGTGGGAGGCAGTTCACACCAAAACAGCAGCTCTGGGAGGCTATTCTGACATCCTGCAAAGAAATACAAGCAGAAACTCTCCAGAAACTCACAAGCTCAATGGATGCAAGAATTGTGAAGGTGATATCAAAGGGTTCCTATGTTAACATGTAACTTGGCCTGTTAGGATGTTTTGAAGTTAAATAGCTTTTTATTTCAGTGAAAGTGACCTCCTAATGCTGCAAATTCAACAAAAGAGCATTTTCAGTTCTTTCAAACATATAAAATATTTAGAAACTCTACTGTGCCTAAGGCCGGTTTCACACCACGGCATGATCAGGTCCGGGGCTGTCCGGTGTGAACCTGACAGCCCCAGACCCGATGTGCACTAATGCAGCCCTATGGTGCCGGATGGCAGCTATTTGCCATCCGGTTTTGTCCCTGTCTAGCAGCATCGATTTTTGCCCCAGACACAAAAAAGGAGCTTGCATCATTTTTTGTGTCCGGGGCAAAAATCGGACAAAATCGGATCCTCCCGGATCCAGCGCGATCCGACGCCCCCTAACATGGGAGTCTATGGCGCCAGATCTGACAAACAAAATCAGATCTGGGAGCCAGCTGCTGGAGTTTAGCAGCGGGCACTGCTAAACTTCAGCATCTTGAGCTGTCCCCTGCTGTGATTTCAGGACCGCAGCCAGCTTCCTGCTAGCCACGATCCTGACATTTCAGTAGGTACAGCTCCTGCTGCTGTGAAATGCCAAATCCAGCTGCAAACCGGCGCCCTCCGGTTCTGTTTCAAAATCTGGTCTGGCGCTGTCAGGTTCACACCAGACAGCCCCAGACCTCATCTTGCTGTGGGGTGAAGCCAGCCTAATAATTTGGAACAGTGCATTTAGAGTTTTTTTTACTTTTGAAGATTATACTCTTATCATTGGGAGGTTTCTTCAATAAGATTGGATGTATACTCTAACGGGTGGTGACTTTTATTACACTGACTGTCATTTACACTGACCATTTAGGAAAATCAGAGAAAAAGAACATTTGCATAATAATTTGGAACATGGTGTAGTCATTATATGCAACTGATGAATAAATGTAAACAATATTTTCAAAACAGCTCAATTGTTTTAGCACTGCAGGGGTCCCCAACCTGTGGCTCGTGGACGTGTTATGTGTGTCTTGCGATTGTCTTCCAGTTTGATGCATTAGCACCAGGTTTAGCAAACCACTATGAAGATCAAGTCTCCAGATAGTGACTATTGTGAGTAGTCCCACACAGAAGAGCAGATCTGAATGGGGGTAATGCAGGAACCCTTGAATCTTGGTGTGCTACACAGCATGATTTCTGTGGAAAAACTTTAGCTGTCATTATGCCGGTAATGGGGGCTCTGGATGTCACTACTGTGAGGGAGGCGAGAGCTGGATGTGGCTCGCGACCCTTTCTCAGAGCTGAATGTGGCTCTCAAATTTAGAAAAGTCGGAGAGCTCAGCAGCATTGAGTATCAGTGCCACACACAGAAATATACATACTTTTTAGCTGCAGTCAGTGAGATTATTAATGATTGCCTGAAGAATGTTCTGCCATGCTGAATGCACTTGGGTAACAAAATCATCAAGATTCACTGCTGCCAGCTTCCTTAGCAATTGTCGACCAATGACATTTCTGATGGACACAAATCCAGAAATGCTGCAGGTCATCGTAGTACATTTAGGCCACACTGGCTGCTCACAGTAGCACGAGCAACATGTGGTTTGGTGTTGTTGAGTTAAAAAAAGGCTCCTGAGACACTTTAGAGAAATGCGTACCAATCTTTACATAAACAAATCAGACTAACAAGAAGCATCAAGCTGTTAGTGTACCTAGAATGGAGGGCAGAGGAGTCCAGCTATCATAAATTACACCACCCACTCCATAATTCACGGAGTAGGCTTATTTTGTTGGTGTTGCAATTTCAATGTTGAGGAGTGTATATGTGGAGCCCCACTGGTCAATACGCCACAAAGGGGTACTGTACCCGGACTAGTGTGTGTGGTATCCCAGTGGCCAGTGGATGGGGAGGTTTGCATGTGGCTTTCATTTACGCATTCACACACTTAGAGCCAGGGGGCCAATTGGTTAAACCCATTACCAGGGTAACCAGTTCTGGTTGGCGGATATATAAGTGGGTAGTGAAGGGCGGGAAAGTAGTTGAGTAGTAGCATGGATCAAAGTCGAAGAGGACTCTTCAAGGGATGCTGAGGGCACCCAGAAAGAGTGGTGACCCAGACAGAAGGAAGAACCCGAGGGTGTTGGTAACACCCGGCATCAGACCGTCCTAATACCCGATCTGGGGGGATCCCAGTCCGAATAGTGGAGAACCGGATCCGAGAGCGGTGCAGGAGAGTTCAGCCCTGAGCCGCCAAAACCGGAGGGTCGTGGGTCTTCAGGCAGACGCGACCCGGTCCAATGCACATCCTCACCAGGATCTCCGTCCAGGATTTGAGCCCCTTCTAAGGGTAACGATTCCCTTAGAGAGAGAAGAGTAATCTCTAGCAGACCCATGGGCCTGGTGCAGAACAAGTGGATCACTGCAAGTGGATCCTAAGGAAGTAGGAGCAGCGCAGAGAAAGTGAGGATAGAGGGCGATGCTGAAAGAAACATTGTTGAAAGCCACAGAAAGACACCTCATCCACTGGTAACTACCCAGGCCAGCTATCCGAGACTGTAAATCTGTTAAGTGCCTGATGGTCAACCAGTACAGAGACTCAGCAATGTGTGGTGTGGTATTTTTCTTGCTGTGATAAATCACTCAGCCTCTCACCTGCAGAGCTGCCTCCCTGTGCCTGCGACCATGACAACAAGTACTGCAGCACTGCCCCGGGGATTCCACTCCACCTGTGGGGAGCAACTCCATCTGGCTGCAACAACATCATCCTCGGAGGTCTGAGAGCAGCGCTGGTGCGTTCACCAGACACCGTAGGTGGCATCAAGAACATTACACTTTTATTATTTTATTTTCAACACTTTTCAGCGACCACCAGGGCAAGCAAATCCCCAGGATCCGAGTACCCTGGCCCTGGGGTGGGTCAGCTTTTTTCCCCCATGGTTGAACTTACTCATCCGCGAGTGATTCTACCCTTTTCCCAGTACAGAGTTCAATTTTTATATGCTTCATAACAACACAACCGGAACATTTTTATTCACACACAACTTTTTCATCCCGTCCGGGAGGCACTTTTCTTAAACGTTACTGGAACAAAATGCAAACGTTAACTTTTATCGGCCTAACGGGGCCGGTACACACATGTACTCCCACCAGTAATTGTCTCTTGCACCTTCCACAGTGTCCTTATCACCGCTGGGCTGCTTTAAGACACGTTATCACGCATGACACACAGAGTCTCTGGCTTAAGTCTCAGTACAGGCTCAATGTAATATAAATATTCTCATCATTATTCATGAGTTCTACAGTCATTAACAACTATGTACAGGACGGGTATTCTTTTCAGTCTCTACAATCTGTGCACCCGCAAGGCGTACCACCCACGGGACCCTGCGTGTCTCTTATAACTGACCCCGTCATTATGATAAAGGTCCTGGTCCGGATGTCCCCTTGGGAGGTAAGGCTCTACGTCCCTTTGCCCCATGAACACTTTCTCATAGAGACCCTGCTCCAGGACAAACCCCCACCTGCTTTCTAGGTTAAAGCTGGTCACAGTACCTTCTCTCTAGTTCTCTGGAGGTACCGGTGGCTGTAGACGAGCTTGGGCCTGTATGTTCTCAAGTTCCCTGGCCCACCACTCCTTGCGATGGCACTGCCCCACCGCCTGGTCGGCCAGGTACTGGTCCGCTGTGTAGTCCGGCTGGGCGTAGATGGGACTGGGGGTCTGCCTCCGACCTCCGGTGGTAGCAGCTTGACCGGCCACAGCTACTGGCCGGTGTTGATGGTCACTCTAACACACTGTGCGGGGCCCGGATGCCCTGACTTTCTTGTCGCTGTCGTCCGGATCGCCCTACTCAAGGTCCTCCTCCTCAGTGCCCGACTGGCTAGCTGGCACCTCCAGGACAACCGACCACCACCTAGGACTCACTCTCGGGTTCCTCGGGGACATCCGACTCAGCAGCTGCCTCTTCTAGACTCTCAGGCTCCGCTGTTGCTGTCTCTCCCTCGTCATCGTCTAGGACCTCGGAGTCATCTGGCTCTTCACGAGGCCTGGATGCCCTGACTTCTAAACTGGTGAGGGGTGATGCCTCAGCAGGCGGATCCTCCCTGGTAACCGGGTGCTCAACCGCAGACCAGTCTCTTGCTCCCGATTCCAACTCCTGGTTGCTGAATCCTCTTTGCATCGCCGTACGAGATAGTTCCAGGGTGGCATCGGCACTCCAGCGCCTGATGGTCCACTCGACTGCCTCGCCGAGCTGGACTCTCAAGACTTGGAACGCTGTCCTCCAGAACACCGCATCCCCCTCATTGGTGAGGAGGGAGATTGCCCCTGGGTCCCCAGTTGCAGCACGGGCCTCTTCCTCCACTTCCAGCAACAGGTCGCTCAGTCTGGTGGCCACCATGTTCACCGACCCGTAGACCGAACCTGTTCTGTGTGAATATCCGGCCACACCCTTCTTGCTGCTTTTTAAGGCTGCTGGTAGTGGTACTTTAATCTCTGGCCCGCCCCCTTGGTTTTTCAGTGGCAATAGGGCAGGCAAACAGTTTTGCGCCTCTGGCATGACCCTCCCATGATGAGGGGCCGAGGCACGCCCCCGGGCCAGCACATGTCACTCACATCTTTAGACCCGCCATTTTGGGGCCTTTTAGAAACAGTTCAAAGAGTTAAGTTTTTAGGCCGGGTTTCAAAGTCTTTAAGGCGCACAATACCCTTACGGGTTGGTTCGATCCTTTTCATCACGCCAAAAGCTGACCCACCCCAGGGCCAGGGTACTCGGATCCCGGTTATTGCTTACGATTGCCGTCACTGGTGGCCAGTGCCCGAGTCTGTTGCCCTGGTGGTCACTGAATAGTGTTGAAAATAAAATAATAAAAGTGTAATGTTTGTGACGCCACCTATGGTTTCTGGTGAATGCACCAGTGCTGCCCTCAGACCTCCGGGGATGATATTGTTGCAGCTAGGTGGAGTTGCTCCCCACAGGTGGAGAAGAATTCCCAGGGCAGTGCTGCAGAACTTGTTGTCGTGGTCGCAGGCACAGGGAGGCAGCTCTGCAGGTGAGAGGCTGAGTGATTTCTCATAGCAAGAAAGAATAACACACCACAAGTTGCTGAGTCTCTGTACTGGTTTACTGATAACCGTCAGGCACTTAACAGGTTTACAGTCTCGGGTAGCTGGCCTGGGTAGTTACCAGTGGATGAGGTGTCTTTCTGTGGCTTTCAATGGTGTTTCTTTTGGCTTCGCCCTCTGTCCTCACTTTATCTGTGCTGCTCCTACTTCTTTAGCACGACCCTGCAGTGATCCACTTGTTCTGCACCAGGCCCATGGGTCTGCTAGAGGTTACCACTCTCTATCTTTACCCTTGGAAGGGGCTCAAACCCCAGACGGAGATCCTGGTGGGGATGAGAGTTGGACCGGGTCACGTCTGCCTGAAGAATCACGGCCCTCCGGTTGTTGGCAGCTCAAGGCTTAACTCTCCTGCACCGCTCTTGGAGCCGGTTCTCCGCTATTCAGTCTGGGATCCCCCCAGACCAGGTATTAGGACGGTCTGACGCCAGGTGTTACTAACACCCTTGGGCTCTTCCTTCTGTCTGGGTCACCACTCTTTCTGGGTGCCCTCCCTCAGCGTCTCTTGAAGGGTCCTCCTCGACTTCGCTCCTTGCTACTACTCAACTACTTTCCCGCCCTTCACTGCCCACTTATATATCCGCCCACTGGAACCGGTTACCCTGGTAACGGGCTTAACCAATTGGCCCCCTGGCTCTAAGTGTGTGAATGCGTAGATGAAAGCCACATGCGAACCTCCCCATCCACTGGCCACTGGGATAACACACACACTAGTCCGGGTGCAGTACCCCTTTGTGGCACACAGACCAGTGGGGAGCCACATATACCCATCATGTGCTCCTTATTTTGGAAAAGTCTGTCAAAGGGAGAACTTCATTTAAATTTAAATAAAATATCTGGTAAAGGGGTTGAATTATATAAATGTCCTTGCCTATGAATTAATCATCTTCCCCATTATGGCAAATGGGTGGATAGGGTGCTTGTCTATAAGCCAGAACAGAGAGTCACTGTGCACAAGTGGTTCCCATTCTGGCAGACTAGGCATGTCTTTAAGGGGTCAAGGGTTAACCTTTTCCTCCCTTTAAGAATGCAGTGTATATGTGCAATGTATTTTTAGAAAAGGTTAATGCATTTAATTATTTGTGTGTGGCCATCTAGTGGCCAAAGTAAAGACTGGTCCCCGATTCCCCACTCTTATAATGGAAGTTATTAATAATTATTGGTGATATTCCTTCGGGGTGAGGCTTAGCCAATTAAAAGGGCTTGCAGTGTACTAGAGAGCAAAAGAGTCCCAAGAAAAAGGAGTGACACTGGAACTAAAATGGAATTTCCGACCTATTTGATTTGGCTGGACCCCTTGGGTTGCCCCAGGATTTGGGCCCAGGATACAGGATGGGAGCACTAAACCATCTCAGAGTGTGTTCCCCTCAGTACTAGTACTTGTTCTCTGCCTCTGGCAGAACCCCAGACAGCAGCTGTTTCGCCCGGTGCCAGTTCAGCGGACTTTGGCCTAGACTCGGGTGAATGGGTCGCTTCAGTGCAGGCAGTGAAAGAGCTTTTTTCTGGTAGGGGCCCTGGTTGTTCCTTTGGAATGGTTCCCCATAGGTGGGATAGGGCCTGAGCTATGGAGGACCTCATGAATTTACGGCAGGTGTCAGTGGAACTGAGGTACAAGAGTCTGGAGGCACCAGTACGAGGGGAGAAATCTGCACCAAAGAGTGTTGATGTAAATACTCCCAACCAAGCAACGTTCAAGATTTGTGCCCATGTTTCAGGAGACTGTGTAAATAAATCTTCTTTGAGGACTTTATTAGACTCTATGCAGTGGCGGACCTTGTGCCCAGAGGGCCCTGGTGCAGGATGTTGAGGAGCCGGGGGAAAGTGCTAGTGGTTGACGTCGAGGAGCGGGAGGGAGGGGTGGCGGTTTTAGTGAATGTCGGCGGAGGGGGGGGGCTCGTGGATGTCGGGGAGGAGCGGGTGGGATTCTGTTATAGCTGCTGCATCTCCTACCTGCGTCGTGCCACGCGGTACTGAGAGCCGGGGCGGCAGAGGAGGGGCGGGATCACCCGAGGGAAGCAGGAAGCTTCCCTCAGTTAACCCCCTCTCCTCTGACACAGGGACATGGGGGTCGGCTGGGGGCCCCCCTGCAGGCTTGAGGGGCCCCCTAGCCGGTCGGGGCCCTGGTGCAGCTGAACCAGCTGCACCACGGTAGGTCCGCCCCTGACTCTATGTGTGCTTTGGCCCTCACTGAGGGCTACCCTGAACTGAACTGTTGCGCTGTGAAATCGGCCAGGGCTGGCTTAGCAAAGCCAGGGCTGCTCTAAAGCTTCTGCTCTGCCTCGCCATCGACTACTGGGGCTCTGTGCAGCCAGCATATCAACATGTCCATTCATTACATGGTTGGATACTCATTTGAACACCAGCGAATATACTCAGATACATCTTTCCCGGACAATAGTCACTTCTGGGTCTATCAGCTTTCTTTATTCATGTATTTTCCGTTAAACATAACCTGGTACATTACTCACTTCTGATGCCCAAGTGTCTAGTTCATCTACAGCACCAACACAGGAGGATTTAGGCATTACATGTTAACCAATAAAATTAATTTGCCTATCCATCCAATGCATAGACATGTCTAGTTCTCCAAAGGCAGTGATGCTGAGCATACATGTAATTTCAATGGTGAGAGGGGAATCACAAGCTGCAGACACGACACTGACAGAACAAAAGCATCAGCCACGTTAAAATAAAAAATGCTCAATCTATCCTTCTCCCATATCTGCCATAAACAATCATTTCGACATCGGATCATTGGGTTTGCACAACATTCAACTGATGTATTTGGGGACCTCAAGCCTGGCATCACCTTCCAAGATTGTTGTGGAATTCCCAAAAGATGTGCGTACACATCAGATAAAGTGGGAGGGTGGACAGATGACTGGTTGTACAGCTGAATGAACAGCTCAGATAAGTATCCTCTGTTTCGGCCATACAATGGCCCCTAGCATGTATAAAAAGCATTCTGAACACAAATTATTCATTCTCTGTCGATCTGATTGTGTGCAAGTAGGCAAATGTTCTTTGGCCACAACCCCATACAAAGAAAAATATAGACAACCTAACTTGAAGCTTTCCTTGAATCCTGTACAGCACATATACACACCTTTCTCCCCTGTATTATTATAAGTTTGCAGCGTTTAACATGTTGGCTGCCATCACACCACAGATTCTTTTGCTCATTACATGTGCTGCCCTCTGCACAGCTCTCCTCTTTTACCAGGGGGACAGCTGCCATTACAATGACCTCTTAGTTTAGGGATTATTAGTGCATTGTTATTTGCTGGGAGCCTCTTTCCTGTTATCATATGGCCATGAATGGCCAATGACTACAGTGAAATTACCATCTATTTTGTCCTCCTTTTTATCAAGTCAATCAAGGGAACTCATTAACTGGTTTACCCAAGCTTCTGGTCAGGGCAGTTGTTTGGGGTCTGTAGCCTCCAGGTGTTAGGCGTGTTCAGCAGGGTTCATATCCTTGGCCTGAAGGTTTATACTCCCACCATTACGTCAGTTAACCATTACCATACCTGAGGAAACAATATCAAATTGGACTATTGGAGAAATCCCTTGACAAAATGTACAATAATGGCCAAATTTCTTTATCCGATGTCTCTCTACGATTCTTTTTACAACCGAGTTGCCTACGATAATTTTTTGTGTTAGTTGCAAACCCTGCTCTGTTCTACTTCTACAACTGGACAGGACATGTCCACATCCACAAGGTCACGGACCTCTGTGAGAAAGAAATGTTTGGTGAAATGCCTATTTTGTTGAATCTGTAGCTGGGATATCTGTACAATCGCTAATATGGCCGACTACAGCCCTCATATGAATTGCACCACAGCTGTCCTAAAACTCAGAATGGAAATCTTGCCTTTTTTATCAGTCCAGTTTTTTTTTTATTATCCTCCATGGAATCTTAGGGTTCATTTAAACATTAGTTCTTCACCTACGAATTCTACCTGTGTTTTCCTTGGATATACCTTATTATAGTCTAAGGTGATGTTCACCAGTGGCGTAACTTGAAGCGCATGGGCCTCGATATGAAAGCTTCAATGAGGCCCCCAAATATTGCAAATCTTTAATAGCATTGGTGTTTAACTATAGGCCAAAGGGACTTTTGGGGCCCCCTAGGCTCCAGGGCCTGGGTGTGACTGCAAACCCTGCACCTATTATAGTTACTCCCCTGATGTTCACATGTCTGTGTATTTTCATGGTCTTTATCAACTCACATAGACATGTCCAATTTTTATCTGAGTCCAATGATAAACTCACCTATGCAGGTCTATGAATCTGTGGAAAAAGTCATGCTTTCTCATCGCCACGACAACACCCACAGAGAAAGAGGGGATCCGCCCCCAGGGACAGGAAACCTACAGATAAAAATGGGCGGTCCCCTTCGCCTCCTCAGTTGGTTTCCTGTCCCTGATGGGAACCTACAGCAAGCATGAAGATGTGCTTACCTGGGTCCAATCAGCCTCTGTGCAGTCTCCAGTGTGAACGGCAGGGCCTGGGGCTTCAGATGCAGCGTTGGGAAGTCCTGCTCCAGGCTCTCCCTTCGTCTGAGGAGTCCCATGTTGTCAGCGCTGGGGGGCCACCCTGACTCATGGAGAGCGAGAGAGCGTTGTGTTGCTCACCGAGGTCCTGCTGCGTGGGCGCGGGGGAGCAGTGGTCAGGTTGGTGCTGGCAGGCAGTGTCAGTGCCTGCTGTCCCAAGGGCTCCTCCAGCGTGTCTGGTGGCAGGAGCGGTGTTGGGCGCGGACGCGCTTCCGGGTTGGCCGGCGCGCATGCGGGGTAGCTCTCTCTGCACTGCCCGGAAGTGACGTTGTAACCACTTCTAGGGTTGCCGGGGAGGCGTACCCGGGGAGGAGGTGAACAGGCCGGTGTGGCAGTTGCTGGCTGGCAGCAGATCATGTCTTCTCCAGGGGCTTCGGCGGTGCACCCTCTGGGCAAGACCAAGGGCACCAGTTGTCGCTCCAGGGATGAGAGTTCCACAGACAGGAGTGACCAGGATGGATCCATCTCCCACTCAGGCTGGGCCTCCGCCTCCAGGACTGGTACATGGGGTTTAAGTTTCACTGGGTCAGTGTTGGGCTCGGCCTATTAAGCTGATTCATCTTTTTTTCCTTATCTATATCCCTCTCTTGGGTTAAAAAAGTAAAAAAAAAGTGAAGCACCGGCAGTGTGCTCTGTGTCCCCAGCTTCTCCCTGATAATTGTGCAAAGCGCCTGTGTCAGTCTTGTATTGTCAAGCCCTTACAGGAAGAATCCTCTGTGAGGAACACTGACATCCATCCCATGCTTTGGGAGGAATTACAGTCTTTAAGTCAACTGAGCCATTGTTAGAACCATAAGAAGTCTAAATCAAATGTGTCCCTGATTGTATCCGAGTCTGAAAGCGCTCAGGTTAGCACTGATTCATCTGATTCTTCATCATCATCGTCTGAGGAGGAGGGCAGATCTTGTTTTCCATGGATAATATGGACAAATTGGTCAAGTCTGTCCGTATTACTATGGGGATTTCTGACTCCAAGGATTTAACGTCATACCAGGACATTATGTTCGCTGATCTTTCCCAGAGGAAACGACGATCCTTCCTGTCAGTTCTGCGATCACAGGAGTCGTTAAGCGTGACGGGGACACACATGAGTACAGGGGGTCACTTCCTTCATCTTTACAAAGGTGTTATCCCTTTGAGGAGGAGGAATTCTTGGGATGGTCTAAGATCCCTAAGGTGGATGCGGCAGTCGCCTCTGCTTCTAGGCGTTCTTCACTTCCTGTAGATGATTCTGGCCTGATCTCAGATCTTTTGGATCGTGAGGCAGATATGCTCATCAAGCGTTCATGGGACTCCTGCACTGGGGCCTTTAGACCGGCCGTTCCGCCTCATGTACGGCAAGGTCCATGCTGGTGTGGATTGATTGGTTCGAGGATCAAATTAAGGGAGGTGTATCCAGGGCAAGTTGGTCTCTTCTCTTCCACTGATCAGGGATGGCACGGCATTTTTGGTGAATGCTTCCGCGGATTCCTTATGATTGGTGGCCTGATCTGCGGGCCTTTCTAATTTGGCTCGTCGTGCCCTGTGGCTTAAAGGCTGGAAGAGGAATACACAGGTGAAATCCCGTTTCTGTGCATTGCCATGTCAGGGAGGGCAATCGAGTGCAGGTCGTTTGGTCAGAAGAAGCCCTATACGGCACGTGGCAGAGGAGACAACAAGGCATCAAAGTTCAAGTGTGCCCTTTTTGGTTCCTCTTCACAGAGGGATGATAAGTTCCGTGAGTTCTGCCCTCCTGTTGGTGGCAGGTTACGTGCTTTTTCCGCAACTTGGCAGACTATTCCTTCCAGTGTTTGGGTCCTAAATATAGGAGTTTGTTAGAGAAAAGGGTCTTACTCGTGGTTCCTTGGGACCAGGAGGGAAGGGGGGTTGATACCTCTTTGTTCCGGGTCCCTAAACCTGATGGTTCCTTTCGCATTTTTATTCACTTGAGGCGTTTGAACACTTTTTTGCATTTTTCTGGGTGGAGTCTATTAATTCTACCATTAAGGTCTTGTTCCTAGGTGTTTATGGCGGTTCTGAATTTGAAAGATGCTTATTGCCATCTGGCAATTCATCCCGACCATCAGCGGGTTCTCCGAGATCATGTTCGACGGTCAGCTCCGGCATTTTCAGTTGCAGCAATGCCATTTGGCCTCTCCAGGGCCCCGCGTGTTTTTCACCAATGTAATGTCATAGGTGCTCTTATTGTGCTGATTGTAGGACATTCTGCTTCTCAGTGCCGAGATCGTCTGTCACAGACTGTTCCTCTTTGCAGTGCTTGGGCTGGAAAAAAATCGAGGCTGGTTTCCTGGACTCATCAATCCTTTTTGGGTCTTCACCTTGATTCTATCAGTCGGCTGTGCTTTTTGCTGGTTGCAGAGAAGCAGGGGCTACTCACTAAGGTGAAAGTTGCGGTTTGCCATCTTCGCCTGTCCTTGTGATAAGCTATGTCCTTATTAAGGTCTTGCCCTCCTGTATTCCGGCAGTATTGTGGGCTCAGTTCCACCCCAGATGGAGATTCTCTGCGCTGCGGATTCTTTTCGGGGATCCCTTGATGGTTTCTTTCCCTTTCTTCAGGGGTCATTGCTTTTCTTTCCTGGTGGTTGCATTCCTGTAACCTCTTTAGGGTTGTTCCATGGATGGTTTCCCCGTCCCGGGTAGTACTTCGGATGCTAGTCCTGAAGGGTGGGGTGACCATCGGGGGTCGCTATGGGCCCAAGGTTAGTGGTCGGTCCAGGAAGAGGATGATTCTTCTTATGTCCGGGAACTGCACGCGATCTTTCAGGGTTGCTTCCTTTTTCCCACAGTTGACACGCCAGCACATCAAGGTCATGAGGGTTAATATGACTTGTGCCACCACCAGGGCAAATCGTTAAGTCGCACGCTTCGCCTCCCTCAATGTTAGAGACCAACCGGAGGTGGTGGACTCTCTCCAGGCCTTGTGGACTTCCCGTTTAGCCTATGCATTCCTCCACTATCCATTCTTCCCTTAGTGATCAGGACGTTCAGGGAGGTAGGGGCGTGGGTCATTCTCATTGCTCTGTACTGGGAAGCCCGTGGTTCTCCTGGCTCAGAGCCTTGTCCCTGTCAGATCCGTGGATCCTCCCAAAACGCCGACTCTGCTGACTCAGGGTCTACTCCGTCGCCCTCAGGTGCACGGTTGGCACTTGACGGCGTGGAGTTTGAGAAGCTGTTGGGTCATCCAGGGGGTTCTAGGATGATCTGGTTTCTACCCTTTTCCTGAGTTGGAAGCCCTCTACTACTAATATCTCTTGTAGAGTCTGGCAGAAATTTTTTGTCTTTTCAGACTGCCCCTTTTTCTGAGGTGGTCCCTACCCCGGCTATTCTGGAGTTTCTCCAACGGGGGAAGGAATTGGGATTGGCAGTTAGTCCTCTTCGGTTCAGGTGTCTGCCTTGGGAGCCTTGTTTGGAACTAATGTCGCCGGAGATAGGTGCATTGCTAGGTTTATTTCTGTGTATGAACGCAGCACTCCAGTTCACATTGCCTGTGTGTCTCCTTGGGACCTGAACCTGGTTCTGGAGGCACTTACTAGTTCCCCTATTTGAGCCGTTAAGACTCCTCTCTGAGGGTTCTTTCCCTTATGACAGCTTGTTAGTTGGCCATACCTCTGCACGACGAGTTAGTGACCTTCAGGCACTCTCCATAGACCCTCCGTTCTTCTCGGTCATCCTGATAGGTTGGTGCTGAAACCTGATCCCTCTTACCTGCCATAAGTAGTTTCTAAATTTCATCGCAGTCCGGCATTCATTCTGCCCTCCTTTTCTCCTGCCCCGGTTACCCCTGACAACCAGGATTTTCATACGCGCGATGTCAGACGGGCTGTCCTCGCCTACCTTGATAGGACTCTGTTTATCTCGTTTCAGGGTCACAAGAAGGGAACTGGAGTCACAAAGATTACCTTGTCGAGTTGGATTGGAGACGCTATTTGCATGGCTTCTCAGGATACGGGAGTGTCTCCTCCGGACGAAGTTCGGGCCCATTCCACTGGGGCAATGGCTTCCTCCTGGGCAGAACAGGCTGACACGTCTATTCAGTTGATATGTAAGGCGGCAACCTGGTCCTCACCGTCCACTTTCTATATCCACTATAGGCTTGACCTATGTTCTGATTCTGATATGGTGTTTGGGAGGTCTGTCCTCCACACGGTAGTCCCACCCTGAGCTTAGATCTCTGTAAGCGTCTCTGTGGGTGCTGTCGTGGCGATGAGAAAAGACCAGATTACTTACAGGTAATCTTGTTTTATGGAGCTACGACAACACCCACTCACTTACCCCCCTGTTTTGTACACGGCTTGCCTTCTGTTTTGTGGTGTGGTTGTTTCTGTGGTGCCCAGCAAATGCAGGCGTCACAGAAGGGTACTGCACCCGTAAAAGAGGTGCAGATGTTCCAGTTGCAAGTGGACCCTAGGATGGTGGGTGGGACCCATTCCCAGCACTCCCACATCAGTATAGGGTGGGAGGTTACCCAGGAGGGGATAAATTCACCTATAGGGGGAACAAGGAGGTCTTTGGCTGTTGGTCTCTGACCGAGAATGGAGGAAGAGGAGAGGTTCTAGGAAAGAATACCTAAGTGGAACGAGGCGGAAGGTCACACCGGGTCGGTTACAAGCGGCCGACAAGAGAAGTACGGTGGTTCTGCAGTAGTAGTTGCCCACTACAGCCACATACATGGGTGGCGTGACGAAAATCTCCCTTTCATAAATCCCTCCCCTATTAAGCCAACATCCCTTTCAGCTACACTCAGGGTCAACACTCGTGGCTCCCCAGAGACAGTATCGCCTAGTTCCAAGTATCCTATACCCTGGGGCTCGACAACTTCTGGCGTCATGAACAGGATTCCGTAGCCTGGTCTTACTGGGTGCTGTGTGTCGTGGACTGTGTAAAATATGTGTTTTTCACTTTCGCCATTACTAATGGGTGTGGCACGCGGGTAGCTGAGGGGGCATGTCATCATGGGCGGCACCATCCCAAGAGCACGAAGTGAGGCCCAACCTCTGCTCTGATGACATCCGGTGGGGACGAGAAACCCTGTCCCACCGGCGGAACCAAAGTTGTACATCCCTACGGAAGTGAAAGACCAGAAGGGTCAGGATTCACTAAGGGGCAGAAAGATGTTGTAGCCAAGAGAGTCCACGCAGGGGGTAGGCGCAGCTGGTCCCGCGCAACTAGATATAGCCCTTGGAGCAGATGGAGCATCCGCTGGAGCTGCAGGGCTAGCCCTGTCCCTGATCATGCCATTCCCAATGCCGTATACGCCCGGAGCGATGTGGCTGCCACAATACTCAGGGGAACCAAACACCCTGAAAGACTTCAGGGAGAGACTGAATAGTTAGTATAGTGTGTACCTCCTGACGGAAGGCCAGCTGTTACATATTGACTGCCTTGTAGTATGGAAGTGCTGCTACTGTAGGTTTAAATAAAGCCTTTTTTCCCCTGCTCAGTGTGAGTAGATGAGGCTAATGAGCGGAGCATATATCAGGGCCGCTGATATCAATGAAGGAGAGGGGACTACCAAGTCTCCCTGCAGCATCCCCAGAGCCAAGTACAGCCCATGGCACCTAAGCTAGTACAAGCACTCCTGATGACGCCCAGACCGTAATCTGTGGGCAGAAACACGTCGAGTGTGGACGAGCATGTACAGTTGTACAGATAAGTAGAATTGATTGTTATCCTGCCTGACCTATTCTAATCCTTGTGGGTCACTTATATCTAGAGTGAGTGGTGTGAGTCCAAATGAGTACAGTGGAATATAGTAAATTTACCTTAATAGCAATGATATATACCTATATGGACAGGTAGTTTGGTGGTAGTCCTATGTCTATGTAACAAAGAGATAGAAACTTGTGTATCATTGTATATAGCAGAACTAAAGGGTAAGGCCAGCTCTGTACCACTTTTGAAGTTGAGCACTCCCTCTCAGCATTACATATACTCTGATAAGGATACTAGGATTTGACCAGTATCCAACGGCAACACATAAAGGAGAGATATAGGTGTGTGTAGGAGGTAAACCCTGAGTAGAGATAGGGATACCAGGGTGAGCCGTCGAGGAACGGGGACACCATAAACATAAAGTGTTTAAAACTCCGTTGACAGGCAGGATAAGAGACAGGGTGAACGCAGGGAAACAATCCCTCCCCTGTGTGGATGGTGTGAATTTATGGACACTAGGTGTGAGGGATACACACGATTGGAATTAATTTTAATTAAATTATTAAAGGTTATATTTTAATACGTCTATAAAATTCAAGAATGCGCACATAGGGTGATATCTTCTTTGAAGAAGGACAAAAGGTTATACAAAGAGGCTGCTAACCTGATGTAGTTGTGAAAACCCACAACTGGTAATGATCGCTCAGATACAAGTAGCTGCTGCAGGACCGTACTCTCCACAGATCCCTGTGGTATAATCAGCTCTCAGGACACAGTACCTCGAGGTCCGCGCTGCCACTTCAGAAAGGACATTCCCTGATGAAGGAGTTGGGAGATAACTCTGAAACGCGTTGGATAATAAAGAAGAATCGTTGATCCAGACATTCCCTTGTACTGGCTTCTTTTGTTCCTTTCTGAAGTGGCAGCGCGGACCTCGAGGTACTGTGTCCTGGGAGCCCATATTTTAATACGTGCACTCTGTGGAGATTTAATATATGATTTAGAGTCACAATTATCTATATTTTGAGAATTACTGAGCGGAGCATATAGTAGCAGGTGTATGTGTGAATGCTTAGGTATGCTGAGGGCGTGTCTGGGCTGGTTGCTCCCCACACCTCGGCCTTAGGTTGGCGTCTTGAACCTCTTCATCTTTAGAGGTACCTTCGAGATCATGGCAAGCCAGGGACCCCAGTATCAGGGCCAGAGTAGGCTCCCCTTATCCCCTTTGTCCAGCTCCTGGCTACCCTGACCCCTCCCAGCGTGACATAATCAGCAACCCACTGTTTTCCCCAAAGACGCTATGGCAACTCAAGCTTTTGTGCACCTGGTGGAGGAACTCTCTCAGGAGGTGTCTAACCTGTGAAACCAGGTGGTGCATCAGCTTCGAGAAGCGGTTGGGTATCTGGCTGCGGTTCACATGCTGGCTGTACCAGAACCGAATATTTCCCCCCCTGACTGATTTTCAGGAGGGAGAGATATTTTTTTTGTTTTTAGAGAAGCCTGCAAATTATATTTCAGGCTGCGTCCTCGTTCTTCAGGGAGCGAGGAACAGTGCGTGGGGATTATACTCTCCCATCTTAAGGGGGATCCCCAGGCCTGGTCCTTCTCTCTGACGACCAATTCTCCTACCATGTGGTCGGTGTACAAGTTTTTTGCAACGCTTGCCCTGGTTTATGGCGACCCTGATGAGTCTAAACTACGTAAGCTCAGGCAGGGAGCACGAGGGAGTATTGCTCTGAGTTCAGGAGGTGGGCCACTGACACTCAATGGAACAACCCTGCTCTGAGTCAGTTCTGTCTAGGGTTGTCAGATCGGTTACAAGACACCATGACTCAGTACGCTGCTCCGGAGTTGCTGGAAGCTGCAATGACGCTTGCTATTAAGTTGGACAGAAGCCTAACAGAGAGACTGGATCAGACCCTGGCCCTGGTGAACATCCCTGCTGTGGAGGTTACACATGTGGGTCCTGATGTTCCTAAGCAGTTGGGGACTGTGGAGTCATGTCCTAACCCATCTGCAGGTCATCAGGTTGGGCAGTCTTGTTTCTTTTGCGGTCAACATGATCACTTCATTAGGGTCTGTCCATACCGTGTTAACCCCGCTTCTCAGCTGCAGACGTCCCATGTGGATAAGCGCGTGAGTGCTGCTATGTGTACTGTGTTGGTCAGGCCTGCTCCTATGACTGCATCTGTGGTGATTAATCACCCTCCGAAGGATAGGAGTGGAACCCTGCCTGCACCTCAGATCGACGCCAAACTCAGGTGTTATCTGAAGAAGCTTTTAGGAGGAAGGCGGTAACCCCCACTAAGCACTTGGTGAGGAAGGTCCCCGAGACGAACCCGGGAACCATTTCTGCCGTCTGCCCCCTGAGAGTGAACCTACTGTCTATGACCGCGTGCATGGCAATAAACAGTCAGGTCCAGACCTGAGTGTGAATGACTATGTGTGGGTGCTGTCAAAACATATGAGGTGGAAGTGTGCGGCTGGAGCTCCTTCTACGGGAGTTATTGGTCCGTTCAGAATAGTGGCCATTTTTAACCCCGTATTGATCCAGTTGACCATCCCCCCCAGTGCTCTGTACTCGTAATATCTTCCAAAAGTCGTCGCTCAGGAAGTTCAGACCACTGCCGGACGTGTCCGGTTTAGAGTCCAGAGGCCTCTCGTAAAAGGAGGGTACTGTTACGTATTGACTGCCTTGTAGTATGTAAATGCTGCTGCTGTAGGTTTAAATTAAGCTTTTTTTCCCCCTGCTCAGTGTGAGTAGATGAGGCTAATGAGCGGAGCATGTAGTAGCAGGTGTGTGTGTGTGTGTGTGTGTGTGTGTGAGAATGCTTAAGTATGCTGAGGGGTGTGTCTGGGCTGGTTGCTCCCCACCCCTCAGCCTTAAATGGATCAGCTCACATCCACCTGTTGTTACTGATTTCAGTTCACTTCTGGACTGTGACTTGGTGTGAGCAGACGCTGATCTGAAGCTGCTGTGGATTTTTCCCTTGGAAGTTGCTGGGTTCCATGGTCCGTGGGTGGAGGTAGGGGCTTATACCTAGGGTTTCTCAGGAGCTTTAGGGACTTAGGTTGGCGGCTCGAACCTCCTCACCTTTAGAGGTACCTTCGAGATCAGGGTGAGCCAGGGACCCCAGTATCAGGGCCAGAGTAGGCTCGCCTTATCCCCTTCATCCAGCTCCTGGCTACCCCGACCCCTCCCAGCGTGACACCAGCGTGTCAGCATATTAATGGAACAATTAACAGGCACCGCACAGCGGGAGACAAAGTCCTGGCCAGACACTGACAAAGACGCAGTAGAACATGTACTCGCCAGACTGAAAGCTACTTTTGAAACCAGTAGCGCTACACAAATAAAAATTAGATTCTTTGGGTGCAGGCAGAAAGGAGAGCGCACTGGACTTTGCATTAAATGTATAGGAAGCGCTCCGGGCACTGAGGCAAATAGAACCTGTCATGGTGCAAGGGGAAGATAAATTGCTCACTGGCCAGTTTATTGATGGACTCCTACTCCTAGAGGACAACTGCGTATGATCGCCATCCAAAACCCTGATCTTGACTTTGTGCAGGTCAAACACAGAGCCATCCGCATAATGCAGGCAGAGGAACCTCATGACACATTCCCGAATAACATTTATCCTCCTTCTGTGTTGCAGCACTTGCCAAATACTGCAACCAGGCAGTGCGCTCTCATACACCTTACGAACCTCATGACACAAACCCTGCACAATGTCTGGCTGTAACTTATCAACACCTGGAAGTGCAGACCCCACAGACTGCAGCAGGGGCAAGTGCAAGGCCTCAGGAGCCCATCACCAAAGAGGCTCTCAACCAAAAGATTGAAGCACTAACTAAAAGCGTCAAGGAGATGGCCAAGGCTATGCAGGAGATGCAAGGATCCAAGCCCGTGCAGAAGATAGAGTTGGCTTTAAGCAGAGAGGACGTCCCGTGGACGCGGCCAAGGAGGTACCCAACGTCCAGAGGATGACACAGCGACCACTACGACCCGGACAGACAGCCTATTTGCCGCCGCTGTAGAGAACCAGGTCACTTTGCCAGGGAATGTGCTTTCAATGAGAATCCCCTGGGAAAGCGGGCCGCCCTCAGGACTAAAAACACAAGGCCCACTGAACTGGTGTGACAGGTATGTGGGAGGACGCCCAGTCCTGCCTGTCGTGCTGGATAGCATCCCCATGAACGCTCTCTGCTGGATACCGGCTCCCAGATTACCTCCATCCAATATATCTTTTATAAAAGATACTGGGCAGATTCAGACATTTTGTGCGGCCCAGATGATGACTAACATACTGGTTGATAACGGTAAACCTGTGCCGCAGATTGGGTTCAAAGAAGTGACCATTAAAGTGGAGCGGGTAGAGTTAAAGGGTCAAGGATTGATAATTATTGATGTTGACCGGCATGAACGTAATCCAATGATTATTTTGGGCACTAATGTGATAGAGAATGGTCTTGCAGAAATAATTGTTGTGTTACAGCAGATTGCCAAGACTGCCAATAGTGGGCAACAGCGAGTTCTGCAGAAGGAAATAAAAGCCTTGGTGCTAAGACAGCAGGTAGAGTTGTTCGGAGGAGAAATTGGCAGTGCAAGGGTAAGTGACCCAGTTCCCATTGTGATATCCCCCAAAACTGAAATGTTGGTCTAATGTAGAGCAGCAATAGACCTTAGAGGGCGAGACCATCAAGCCCTGGTAGAACCCGTGTACTCTGACAGTAGGGCCCACTGTACTGATGGCCAGAGGAGTAGTTGAGGTACACAGGGGGAGAGTACCAGTACACCTTCTAAACTGTGGAGAAGAGGAAGTTACCTTGCCAAAGTATGCTACCATGGCTAAACTGTACACTGTCAATAACAATTCCATCATGGCAGTTGAACCCTTGAACCCATCCAACCAGGCGGAGGGCAATGGCTCAGAGGGAAAGCTGGAGGATTGGTGCCAAAAGTTACACATAGGTACCGATTCTACACCCTCCCATAAGAAGCATGGAGTATACCGGGTAGTGGGAGAGTATGAGCAAGTCTTTAGAAAACACCCTTTAGACTTTGGGCAAATAAAAGGGGTAGAACACCATATACCCACAGGTAACCATCCATCCATCAAAGAAAGGTATAGACCAGTACCACCCGCTCACTATCAATGTGCAAAGGACATGTTAAAAGAAATGAAGGAAGCAGGGGTGATAAAAGACAGTTGTAGCCCCTGAGCAGCTCCTCCAATCTTAGTCAAGAAAAAGGATGGGACAGTGAGGATGTGCTTTGATTATAGGCAAATCAACCGCATTACACACAAGGACGCATACCCATTACCTAGAATTGAGGAATCATTAGCTGCATTCAAATCTGCAACTACTTTTCCACCTTAGATCTGATTAGTGGGTATTGGCAGGTTCCTGTGGCAGCGGCTAACCGTGAGAAGACAGCGTTCACCACGCCAATGGGCCTCTGCGTGTTCAACTGTATGCCGTTTGGACTCTGCAACACACCCGGTACATTCCAGAGACTGATGGCGTGCTGCCTAGGACACAAGAACTTTGAGACCGTCTTATTGTACCTGGATGACATCATAGTCTACTCAGAGATGTATGAAGAGCACTTGGAACACTTGGCAGAAGTGTTTGAAGTCTTGTCCGGCTATGGCATGAAAATAAAGCCATCCAAGTGTCATCTGTTAAAACCAAAGGTACAGTACCTCGGCCATGTTGTAAGCTCTGAAGGTGTAGCACCAGACCCCGAGAAAGTCACAGTGATAAGGGATTGGCCAAGACCCACCAGCGAGAAAGAGATGAGGCAGTTCCTGGGCCTGGAAGGCTACTACAGAAGATTCATAAAAGGGTTTACAAAGCTGGCAACCCTCTACAAGATCTCCTGGTAGGGCAGTCCAAAAAGACTAAGACCCCAAGTCCTCCTTTCAAATGGAGTAGTGAAACGGAAGAATCCCTCAAGAAGCTGAAGTGGGCCCTGACAGGTGATGAAATCCTACCTTACCTTGATTATCACCAGCCATTCATTCTGTATACAGATGCCAGCAACGTGAGATTGGGAGCAGTGCTGTCCCAAGTGCAAGACGGTAAAGAAAGAGTTAGGGTACCTTTACACGCCGCAACTGCGGTGAGAAATATGACAGGCAATCTGTAGTCCCGTCACCATCGCCGTGAAATTGACTCGAAATTGCGGCGTGTAATTGGGGAATCCGGCGGCAACCAAAAATGTTGCGACTGGTTCCGATTTTACTGCACTGCTCCAAAACCAGAAGCAACCATGAAGGGGAAATTCCCTGCTTTTTGGCGTGTGAAGGGGCGATAGGGATGGAATCAGCATCGCCTACTGATTTCCTGGAGGCGTGCCACAGCGTGCTGGACACCGCACCCCGTCATCGATGATTGGTCGTGGCTACTGTGTTTCCATTGGCTGTCCCTTCACAGGGCGCCATATTTGAACAGCTGTCCATTCACACTACACAATGGCAATGGTGTCATGTATTAGCCAGCCTTCCTGCGCAGGCTGGCCTATCATAACGCTATTGCGTTGTCTAATCAGCGTGTTTGGGGCGCAGTGTAAAACAATTTGGCATGCCTATGTTCTCGCCGCGCTGAACAGGTACCCCCACATTCCTTTGGGGATTGCGACGTGTGAAGCGTCGTCGGGAGTCAACCGGATGTTTCCCACTGTTGGTGTGGGAACTTCCGAGACGACACATTGCCTTAGGTTGAGGGCGAAATTGCGGTGTGTAAAAGCGCCTTTAGCGTTCAGAGGCAACCATGAAAAACGGGCACACGCATGTTAGGTTGCCTCCGATCGCCGCCAAAAGTTGTGGCGTGTAAAGGTACCCTTATAGCCTTTGCAAGCAGGAAGTTCTGTCCTACTGAAAGAATCCCGAGAACTATAGTTCATTCAAGTTGGAACTCCTGGCAGTAGTCTGGGCTGTTACAGAACGCTTCAAACATTATCTGGCTGCAGCAAAATTTACCATCTTTACAGATAACAACCCGCTTACCCACCTGGACTCAGCGAAACCCGGTACACTGGAGCAGCAATGGATGGCCCTGTTGTCTAATTATGATTTGACCATCAAGTATAGGGCAGGCTGTAAGAATGCCAATGCAGATGCCTTATCCAGGACATTCTGTGACAAACAATTGAAATAATTACATTACACATGTTAAACACTAATAGTCATCTACAAGACATGTAGGACAATGAGTGAGCCATCACATGATAGATAATTACATTACCCACTTTAAATACTAGCAGGCTCATAGAAATCTTGTGTAACCCATGAGTGGCATATTACAAGTTTGCAAACCAAAATACAATATTGTCTGGATAAATAAGAAATCCTCATAGGTTTACATTAAAGGGGTCCATTTTGTCACAAATACCACTGGACTGGCTGTGGTAAAGACAAAAGACATTCTTGCAAATAACTTCATCAGCCAAAGGTGGAAGGACTGATCACCGGAGTGACTGCTTTTTGAATTTTTGACTTTTTACATATTCTTGGTTTTTATAATCTTTATATTTTAATACTCTGTAACATATATTGCCGTTAACCTTGAGTTGTTCTTATTTAACTTTTGAAAAGTTGTCACAGTCCCGGAGTACTGTCTTTCACTAAGAGGGAATGTGGCACCCCCGGGTCTTAGTGCCACTGTCACCACTGCCCCCGGGTGGTGGTGTCACGCTGGGAGCAACAAAAGGGTCTTCTCATCAGGCAGGGAAACCACACACAACACCTTCTGCCTCCAGGCCAGAAGGGGGAGACCAAGCCCGGGTTCAGGTTGAGCTCCTCTATAATTTCTGGTTGGGGGCAGAGCCAGTTAGTTCTGTTCCTATGAGGACTGAGAAAGACATCCTGGCGGACTGAGGCTGTAGAGCTTGTCCCAGGATCGTTGACTCGGTGCCAGGTCTAAGGCTAGGGTCTGAGGAGAGTCGCGGGAACACTTGGGGAGCTGAGGGACACCGTACTCACCTCAGTGGAAAGTGCAGAGAACGAACACCGGAGTTCGAGACTGCAGGGTCTATTGTCCCGACAGTTAGTACCGGAAGGTGGGGAATTCCAGGTTCCTCAGCCACACCGTGCCCGGAAACACAGCAATGGAAAGAGTTCAGGAACTGACACCCGAGACGAGGGTTAGAAAGGACTCGAGCTGTCTGTCATACCGGCACCTCGCAGGAAGAGACAGGGCCGGCAGCTTAGCTACTGCAGCCGCAGGAGCAAACAATCAGAGCGCAGTGAGGGAGCCAAAGACCCAGCCGGGTGAGAAGGAACCCTGAGTTGCTCTCAGCCAAAACTCTGTGGACAGCTGCTCCAAACCATCATTACAAGTAAAAGACTGAGTGACCAACAAAACAGTGAGTCTGCCTATTATTTGTGCCCGTCGTCCTGCACCCTGCACCTACACTACCTTAACTGTCCCGGGAAACTGCTCTGCCTGTGGAGAGCCATTCCATCCCAGCTGCAAGTCCATCACCCCAGAGGTTCTGCAGCAGCGGTGGCCCACTATAGCCACGTACCACAGGTGAAAATCTCATGAAAATCTCCCTTTCATAATTCCCTCCCCTATTAAGCCAAAATCCCTTTCAGCTGCACCCAGGGTCATGGAAACCGGGTCTCAACACCCGTGGCTCCCCAGAGACAGTATCGCCCGCTTCAGAGTATCCCATACCCTGGGGCTCGACATTTCCATTACAATCTGACACTGAAAATTTTGTAGGGCTTTAATATTGCCTCGGATAAATCTGATTTTGCAGGAGATGTTTGATATGTGACTGAAGCTGCCCTATACCTGGTGCATAGTAGTTGGTGGATTCACCCCTCACAGACACAACTATACGTTCTGCCTCTTGGTGATATTGAGGAATAGGCAGGATGACGGCTATGTAATGAATGAGAAAAGAAGGAGGACATCTGAGGACGCGGTGATGGCAGAAATTGGTATCTTGAAACGACACCTCATGCTGACTTGGATGCATATACCCCCTCAGTGGTGAATGCAGCTCTAAAGCGCGACGTTACTGGTGCCTTGGTGCCACCGTTTATTTTCCAGACCTTGTAATAATTTATTGTACGGGGATTTATAGGCTTGGTAACAATGAAAATGGGTCACACCAGCCCTATCTGTGAATGGAGTCTTCCAGGTTCCCATGGTAATATTCAGCTGCTTTATTGAACACTGATGCTGTGAAATGCTGAAATGCCTGAGCTGCGACATGAGATGTCTGAGGAATTAACACGTTTCGCTTTGTGTCATCCTATTTGCTTTTCTTTACCTTTGTTTGGTAGCAGCAACGGCTCTTTTTGGTCACACTCCACCATTCTGCAAAGCTCCAACCTGCAATCCAATGATGATTACAGGGAATTGTACAGAATGTGTTCGCCCACAGTGATAAAAAAACAACCCATTCTATTAACCTCGCAATATGAGGCTAATTAAGGCCCAAAAACACTGCATATTTTTCAGTTGTTATCTCAACATTTTAAAAACCATATTTTTTCTTGTTTTGTGGATGTGTGAAGGTTTTCTTTGTTTATTTATAGTGTATTTTTTTTGCAATTATCATATAAAAATTATTGCATGCATATATACATATATATACATATACAGTATACCGTATATACTCGTGTATAAGCCGACCCGTGTATAAGCCGACCCCCCTACTTTTGCCCCCAAAAACTGGGAAAACTTATTGACTCGCGTATAAGCCGAGGGTGGACTCCAGCACAGGTATACAACCCCCAGCAGTAAGGTATACAGGCCCCCCCAGTGGTATACAGCAGGCCCCCAGCCATATAAGCAGGCCCCCAGGGGTATAAGCAGGCCCCCAGGGGTATTCAGCAGGCCCCAGGGGTATCAGCAGGCCCCAGGGGTATCAACAGGCCCCCAGGGGTATACAGCAGGCCCCATGGGTATCAGCAGGCCCCCAGGGGTATCAGCAGGCCCCCAGGGGTATCAGCAGGCCCCCAGGGGTATACAGCAGGCCCCCGGGGGTATCAGCAGGCCCCCGGGGGTATCAGCAGGCCCCCAGGCGTATAAGCAGGCCCCCAGGGGTATACAGCAGACCCCCATGGGTATACAGCAGGCCCCATGGGTATCAGCAGGCCCCCAGGGGTATACAGCAGGCCCCCAGGGGTATAAGCAGGCCCCCAGGGGTATTCAGCAGGCCCCAGGGGTATCAGCAGGCCCCAGGGGTATCAACAGGCCCCCAGGGGTATCAACAGGCCCCCAGGGGTATACAGCAGGCCCCCATGGGTATACAGCAGGCCCCCAGGGGTATCAGCAGGCCCCCAGGGGTATACAGCAGGCCCCCAGGGGTATTCAGCAGGCCCCAGGGGTATCGAGGCCAGGTATACAGGCCCCCAGGGGGTATCAACAGGCCCCCATGGGTATACAGCAGGCCCCCATGGGTATACAGCAGGCCCCCAGGGGTATTCAGCAGGCCCCAGGGGTATCAGCAGGCCCCAGGGGTATCAACAGGCCCCCAGGGGTATCAACAGGCCCCCAGGGGTATACAGCAGGCCCCAGGGGTATCAGCAGGCCCCAGGGGTATCAACAGGCCCCCAGGGGGTATCAACAGGCCCCCAGGGGTATACAGCAGGCCCCCATGGGTATACAGCAGGCCCCCAGGGGTATCAGCAGGCCCCCAGGGGTATACAGCAGGCCCCCAGGGGTATTCAGCAGGCCCCAGGGGTATCAGCAGGCCCCCGGGGGTATCAGCAGGCCCCCGGGGGTTTATACAGCAGGCCCCCGGGGGTTTATACAGCAGGCCCCCGGGGGTTTATACAGCAGGCCCCCGGGGGTTTATACAGCAGGCCCCCGGGGGTTTATACAGCAGGCCCCCGGGGGTTTATACAGCGCCCCCGGCAGTGGTATACAGCCCCCCCGCCTAGTACCGGGCCCCCATGCTGCGGATACAGTAGTTCATACATTACCATCTCCTGCAGCGCGCGGCTCCTCCATCTCCCGCCCGGCTTGTTGCTGTAGTGTCATGTGACGCGCCAGTCACATGACACTACAGGAAGATGCCGGCTGGGACTGGAGGAGCCGCGCGCTGCAGGGAGAGATGGTAATGTATGAACTACTGTATCCGCAGCATGGCGGCCCGGGTACTAGGCGGGGGGGGCTGTATACCACTGCCGGGGGCCGCCAGGGGCTGTGTGGGGCAATATGCACTGCATCCCCTTGCCGGGGATGGACAGGGGGATGCGTGCATATTAATGAGCCGGGCCCACGTGACCGCGCGGTGTCACTGTAGCCCCCTCCTGCCTCCTCCTGCCCCCAGTCAGAGCCCCCGTCCCCGTCACACACATGTATATACTCGCGTATAAGCCGAGGGGGGACTTTTCAGCCCAATTTTTGGGCTGAAAAAGTCGGCTTATACACGAGTATATACGATACATAAAATACAGTATAAAAAGTATTATATATATACAGTGCCTACAAGTAGTATTCAAACCCCTGCAGATTTGGGTGGTTTGATAAGATGCAAATAAGTTAGAGCCTTCAAACTGCAAACGAGAGTAGGATTTATTAACAGAAGCATAAATCTTACAAACCAAAATGTTATGTTGCTCAGTTGAATTTTAATACATTTTAAACATAAAAGTGTGGGTCAATTATTATTCAACCCCTAGGTTTAATATTTTGTGGAATAACCCTTGTTTGCAATTACAGCTAATAATCGTCTTTTATAAGACCTGATCAGGCCGGCACAGGTCTCTGGAGTTATCTTGGCCCACTCCTCCATGCAGATCTTCTCCAAGTTATCTAGGTTCTTTGGGTGTCTCATGTGGACTTTAATCTTGAGCTCCTTCCACAAGTTTTCAATTGGGTTAAGGTCAGCAGACTGACTAGGCCACTCCATCACCTTGATTTTTTCCCTCTTGAACCAGGCCTTGGTTTTCTTGGCTGTGTGCTTTGGGTCGTTGTCTTGTTGGAAGATGAAATTACAACCCATCTTAAGATCCTTGATGGAGGAGCGGAGGTTCTTGGCCAAAATCTCCAGATAGGCCGTGCTATCCATCTTCCCATGGATGCGGACCAGATGGCCAGGCCCCTTGGCTGAGAAACAGCCCCACAGCATGATGCTGCCACAACCATGCTTGACTGTAGGGATGGTATTCTTGGGGTCGTATGCAGTGCCATCCAGTCTCCAAACGTCACGTGTGTGGTTGGCACCAAAGATCTCGATCTTGGTCTCATCAGACCATAGAACCTTGAACCAGTCTGTCTCAGAGTGATTATGAGCAAACTGTAGAGAGCCTTGACATGACGCTTTGAAAGTAAAGGTACCTTATGGGCTCGTCTGGAACGGAGACCATTGCGGTGGAGTACGTTACTTATGGTATTGACTGAAACCAATGTCCCCACTGCCATGAGATCTTCCCGGAGCTCCTTCCTTGTTGTCCTTGGGTTAGCCTTGACTCTTCGGACAAGCCTGGCCTCGGCATGGGATGAAACTTTCAAAGGCTGTCCAGGCCGTGGAAGGCTAACAGTAGTTCCATAAGCCTTCCACTTCCGGATGACGCTCCCAACAGTGGAGACAGGTAGGCCCAACTCCTTGGAAAGGGTTTTGTACCCCTTGCCAGCCTTGTGACCCTCCACGATCTTGTCTCTGATGGCCTTGGAATGCTCCTTTGTCTTTCCCATGTTGACCATGTATGAGTGCTGTTCACAAGTTTGGGGAGGGTCTTAAATAGTCAGAAAAGGCTGGCAAAAGAGATAATTAATCCACACATGTGAAGCTCATTGTTCTTTGTGCCTGAACTACTTCTTAATACTTTAGGGGGACCAAACAGAATGCTGGTAGTTTGAGGGGTTGAATAATAAATGACCCTCTGAATTAACTTTTAACGCTTTAAAAAAATAAAAAAAAATTAAAAAATCTTTTTGGCTGCAGTGCATTTCCCACTTCCAGTCCTTTTAGATTGTAAACTTGTGAGCCGAGCCCTCACTCCTCCTGTAAGGGCATGTTCACATTGTGCGTTTTTGATCCGTTTTTTTGTAATTCATTTTTGCATGAAAGACATATCACTTTCTGTGATGTCCAGCACAGTCAATGTTTTCAGACATGCTGTTCCAACGCTGCATTTTTTAATGGTTCATTTTCGCGGCATAAAACGCATCCAGAAAAAGAATGAGCATGTCAATTAGGGATCCGTTCTCTCCAGCATGTTTTCCATTGACTCCATTGTAATTAAAATCAAGCAGCCAAAATGCGATACATTTTGGGTCCATATTTTTTTTTTTTTTTTACAAAAAACTGATCCAGTTTTGCGGCTGAAAATTCTACAAAAACGTAGCACAAAGAAAAGATCAAAACTAACTGGTGAACTCTGTGTTACTGTGTAATATCTCATATTGTCTGTATATTGCCCCTGCTTAATTCTAAAGTGCTGTGGAATATGTTGGTGCTATAGAAATAAAAATATTATTATTTTGGTCTTTTTTCAGTCAGTATAGAAATGTTCTTCTTATTTAATATAATTGTATATAATTGAATAAAATGAACTTATACACAGAATCTCACAGTATTCTAATGAACTAGGGACTAGTCCAATGAGGCTCTACTCGCTGTCACTATTCAAGTCAAGAAGGTGCAGTCATGTCCCCTGACTGTGATCAGTATCAGATTGGGACATGGTCCCACCAGTAATCTGGGATCACTGACCAACTACATGCAAATATTACAAATTTACCCATGCTTCTATATAATAATATACAGGGTAGTTTGATGAGATGTTTCTTTTACCTCTACATAGTGAATCAAGTGTATTGTTCCAACTACTTATCATATTTGGGGGGGTAAATGACAAACTACTGCAAGGGGGCCCACCAGGGAATTCTCCGATTCTCCTGTTGACCAGTCCGAGCCTGATTGTGATTGACAGAGCCCACCTTGTCCACATCTTCCCAGTTTACGCACCTCCTGGCACCTCTTCCCCTTTTCACAGTTCTAATAACCCACTACAGAATAGAGCTGTGACAGAGAAACTGAGAAAATGTACTACCATTATTTACTGACTAGCTGTAGTCCAGGTGTTGCCTGGGATAGTAACTAACGGTTCTTAGGTGTAAGAAAATACAATGGGTTAGTAAAGTGTTGCTTCTCTCTGCTAAGATACACAGGCTGCAAGTGTAATACTGGTACTATGTGGGCTCCTGATGTATTACATGGGCTATGTGTGGGCACAGGCTTTAATACATGGGGCTATATGTGAGCTCCTGCTCTAATACAGAGGGCTATGTGTGAGCTCCTGGTGTAATACAGAGGCTATGTGTAGTCTCCTGCGGTAATACTGGGGGCTATGTATGGTCTCCTGCTGTAATACTGGGGGCTGTATGTGGCCTTCTGCTGTATACTAGGGCTTGTGTGGCCTCCTGCTGTATACTGGGGGCTGTGTCTGGTCTCCTGCTGTATATTGGGGGCTGTGTGCGATCTCCTGCTGTAATACTGGTAGCTGTGTGCGGCCTCCTGCTGTAATACTGGGGGCTGTGTATGGCCTCCTGTTGTAATATTGGTGGTTGTATGTGGCATCCTGCTGTAATTCTGGTGGTTGTATATGGCATCATTCTGTATACTGGGGCTGTGTGCGGCCTCCTGCTGTAATACTGGGGGCTTAATGTGGCCTCCTGCTGTAATATGGGGGTCTGTGTGTGGTCTCTGCTGTAAACAGCTGTATAATAAAGTCTCTGTGCGGCCACCTGCTATATACAGGCGTTGAATGCAGCCTCCTGCTGTATACTGAGGGCTGTGTGCAGCCTCCTGCTGTATAGTGGGGGCTGTGTGGCCTTCTTTTGTAAACTGGGAGCTGTGTGCGGCCTCCTGCTGCATACAGGGGGCTGTGTGTGAACTCCTGCTGTATACTGGTGCTGTGTGTGGGCTCCTTCTGTATAGCTGTGGGCTGTGTGGGCTCCTGCTGTATTCTGGGGGCTGTGTGTGGCCTACTGCTCCATACTTGGGTCTGTGTGCAGGAGGTTGTTAGAAGAATAGCAAAGAGGTGTCTTAGTTGATTTGGGGTTTGTGTGGCTGCTGCTTCACTGAGAGTCATGCCCCAGTGCGCACCATTTTCCAGACATCCTTGCCTTTGGCGGCTTCCCTGAATCTTTAACAGACATGCATAAGCTGTGTTATGCTATGAATGTCCTTCATTGCCTATAGCAACGAATCAGAAGTTGAGCTGTGATTGGTTGCTATAGGCTGTGCAAAATTTTGTGATTATAAATGCGACAGTGCGGATTCCTTTAGTATACCTACAAATATACATACACATACCCTCAGCTTTATATATTAGATACATTTACTTAGGGTAAATCTAAAGCATAGGGTATATGCTCATTTTGTGTTTTGTTGGAGTTCAAACAGTGCTAGATGTGTTTTTATTGCAAAAAAAACAGCAATTCTGGAGTTACGTTCTTATTTAATCTTTACTGTTAAATGTACAGATTAACGAATGTTATATTTTGATTGGACTTTTAGGTGCACGACAGTACCAAATTATCTTTTTTCTATAAACTCTTCTGAGTTAAATTAGACCATCATAATAGGTGACTTTAATATCGCTACTGACACATGCCAGCCAGCAGCCTCCAAACTCCTTTCACTTACTGCCAGGGGCGGACCGTCACCCCCGAGGGCCCTGGTGCGGGTGAGGATCGGGGGGGGTGCTGCTGGGAGCCGCGGGCGCGGTGCTCTCCTACCTGGTGAGCCGTGCCGGGCGCTTGTGGGAGCCGGAGGGGCAGAGGAGAGGAGGGGCGGGATCAGGCAGGGGAAGCAGGAAGCTCTCTGCTTCTCTTGCCTGACCCTCCTCTCCTTTGACGGCGGCTTGCGGGGGTCGGCTGGGGGCCCCCTCCAGGTTTAAAGGGGCCCCCCAGCCGGTCTGGGCCCTGGTGCAGCTGCACCGGCTGCACCACGGTAGTTCCGCCCCTGCTTACTGCCTTTGGACTTACTCAGTGGTCCTTCACTGCCACCCACACAGACGAACATACATTAGACCTCATCTTTACCTGCCTCTGTTCCCTATCTAATCTCACAACCTCCCCTCTCCCCCTATCTGACCACCATCTACTCACTTTCTCATGCTTGTCCTCCTCACCTGCCCCCATGTCCAGCCACTAGCTCATCCTCGTAGAAGTCTCGCAAAACTAGACATTCACAGACTCTCTTTACCGCTGTCCTTCATATCCTCACTCCATGACACAGACAGTGCCACCGCTTTCTACAATGCCACCTTTACATCAACCATAGACTCAGTCGCCCCTCTCGTGCATGGCAAAGTGCGACGAATCAATAAACAACCCTGGACACCTATCTCACAAAAAACTTCGACAAGTGTCCAGGGTCGCGGAGCGGCGCTGGAATAAAACGCACCTGCCAGATGACTTCACTGCCTACAAACAAGCTATACTTGCCTTCAAATCAGCCCTCACCTCTGCTAAACAGACCTACTTCACAAACCTAGTATCTTCACTGTCCCACAACCCCAAACAACTGTTCAGTATATTAAACTCTCTCTTCTGCCCAACAATTAGGACTTTGCCACATAATTCAAAAATAAGATTGAGCAAACAAGGCAAACCTTTATTGTTCCACCACCACAACAATAAAAACTATTATTGTTAACTATTATAACTATTAAAAATAAAACTAACCCAGACAGAAAACACGGCTACATAACATCATTTGGCACATACATTCATGAGATTGTACTAAGGGATATGTGGAGGGTGAGGAATGTTGAGGTTCTATGTTTCTCTTGCTTTTTGACCACTCATAATACCTTGTCCCGCATAGATATGGCGTTGGGAAACGACCAGTTGGGTGCCCTGGTGGTGAAAGTGGAACACCTGCCATGGGCAATCTCGGACCATAAGCCAGTGTGTGTTTATATTCAACCGGTGGGACTACGGACTGGGAGGAGTGGAGGATGGAAGGTGCACCCAACATGGTTACTTACTATAGACATGCAGAGAGAATTTGCAGGAATGACTGTATGATTGAAGGTGTACCTGAGGGGACTTCTTATCAGAAAAGTTAGTCACTGCAAATCTAATACAAGAAATTTAGAACAAGAAAAGGTAGAGGCACTGAATAGGGCAGAGGAAGAAATGATCAGATTGGGTACACCGGAAGCCGGGAAGCGCTTTAAAGAAGCCCAGGAGATAATTAAACCAATTTCAAATAGATAAAGCACTGAAGAAAGAGAATTTCAAAAGCTAGCATTTTATGATGAAGGGGAGAAAGTGGGTCACATGTTGTTGCTGGTAGCTGAGGCCCAGAGGAAAACTCCTTTTGTACACTCCATATATAACAGAAGTGGAGATTTAATTACGGAAAATTTTGAAATAGGCTCCGTTTTTACAGACTTTTATAAGGAGATATACTCCTCCAGGGCGGCGGCAATCACAGACGATATAGCAACATTTTTGGAAGCTACGGAGCTGCCTAAATTGACGACTACCGAAGGGAAAGTTAGGAAGGTCCCTTAACGTGCGAGGAAGGTCCCTTAACGTGCGAGGCGCTGAGTGCTGCTTTGGCTTCTATGGCCAATGAGAAGGCAGAAGACAGATGGGCTCCCGACAGAGGTGTACAAGTGTATGGAAGAAGTATTGGTGCCAAAACTCAGAGAGGCTTTGGAAAAGTCGAGGGATGGGGGTGTGCTGCCTGCATCCATGAGAGAGGCCGTCATTGTGGTGTTACCTAAGGAGGATAAAGATTTGAGGATCGTACAGACCCATTTCACTGCTGACAACCGATGTAAAACTCTTGGCTAAGCTGCTGTCGAAGTGGCTGACTGGCGTTGTCTCAAACCTGATACATCCAGACCAATCTGGCCTTTATGCCTAGTAGATCTATGGCAGTTAATCTGAGAAGACTGTACTTGATCATGCAACTGCCAGCTGACAATTCCAGTCAGAGGGTGACAGTGTCCTTGGATGCCCATAAGGCATTTGACAGTGTGGAATGGGGGTACTTGTGGGCAGTAATGGAGAAGCTGGGATTTGGGCCGCAATTTCTCTTGTGGGTGCGGCTTCGATTAGAACTGCTGCAGCGGCCTAAAGATGAGGGGGGACTTGCATTGCCGAACCCATATATATATTATTTGGCGTCCCAAATCCAGCATATTAGGGGATGGGCAAATAGTGCAGCACACCCATCCAAAGTATCTTGGAAAATATGACAAAGAGAAGTCCACTGGTGCAGAGTCTGGAAGATGGCTCAATGGGACTGGTTGGGAGGCCCTACCCCACTATGCTTCTGGTACACAAACTATAGGGGAAATTAAAACACGTAAGAAGGGTGACGCAACTGACGAGATACTCTCTGTTATGGCATAACAACAATTTGCCTGAAATACGAGCGATGGGATGTCTGAATGAGTGGCAGGCCAAGGGTATCCGGTATATATACCAAATACTAGATAGCCGGGGGTTGAAACCCTTTTTGCAATTACGGGAGGAATTTGGTCTATGGGCTACAAGTGAATATCAACACACACAAATAACACACGCCTTTAGGACTCTAAATAAAATTGAGATGCTCTCCATCCAACAAGACATAGTGCTGTAATATATATGCGGTAAAGGGCCCACATGAGGAGTGATTTCCACGACTTATAGGGACCTGCTGCATACATTCTTGCTCAGTATCCAACATGGGCGAAAGCCATGTGGGAGATGGATATGGGTGCCCTGAGGGGATGATACCTAGAATTCTATTCTGGAGTGGGTACCAAGCCTATCCCTTAGTGAACCAGGTAGACTATCCCAGTTATACTTATTATATAGAGTCTACTGATCACCCGAATTTTTATTGCGGGTGTGTTTGAGATCCACTTTGGAATGCCCTAGATGCAGGAAGGAAGATGCGGGCATTTACCACATGACGTGGACGTGTCCACGATTGTCTACATTTTGGGTTAATGGTGATTACCAGAATTGAGGGGGCATACAGATGTGTGATACCAAGAGAACCAGTGGTGTGCCTGCTGGGGTATGTGGATGAACTCTCGGTTGATAACACCATAAAGGTGGCGGTTGCTAGATTGCTGTACATAGCTAGGAAACTTATCACTAGATACTGGATTAGAGAGGAACCGCCGCCCAGGAGGGAATTTCTAACACAGACTACCTACATTGTACAGAGAGAAAAAGGAATATATCATAAACGTGGGAAACCTGGCTTGTATGAAAAGATATGGTCTCTGCAGCTGGAATTTGGAGTATCGGGGAGGACTGACATAGATGGAAGTTGAGCGGGTGTGGTAGAGGGCGCGAGAGACATGCTTACTGACATCTTGAGGGGATATACCTTTTATTGACACCAGTGTTTTGAAAAACTGCTTGCTGTCTATGGGAGGCGGGGGGGGGGGTTATATTTAAAAAAAAAGTATGTACCGTTTATAAATACTTGCATATTTGATCTATTAATTAATAAAAATTATCTGTTTAGAAAAATAATAGTAATCTGGATCTAAGTATAAACCTTCCTATACAGTCATGGCCAAATGTTTTGAGAATGACACCAAAATTATATTTTCACATGATCTGCTGCCCTCTGGTTTTTATTTGTGTTTGTCTGATGTTTATATCACATACAGAAATATAATTGCAATCATATTATGAGTACCAAAAGGTTATATTGACAGTTAGGGCCCTTTCACATCAGCGTTTTTTGCACCTGCTGCAAGTACGCCTATACTTTGCATGTCAAAAACCGCAACCGCGCCGCAAGTGCAGCCGGTATGCGGTAATCGCGGCAGATGCGGTTTTTTCACCGCATCTGCCGCGATTTTCAAAAAACGCTGATGTGAAAGGGCCCTAAGAATGAGTTAATGCAGCAAGTCAATATTTGCAGTGTTGACCCTTCTTCTTCAGGACCTCGGCAATTCTCCCTGGCATGCTCTCAATCAACTTCTGGACCAAATCCTGACTGATAGCAGTCCATTCTTGCATAATCAATGCTTGCATTTTGCCAGAATTAGTTGGTTTTTGTTTGTCCACCCGTCTCTTGATGATTGACCACAAGTTCTCAATGGGATTAAGATCTGGGGAGTTTCCAGGCCATGGACCCAAAATCTCTACGTTTTGTTCCCTGAGCCATTTAGTTATCACCTTTGCTTTATGGCAAGGTGCTCCATCATGCTGGAAAAGGCATTGTTGGGCGCCAAACTGCTCTTGGACGGTTGGGAGAAGTTGCTCTTGGAGGACATTCTGGTACCATTCTTTATTCATGGCTGTGTTTTTAGGCAAGACTGTGAGTGAGCCGATTCCCTTGGCTGAGAAGCAACCCCACACATGAATGGTTTCAGGATGCTTTACAGTTGGCATGAGACAAGACTGGTGGTAGCGCTCACCTCTTCTTCTCTGAATAAGCTGTTTTCCAGATGTCCCAAACAATCGAAAAGGTGATTCATCAGGAGAAAATGACTTTACCCCAGTCCTCAGCAGTCCACTCCCTGTACCTTTTGCAGAATATCAGTCGGTCCCTGATGTTTTTTCTGGAGAGAAGTGGCTTCTTTGCTGTCTTCCTTGAAACCAGGCCTTGCTCAAAGAGTCTCCAGCCTGCTGCCATTCCTGAGCAAGCTCGGCACTGCTGGTAGTCCGATCCCGCAGCTGAAACAGTTTTAAGATACGGTCCTGGTGCTTGCTGGTCTTTCTTGGGCGCCCTGGAGCCTTTTTGACAACAATGGAAGCTCTCTCCTTGAAGTTCTTGATGATGCGATAGATTGTTGACTGAGGTGCAATTTTTGTAGCTGCGATACTCTTCCCTGTTAGGCCATTTTTGTGCAGTGCAATGATGGCTGCACGTGTTTCTTTAGAGATAACCATGGTTAACTGAAGAGAAACAATGATACCAAGCACCAGCCTCCTTTTAAAGTGTCCAGTGGTGTCATTCTTACTTAATCATGACTGATTGATTGCCAGCCCTGTCCTCGTCAACACCCACACCTGTGTTAATGGAACAATCACTAAAACGATGTTAGCTGCTCCTTTTAAGGCAGGACTGCAATGATGTTGAAATGTGTTTTGGGGGTTAAAGTTTTCTAGGCAAATATTGACGTTGCAAGTAATTGCTGTTAAGCTGATCACTCTTTATGACATTCTGGAGTATATGCAAATTGCCATTAGAAAAACTGAAGCAGTAGACTTTGTAAATATTAATATTTGTATCATTCTCAAAACCTTTGACCATGACTGTATATTTAGACAGAGCTAAGGGGAAGGCACCTATGCAGATGTTATTGAAGTGGCATATTTGTATAAATGCCAGGCAGTTAAACATGGCAGGGTAGGAAACAGGTAAGTCATGCAAGAGAATCCAACAAAGTTGTTCCTGGTTCACTTGTGCTGCAAAATGTGTTCCCCATAATGTTTATATTATCTATGTGCTAGCTCTTTCAATAACTCATATTTACCACCCTATTACACACTGTGGGCATTCCATCTATATCAGTCACTCTCTCCTCCCCTCGCCTACCTCTCATGCTCTTTTCACAATTTTAAACCACACCGGTCCATTTACTCCCTCTATACAACACATGAGACGCTCTCACAAATCACGTAACCATATGCTCACTCTCTCTAGCCTCTTAATCGCAGGTGATATCTCCCCTAACCCAGGCCCTTCTACTAGTAACTAGTAAATTTAACTCCTTCCCTGCTACATTCAAAAACTCTGTTAATTTCATTTATATTGTTTGCATGTTTTCTGTCCCCTTTAATTGTGCCCTCTGGAACCCACAATCAGTCAAAAATGCTGATGTCTGCACAGCAAATTGAAAATCCATTCACTTTGCTGGCAGATGTTTTAACTGATCTATATTTTGGAGCAGTTTTACGCAGCATCAAAAACGGATCAAAAACATCTAGTGTGAACATATCCTTATACTCAGAAAGTTTGGTAGATATCATTGACCAAAATCTCCTCCCTCTCATGTCCCAACTCAGCTCTGAAATATTATAATGAAAAACTGCAAAGTGCACTGGGATACAGGAAGTGAGGAGGAGCGATGAGCTCAATGGGGAAGGGTGGAGGCACTGGGCATGGGTCGACGTTCACTATGATTGGCTGACCAGAACCACGTGACCAGCAGCTAAATCGAATATAACTGGCTCTCCTTACAAGCAGGTGTTTTAGGCTGCCTTCAGATTTGCAGAAGCCTCCGCAGCGTTTTGCGGAGGCATCTGCATGCAGACCGCAGCCCCTATGTTTATAATGGAGCGCACGGCGGTCTGCAGATGTCGCGTCCCTGGTGCGGACGACACTGTGTGATCTGTGCGCAGGCATCTGCCTGCGCACAGATCACTCATGGCGGGCAATGGGAGCACACGGAGGTCTGCAAGCATCTGCAGACCGCCGTGCGCTCCACTATAAACATAGGGGCTGCGGTCTGCATGCAGATGCTTGCAGATGCCTCCGCAGAACGCTGCGGAGGCATCTGCAAATCTGAAGGCAGCCTTCTGACTTGTTTTATCCAGTGGCCGAGGTTAGCATAGTGTATTGAGCATTTATCCATAGATGTACCCACCTCCAGTGGGGATAGATACATATGTAAAAACTCTGGGATAATATTCTGGGCAATAACACTATGTAGAAAACATAGCCATGTTGTGGATTCTTAATGGCTGGGTCTAACTTAGCCAGCTGGTAATTAAGCCCTGAGAAACAAAGTTGGTACTAACCCCTTATTACCTAGCATGCCACCTGCCACCAGGGCTGCTGGAAGAGCCCGGTAAAGCACCTGGAAATACCACTTCTTATGAATGCGCGATTTTCAGGGGCGGCTGCAGGCTTCTATTCTTTAGCGTGGGGGTGCCCTACAACAATGGGCCCTCACCCAGCTTAGAATACCAGCCCTCAGCTGCTGAGTTTTACCTTAGCTGGCAATTAAAAATAGGGCGAAGCTCACACATTTTTTTTTTGCCAGCCAAGGTAAAATTAGGCAGCTGAGGCTAGCAGCTCGCAACTGTCCGCTTTCATCTGGCTAGACCTAAAAATACTGCAAATCCCCACTGCAGACAGTGCAGTGAATATACAAATAGCTTAATGGGCGGCCCTGGAAGTAGCAGTGGGAGACTGGTGAGATGTTCTATCTATCCTAGCATATTTATCTATCCTATCTATCTGACTATTCTATTCTAACTTTTTCCAGTATGAGAAAGACCATGCTAAAATTGCTATCCTTATGCTGTCCGTCTGCTGTCAAGGTGCTGTGCGATTTTTTATCCCACCCATTGACATGCATTGGCGAGTCTCCCAGGAGAGTCGCATCCACTCGCAGCATGTTACTACTTTTTTCTCATCCAGAATCTGGATGAGAAAACAGCTAAAGACACACATTCATCTGCTATGACTACTTCATTAACATTGCTCAGAGTTCAACGCGAGACTTTCTCGCATTGCACTCATCCGATTTCAACACCTGTGTGTTTAAGCCCAAAAGGTAAGTCACAGTTTGATTATGCAAAAGGAAAATAATTCTATTAATTCCACAGGGCTTCACAGACATCATAAATGATTCATCATCACTGTCCCCATTGGGGCTCACAATCTAAACTCTCTATCAGTATGTCTTTGGAGTGTGGGAGAAAACCGGAGAACCTAGAGAAAACCAACACAAACACAAAGAAAACATGCAAACTCCTAGTAGATTTTGCCCTTGGATTCAATTGTTGCTCCAAAGGTTGGCACAACTAGTTCTTGGCTTTAGGGCAAGGCACGATGGTTATACAGTTTTTTGTATAACCCATAAGGGGATGTGCTGTTGACTAATGATGGTTATTGTTTCCATTGCAATGATTGTGCTGTGATCGTTGGGCATGTAAAGTATACACTCAGCAATGATCTAGATCAACAAGCCTTCATACTACGATCATTGTATAAAAAGTAATTGACTTCTATTTATTTTTTTTTCATTTAGGGTAGAAATACCCACTAATGATGTTTAGTGAACAAACCAGCCAGGTATATTAGGAGATTCCATAGGAAATCCCTTTTGGTATCACTCCAATTCTTATGGCCACTTTACACACACCAACTTATCTGTCCAACTTCTGAACAACTTACTGGTTGCAGTGAAATCATGGACACATTGTTCCATTTGTACACAGCCACAAAATGGAGCAATGTGTCCATGATTTCACTGCAACCAGTAAGTTGTTCAGAAGTTGGACAGATAAGTTGCAGTGTGTAAAGTGGCCCTTAGTGGACGATGAACATGATGGGTCTATGATGTCTCTTGATCCTATTTTCTGGGTGTTTTTGTGGATCTCTTGTTATGATGATATAAAAAGGATATGTTATAGAACATGATGAATGACTTTAAATGCCAGGGATCACTTGCTTCATATTAATGCTTTAGGCCCCTTTCGCATCAGCATGTTTTGTTGATTTGCGGCAGATCCGACAGATTTACCGCATCTGCCGTGTAACGGCTGTACTTGCGGCACACCCCATTCATTCTCTATGGGACTTGTGGCAGGTGCGGCAAATGCGGTTTTTGCTGCGATCCAGCAGGTCAAAAAAAAACGCAGCTAGCAGCGTTAATTTCACCTGCCGCAACTGCCGCAAGTGCTAGATCATGGCAAAAACGCATTTGCTGCACCTGCCGCAAGTTCCATAGAGAATCAATGGGGCTTGCCGCAAGTGCAGCCGTTACAAGGCAGATGGGGTAAATCAGCAAAAACACTAATGTGAAAGGGGACTTAGGCCAGCTTCACACCATGGTTGCTGATCCGGGGCTGTCCGGTGTGAGCTGGACAGCCCCGGATCCGATTTTGGCCCCATATTATTACTATGAGGCCGGATGGGGCCGGATGGCAGCTATTTGCCATCCGGTTTCCATCTGTCCAGGAGGATCCGGGAGAATTTGGATTTTTCTCCAGGACACAAAATTGCAGCTTGCAGCGTTTTTGTGTCCAGGGCAAAAATCTGCACAAATCGGATCCGGCGCCCCCTAACATGGGAGTCTATGGCGCCGGATCCGACATAAAACCGGTCCGGCTCCTGGACACCAGGTGCTGAACTTCAGCACCATGGAGAGCTCCCCGCTGAGCTCACACCGGACAGCCCCGGATAAGCAAAACCGTGGTGTGAAGCCAGCCTAAGAAAGACTAAATATTCTTCAAATTTTCATACATTTTTCACACAATATTATGTGTGATTATAATGGAATAATTAAAGGGGTTGTCTCAAGTTCTCATGTGTTTAAAATTGCAAAGTGCGTGTGAAAACCAGCAACTGTGCAATTTCTTTATTAAAAATCCTCTCCGTTCTCAAGAATGGTAGGATGTTTAATTACATAGTGTACAGCGCAATGCCTAAACTACTGGTCACACTGCAGTCACACACACAATGGCCGGTTACTAGGTAAGCAGCGCGTGCAGTTGGCTTTATTGCCTGACAGCATGCTTGTGCCGCTGTGAAGTTACCTGGATCACTGGATCCAACCAACCTCAGTGCCAATGTGCGGAGTGCCCAGCTTGGACCAGCAGTGATACCATGCCACTGGTGCCAACTGCCCATCTTCAGAGTAAAGCAGGAAGCCGGTGGCCTACTTGAGACAAATCCTGTAAGCTTGCCATAAACAAGTGATAGGTGCCAGCTAAATGATGGCATGACTGTCACTGATCAGCCGTAAGTGTAGCCTGAAGTCATACATATGAGGTTAATGCCAGCTCTGCGGATCCTGCAATCATTTTCAGGAAGAAACTGAGTATTATCTGACAGAATTGCAGGGGTGTCAATACTATTAGCCAACACTGTAGGGGGTATGTGGAGGATCATTACAGAGACAATGTGAGGGCTCATACTGAATAAAGGGGGCTGTGTGGGGGCTCATACTGTGAATAGGGGGCTATGTGAGGGCACTTAATGCATATAAACACTATGTGGGTTCTCATATTGTATATAGGAGGGAAAAAAAAAAAAAAGAGATAAATCGAGCTTACTAATCCTGTAGTTGAAAAGGCATATCCCTTTGGCATTGCAAGGACAAAATTTGTTGTGTCGGCAGAAACAAACTGTAAGGAGAATATCCAGCAACAAATTTGAGAAATGTTTTTTTAAAACCAATGATTTATGAACTTCATGTTAAAATACAAAAAAATATAGGAAAAAAATAGGAAGATATTCTTAACTTACACATTTCATTGTCATGTTTACAATTAGAGTATTATATAGTGGGGGCTATGTGGGGGTTTATACTGTATATAAGGGCTGTGTGGGGCCTCTTATTGTATATAGGGAGTTATGTGAAGCCCAGACTGTATATAGAGTATGAGAGGCTCATACTGTATATAGAGAGACTACACATGTGGTCAAAATTGTTCTTACTGCTCGTTCAATTAAAGAAAAACCCACAACGGTCACAGAAATAACTTCAATCTGACAAAAGTAATAATGAAAAACAAATCTATGAAAATTAACAAATGAAAGTCAGACGTTGCTTTTCAATCCTGCTGCCACAGAATAAAAAAAAATAATTAAACTCATGATATAGGCCTAGACAGAAATGATGGTACCCCTGATGTCTACAATCTTGTAATCAGTCAGTGAGCCTGTATATAGGGCTACAGATATTCACTGTGCTGTTTGGTGACATAAGCCCCCATCACACATAGCGAAAGCGCTGTTTGGTCACAGGTTTTGTGACGCAACAGTGACCTCGCCAGCGATCTCGCTATGTTTGACACGCAGCAGTGACCGGGCCCCGCTGTGACATCGCCGATCGTGTCAGAATGGCCTGGATCATTTTTTGATCGTTAGGTTTCTGCTGGGCATCATGCATCGGTGTGTTTGACGCCTTAACAATGACCTCGTTGGCGACTCAGAACTCAGCCACGTGGGTCTGAGTAGTCAGACTAGCTGCTGTGTGACAGGGTCCCAACGACCGCCGAGGTCATTATACGGGTCACCGTATCGTTTCTGTGTTGTTAAGTGGAGCTGACTGTTTGACATCTCACCAGCGACCACGTAGCGATGTTCTAGTGATTCTTACCAGGTCGTATAGTTATCGGGATCGCTGGAACACCGCCAAGTGTGATGGTACCCATAGTCTGTACCACACTCAACATGGAACAGAGGAAGTGAAGGAAAGTGTTGTCTCAGGACATTTGAAAGAAAATTATAGACAAGCATGTTAAAGGTAAATGTTGTAAGACTATCTCCAAACAGCTTGATGTTCCTGTGACTACAGTTGCACATAATATTCAGAAATTTAAGATCCATGGGACTGTAGCCAACCTCCCTGGATGTTGCCGCAGGAGGAAAATTGATGACAAATCAAAGAGACGGATAATATGAATGGTAACAAAAGAGCCCAGAAAAACTTCTAAAGAGACTTAAGGTGAACATTAAGCTCAAGGAACATCAGTGTCAGTTCGCACCATCTATCATTGTTTGAGCCAAAGAGGACTTCGAGGGAAACAACCAAGGAGGACACCATTGTAGAAAAAAATCAATAAAAAAGCAAGACAGAAATTTGCCAACTACATGTTGACAAGCCACAAAGCTTCTGGGATAATGTCCTATAGACAGATAAGACAAAAAAGGAACTTTTTGGCAAGGCACATCAGCCTTATGTTCACAGATGGAAAAATGAAGCATATCAGCAAAAGAACACTGTCCCTGCTTTGAAACATGGAGGAGGCTCTGTTATGTTCTGGGTCTGTTTTGCTGCATCTGGCACAGGGTGTCTTGAATCTGTGCAGGGTACAATTAAATCTCAAGACTTTCAAGGGATTCTAGAGAGAAATGTGCTGCCCAGTTTCAGAAAGCTTGGTCTCAGTTGGAGGTCATGGGTCTTGCAACAGGATAATGACCCAAAACACACAGCTAAAGTACCCAAGAATAGCTAAGAGGAAAACATTGGACTATTCTGAAGTGGCCTTCTATGAGCCTTAACCTAAATCCTATTGAGCATCTTTAGAAAGAGCTGAAACATGGTATATAGGAAAGGCAACCTTTAGACATGAGACAACTGGAGCAGTTTGCTCTGGATGAGTTGCCAAAACCCCTGTCGAGAGGTGGAGAAGTCTCATTGACAGTTACAGGAATCGTTTGATTGCAGTGATTGCCTCAATAGGTTGTGCAAGAAAATATTAAGTTAAGGAACCAGTCTTTCTGTCCAGACCTATTCCATGAGTTTAATGTAAAAAAAAATCTGTGGCAGCAGGGTTAAAAAACAATGTCTGACTTTCATTTGTTAATTTTCATAGATTTGTTTTATTTATTACTTTTGTCAGCTTCAAGTTATTTCTGTGACCATTGCGGTTTTTTCTTTCATTAAACGAGGGGTACCAACAATTTTGACCTTGTTTGTATCTGGGTGTTCATACTGTATATAGGTGGGCTATGTGGGTGCTTATACTGTATACAGGAAGGCTATGCGGGGGTTAATACTTTATATAATAATAATAATTTATTCATTTATATAGCGCTATTAATTCCATAGCACTTTACATACATGAGTAATGCTGTCTCTCTTGGAGCTCACAATCTAAACATCCTATCAGTATGTCTTTGCAATGTGGGAGGAAACCGGAGTGCCCGGAGGAAACCCACGCAAACACGGGGAGAACATACAAACTCCTTGCAGATGTTGTCCTTAGTGTCCTTGGTGGGAATTGAACCCAGGACTTCAAGACCTCAGTGCTGCAAAGGCTACAGTGCTAACCACTTGAGCCACCGTGCTGCCCTATATAGGGGGCTTATACCATATAAAGGGGATATGTGGGGCTCATACTGTATATAGGGGCTATGTTGGACTCATACTGTATATAGGAGGGCTATGCAGGGGCATATATTGTATATAGGGGCCTATGTGGTGGCTCATACTGTATATAGAGGGCTATATGGGGACTTAGCCCTGTGGGCTATGTGGGGTTTGTACTGCATATAGAGGGCTATGTGGGTGATCATGTTGTATATAGGAGGGCTTTGTGGGGGCTCATACTGTACATAGGGAGCTATGTGAGAGCACAAATTGTATATAAGGACTATGTGGGTATATAGGAAGGATATGAGGGGGATCATACTGTATATAGGAAGGCTGTGTATGTTCTCATACGGTATATAAGAGGGAAGTGAGAATACTTACGGTAATTCAGTTCAATATTAGGTGATACAATTAATATTAGTATAAAATTATAATATATTAATATTTAGCTACATTATTTTAGCCTATTGGTTCGGCCTACCACAAAAGTCTCGGTTGCTCATGTGGGAAAATTGCCCACCTCTGCCTTATTAGATGGATGTCAGGAAACCATTAGAAAAACATAAAAAAAAAACGTCGTTTTCTACTTTACAATAAATGCTTGTGCTTTTTCTTCATTTCTTAATTCCTTGCCTGTCTTTATACATTTCACTGCATCTCTGCTGTTATGCTCTGGTTTTATAAGGTGGCCATACTTGTCCCTTATAATTTTACCACCAAAGTAAGAAGCCATAATAGGCGATCAGTGGAGACAGCATCAATTACATTTGATTTCACATTCAGTGCTATGACAAGATTTTTCTTGTAAAACTTTCCTTGTATTGTCAGGGGTGAGAGAATCTCCAATATCTGTGCATTAGGCTGATTGAGGCCAGTCCTTTGTATTCTTGGCCACCATGATAATGTATACAGTATACATGGTGCAGCACATATACATATATACTATACCCTGCTGTAGTGTTCAGGCTTCCTGCACCACAATGTCTGGGTTTCCCTGTGTTGTGGTAGAAATCTGTGTTCCTCCTCACCCCATTCTGTCTGTGCTCAGCACCTGCTCCCTCCTCTATACCCCCACCTTCCCTCCTCTTCCTCCTCTCTCTGCTCCTGATCCTCTGCTACTCCACTTCGTATTTTTGTGTTTCTCAGTCACTTCCCTTTTGTTTGCTCCACATCTGTGCCCCTGAGCTGCTCCCTTCCCCCTCCACCCGGCTTGTGAAGGCTCAGAGAGAGGCACATACAAGGTGAGTGAGGCTGCACCGGCTGTGGTGTCATGGAGGAGCTGCAGCATGACCAGTGCTGGGCTCTGCTGCTGCTGCAGGGGCAGGATTTCTACATAGTTGCAGAATTACAAGTGATCAGATGTGTGTGCAGCACTTGGTACATGGTGTAAATGTGTCTGTGCCCTGACACACACCATTCATCAGTGCTGCACATGTACTGAGGTCACTGCCCTGACTGTGCCCGGGACTCAGTGCTGTACACACCATTCATGAGATGCTACACATGTACTGGGGTCACACATGTACTGGGGTCACACATGTACTGAGGTCACTGCCCTGACTGTGCCCGGGACTCAGTGCTGTACACACCATTCATGAGATGCTACACATGTACTGGGGTCACACATGTACTGGGGTCACACATGTACTGGGGTCACACATGTACTGGGGTCACACATGTACTGAGGTCACTGCCCTGACTCAGTGCTGTACACACCATTCATGAGATGCTACACATGTGCTGGGGGTCACACATGTACTGAAGTCACTGCCCGGGACTCAGTGCTGTACACACCATTCATGACATGCTACACATGTACTGGGGTCACACATGTACTGGGGTCACACATGTACTGGGGTCACACATGTACTGGGGTCACACATGTACTGGGGTCACACATGTACTGAGGTCACTGCCCTGACTCAGTGCTGTACACACCATTCATGAGATGCTACACATGTGCTGGGGGTCACACATGTACTGAAGTCACTGCCCGGGACTCAGTGCTGTACACACCATTCATGACATGCTACACATGTACTGGGGTCACACATGTACTGAAGTCACTGCCCTAACTCAGTGCTGTACAAATCATTCATGAGATGCTACACATGTGCTGGGGGTCACACATGTACTGAGGTCACACATGTACTGAGGTCACTGCCCTGACTCAGTGCTGTACACACCATTCATGAGATGCTACACATGTACTGGGGTCACACATGTACTAAGGTCACTGCCCTGACTCAGTGCTGTACACACAATTCATGAGATGCTACACATGTACTGGGGGTCACACATGTACTGAGGTCACTGACCTGGCTGTGCCCGGACTCAGTGCTGCACACACCATTCATGAGATGCTACACATGTACTGGGGGTCACAGATGTACAGAGGTCACTGCCCTGACTCAGTACTGTACATACCATTCATGAGATGCTACACATGTACTGGGGGTCACTGCCTTGACTCAGTGCTGTACACACCATTAATGAGATGCTACACATGTACTGGGGGTCACACATGTACTGGGGGTCACACATGTACTGGGGGTCACACATGTACTGGGGGTCACACATGTACTGGGGGTCACACATGTACTGGGGGTCACACATGTACTGGGGGTCACACATGTACTGGGGGTCACACATTTACTGAGGTTACTGGCCTGTGTGCAGCACTTGGTACATGATGTAAATGATGCCCTGACACACAACCATTGATCAGATGCTGCACATGTACCGGAGTTGCTGACCTGTCTGTGTGCAGCACTTACTTACATGGTGTAATTGTGTCTGCGCCCTGACTTTGCTGCACACACCATTCATCACATGCTGCACATGTACTGGGGGTCACATGTGTAGTGGGGTCACTGACCTGGCTGTGCCCTGACTTAGTGCTGCACACACCATTCATCACATGCTTCACATGTACTGGGGGTCACATGTGTAGTGGGGTCACACGTACTGGGGTTACTGACCTGTCTGTGTGCAGCACTAGGTACATGGTGTAATTGTGTCTGTGCCCTGACTTGGTGCTGCACACACCATTCATCACATGCTGCACATGTACTGGGGTCAAACGTATGCAGGGTTCTCTTCACACATGTACTGGTGTTACTGACCTGTCTGTGTGCAGCACTAGGTATATGGTGTAATTGTGTCTGTACCGTGCTGCACACACACCATTCATCACATGCTGCACATGTACTGGGGGTCACACATGTACTGGGTCACTGACGTGTCTGTGTGCAGCAATATCCCCAATCTGTACTATTTGTACCCTTTCTGTTTGCGCACACGTGGGTTCTCCCCCTTGACACTTGCACACAGTGTGCAGGCATCCCTTCATTTTGAAGGCATTCACATGACCCTCTATTTTAGGGTCCCCCATATGCAGTGTAGGGTTAGGAGTACCTGAGTTGACTCTGGGGTGCATATCTTGTATGCAGGTGGTTATCTAGGGGGGGTGTCTTTTTTTTCTTCTGCACATTGTGGGAGGGGGCCTCTTTGTTGGAGGGGGTGGGGGAGGGCCGACCTGCCAGTACAGTCCCAGCTCCAGAACAAAGAATCTCAGGGAGCTGTGTCCTGTCACTGATAATGAGCCATTAGCACTGCCCTTGTTCTGGGGCTGGATGTCGGTATGTTTATATGTACACACAATGTATATAGTTTGTGTCTTGTGACTGGGAACTTTGTATACAGTGTGGACCTGCTAATGGTTTATTTGTGTTATCCCATGTTCTGTTATTGTGTATAGTGAATACAATGTTGCAATGTTTTATTTACATTGTTATTTTATAGTAATGGGGTAATATCTATAATGGGGTTCCCCAATTGTTACATAGATGGATGTATAATGTGACTATTGTTTTGGGTGTAAAAATGTCTTAAAAACAGAATCTCCCCTTCAGCTGTGGCTCCTGTTGTGTTTCGGTTGTGTTGACATATCCCTCTTTTTGTAGGAACAGTTTCAGGAAATCCTGGTCCATCCCGTCCTGGCGGATCACTAGAGCGTAGTGTTTCCAACTGCTTGAGTCACGATGAGCTGTCAGGGGGGAAAGGGGAATCACCAGAAGACACGCTTGCGCTTACACTTAATATGTCTGTTGGGCTGGGAAAAGAAGAATTTGGGATACTAGGAAGGTGTCCGCTGTAAGGATACCATCTACACGGAGGTTGGCATCCAAATGAAGGGACATAAACTGTGGATCACTTTTAGAAGTTGGTTAACTTTGGTTCACAGGACTAGATAACCTTTGCCGCAGACCCCGCACAGCGTAGCCCCATGCCCCTGGAAAATCAGTTGTCTTAAAGTGTCTAAGGCTTTTTAGGAAATTTGTCTCGGTGCTTATGGAGACCCGGCATGTCCCGCTGCCTCTTATGGGGACTCAAGATATGTATGATTTACGTGACAACGGGGAATCCCTCCGGAGACTAAAGTCAATGGACTTACATGTGGAGACAGCGGTTATTGGCGGTGCGGGTGGCTCTGTTGGAAGCAGTGACAGTAACATGGACATTTTGGAGCAGCCCCTCAAGAAGAGAAAGCGCTGTGGGATCTGCGTACCATGTCGGAGAAAGGAGCCGTGCGGAGACTGTAGAAACTGTAAGAACCGGAACACCAGTCACCAGATATGCAAAATGAGAAAATGCGAACAGCTGAAGAAGAAACGAGTGGTACCGATAAAAGTAGCAGAGGTGAGAGGTCGCCGCTCATTATAATCTTTCATTGATGGTCATGGGTTGCTGTGTTGTTCATTGGTGACGGTAACGCAATCCTTGATCCTGCTGACTGTGAGCAGTATGGAGAGTTGATTTGCAAAAAGTTCTGTAATAAAAGCTATAATAAAATCAATATTGATTAAACGACAAAATCTTCTGTCCTTAGATATACTGCGAAAACGGTAGTTCCCATACCGGGAGTCGAACCCGGGCCGCCTGGGTGAAAACCAGGAATCCTAACCGCTAGACCATATGGGAGCGTGCTGCCAAGCTCAGACTGAATCCTCATAGCTGAGCGCTGTCCTCTGGAGACATTTCTGCGATACGTTTCGGTGCATCACCAAGGCAGGGTTAAATGTCAGTTACAGAAGAACGGCAGATAACCTGTCACGCTCACTCAGCTGATGACGCTCGCTTCCCATTGGTTCATGGTGTTTAGTGGGCGGAGTATAGAACACTGGGGTTCATGTTTAAAAGTTCAGAGAAGTTCTTGACACCTTCCATCCTGTGATTCATTCCGCCTGACTGTTCTCTTCCTAATGTATGAATTGTGGGAATTGTCAGGGACTCAGCCTCCGTGTGTGTATTGCTGCGCGTCCTGAGACACCTGATCTGGTGCGCCGTTATACTGGAGCTCATATCAAAGCATTGTGGAAAATAGATTTCTATGGTTATGGGGCAGTTGACTCTTATATTTGGGGGTTTTGTTATTGGTTGTTTTTTAGTGTGAGGAAGAGGGGGTGTCCAGAAAAGTATATAGGTATGGTTCCATAAAAGTCACTGACAGTGCACATCACCACTCGTGTGCAATTCGTCTAAAGGTATAATAATCCTTGATGTATTATATATATATACACAGTGCATTGTGTTGTGTGTGTGTGTGTGTGTATAATATATATATGATACGATTTAATTTCCTCATTGACCTAATCCAAAACACTGACTGGTGAGAATCGAAACATTTTATCTTACAAGAAAAATCTATGATGTCTGAACGAGGCCTGAGGTTCACATGGACAACCCCCACCACCCCCAGATAATACGGGTGTCTGAATAGTTGATTGTGTCTGAGCTCTTCAATATATGCAGATATTTGTCTAAGATAGAAAATATTAATGCAGTTTCCATCCTGTCATAATGGAGCCATGCTGGCCTCTGTCCTGGGATTTACACCGTTTACTTGTATTAATTGAGATGTATTCCCTAGGTTCGTTACCATTGATGTTAGAATCCCATTGTTGGTTGGATTGTATAGATGTTATACCACCGGGTTCCGTTCCGTTAGGTTGATGTTGATGGTTATGATACCGTAGTAGTATGTTGATGTTGATTACATATATTGTAGCTCCGTCTATCATTGTTATGGCCGTTCTGGTTCTATGGAATATGTTGGCGCTATAGGGATAGATGATGGATACTATGCTGTGCCGAGCCCGTACGATAATCTGCATTTGTTTCTTATGGATACATTTATGGAGAATGTAATTGGTAGTTTTAATCCCCTGACATGGCCGGACTTGTTACTGATGTGCTTGCTCCCTCCTGTTATCTCCCAGCAGGGTCATAAATTGTCTCATATGGGTGGTATATGGGTGTGTGAAATAGGCTTTTCCTCTCATGGTCTGACACTCACTCAACCATTCAATAGGTTTATAGCACCTATTAGTACCTGTTCTTCTTCCCCCTTCCCTGGTAGCCTGAATACTGGTGCATACCCATCCTAAGGATTACATGTCAGGCCTCCCTTTTGTGTTTGGGGTTGTTAGAGAGCGTGCGTCACCCTCCCCCGCTCCTTCGCCTTTTTTCTCCTCCTCCTCCTCACATCCCCTCCTCACAGGGAATGATTCTTGACGTGTGGTATAGGCAAGCATATCCTATGGCTGCCAGCTGGGTTTTTAAACTCCCCACCCCCATTGCAAGCCACATACTGCTCCTATTGTGTAGTCTGTTTAGCCTTCTTTTGCTGCAGCATTATGATCAGGATCTGGCTGGATCATCAAACACACTGAAACCATCCCAGTCTGCACAGGGTGCTGGTTTTCTGTGATGGCTGCTTGCTTCTTTTGCCCCCCCCCCCCCCCCCCAGACCATGTATAAAATTGTGCCAGATACCGAGAGGTTAAAGTGTATTGTTAAGGACGTCCGTTCAAATCGGTCTTAGTTATAGAATATTTCCATTATAGCATTTGTGGGCAGTCTGCTGAACAGTTACGACAATGCATATGCTTACTTGAGTCTTCAGAGGTGAGGTGACACTAACCCGAGGACCAAAGTTGTATTCTTCAAAATGATTCATGATCTTCCATTATTGCAAGCAAAAAGCTTCGATCGTCACCCGTACTGCTAAGAAAGTTCCGCTACGGAGTATACGGCGATGGCCTCCGTGGTGTCAAATCTGTAGCTTGTTGTATGTCAACAGCGATCGGACTTCCACCTCCATGTGCATATCGGCGTCTTTAGCTCCTTTTCCACATTTCTCATGAATGGAGTGTTTTTGACTGTGACGTTCAGCGCTTTCCATCATCCGACCCTACGCTGCTGCTTAACTAAACCAGCAGCAGCTATGACTCATAAGCCTTCTAGTAGCAATGTCCTCGAGTTACCTTCCAGGGCAGTTTTCAGCCTCGGCCCACTAGGTTACGCTGTGGGAAACTCGCTCCGCAGCGAATAAGGAAGTAGTTCGCTCTTCATTCTGTTTTGTGCCACCGATCTGCCCCTTCTGTTGAAGAGACGAGTTACGGGACTCCCAACAAAGATTCACCATGTATGCCGCTCCCGAAGGGCATGTTTGGGGTTAAAATGACTTGAATTTTTCTCGTTCAGTTAAGAGAGGAATAACGTTAACTAAGATAGGCCTTTATTAGATATAACCGTAGGAATTGGTAGAACAGGAGCTTGCCACGCCACGAAGAGTACTGGCCCATCACTAAGAGCTGGAGTCCTGAGGTAACTGTTGCTCCTGGGTGCTGAGTACACTCGCGGTCATCCCTCCACACCTCGCTTCTCTCTGCTCCATACATAATTTATGGTAGTTGTTGGCCTGGATACACACTTTTCATTAGGAACCAAGAGCTTCAAGTTACACTGCTAACTTTCAATAGAAAATAAAAAATGTGGGATTTAGTCAAATCGGCACCAAAGATTCTGGTTATGTCTGATCCATTTTCAACTACAATAAAAGCACAAAACCTAGCCTGCTTCACTAGTCTAAGAACCAAAAGCAAAGTGAACATGACAAATAGGGACTGGGTGCAGCCAATGGATGGCAGTTGCCATCAGAAAGATACCATCAAAGGAGCCTGACACATGACTCCTGCTGCCAAAACCACGGGCAGTATGAACTAAGTGGCAACGTCTAGATTACAAACATCTTTGCCTTACCCTGAAATGCTGCAGCGTTTGAAAAAAATATAGTTGGAAACTTGGCCAGGGATGAGTTGACTAGTCCAAGAGGTGTGTTTACATTGATTTTTCTCCCCGTACTCCTAGGCACACCGCTGACTTCTCCCCTCGTGCGCTCAGCCGCACCGCTGATTTCTCCTTTCGCATGCTCAGCCGCACCGCTGACTTCTCCCCTCGCACGCTCAGCCGCACCGCTGACTTCTCCCCTCGTATTCTCAGCCGCACCGCTGACTTCTCCCCTCGCACGCTCAGCCGCACGCTGACTTCTCCTCCGTCAGCCGCACCGCTGACTTCTCCCCTCGCACGCTCAGCCGCACCGCTGACTTCTCCCCTCGCGCGCTCAGCGCACCGCGACTTCTCCCGGCGCTCAGCCGCACCGCTGACTTCTCCCCTCGCGCGCTCAGCCGCACCGCTGACTTCTCCCCTCGCGCGCTCAGCCGCACCGCTGATGCGTCTCAGCCGCACCGCTGACTTCTCCCTCGTACGCTCAGCTAAACTGGTGAGTCTCTCCCTATTTGAGTGTAAATAAGGAGAGGCTTGTTAATGTAGCTGGGTGGGAAGGGAAAAAGCTGAAGGAACAAGCTTTTAGGACTAGCTGCTTCATTGCCACCCCCTTTACAACTATGAAATGCCACAGCATTTTAGAACAAACCATAGATGATTATCAATAAGGATCCGGTCTTTGATTCATGGTGTACGTGGCTTGGGGACATTATTTTTCTGTCAGTGCTAAACCAGAATGACTAACAGACAGTTTCAATACATCGTTGGGCATCCAATTTATAGGCAAGCATACTGCCAGGATCTATCCTACCCTTTACCTACCGGCCTGTAGAGAACACTATAGTGCGTGTGTGTATAGAACATTTAGAATCAATTCTCCCCATGTTTTCTTGTGATCTTTGTACAAGAAAAAGATGGCCAGTGACTAAAATCTATCTAGCGTGTATAAAAAAAAAAAAAAAAAAAATTCACCTTTTACATTAAGTTTTTAATAAATTATTCCCTGTCCTCAAATGCTATTACCCTATAGATTAACCCTACATCTTCTGGTCAATGGTGTCCAGCCACCTTACTGAAAGCTCGGCTATTGTGAGGAAATAATCTTTATCCCTCTCGATCGCCTTGTGCTTTCAGTCATAAAGGTGTGTATGAAGCAGCTTCAGTCACCACTTGGTATACAGTGAACCTCAGCTATAAGCAACCTGCTTTGCACAGATGCAAACTATCAATAAAAGTGTCGTGGCGTGCTTTTAGTTGACACTCATGTAGTATAGTGTGCGGTGACTGAAAGCTGGCGGGACACGGGAGGGAGATAAGGTCGTTTTCTCCTGATACTGTGCTTTTAGTATGGTGGCTGGACAGATTAACCTTATATCTGCATATTAATGTATTTAGAGCATGACTGTCTTCCCTTCAGCAATTCATTCTGATCCCTCCTTAGAGATGAGTGCTCTCCTCATCTGGGCATTCAATGTTTTCATTGGATAGAGTATAGAAAGTCGCTGGTGTGAACTATTTTTCACTCTAAACAAAAATATTGGGCGTTGAAATCCCAAATTCCCGAATAATAGATGTCAATTGGGGCCTGTGCTCATCGAGTCCTGCCAAAACTGGAGAATTCTGCCGACTTTTATCCCTTGGTGTTTGGGGGGCTTTATGTCCAATAAATGTGAAAGCTTGGATCACCTGTGGCACGATGGTGGGACAAAGCTGTCCTTCTTACCACGTGACATCTTTTATATTACTATTAAAAGATGAAGGATAATTTGCACCAACCTGCTTCAAAGCCATATCCGCACCAGCGCATAAAGCAGCATATCACATATTTGGATGACTATTGCTATCCATTAGAATTTGACAGGAGAAATGTAATTATTATCTGTGTATTACAGCATCCATTAAGGCCCTGTCTCACACAACGAGATCGCTAACGAGATCGTTGTAACGTCACAGATTTCGTGACGCAACAGCGATCCCGCTAACGATCTTGTTCTGTGAGACACGTACCAACGATCTGGCCCCTGTGTGAGATCGTTGATAGTTACACACTGCTCTGGATCATTCCTGCGTCGTTGGCTCCCGCTGGGAACGCTACATCATTGTGTTTGACAGAGATAATGAACAACGATCTCAATGCTACGCTATGGAGAGAAAATTCACAACGACCTCGGTATATTCTGGATCGTTGGTGCGTATTTTTCACATCGCTGGTGAGATACCTGTTTGACATCTTACCAGCAATGTGTAAATGACGCACCAGCGATCTCTACACATCGTTATCGGGATCGCTGATGCGTCGTTACGTGAGACTGGGCCTTTAGGTTTAAAGTACCCTAAAACTGGTCAGTCTTGCATTCTCCTGTGTATCCACGGTGAAATATGTCAATCTTCACTTTCACAGACTGGATCGTATGGAAATTTCTTGGTTTCCCTCCTAAACACCAAGATAAAATAAGTGAATAGACTCTTGGTTCTTTTTCATTTGTCAATAGTGATGAAGATCGTTTTTGGTGTCTTTACAGATTGTAGGACACTTGTGCTGCTCAGCGTTACCTACAGAGCACTGTAACTACTAGGATAATGGCCTTATTGTGTCCTCTGCTGGTGGAGGGGCAAGCAGATGACTAGCTGTGTGATCCACGTGGTGGGATTGAGAAGAGGACGCTGCAGAATGGGAATGTTCCTCTAATTTGCTCAACTTTATCTGAGCGCTTCAATGCCTGGTTACTCCATATTGCCACCCATGTAGGGATATACCGTTGAGTGCGTTCTGAGAATACAGTTCATATTTCTTTTATATCTGGTTAAATTTCAGTGCTAACCTGGCTCAGAAAGTAATACATTGGTATGGAGTCCAAGCCATTCATGCATGTAGAGATGTCACAATGACTTCATGAAACAATGTTCCAATAGTATGGAAAAAATCCATGGGAAGTGTATAAAGCGGACTGCAGGTGATAGAGCGCCACCTGGCTATCAAACACCATGGAGGGGATGCAGCTCTTAACCAGCTGCTCCTTTAGTCTCAGGATCAGTGGGAGGGGGGGATAATGACACCCCCCCCCCCTCAATTTGACATCACTTTGCAAGATTTTACATGGAATTTTCAATGTCTGAATTACACTCGACTGTTTTTTTTCCAGTGCGTTTTTAATGGCTCAGACTTTGCCCCAACAGAGCGGGTCAGGAGGGACCACGATTATCCCTAACATGAACATCTGCTTCCTTTTACGTAATCTAAACTTTCTGCCACAGGCTCCGTATTTTGGAAGTGGCTCAATGTGTTTGGACTTGGGTGTAGTCGTGAGTGAAGGTGCTGAATACCGCCTAATGTTGTGAAGTGATATTTGGCAAGTGTTCTCATAGTTCCTTTATGTAGTCCTTTAGTGCACCTAGCATGTGTTTAGTCGAAATGTTGGAAATACAGTCCAGAAATGATATTAAGGCTTGAAATCTTGCTCTATATTCCTGGCTGAGATCAAGGGGGAGGGTGAGGTTAAAAAACATATAAAATGTATTGTGTGTGTATAATATATATTACAATATTTTGTATGTGTGCGTGTGTATATATATGTATCTGTATGTAATATATACGGTATGTAATAAATACAAATCTATAGTCTATATGCTAGCAAAAGGAACAAATAAATTAACATTTGGAAAGGTCACCTTTTCCTAAGCTCCATATGGCCTCATGACACCCAACAATTTGTGAACACATGGAGACTTCACATAGTTAAAGCCCCACCCCATTGATTTTTTTTTTCTTCAGTGCTGGGAGTGTTGCTTCAATGTAAAGGTCCCTTTACACACTGACACTTACCAGCGATCCCACCAGCGATCCAACCTGGCTGGGTTCGCTGGAAAGTCTCTGCAGTCACTGGTGAGCTGTCAAACAGGCAGACTCACCTGCGACCAGCCAGCTGCGACATCACTGGTAACCAAGGTAAACACCGGGTAACTAAACAGCGCCCGCTGCTTAGTTACCCGGTGTTTACTGTGTTACTAGCATCCTTCCACTTACAGGCTGGGCTAAGCGGGAGGACTCTGGTAACCAGGGTAAACACTGGGTAACTAAGCAGCGCACGCTGCTTAGTTACCCAGTGTTTACCCTGGTTACCAGTGCCCAGCGTCTAATGTGCAGCGCTGGGCACTGGCTGTGAGGTCGCAGGTTGTTGGTCTCTTGCTGTCACACACAGCGATGCGTGCTGACCAGCGGGAGACCAAGGACCAAAAAATGGTCCTGAACGATGTCCAGTGATAAGCGACCTCACAGCAGGGGTCAGGTTGCTGATGCTTGTCACACACTGTGACATCACTGGAGAGGTCACTGTTACGTCACAAAACCTGTGACGTTTCAGCAATATCGCTAGCGATGTCGCAGTGTGTGAAAGTACCCCTAAGTCACCTGCTCCCTGTCGTATACTCACCATCCGGGAGCTTCATTGTTGTTCGGCGACGTTCCATTCCCGCGGCGCCATCTTGTGCCCTTAATTTTTGACAGGACGGAAGTCAGAAGTTATGTCACAAGGTCTCAGTACATCTCTGTGAGAGCTGGAATGAGGCTCTGAGTCTTGTATTGCTTTGTGACTTCCAGGGCGCTCCATGAAACGCTGGAGCTGTCAGCGGGTCACAAATCACAAGAGATCAACCGGAGCGCCTCTGGAAGAATATGACAATCGTGGCAAGTGAGTATAAGACAGGAGCAGATAACTTTGAATTTAAACCACCACTCCAGTGTTGAAATAGAAAAAACCATCTCTGGAGTGGTGTTATAATAATTCCTAGGTGAAGGAAGACACCCTGTTGGATTGTTAGTCTGTAGGGGTTTAAAGCCAGGGCTGTGAAGTTGGGAAACCAAACCTCCGGCTTGGGTTCCTCAATTTCCCTTAATCCGACTCCCACTCAGACTCCACTAAAATGGACTGCGATTTCACAGCCCTGGTGTGCAGTTGGAAAGTCAAGCCTCCCACTTCTCAATTTCCCTAAATTCGACTCTGACTCACATGCCACCAAAATGGACACCGACTCCATGACTCTGACTCCACAGCCATGCTAAAAAGGTATGTCATTTGGCATCAATTCTGCATGAATATTACTTGTATTATTTATTGTTCTTGGCACCATTTATTCAATGGCGCTTAAATGTGAAAAGGGTTATATATAATAACAAGTACAATAATCATGAAGAATACAAAGCGCAGACAGGTACAGGAGGAGAGAAGACCCTGCCTGTGAGGGGTCACAGTCTACAAGGGATGGGTTAGAATACAGTAGGTGAGGAGAGAGGACCCTGGCCATGAGGGCTCACAGTCTACAAGGGCTGGTGAGGATACGTAGGTGAGGAGGAGGACCTGGCCATGAGGGTCACAGTCTACAAGGCTGGTGAGGATACAGTAGGTGAGAGAGAGGACCCTGGCCATGAGGGCTCACAGTCTACAAGGGCTGGGTGAGGATACAGTAGGTGAGGAGAGAGGACCCTGCCTGCGAGGGCTCACAGGTTTCAAGGGATGGGTGAGGATACAGTAGGTGAGGAGAGAGGACCCTGCCCATGAGGGCTCCCAGTCTACAAGGGATGGGTGAGGATATTGTAGGTGAGGAGAGAGCTGGTTGTACGGAGGTATAGTAGACTGTGGGTTACTGCAGGTTGTAAGCTTGTCGGAAGAGGTTTCAAAGGTAGGCTAGAGTATATGTTGGGGCAGAGAACTATAAAGGAGTATTCTTACTCTGATAGTTAGCATTGCAGTTTGCTGTGGCCCAACACCCTAGGGTGCCCGTGTAAATTAGTGATCACTGTGGCTGATGAAGGTACGGTAGCAGTGAATATTTTGAAAGCTGCAGATTGACTTTGCTTTTCTACTACATTTTACAATGAGGATACAAAAATAATGATACATTTCTCCATGTCCTGTACCGTTGTTCAATGAAGTAATGGATGAGTGGAACCAATTCCAGGTTTACTATGACCCTGTGGTTACATCGCCTATGTGTGTTGATAAAATTGCTTTTCCATTGAGCATGTATTTAAAAATAACTTAAAAACTGGCTATAAATTTTTTTAAAACTCTCATTTTAGAAGGGTTTTTGTTCTACAGCCCTACGATCAACATTGCGTAGAATCTTTTTGGAACATTGCGTAGAATCTTTTTGGAGGTTATAATGGATTTCCTCCAAAGATATGTGCAGGCTCCGTCAGTAATAACCTCACTACGCGGCTCACTGCTGGTGTCAGAGTGGCATGCAACGGGAAGCGTTCCAGTGGAGGATGGCCGACAAAGATTTTGAGCACATGGCTAATTAGCGTAGAGAATAAAGCAGCCGCTGCTCTTGGTGGATTCCACAGGGAAAGTTTGTCCTCTGACACCAGCATAAATGGAGCACACAGCAGGCTTTTGGAACCATAGGAGTTAAACACTGCCACTCCAGTAGGCAGGGTGCATGGATTACCACATTTCTATCTAATCCCAAAGTTTATTTCAGAACAACCTGGACTCCCTTTCCATAGGTGACCAACACCAAATTCATGAGAAGGATCAAACCTAATATAATTTTCATCTAAAGGTATTTTCTGGTTCCTGTCATCTCTAGAAAATCTGCCATGTACCAAATCTAGATATTTAGCTTCATTGTATTATGGGAGTTTATACCCTTGAGGGTTTTCATACAATGGAACCATTCATCAATGTGTCGTTGTCTCGTGTTACTTGGAATGGAATTAATGAGTCTTCTTAAGAAATGTTAACATTTGCATCCCAGTTAAGCAGTGGAACCAATGGAAAACATCCGTGCATGGCACCACTGCATGCTATGGGCAAGTGTGTTTGAAAGAAGACTATAGGATATCGGTTATCGTAGACACTTAACACTGTTGCCAAAGGGTTGTTTCCTTGAAAAAAAGACAAAAATCTCTGAAGTTTAGATCTTATAGAATTTTATATTAAAGTATCATTCAATTTAAGGGCCCAACTCTGCTTTCAGCAACTCCTCCACTATTGATGCAGGAGAGGTGTCGGCACATAATATAACAATATTATTCATTTATGTAGCGTTATTAATTTCCATAGCACTTTACATACATTTGCAACACTGTTCCCATTGGAGCTCACAATCTAAGCATCCTATCGGCATGCCTTTGAATTGTGGGAGGAAACCGGGGTGCCCGGAGGAAACCCAAGCAAACAGGGGGAGAACATACAAACTCCTTGCAGATGTTGTCCTTGGTGGGATTTGAAACCAGCCACTGTGCCGCTCGTAAGGAGCTAATAGCATTATTTCAATGACTACACCTAATCATACACTGAGAGGGTGGCTGGCTTGGCTATTGAAATGAATGAGTTGGCTAGCTCTCTACATGCACAGGACTGGTTGCGTGTCAGCACAGTTAATCCTCTTGTGCGTTGAGCACAAACTGGAGTTGGAACTACAAAAACCCAGAACCAGTGCTGGTGGCTAAAGAGTGGGTCAACATTGTTAAAACTTGCATGTTAATAGAATATTTTAAACATATCTAAACAGTTTTTTCAAATGAACAGTAACTATAATGGGAACAAACCAACATGATTTAACCACTTGCGCAGCACGTGATTGACATGTGCAGTATAACATCATTTTTTTTTGTTTTTTTTCATTCCTCCCCTGTGGGCTTGCCTTTCTGCTGTGAGCCGAAATGCCCACCTCCCCCTAGATGAGTCTGCATGAGAGTGAAGAGGTTCTGCTTACTGCTAAAAGACAAGCCTACAGGGGAGAAATAAAAAAACAAATAATAATGTGATGCTGCACACGTCAATTACCTGCTGCACTGATTTACAAGTGGTTAAATCCTGGTGGTTGGTACCCTTTAAATATGTGGTAACTAGGGCTGTTGAGTTGGAGTTGTATTCAGGGAAATGTAGGAGTCTGAGTCGTAGGTTTGGCTTACTCAATCCACAGCCCTGTCTGTTATTGTAGCTCTACTCCTCACCCATCCCCGTCTTCAGCTTCTATGCTATCAGGGCTGTGGAGTCGGTAAAGGTCCAGCCACACCATCCAACATCATCTGCGATGTCGGACGCGATGCCGCGGGTGCGCGCTCGCTTCCGACATCAACCCAGCATCTTTTATCAACCCAGTGAGCGATCCGCTGCAATGCAGCAAATAGGCGGGATCGGCCGTGACATTGCTATTGCGGTGTCACACCGAACTATCCCACTGGTTGTTTAAGTTGAAGTTGACAGGTTTATACTGCAAAAATGTATGTACAAGCCCAGTTCTAGAACCCTGGTCACATTTTTTCGGGAAGCTTAGAAACTCTTACCACTTGTTTTTACCAATATACCATTTCCTCTTTATCATTGTATTTAGGAATTGAGTACAAGGAATATTCAGTCACTATAGAGAAGGGGCAAAATTGAACATTACCCGATTCTTTAAAAGTACTAATCTGCATTAAATTATGTGTTCACAACTCGGCTTGAAAGATTTCTTTAAAATTGACAGATTTTGTCACTTTTGGGTTCAGTTGTTGTCTATACATGTAAAGATGAACATGTGTTTCTGTCAAATGACTAGTCCTAGTCTACTATATAATTGTCTAAGGCGTCTGTCGGTCACGAAATCACGCGCCAGACAGAGGCCGCTCATTGGTGCCCGCCGGAGCGCAGACTATGCAAAAAGGCGCGCAAATTCAAAGTTTGAATTTCTCACTAATTTGCAGCCCGGCGACACGGGTCCGGCTGACGGTGGCTGCAGCGCACGCGAGCCTGCCGGGAGATGACCGGCGTCAGCGACCAATCAGAAGAGTACTGCGGCTTGGCACGCAGTTTGAATGCAAACCCCATCCTTGCAGCCTCCTCTATCCTTCAGCCTCCGTCTCAAGCCTCCTCCGTCCTCACAGCCTCCTCCGTCCTCACAGCCTCCCTCCCCCGTCCCCTCAGCCTATTCCGTCCCCTCAGCCTACTCCATCCTCACTGCTTCCCATCCTCGCAGCCTCCCCATCCTCGCAGCTTCCCCTTCAGGCCGATGACTGAATGGAGCGCCGGTAAGTGTCCCCGCAGCGTGCGGGCTCCTCACTGCCTCCTCCATCCGCTCAGCCTCCCTATCCTCACAGCCTCCTCCATCCTCACAGCCTCCTCTATCCTCACTGCCTCCTCTATCCTCACTGCCTCCTCTATCCTCACTGCCTCCTCTATCCTCACTGCCTCCTCTATCCTCACTAGCCTCCTCTATCCTCACTAGCCTCCTCTATCCTCACGCCTCCTCTATCCTCACAGCCTCCTCTATCCTCACAGCCTCCTCTATCCTCACAGCCTCCTCTATCCTCACAGCCTCCTCTATCCTCACAGCCTCCTCTATCCTCACAGCCTCCTCTATCCTCACAGCCTCCTCTATTCTCACAGCCTCCTCTATTCTCACAGCCTCCTCTATCTCACAGCCTCCTCTATCCTCACAGCCTCCTCTATCCTCACAGCCTCCTCTATCCTCACAGCCTCCTCCATCCTCACAGCCTCCCCATTCTCACAGCCTCCTCATCCTCACTCCTGTCTATAAGCTGTCAGTCAATGTGACGAACTTCACTCCTGTCTACAAGGCTGTCAGTCAGTGTGACGCACTTCACTCCTGTTTACAAGATATTCTAGAATACCCAATGCGTTTGAATCGGGCCACCATCTAGTGTATAGATAAAAGTGGAGATCGATCAATGATTTGTCATTTTTAACTTGGTCATTGTCATCCATAGTGACAATCTTCATACCAATTTTGAATGACACATTTATCAGAAAGCCACTTGAAGGCTTTAGTGTTTAGCCACCTCAAACCAAAATGTTCACCTGCTGCTATCACACCTCGGTGGGCTCCGTCTCCAGAGCATGCACAGTACTCATTCTGAAACCAGCAAGTATACCCAATTACTCACCCACAATGCGAATGACCAGAAATACTTGGCGGGCGCGTTCAACTTGGAAGCAGCCCTTAGTTTTTATATTTACACAGAAGGGGCAGCACTTGTACATTAGGTTATCATGCCCCCTGTGATAAACAAAGATGGAAGGCAGCATGGAAATACGAAATAACGCCCACACAATCTAGACCATGCCTCCTTAACGGGGGAAAATTTGAGTTATAAAAGTATTTTTTTTTTTTTTTTCAACTGTTAAACTAGACTTTTAGTTCAGACGGAGATGCTCAGGATTGTACTCGGAAACTGCAGGGACAGATGGTGATAGTTTGGGAGGTCTAACGCATGATGCATCAAATAGAGACGATAACCGCGGCATCTACAGTGCAAGTGACCAAATGTATGTATTGGGTGCCGAAATTTAGCGACATCAAAAGCTCTTCGTGAGAATGTGGTCTAATGTTACCCTCCTTAGGTTTGCAAGCTATTGACCAGTAAGACATGTTTGATTGGCCTGAAACTACCATTGACCCTGGCTAAACCCATAAATGTAAACAAGTTACAAAGTGGGAGAATACCGCAATAATCCGCTGCTCCCAGAGCCCTGATCATCCTGCGTTCTCCTACAGAGAAAATATGCAGTGTATCCTGATCGTGGGCACTTCCTTAGGCTTCTGTGATTTTAAGTGAAGCCTCAATTCGGAGGGGCAAGTGTCCCCAAGAGTACACGTCAGGTAATTGCTCAGCCATACACAACAGAAACTTTCTAAGAAATCCTAAATATCCACTGTCAAAGTTGCTTACCTTTCTACTCCATAAACTACACATATATTAGAGAACTCGATGTGGATAATATACCGTATTAACTTTTCACTCAGCTCCCCTATAGAACAGTATTTGCTGTAAAGGGGATCTAATTCGTGGCTGCTTTCTGCTTTGTTTAAAGGGAACGTGCAATCACGTTATGTCCCTACTAATTAGGATCCTAATGATCCATTCCATGCACCACTGCATACCTATAAAAATGACCTGTATTCATTACTCTCAATGCATGGTGAGCAGTGCGATCTTATGGGCCGCGTAAATGGGACCTGGCTAGCAAGCTTACATCAGGGGCCGAAATTGGTCTGTACACTGTTTAGCGCCAAATATCATATTAGAGAGCGGTGAATAGAGATTTTTGGAGGTATTCAGGAGCACACGGAACAGTTAGGGTGGACGTATATGTGTTTTAACTGGACCCGGATGACTGGTTCCCTTTAAAACCAAATACAACAATGATGGACGCATCTGTGTCTAAGGCTCTCTAACTGAGTACAGATATTGGGCACTGTTGGTAGAGTTATGCCCACTATGCTACTTTTCAATGTTGTGTAAACCAACGTAATGCTGGTTTCCTATCCACCGCATGTCAATTTCGAGTGCGGAGATGCTTGAGTCTCCTGCATCGGAGAACTTGGCGAATGCAGTGAAAACAATCTGTGCCCAGAACGCTCTCTAATCCTGACATGCGCACATATCCATATCCACTCCCGGCTCCAAAACTTCGCCCGAGCTGCACCAATTCTCTGGAATGCTGTACCCCAAGAAATTTGGTGTATCCACAACTTGCACCATCATTGTAAATAAGCCCCTGTACTTTGTGTCACCCCCCCACCTCATTGTTAGATTGTAAGCTTTTATAAGCAGGGCTTGTAATTTTTTTTTTGCTCTAATTACTGTATTGTATTAGGCTGGCTTCACACCACGGCAAGGTGCGGTCTGGGGCTGTCCGGTGTGGACCGGATCAGCACACAGAATCGGAGGGCTAAATGTGCCCTCCAGTCCTGTGTGCAGCCGTATGGCTGTAATTGCAGCTGCTGATTTTTCGAGATCGCAGCTAGCATGAGCTAGCCGCAGTCCTGAAACAACAAGAGTGGCGTGCAGCCGCCGGTATCCGGTTCACGGTTTTTGTGTCTGGGGAGAAAAATCACCCCAAAAAGCCGGTTCCCGGATTCTCCCAGACCGGGGCAATCCGGCCCCATAGGCTCCCATCTTAGGGAGAACCGGATTGCCCCGAATCCGGGAGAATCCAGGAACCGGCTTTTTGGGGTGATTTTTCTCCCCGGACACAAAAACTTTGCAAGCAACATTTTTGTGTTCGGTGAGAATAATCCGAATTCTTCCACCGCAGAGATGAAACCGGATGGCAGAGAGCTACCATCCGACTCCATCCGGCCCCATAGGCTACTATGGGGCCAAAAACCGGTCCGGGGCTGTCTGGTTTACACCGGACAGCCCCGGACCGGACCTTGCCGTGGTGTGAAGCCAGCCTTATGCTTCATATTGTACTGTCTTTGGTATTGTATTTTCTAATTGTTTCTTATGATTGTTTAAACATGAACTTTGTGTTGTGAAGCACTGCGGAATATTTTGGCGCTATATAAAGATTTATTATTATTATTAATAATAAAAAAGTGCCCATATACAGTAGGTTGAACAGCTAGCTATTAGCGCAAAAGGATACAGTGTCTTGAAATGTAACATGACTGATCTGTCTTGTACATGAATCCTATGAGTTGAGAGGCCCCTATAGACATCATAGCTGCTTCTGTAAAAGTCATTGGGTTTTCAATGACTTGTACTTGTAGTTACCAGTTTAATAGTTGGTGAGGCGGATGTAGAGGAACAGAGGACCTCATTTGCAGACAATGAGGACTAAGGGCAGCTGGTCCATGGTGAAGGATGGTTGGCTCTGATGGTGTGGAACGTGTTTACATGGGCCATGGATTTTTAAGAATATTAAGGTCAATAAGCTTTTCATTATCCTTATAAAATTCAACATTCTCACAAGTTTAGAAAAGTTGGCGCTTGGTTGTTTCCAGATATGGACAATAATTACGGTATCTTATACATTTTTCACTAAAGTGAAAGACTTGACATTAGGCTGGAAACACACGAGTGTATGAAAAATCTGACCTTTTCTTATCCACAAGAGTAGGACAAGTGACATCCATATTGTGATCTATGTGCTATGCGAGTGTGCGATTTATTTTCCCCTCGCCTAGCATCCGTGTGCTGTCCGTATGCAATGCATTTTTTTCTCAGCAACTATTACTGTACAATCATTTACAGGAACATTTTACAGTGTTCTGAGCTACAAAATGATAATTTATTAGTAAAAAACGGATGCCCTAGGATGGCCAGTGTGCTCTTTTTTTCTTGCACCCATAGACTTGCATTGGCGAATCTCGCACATTTGTCGCATATTATCGCAGCATGTTGCTACTTTTGTCTCATCCAGCATCTGGATGAGAAAAAGCCGAAGACACACGGTAATCTTTTTTGACTCATTCATTAACACTGGTCAGAGATTTTCTCGCATTGCACTCGTCCGATTTCAACGCCCATGAGTCTGAGCCCTTGGATTGAAGTCCACCGATATTTGACTCTTGTTCTCTCCATACATAGCACATACATGCTTAGCCGAGCTTTCATGTGTTTGAGGGAGTTGTGAAAGGTGGCTGTTGGCCAGAAGATATCATGGCCGTAGGGTGCATGGGCATATTGACTTTGGGTGACTCCCTGGTAGTCTCCGATCCACAGCTGGCAGATGTCAGGGCAGGTGTGGCACATGTTACCCCTGTCAGGGCATCATGTTTTATGTTTCACTTCATTGAAATCCACATTGATGCATTCGGAGCGGTTTCCGCTACACGCTATCTGTTCAGTGGCAGAGGTCATACAAGGCGAATGCTTTCCAAGACAAGCCCTTTCAGAAAAATGTTTCTCATCTCTCGTCCTTTATTTTTCTTCTTTTGTTTTCTTTTTTTTTCCAGTTAGTATTCTGTGTGAGAAATCCAACCCAGTATTTCATAATGATCTTACTACCGAAAAAATTCTTAAAGCAGTAGTAGTCTTGCGTATATCGATACTAGCAAGAGTTCTTACCACGTTTCTGCATCGCTCCTTTAAGAAACCGGCGCACACAATTCAGATGCATGAAACGTTACGAGCCGTTTCCATTTTAGACTTTGGTTCACTTTAGGTCATCCCGACTTGCTCGTTCACTTTCACCGTGGAGTATATGTAGCCGATCCCTCCTGGGAATATGCATTTGTTACGTGGAAAGTGTCGCAAACACATGGCCGCGAGTCTGTATTTTTGGCTTCCTGAAGAAGATGGTACTTCTTGTCTAACACACCCAGAACATCCTTTGCAGAGGGGTTTCCTGTTCTTTTTTTTTTTTCGATTTCTTATTATATGGCTTAACACTGCGAACGCCATGCTGTCAGAATTGGCAGCTCACAGGTTACATACTTCCGCAGTTTAAAGAGCTCGCTCCGGCTGAGAGTTTAAGGCTTGGTCGCGCCACCCACAAAAGTTAACTCTTTTAGTAGCGAATTGGCGTCGCCTGCTTGCCAGAGGAAAGTTCTAGTCAGATAGCCTCATTTCTACAGTCTAGTCTGGTCTATTAACTCATTTGTATTGCTTTCGTCATACCGTAAGTCCCATAAAAGTAAAATTATTCATCTAGGGGCTTTGTATGAATTGGGGGTATAAGTGTGAAGGAAGCGGTGCACGCGTGGGATTTTAGTAAACTATTGCCACCATGATCAGCTATGCGCATAGATATAGCATGTGCCCTATACAGACCTTGCAGAATGGCATTACTGAAAAAGGCAACAATGCAAAACCCGTAATCTATGGGTTGCAAATGGAAACTCATGACATATTCTGTGTGCATTCTGCATGTAGGCGCACAAAGAGTCCTAATTGATGTCTGTAGCTAAAAAACCCCATTTGACAGGTCCGTCATTCATTCCTTGTAGTCCAGTCCACAGATTCCGACAGCCTCGAATTGCTGGGAGAGAAACCACATGGTCTGCACTCCCTGTTAAGATCTGAAAAAAAAATCCAGCATTACAGCACCCAGCCCCCACCCTCTCCCCACCCTCTATGTGCCTTGCTCTCCCTACTACTGCAAGTGAGAAGGGAGGGAGCATGTCACATATCATGTGTTGGGGTAGGAGAGGTACTGAGAACTCTGTCTTATGATAATGATCCCAGCGTCTGGCAGAAGAGAGGGAGGGAGTTCATAAAAAAAAAAAAAAAAAAGCCAATGCACCAGTGTCTTTATAGGAGCAGACCTAAAATGGCTGCTGGTAATCAACCGTGCTTTCAATTTTGATGCCAGATCCTTTAAAACAAAAGGTTATTGTTATTTCCGTCCTTGTTCACAATTGCCAAGGACGCCTGGAGATCGTGGTTTGGGTTAGCCGGGTAAACATATCATTTAAATAGCATTGTAGCCGGCTTCCAGCCAAGGATCCCTTCTCCCAGACGCAGTGTAGGACATCTCACCCGTGATACCACAGCTTGTCTGGACCTTGAATTTACATGTATTAATATTTTTTTTTTTTTTTTTTCCTTCTTCCAGGTTGAAAATAAGGACAGCCCCGAAATTCCACCGAATGGACCAGTGCCGACTTTGACCGTAAGTACAAATTAACCCCTTCATTCACACCTTGCATGTTCACATTTCCGAACATGTCTAGCGACAAAATGATCCAAGAGAGTCTTAATGAGTCACTGATAAGAATATATGAGTGCTGTTACTTAGGGGGTGAGGGGTCGTTATCTTTTGTTTTTCTGTCTAATTTCTCAGTCCCGTGTTCATTTTGTATTTGCACAAGGGTTTTAAACTCGTTGAAGAAAAGGGAAGTGTGTGTTGTGTTTGTGCCAAGTAGAATGGAATGTGTCCCTTTAACTGTGGCGTGACGTTTGGTGTCTATCGTGAACACGTGTTGGGTGCGTGGTCCATATCCACTCATGCAAAATTTTAAACAAAGTGGTAAAATGGTGACTCGGGTTTTCACTGTTAACAAAACAAAACTGCCTGTTTAACGTCATTTGACACATGGGTGGACTTCAACTTTATCAGATTATCACCTGTGCCGCCCAATGGACGATATAATGTTGACTCAGCATTGTGCATGCTACCGCTGATCTTCCCTGCTCTACGAGCCCCTTTACCACGTTTACAGAATTGGTGGGTTACCTTTCTATTTGCATTACACGTGGAGCTCCACTCACAAACAGATCTGTAAAAGTAGCGCCATGTAGAAATCCATTCATCTCTATTATGTTACTCTACTGTTTGCTCAGCGTTCATTACATCATTACCTCGCAGCACCCCTGTACGGACAGTGCAAATACATACCAGTTACTTTCCTGCACTGTTTTGTTTTTTTTTTGGTCTATGTAATGGCGTTATGTGATACTTGGCACGGTAATGGCAGAAACCCAGCACCATATGAATGTATCACACAGCCAAGACCCTTGTTTGGACCGTAAATTTATACGGGTTGTAACCGCTTATGTCACATTGATTCTGTTTTCGCTTACGGCCGTGAGTTGTTGTGGTTAATGTATAGTATATATAGTACAGGAAGGGCAAAGCGTAAAAGAAAAGAGTTGCATGCATGAATTGTACACCGTCAAACCTTCCGTCAGATCGTAGTCAGACTCTACGTTCGCTCATTCACAGCTCACTTTGTGGCATATAATCGAATCATCACTGCTTGGGTATGCGCATGAGACTAAATACCCTGCCTACCTGTGTAAGGGGTTAATGCATTCAACAGGTCGCACCAGAAACCGGCTGAGGACTTAAAATTAGCTTTTGCGCATACCTTTTTGCTGGTTTTCCGTTCCGTACGGAAACCACGGGCCTCATCTACTTTCTAGGAAACCTCTCCTCACCGCCCCTCTCCTGGCAGGCAGATCTCGCTTTCCTCGTCTCTGGCGGAGTCACAGATCCCTAAGTCACGTGTCTCTTTAGTTTACAAACATTGCATCCCTCACACGTCACATCAGAGGAGAACACGCAGTTCCCGCTTGCACACATTTACTGGAGGAACAAAACTGCGACCGCCTGCAGAATGAGCACCGGCGCTTACCAAAAGATATTGATGAGGGAAAAGTTCTGTTCTGCCGCGTACATGGCGTGATACAACGTAACAGTGTAATCAATAGTGCTCGCCGCAGTTCAAGGGGGCAACTCAACAACACTTAGGATCCTAACAGGTCTTCATACTGTACAGGATGGAAATGATGATATGATGTATTTCATGTTTTGCTCTACTAAAACTTTGCCTTGATTTCATTTATATGCGTGCACTTGACTTTAACTGTTGAGGGTCAGAAATTGCAGGAAGGTGCAAGTAACTCCATTACCAAGTAATATGCATCATTGTTCTGGTAACTTATTGCGGAGTCTCAAAAAGCAGAAAAAGCCCTGCACCGCAAAGATCAGCCGCAATTAAAGGGATCACTAGGCAAACTCGTGACCAATTGACAAGGGAAGAGAAAAGAGAGATACTACCAAGCGATACAACCGCTTGACTGCATCTCTCTTTTCTCTCCCTCTTGTTTAATATGTAGTCTCCACTCTGTATGAAAATTTTAGAACCATCTTGCATTTCTTTCTCTTTAATACATGACCCAGCTTTTATAAGTGGAATTTTAGGAAATTGGGTTCCTTGGCCCAACCCTCTATTCATTCAGAACATGCAATAGGGCCTCACATGACAAAAAAAGGGGTCAACAGGGAAGCAGTGCAATGCTCACCCTGTGAGGTTGTGACACACAACCAAATAAAAAGTTAGGCTGTGTTCACACTGGATGTTTTTGATCCATTTTTGGTGCTTTTATTTATTTATTTATTTTTTTTAACTACAACAGCAGGGTCCGCAAGTGTGAAGCCAGCCTTAGTCACTGTGGGATTTTCAATTTGCTGTGCAGACATCAGCGTTTTTGACTCCTACATTAGTGGTGCAGAAAGCACGTCCAGGAAATAATGAGCGTCAATTATTGCTCTGTTTTCTGCTGCACTTTCGACACCACCAACGCTCCATTACTTACCTTCCCCGGCGATCCCACGGTGAGCTTCAGCGATGGTTCCCTTCCGGGCATCGGCAGAACCTGCCATGTGACTCAGCCTGTGGGTCAGTACCTGACCCACAGATCCTGCCGATGTCCGGAAGGAACCCATAGCTAGGACTTTACCTTGGGATCGCCAGGGTGGCTAATAAAGTGTGTGTGTATCTGCCTGTGTCTCCTGAAAATGAAGCAAAAAAGCAACACAAACTGATGATGCAGTTGTTAGGCTTTTTTTTACAAAAAAAGAGAATCTGTTTTTGGTGCAGAAACTTGCACCAAAAATTGATCAACAAAAACGGAGCACAAACACTCCGTCTGAATTAGACTTTAAAGTAGCTGCCACAGAGACCACATGCACCAAGGCATGTCGGGGATTCAGGATATTGGAGAAAACGTGGTATAAAATCTGCGCTGCTGCCAAATTATACAATCCAGAGAAGGTGATAAAGCATGTGGTGGTTTATACGATGCATTTCGAAGCGTGTTCCCGCTTCATTAGGAAATGCACCTGATGAATACACCTGCATTTCCTGATAAAGACGTGGGGACACGCTTCGAAGCACGTTGAATAAACCATCCTGTGCTTTATCATAGTCTCTGGATTGTATCATTTGGCAGCAGCGCAGATTTTATACCACGCTTTCTCCTATATCCAGCATTCGGAACACGTGCAAACCCTTGACAAATTGCCAATAAGGTCGAATCGGATATTCATAATAATAATAATAATAATAATATAATCTTTATTTATATAGCGCCAACATATTCTGCAGCGCTTTACAATACAGTGGGTAATAGATGAAATATATTCATAAATATCCCCTCAAAGAATTGACTTCAATGGCAACTGGCATTAAATTCCACTACAAATTGGGCTGTCTTCTGATTTTCTTGGATGATCATACTTGGTCTCAATGTCTTTCCTGCCCACTCCCTCCACTAGTAAGGTGCAGCAGTTGTTGTGTCTCTAGGGCTGGGAAAACAGAGCAATTGTCTCGCTCCTGATGACTGTCTGTAGCACAGGACGAGTCTGAACAGCACCAAGGTGTCAACACCTTCATGCAAATGCCTAATGGCAAATGAGCCATTTGACCCCACCTCTGAGCTGCAGGCACACATGAGAAAAATCAGGTAATTCTACTCCATGTTCTGCTCCAGAGTATTGATCTGTGGAGGGTAATGCTATAGAATAGATCATGCCATATTCATACATTTATTGTATTTTTGCTTTTTTAGATTTTTTTTTTAATATAAAATCATAAAAGATTTGTGTTTTTGTTTTTTATTTATTTTTTTTCCATTGGTAATATATTCTTGAATGCAGCTTATTTAGTAACTTCTCCCGTAAGTGAAGCTCTAACATACTGCAGTATTTTAAATTTATTCTTCACACACTCCTCAATATTGAAATTGCAGCAGCAAGAAGGTAAAGTCATGGAGTTATGGAAATCACAGAATCTGTAGACATGGTAATGATAAGCAAGTGATGAAAAAGTGGTAACAAAATTTTCAAATCGATGAGCTTCACGCCCATAATTAAACACACTTACACACCTTGGCTGCTTTCATTGAGGTTGTGAATGGTTGTCCAAGGAATACTCTGAAGGCACTCGGGCAAATCATCAAAATTTGCTGCTGAAGACTAACATTGCAACCAATGATGTACAAGATGTGCGCAAAGGGAGACAAGTCTAGAAACTCTGCAGCCATGGTAGAACGTTTAGACTATGTAGACTGCTCACCGTAGCACAAGCAACATGCAGCCTGAAGTTGTTGTGTTGAAAATTGTCTCTTTGGACACTTTCACACTTCGCCATAAAGGGCTTTTTATGGTGCTATGGCCCCGTTACACCTAACAATGTCCCAGCAATCTGACCAACAACGTGAGTCTCTTGGACATTGTTAGGTGATCGCTGGTGAGCTGTCACACAGGCGAACTCATCAGCGTTCATCGAGAATGCTTGTAACCAAGGTAACAATCGGGTAACTAAGCGCTGCGCTTAGTTACCCAACGCTTACCCTGGCTACCAGCCTCCCTGCTTGTGCTGTCAGCGCTGGGAGGTCGTTTATCGTTGGTCTCTGGCTGTCACACACACCGATGCTGGCCGCCCAGTGGGAGACCAACGATAAATAAATGGTCCTGGCCATTCTTGCACGACAACGATCTTATCGTTGGTCGTTGATACGTGTCACACACAATGATGTAATTTCGACGTCGCTGTAACGTCACAAAACCGGTGACGTTGCAACGATATTGTTAACATTACCGTAGCGTGTAACGGGGCCTTTAATCACATGGTCTCTAGACCAGTCTCTGTCATGTCTAAAGGGCCCGTTACACGCTACGATATCAATAACGATATCGTTGTTGTTGAAACTTCACGGCTTTTGGGACAGTGCAACGACGTCATTACGACGTCGTTGCCTGTGACACGTACATACGACCAACGACAAGTCGGCTGATCGTTGATTGGAGGTTTATGATTAGGACCTTAAATCAGTCGATGATCGTCCGTTCAATCTGCAGCATCGGTGTGTGTGACACCTTGATAACGATGTCGTGTAAGACTTCGTCTATTCAGGACTGAGGACCATAGGCATCCAAACGACTGCTTATATTTTTTCGCTTGTCGCGGAGTCGTTGCTGCGTCGTTCATGATACCTGTACGTGTGACACCTCACTAGTGATCAATTAACGATGTCCTAATGATATCTGCCAGGTCGGATCGCTCGGGCGTTGAAGCGTGTAACGGGCCCTTAAGACAAACTCGCGACTCCTTGCTGGAAGATAGACCTCGATTCCAGTCTCCGTTGCCATGTTGCCCTGCACCATAATAGCATTTGAGTGGCTTGAGATCAGTAGAATACCTATACCTATAGCTGCACATTTGCCTCGCAGCCCAATGTCATGCAAACGCCTTCTAATGGTTTGTTTAGACATTGTTTGACACCTTAGAAATGGTAAGTGACATCTAATTTCACTCCTAGTACAGAATAGATCACTAAGTGCCATTCTTCGATTCTCACGTGATAACTTGGGCCTTTGTCATGAAGAGTCTGTGATGTGGGAATGTTACACTAGTCCTACTCCTGGGATTTTGGGGTGGGCTGACCTAATGTACAGACTCCTAGTCTTTATTCCAGGTACACTAACACCTTATTGTTACTTTGATTTGCTTGTGGAACCAGTTGTACGGCCATTTCTCCAAAGTATCCAAGGAGACCTTTTTCAACATGATAGTGTAGGCCGTATGTTACCTGTGCTACTGTGAGCAGCCTGCATGGCCTAAACATGCACCAATACCCTACAGCATCTCCAGGCTTGTCTTCCATTGAACACATCTGGAATGTCAATAATTGACAATGACAAAGTAAGCTGCAGCAGCGGATTTTATGGCGGGTTTATACGCCGCGATATTGGCGTCCAACTCCGACAAAAAGTCACGTGGTTCGCGAGTTGGACCCGATATCGTTTGCGCGTTGTACGGTTTGAGCGTACAACGCGATGCTGGAACGATGCCAAAACGATATCGGGGTTGAATAGCCGAGCTATTCAACTCCCCGATATCGCATGGCCGTTGTAGCAGCATCGCAGCGTGTGACAGCCCAACTCCGATCTGTACGCCGACGCTACCCATTAACTCCCATGTTAAATGGTCGTTACTGGGTTGGTGGGCGTACACATCGGAGGGATGTTGTTTCCCGATATCGCAGCGTGTAAACCGCCGATGCGATATCGGGAAAAGGGCTGAAAAAATGCGCGCTCCCGCGCCGATGCCTCCGATATCCCCGCGATATCGGGACGTGTAAACCCACCAGTAGGTTTGTGTGCCCAATACATTTGGCATGGCAGAACATACCTCAGACAACCATTAATAACCTCGTTGATAACAGCCAATGACTGTAAGTGTGAGGACTTCATCACATGGCGTTCATTTGTATAGCATTTACATATTGATTTGGGCATTTCCATAATGTGACAACTTTTTTCTACCTTTGGTTGTAGTTTGTGTTGAACATACATCCTAAAGAAGTGGTAGAGTTGAGTCTTCTCTAAGTTGAGAGCTTTTCTATCTTCTACTACCTGCCAAAATTACATAAGGTTGCTATAAACCTTGGACCACTGTCAACCAACTCTAGTTCCGTCAACAGTTGTTCCTCCCTAACACATGCACGTGATCATTGATAGTCTTTGTTTTCGGAATAGTAAGAGTAATATAACATCCTCCCACCTAAAGGAGCATTCGTTAGAACAGTTGTCCAATTGTTGGGCTGTTTACATGAGCAAATAATCATCTGGCATTAACATAATACTCATTTGTCAAGTGATTGGATCTGGGTTGACATTTAAATAATCATTATCAACAAGCAGGCATGTAAATCTAGGATTCTATGGTCACAGAATAATATTACCAATCATACTGATCACATTCTAATTCTAATAATTCTAAAATGGCAATTAAATGACTGCTGATCAGCTTGTATACAGCTGAATGTTGGTCTTCTACTGGGTGTAAATACATCTAGAAGTTGACCATGTTGAAATCCAACAGGTCCAGTTCTTCTGTCAGACTTCTGCTGTCAGAAAACGTCGGCACCACAATGTACATTGGATGGTTGGCCAGTTATTTTGACATCGTCAGGTTTGACTCCTCTAAAGTCTATGGCCACACACTGGCACCATCTCGTGACTGCAACTTTTGACTGGTCAAAAGTCCGAAGTTACATCACAAACTATCACTGCAAGTCTATGAGAGCCAGAACGAAGCACTCATAGACTTGTATTGAGTTGTGACCAGCGGAACACTCCAAGAAACACTCAAGAAGCTGGCAGGTCACAAACGGGGGAAGACTGACCGGAGCGGCATTGATAACAGATGAAAACGAAGGAGGTTGAGTATAAGAATAGGGGTAGGATCGAGATGCTGGAAAGAATCATAGATAGGGACAGCATATTCTTCTTTATTTCCAATCCTATCTTTAACTTTTAAAAGGAATGTTCTTTAAAATCTTTCCAAAATTAAATTGAGAATATATGGCACAACTTGACTCCTATCTTAATTGTCAATTGCTTTAATACAGAGATGGTTATCATTTTAGGTAACCTCCTATTTTAATACTGCAAATAACCAATCAATCTCTAGCTTCATGTGTAACATGATCATTGCTGACTTTCTATTAGTGCCACAACTAGTGTCAACCAGCTCCTGTATCCCTAGTCCCAGCTAATTTGTTTATAGTCCCCTGCTAGACCGCCATAGCCGAAAGTGTTAGCACCATTGAAGTTGTTCCAGAAAATGAAGTATTTCCCGGAATATTATTACAATTACACATGTTTGGTTATACACTTGTTTATTTCCTTTTGTGTGTAGTGGAACAACACAAAAAGACAGAGGAAAAAAATGGCAAATTGGACATAATCTCACACTACTCCAAAATTGGGCCTCTACAAAATTATTGGCAATCTTAACTTAATATTTGGTTGCACACCCTATGGAATAAATAACTGCAATCAATCACTTCCTATAACCATCCACAAGCTTCTTACTCCTCTCAACTTGAATTTTGGACTCTTCTTTAGCAAACTGCTTCTTTGAACTTCTACCATATCTGATTTTAGGTACTATGCTGTTTTCTTTTGAAGGTGGATCTTGGTTTCATCTGTCCACAAGACGTTGTCCCAGCTGGATTTTGGCTAAGGCTACCTTCACATTACGATTTGAAGGGAGCCGATGCTGTCCGATATAAATCGGACAGCATCGGCTCCCTTCTGATGCCTGGAATCGGGTGCCAAATAGGCACCCGATTCCGGCATAAAATCGGCGCCGGGCTGCAAAAAAATAAAAAAAAAATAAAGGTTATTCTCACCTCCCTCCGAGCCCCCGCCGTCTTCCGCCATCTTCTGCCATCTTCTTCTAGGCTCCCGGTGGCTCCCGCAGGCTGCCGGTGTCAGCAGAGGTGTACCTCTGCTGTACACAGGACCTGCGGTGATGTCACAGTCACGTGACCGCGGGTTCACCATAGTGAACCCGCGGTCACGTGACTGTGACATCACCGCAGGTCCTGAACAGCAGAGGGAGCGCTCTGCTGACACCGGCAGCCTGCGGGAGCCACCGGGAGCCTAGAAGAAGATGGCGGAAGACGGCGGGGGCTCGGGGGGAGGTGAGAATAACCTTTATTTTTTTTTTTTTAACCCTAATGCTCCTAGTTAGGAGCAGTTTTACTGTACTGAGCATGCTCAGTACAGTAAAACGGGGTCCGAGGAGACATAGATGTTTCCTCGGACCCTTCTCCATAGGGCCCCATGTTATAGGGATCGGGTCAGATCGGATGTGCACTAAATGCCATCCGATTTGGTCCGATCCGAATCTGTCAGATTTTATTTTCGGTGCTAAAATCAGAGCAGGCTCCGATTTTAGCACCGATAATAAAATCGGACAGATTCGGATCGGACCAAATCGGATGGCATTTAGTGCACATCCGATTCGGTCCGATCCCCATAGGGATGCATGGGGCCCGAAAATCGGTCCGATGCTGTCCGATTTTTATCGGACAGCATCGGAAATGAATAAATCGTTATGTGAAAGCAGCCTTACATACATTTTGGTAAACTGCAGTCTAGCTTTATGTCTCTTGTGTCAGAAGTGGGGTCCTCCTGGGTCTCCTGCTTTAGCGCTTCATTTCATCTGAATGTCAATGGATAGTGGGTAAACAACTTTGCTGACACAGATGCACCCTAAGCCTGCAGGACAGCTTGGATTTCTATGGAGATTGATTGGGGCTGATTACCTACCATGTGAACTATCCTGTGTTGCAACCTTTCATCAATTTTTATCTCCCATCCACGTCCAGGGAAATGAGCTACAGTGCAGTACAGGTTTGTAAATTTCTTGATTATATTGCTCACTGTGGACAAAGGAACATCAAGATCTCTGGAGATGGACTTGTATTCTTCAGATTTCAAACCCTCATTTCTCTTCTTTCTGTTCTCCAAGCTTAAGCCCCCGTCACACTAAGCGAGATCACAAGTTTTGTGACGCAACAGCGACCTCGCCAGCGTCCTCACTTTATTTGACACATAGCAGCGATCAGGCCCCTGCTGTGAGATCGCTGATCGTTACAAACCGTTCTGGACCATTTTTTGTTCATTGCGCTCCCGCTGGGCAGCGTGCATCACTGTGTTTGACAGGGACAACGACCAACGATCTCAATACTACACCCGAGAGTGACAGGGTCCCAACAACTGCTGTATCATTGCTGTATCATTGCTGTGTTGCTGGTGAGATCTGACTGTTTGACATCTCACCAGCGATCACATAGCGACTCACCAGCGATCCCTACCAGGTCGGATTGTTGTCGGGATCGCTGGTTTTTTCGCCAAGTGTGACGGGGCCCTTAGTGTGGCGCACACGCACACAATGCAAAAATTGAGTCAACTTCTCCCCTGTTCATATTACCCACACTTGTTACTTGTTATAGGTGAGTTTAAACAAGCAACCTATACTTGAAACAAAGTTTACCCACAACTCTGGAAAGTTGCCAACAACTTTGTCTGTCCCATTTTTGGGGTTTTGTGTGAAGTTATATCCAATTTGCCTTCCCCCTCCCCCTTTTTTTGTGTGTTATTCCAGTCAGGGCTGTGGAGTCGTAGTTGGTGCCAATTTTGGTGGAGTCAAAGTTGGTATAAAGTGGACCAGCTCCTAATATAAGTTGGGTACAGTAGTTCAATGCAGAATGTGCTGAATGTTACTTTCTATCTGAATAGCTATATTATTATATCATAATATTGATTTAAAGCCTAATTTTAACATTTTACTACAATAATTTTATCACTTAAACATGAGTCTTATAGGAGGGAGTCGGATTCAGGGAAATTGAGAAGTTGGAGATTTGGCTTACCGACTCCACAGACCTGTGTATAACAAAATGTGTAATTGCAATTATTTTCTGGAAAAAATGTTTATTTCTTGGAATAATCTCAAGGGTGCCAACACTTGCGGCCATTACTGTATTTTCTCTTTGCCAAATAGTTTGAAATATCCATATCATAATAGATCAGCTGGCTTTTAAAGGGAAGACACAGCTGAAAGGGAACACGATCATGCATGCGCTTGCAGCACAGGTAGACCTGCCCAACCGGTCTATTTGTACAGGTGCGGCTCAGGAGGAGGAGAGCAAGTTCATTTAAAGAGATAAAGAGAATTTATAAGTGGTCACACCTTCAAGTTCAGTATTCTCTAAGGCACATCAATGTAACCCTCCCCTGGCCTGGGCTAGTAGGGCAGCCAGGTATGGAGTATTATGTACAGGTGAAGGAGTGTCTGCAGGGCAGGGGGCTGATGCATGAAGTTATTGCTGGTCCATCACAAAGACTTTGGCCATATCTCTAGAAGAGCAAAGGTTACCAGCTTTGTTTTTCTTTTTCTTCCTTGTAGTATGCTGGTGACTATGTCGAGGTTTTATGTTCTTGGGTAGAGGTGAATCCATTGATTTTTTTTGTTTTTATCTTATTTTGACTTTTTCATATGCAAATGTTTCACAGCTAAAGTTAGCCTGTATACAACGACAGTCTGTCATTATTTCATGGGGCTTGTATTTATGGAGACCGAAGTCTTGGGCTATGAGCCGACGCTGCGCAAGTGATGCAGAATCTAACACATTATGTAGCATAGGCGTTCAGCTTTTGCTACATTATATCTGCTCTTTGCAGAAAATTCTGCATCCGTCTCTGCACCCGCCCTGTAGTACGCGCCATACCTTGCATACCGGCAGGCACTTCTGGGTTTCAGCTGCATCACACTCCACATGGGTCACACACCCCCTACCCACGTGATGTGTGGTGCTGCCGAAACCTGAAGTGCTTGCCAGTATGCAAGGTATGGCGCGTAATAGAATTGACACGCAGCATGTTTTTACGGATCAAAAGATAAATACAAATCTGTGATGTTTGCACAGCACAAGCAAAGTCACATTGGCCGATATACTATGCACATTTTTACAAATACGTTGTAAAAATGTGCAGCAAATGCACTCCCCTCGGCACAGGGCCTTCAAGTCATGTTGCTCTGCTGAGATGAAACCCTTATTTGTTGACCAGCCATTACATTAATAACTAAAACCCAGTATTGTGTAGAATCCGATCTGACACCAAGATGTCGGAGACAAATCAGCGACTTGATCGGCCATGTTCCTTTCGGCTACTCTCACACACCCGTGTCACTTTTTACATTTGTGACAACAGACTATTTCTCCCCATCATCCATATTGCCTCTAATTCGCATCCACTTTTTTCTTCCTTCCTGAAGCAGATCGACTGTCTCAACTTTACTTTTTTTAATTCATTGAATCTTATCAAGGTATCGGTGAAAAACAGACAAAGCATGGAGAGATCGCTGCAGAACAAAGTCTGCCTTCTGCGTGTCATCCAATTTATACAGATTCCCATAGACTTTAATGGCCAAGTCTGTTCCCCAAAACAGATGGGGATAAGACTTGCTTGGTCTCACGGACCGAGGACACAAATCCATTTTTAAAACTGTTTGTGCCTTGAGTGATGAAAGTCTATGGTTTCCTAAGCAGCTGCAATGCACATGAGGTACACTACACTACATGTCTAATTGGATATATTTATGTACTTATTATGGTTACTCCTACTACATATTGGGATAGGAAATACCCCTTTTAAACTATTTCCATTGGGAGCATGGTTTCCATGAAGGGTTTTACTTGGTCTCTACAATGTTAACATAGGTCACTTATATCAAAGTAAGATCCATGCGAATGTCTGCACCCAAGGTCTCCCAGCAGATCATTGCTCAGAGCATGTCCCTGCTCCCGCCGGCCCGTCAGCTTCCTATAGCGCATGCCTGTTCCTTGTCTTCCTCCAGAAAGTGATACACACTCATCCGGTTGTCCACATGTTTTCCAAAAACAAAACCTAATCACCTGATCAGGCCACAGACTTCCATTGCTCCATGGTCCAGTTTTGATGCTCACTCGTTTTGCACGGGCAGAGGAACCAGTTCACCACAGATTGTTCAAAGACAGATCTTGATAAGGGACAATTTTTTCTATCGAGCAATTGACCCGGTGCCTCTTAGGGCAGGAATCCCAAAACCAACCTGTATATATAATAGATCCCTTCAATGCTTTAGATCACAAGAATGTACAGTAATTTTTGCGTTTTTATTTTCTTGAGTGTTCTCTCCTTTTTATGTGTTTTTATTCAGCTTTTGTATAAAGCTATTCTAATAAAACCTCTCTTTTATCATGATTACTGCATGTCATGCATCTTGTTTTTTGGTAAAAGACTAAAAATGGCAGCTACTATTCTTGTCGCCAGGAATCCGGTATTTTAACTTTTCCTCTTGAGAAATTGGACTAGATGGCCTTTCTCTCCACATCCTTGAATTTTGAACAGCTGTAACCACCGTCATTATTTCATCAGTCATTCCTTCCTTGGAGATCTTTTTGTTAGGTGTTAATCATTTCAAATCATTAACAAACCTCAGCCATATTGGAGATGTTTTGACCCAGTTGTCTGGCTGTTACAATTTGGTCCTTGTCACAATTCCTTACATCCTTACGGTTGGCCACTTTTTCCAATACCTGTCAGAGAGTTGAATGTATGGCTGATCGGTGTATGTCTACATAAAGAAATTTCAACTTGCCTTGGTGTCAGAAGCTTTGGCTCAACATTTGCATTTCTCAAGTACTGTCACTGTGTAACCAGTTTCTGCACCAGCGAGTCTGTCTTGACAACCATTATGTTCTAAATAATTGGGGTAACGGCTGCTAAGACAGCAGCTAATCTGACAGACATGTACTGTTCACAGGCTCATATGAACAATGATTTAACTTTTAGTCCTTCCCGTTGCGAAGGGTAGAAGAAATATTCATAAAATAAAGAGCAGCTCCCAACCCATAGTAACACAAAGTATAGGCACCTGGAATGCAATGTACAGTCTACATCTAACGCATTCGTAACATCAGAGCTCTATAATTCAGTGGTACAGTTAGTTTTCCTATATGATTTACTATTCAATGCCTGCAGACTGCAAATCGCCCTAGCTAGATCTTCAGACTTTGAGCCACCCAGGCATCGGTCAATATTTCAGCACTGAAGCCAGAAGAACTGAATCTGCACCTTTAAACTTTGTTACTCACTCCTTCCAGAGCTCTGTATTCTAATGTATTAATGAAGTTACTCAACCTTGTAGGTAGGTTATATTACTACTTAAAGAGTTTGTTGCAAGTTTGGAAGTTTTCCTCTATCCATTAAGTAGGGAATACCTTGACAATTGCTAGGGGGTCCAACTGATGGGTCACCCAATAATACCGGGAATAGGGCTCTGAATAGCCCAGTCTGTTAGGAGCAGAGATTGCGTAAGAGGACCACCATTCCATTTATTCTCATAGGAGTGCTGAAGATGGCTGATAGTCCGATGGGGGATAACTTCAAGACTTGGCACAATCCTTGGAAAGATGTGTTGAGTATCGAGCAAGCTTTGAAAGACTGAGCTGTGTTTTGCATTTGTTTAGCGCTTATGTTGCTAAATGGGACATAATGGGACTGGACCTCCAATGAAATCACCAGTTGATATTGTACAAAGCCCTCAGAAATCATGGATATGCCATGTGTGTGTATGTGTACCTGTTGACCAGCCCATGAAGTTCCATATTATGAACCAGCTGGGACTCCATGAGGACTTGTTTTCCTCAATGCATCCAGCGTAAACTTTTTACTAAGGTAGTGATATTTAGCAGTCTATGTGCATTGTATACTAGCTTTTTCTGTAATCTATATCCGTCAAAATCTACACCTTTTTTTCCCTTTGTCACCAGATGTATCACAGTAAATTTATTCCACCAGAGAGAGGCAAAAAGAGAATGCATCCAATGTTTCGGCATATAGAATCTGAATATTGTGTGACACAATCCCTTGTTTTTGACTAAAGACCATCGTTCTTTTCATTTTGCCTCAGTTTGGTGTGCCATAATATCCTGATAAATGTACTTCTTTTTTTTCTATTGAGCAACCTAATCTAGTGCTACGAGCCAGGCTTTACTCTATTGACTGTTCTACCAGAAAAGACTTTGTAGACTTCTGCTGTCCGGTGGGATCAGTAGAACTGTACTCCAGTAGTTGACCTCATTGTTTCCATTCGGTGTATATCACCTTTGAATTTGTGACATTGAGATGTGACGTAATGATTACCACACGTGACATCCTGCAAGAAAACAAATTCCTTCAATTTGAAGCAAGTTTCTACTTTCAATCTGACATGAAGCAAGAAAACCCCTTCATTTTAGGCTCTAGTCTATCTATACGCCAGTTAGTTTTGAGTTTGGTCCGTTCTTTTTTCTCTTGTTTTGTAATTACGCCAGTTAGAGATTTTCCGATCATCTCTGTTTTTAGTTCACTTTAAACTTGCAGATAATTAAAGGGTGCAAGTCCTAGAGAAGAAGGGTTAATCATTGACAGGCTTGTATTACCCTCCAAAGGTTCCTGTCGGGAGGCTGCCACTAAATAAACTCTGGAAGTTACTCTTTTACTCTAGGAATGCTGAGGCTGTTAAAAAGTAACCCATAAAATCGAATCCAGGATGATTGAAATTAGAACTGAAATTTTCTCAAAATCTGGGTTTTGTGGAAGTCATTACAAGGAGAGTCATCCCATACGCCGTGCCTAGTTGTATCGTAATTAACTGGTAGAGCTCCAGGACTTTATCTACAGCACCCCGCCATTTATTTACCCTTTTCCCTCCCATTTCCATGCTCCAGTGTCACGTCTTTACGCTGTACTTGACTCCGGTACTCGTCCTTTTTCTTCTGGGTTGATGAATTCTGGCCATGTGTGATGCAGGAGCACGTGCATTTGTATGACAACACCGTTAGTCCCCACCCTCGTCGGAGCTTCTCGTGGATCCGAAGTGCGTAAGCTTAATAGTACAACTGGCAGCGAACAGATCATTTCTAGCATGTGCGCTGTGAGTTCTCCGAGTGAAATATACATCCAAAACCCTCCTCCTACACTGGATAACTTTTTAGTTCTTTTTGACTGACCTTTTTTTGTCCAGTGATGTGGGCAGTAATAATTTATATTAATCACGTCAAACAAAATGGAAAAAGATTGTGTTTTACTGTTTGGAATAGGACAATATTTTACCCAAATTAATTGATTTCATGCTGGTGTCATCACTCGAGGGTTAGATTTTTCCAGTGGGACACTACAAATCCCCACCGACAGCAGTGCTGTAGAAGAAACCTTTATTTTTGTGCATGAAATATAAATTCTGGTTATAACGTGGATCTAAAATCATAGAGTTGCATTGTTACAGTGAAACGGGGGAGGACGTAAAGGCTAGGGAGTTTTTCTGTTTGATGCTATGGAGAATAGGAATGTCACATTTCAAGAACATGTTGACATTATACAGAGCTATTCTGCTGAAAACAGGAAAGACTCGTCCAGTCAATCTTCCATTTAAAGGTACAGTGATAATTTTGAATAATGTTTTTTTTTATTAACTTATTCCTATTGCTCTCCTGAGTATTCCATTGCTGCGGGTTTTGTTTCTTTTTTGTTTTTTTAAATTGGCCATATAGTTCCAGAGATATGGGCTAGTTTATTTTGTGCTGCTTTTCATGGTCTTTAGGCCTCATTCACACAAAGCGTTTGTGCTGTGTTTTCGTTGATCATATTTTGGTGCAGTTTCTGCCAGGGCTGTAAAGTCGTTAAGACAAACATCCAACTCTTCAATATTCCTGACTTCAAGTCTAACTAAATGAGCTCCAACTCCACGACTCAACTCCACAGCCCTGGTTTCTGAAGCAAAAACGGATCCTTTTTTTTTATTTTTTTTTTTTTTTTTGCAAAAAAAGCATCACAAACGCATCATTCGTTTGTTTCGCTTTTTTGCTCCGTTTTCGGGTGATACAGACAGACTCAAAACACAGTTTCTTACCCTCCAAGGTGTGCCCCGGGGATGTCTCCCTTCCAGGCATCGGCAGGACCTGTGAGTAGTTTAAGTACTTACAGGACCTTGGTCATGTGACACTCGGGCTGAGTCATATTGGCAGGTCCTGCGGATGCTCAGAAGAAAGACATTGTTGAGGTTTGTCGTGGGATCGTCGGGGAGGGTGAGTAATGGAGCATTGGTGGTTTAGAAAACACACCAGGAAAACAGACCAATAATTGACGCTCGTTATTTTCTGGATGTGCTTTCTGCACCACTAATGCAGTAGTCATAAACGCTAACATCTGCGCAGCAAATTAAAAATCACATTCACTTTGCTGGCAGACACAGGGACACTTTTTTTTTTTTTTTTTGGTGCAGAAAAAAAAAAAAAGCACCAAAACTGGATCAAAAACGTCCAGTGTGAACAGAGCTTTACCAAGGAGGAAGTGCTCACTGGTTTCTCTGGGGTGCATCTTTATGCTCTTTTGCAATAACAACTACTGTGCAACGCTTCTGTAGGACCCCAGAGTTTGGATGCCACTATGTCATTATCTCCCTGGGGGTAGTGTCATACCTGAGAGCAACAGAGGGAATTTACACCAGGCAAAACCAAAGCACACAACACCTTTCTGCCTCCAAGCCTGAAGGGGGAGATCTGAACCCAGTTTTAGGGCAGCTCCCCTATAAATTCTGGTGTGGGGCGGAGTTAGTCAGTTCAGATGGAGCAGTACCGAGGAAGACCTCCTGTGAGCTAGAGCAGTGCTAAGCTCGTCCCAGGAAAGCTAAGCCTAGACGAGGGACCTAAGTCAAGAGTCAGAGGAAGTCGAGGAGAGCCTGGGGAGCAGAGCGGTGTCGAGCTCACCCCAGAGGAAAAGCGCCAGAAAGGACACCGAAGTCCAAGGCTGTGCAGGGCCTAGCGATTCGGCAGCTAATACCGGAGGGTGGGGAATTCCAAGTTCCCCATCCACACCAAGTGCCCAGAGGCAAAGCAGCATCAAGAGCCCGGAGTAGCCGCTCGTGAAGTGGGGCTAATAAAGGACTCAAGCTGCATGTACAGGCATGTGCAGGAGAGAGAGGGCCGCAACTCAGCTTCAAACAGCAGCAGGGGACCCACAGGAGAAAGCGCGCAGGAGGCTCAGAATGCAGGTGTGGAGAACCCCGAGTTGCTCCCAGGTTACACGGACTCGCAGAACAGCATCTGTGTGGAACCAGTCTTGCCAGTAAAGGATTAGAGGAACCAACAAAACGTGAGTCTGTCTGTTAATGCACACCCTCCATCTTGCACCCTACACCCTTCCTACATCCACTGCCCTTGGGGATCCACTCCGCCTGTGGGGAGGCACTGCATCCCAGTTGCCCATCCATTGTCCCCAGAGGTTCTGCAGCAGGGGTGGCCACTCATAGCCACAAACCACAGGTGACATCACAATAACTACCTTATAAATCGCTCCTTTCCCTACCTAAGTCAAGAACTGCCTTTTACAACTGAACCCAGGGTCACAGAAGCCAGGTCTCGACCCCTGTGACTCCTCAGAACTGCCAAACAGCCCGGTTCCGAGTACCCTATGGCCCTGGGGCGACACACTTCTGTGGCGCCCATGTGGACTGGCGGCCACAGTAAGGTACAGCAGCTGGGCAGGTAAGCTAGTCACCCCACACCAACACCCAACACATTCCCCAATCCCTAGACCTAGTATTCCATGTCCGGCAGGGGATAGTTGGGAGATGCGAAGTGAAGGTGGAGAGTCGGAAAAAAGCCCGGGAGAGGGTGGAGGAACTAGAGTAAAACCTAGGAGCACCAAGTTGGGAGAGCTAGAGGAGTGAGCGCAGGTTCGAGTTCCTGGCGAGCTGCAAGAGGAGAAGGGACCGAACTCCCAAGCAGAAACACCCAACAGCCGAGAAACTAAAGAACACAGGGAAAGTACATGGACCTGGTAGCCTATGCCACCGTATGGCTAGTCCGTGTCCCAGGCTACTGACCGCGGCAGAGCAGAAAGGATCCACGGTGTATCTGATAGACAAGGGACACCGGGGGATTTGGTCGAAGCCAGGGTGCTGGCCCTGTTGAAGTGGCTGGGAGCTGTTTGCCCCAACCACAGATTAACCAACAGGGTAAGAGACTCCATGCCAGAAACTACCATCCGGTGCAGGGAAGGAAAGGCCATCAAACCAGGGTTAAGGGGACAGGCTGAGTCCCCTGGTAAAAGACCTGTGACCGCTGGCCCATAGCTAGTACTCGGAACTGTGAACGGTGCCCGGAAACGGACTAGAAAGGGGGTGCCCCTAGCAAACCTCCCCTGCTGCTAACCGGTGACCGGGACCACAAGTAACTGCTGTAACAAGTAACTGTGACTGTGTTGTTGTGTGAGACGAGTAGTGGAGTAAAGTACCCGGTCAAATTCAGGACTTTGTGTGAGACTCATTAGTTCATCTACAGCCGGAGCTCACCTGTGGAGCCGCCGACTGAATCGCGTGCAGACGGATGCAACCTGTCAGTGAGTGACACTGAGCTCTGCTGGCAGAGGTGGTACGCATCAGTCTTTTCTCTACACCTGCCCTGGGAACAAAGCCCTACCCTGGAGGGCTCACCATCCCGGCTGTCACCATCAACATTATTCCCAGAGGCCTGAACGGCAGCGGTGGCCACATTGGCCACGACCCATGGGTGACGTCAAGAAGATTTTATAAAAACTCTTTATGCCTTTATTTTTCATCCCCTTTTTATTGCCGCGCCTGGGCCCATGAAGCCGGGTCATGTCGCCGTGACAACCCGAAGCCCTGAACTGGACGAAGAGAGGGCCCAGCTCCGAGTACCCCTGCCCCAGGGCGCAACACTTTCCCTAACGAAGACTATAAAAAGTAGTCACAAATAAAAAGACCCCAAGCTCTGAATCCATATGGTGGATTCCAAAATAACCCTCTAAAAAAACTCAATATCCAGAGAAGCAGAGGGCATAAAATATGGGCAAAAACTGAAGCTGATGACAGGCCCTCTTTAACCTGTAAATTAAGTCATTGTACCTAGGAAAGAAAAAATCTTCTATTCTGTTTTTTTTTTTCTTTGTTCTCCTGTAGTACAATCCAGAGATAATGATCATTATATGATGACCATTAAAATGAGTGACCGTCCATGTGTAATGTATAGATAGGCTAGGTCTGCCAGAGTGGAAGCTGTGTTCTCGCTCATACAATGAGATAGCCAATGTGGATGCCATAATCTCAGTCCACAGGCTTCATTATCTACATGAGACTTCTACCTGTTTTACTTGATCTTTACAATTGTTATTCCTCTAGATCAAAGTTCCCCCAACTCTAGTCCTCAAGAGCCACTAAGGCTACCTTCAGACATGCTGTTTTTGTTCTTTTCTGTTTTGTTCTACTGATCCGTTTTCCAAAAAACGCACCACCCATTCACACTGTGCATTTTTTGGGCTGTTTCTTCTTCCCATTTAGAGTGGAGCTTATGGGTGAAACGGAGGAGAAAAACGCCACAGGAACTAACATGCACTTTTGTTTGACGGATCAGTCCTCCAGGCAAAAAAAGATCACAAAAATAATTCCCAGTCTAAATGGCCAAAAGTGAAAACCCATTGACTTGGCTGGGAGTTCATTTGAGTGATCCTTTTGTGCAGTGCAAAAAATGAACAGTGTGAATGTGGCCTAACAGTGCATCTTTTCAGATTCCCCTAATATTGAGCACGTGATAACATTTTCACCTGGACATTGCTAAGGAAATCCTGAAGACATGCGCTGTTGGTGTCTCTTGAGGACTGGAGTTGGGGAACACTGCTCTATAGATCTATAGAGTACTTCCCCATATGGCTTTTCTAATGTCTGGGTCTTCAACAACAAAAATCAAGGACATGTCATTTAAAAACCTGGTTAGGTCATCATCGTCCTCTTATGGTCTTCTGAGTATAATCGTCATATCCAGTCTACATCATTGTGGTTATTGGTAATTTGCTAGAGACTGGTTTGTTGTTGTTGCTGTTTTATTTTTTTTATTTTTACACCTGTTAGTTTGAGTCTTCGGCAGCACCGCACATCAATGACTGTGTAGCTGCGTAACAGATGGCAATTTTATGATTGAGACTACTAAATTCAGGTGATTTTTGCATATTATGAGAGAGTGGATTTTGTTTAGCCTCTTTCCAAACATTTGTTGCATTTGCAGGATAGGGCATATATTTCCCTGTGTGCACACAAACAGTTTCTGCGCCATAAACTGAACTTCATGAGTCTTGGGTAAGGTTTCATTGCGTCCTAACCACTGCCAACAATGATTGGCACCATGCATTGGTCAGGGTTGTGTTTCCTTATGTGGATTAAGAATTTTCGCTTAAGGGTAACCTGTTATGTTGAAAATGGTATGTGAGCTACAAATAGAATATTATGGACCAGGAGCAGCTGATCAGATTGATAAGACATTTTTGTGGGTAAAAATGTCAGTAGTAGTTGTATCTTACTCATCGCTATCTCTGGTGTCTGTATGCATGCGTCCAGTGGACGGTCCTAATCGATATTGCCAGTTGTCCTTGTATGATGTCCATCGATAGTAGGACTGCCCACTAGATTCATGTGTACAACAACAAGGGATTGGGATGAATGAAATACAAGTCATACTAAAGGCCCCATTACACGGCACGACATCGCTGATACGTCACGGGTTTGGAGTCATTCCAGCGACATCGTTATGACCTCGTGCGTGTGACTCTGGCAAGTTGGAGCGATAAATCGTTGAATTGCTGATTGCAGGTTTTAGAACATGTTCTAAAAACCACACGATCAACGATCAGCCAACCTGTCATATCGTTGTGTGTGGACATCACGATAACGATGTCGTGGATGACTTCACCCATTCACAGCAATGAGCAGAGATCGTTCGCGGGATTTGCGAACGATACCTGCTCACAACATTGTTGGTGAGTTGTCCACAATATCTAGACGTGTGACATCTCACCAACGATGTCAAAACGATGTCTGCAACGACCGCGCGCCCACGAGATTGTTGCCGACAAAGCTTCAACGTCGTGCCGTGTAACGGTACCTTTACTCTTTTCCAACAAATATATATAACTTTCTGCCCAACATCTCCTTCACTATACCATATTGCCCACCGATTGGCAATGTTACATGTTACATTTAAGAAAGACAAAAATGGGTTGACACACCTTTTTAAGTGTTAAATGAATATGGAGGTGTACAGCAAGTATAAAAGCCATCCAAAGGTTACCTTGTAGGTTCCCAATACTTTCTGCTAGAAAATGTTTATTATCAATTGGTTAGAGGTTGGAGATGTCGCTACAAGTTGATCGTTGGCTGAAGAATGATGTGTACTTGGTATGCCACAAGTTTAACACCTCGGTGGTGCCCTTTTAAATTTGTTTCCTTTTAGCTCTGTGAATACAATGTTTAATTGGTCATGTAATCAATAAAAAAATTCTTAACGTATTACCTATAATGGTGAACTCTCCATTCTATTGGCTGGGTGGTCTTGCCTCTTAATTTTTAGTGTTTTTAAAGTATTTTTTTCCAATGCTGGAGTGGTGCTTTAGATGTAAGCCACCAGTTATACACTCACCCTCCGGCTTCTTTACTTCTTACCGATGCCATTTCGGTATTCTTGTGCCATCCTTGTGCCCATAATGTGTGGCTGGCCAGAAGTCGGAAGTTAGGTCACGAGCTTCATGCATCTAGTGAGAGTCAGAACGAGGCTCTCATAGTGATGTCTTGAATAGTGAGCTCCAGCTCCATGAACCACTGGAACTGAGGGCAGATCACAAATCCACACAGACTGACCGGAGTGCCACTGGAAAAAGGTGAAGCTGCCGGTAGATGAGTATCGGATGGGGTCAGGAGACTTAGATTTAAGGCACCACTCCAACAGTGCAATAATAAAAAAAACACTGGGGTCGTGCCTTAAATAAGCTGCCGTTTGAAAAGAGCGTGGCACAAGAATCCGCAGTTCCACCGCCTTACAGAAGCCGTCTCATAGTGGCAGCATCATAGTGGAAAGTACGGCTCTTTGCGCTACGTAAGCTGTGCCCAGCCTCTGATTGGCAGACAGTCTTACGCAGCCGTGGAAGGGTGGACTCCGCTTTATCTGTCAGTGCTCTCCAGATTACATCATACGGGGAGATTGGGACTAAGAGCAGGAAAAGAATGGGAGCTCTCACTGCCTTTCCGCGTGTCCTATGCCAGGGAGAAGTGAAACTAAATACTAAAAGCCAACACTTTCGGAAGATCGGACAAAAACTGCTTTTCTTTTCCCGTTAGCAAGCATAGTCGTAGAGCGGAAAAAAAAAAAAACAGCTAGAGAGATATAATAATTGTGGCCTCACTCTGTTTCTATAAATGAGCGGAGTCAACCGACGAGGCCACCGGGGCGACACAGAATGCGATATTTGATTCTGTTGCCATATAGCTGTTGTTCATGGAGAGAAGAGCCGCCCGTCTGTCTTTTAGCGACCATTCTCTGGCTAGTTTGCAGCAGAGCGAGAGTCTGTGCTGTATGCAGAATGTACGTGTGCTGTTTGACAGGGCTAATGGCCCCTACAGCTGTTAGGCGGGGGGAGGGTGAGGTGTGTGTAGGCTGAATCGCTAAGCCGCTTCCTGCTCACCACTTCTACTCTCACGTCCTTTAAAGCCCCAGGACTTCTCTTCCTTCTTGTGCTTCCTCATTTTTTTACGGTTTCAGTTTTATGTTATTTTTTTCCGTTTTATTTATTCTTTTGTCCTACCGGATCCTTCCAATGTAAGTGCCTACTATTCTTTGTCTTGTATTTACTCGATTTCTAGGAACTGGGCCTGATTGATCTGGTTACATTTTTCTATCCGCAGTTTAGCATATTATGGGTATTCAGTGAAAGGGTTAAAGTAAAGGTTTGATGACGCCGACGATCATGTGCTTTGAATATATGATATTGATATGTTTAATTGCAAATGGATCCTTAGGGTTTCACCGGCTCTTTGTTCATTAGGGTTTTAATTGGCGTCGGCTTCTGTTGTAGATATCGTGTTGTAAACCGGCTCTCGAATGTGATGTAAAATGTCATCTGCACGTTCCCAGGGGTTACAGATCGGTGCTCATGGTGGTACAATGAGATTGCATTTGATTTTCTCTATTGCTCCCCCCCCCCCTTTTTTTCTTATCGGAGGGTTTTAGCAATTCTGTATTTATTTTCTACCTAAATTTTATAATTGGCGTCTTCGAGCACAATGTTCAATAGTAGAGTTCATTGAAGTGTGTGTATATAGATATATGTTGGGTGTAAGGAAATGATACATTGTTTCCAAGTCCCTTTATGATAAGCAGCATTCGTATAGTGAATATTCTCCTTCCAGGAGACTTGATTCCTGGGACACAATGTGAGACTTTTTTTTGTGTGTGCTTCCACAGGAGAAGGTTGCTTGGAGGAGGCTTGAAGAGATTCGCAACGTTAGTACAAGCCTGGGTTTCATTGTGTTCCTCTGCAGCAGACAAAGAGGCAGCAAATGATGGAGTGTGATGGCTGGTGTGGGATTTTATTGGCTCACAAAGCCGGGCTGTGTAGCGGAAAAAAAAAAAAAAGGACGTCCTACTTAACCCTGTGCAGTTTCAGAAATGGACAACCCATGGTTCTTGACAAAATCCCAGGAATCTTTTCAATATTTCTTGTTGTATTTTTTTCACCTTTTCAGTATTTTTTCATAAGGAAGCTTAGTTATGTAGCAAAGTCTTAAATATCATCAACATGGATTTTTAAAAATTTTTTCGCTAATTGTAATGCTTGCTGTTGACTCGGTTTTATTTGTTTGATCCTTTCCAGAATTGTCTAATTAATAAGATCAATTGGAACCGCACGTGATGGGAATGTTCCAGGTGACCATCTACAAGGTCAATCCATCCGTCTGTCTTCCTATACTCATGTTACGTACTTGGCCTTGATATTGTCCAACAGATAACGCATGTGTTGTATCAGCCATATGAACAGACCTTTACCTTCTTGGGTTTATAAACCTGCGTGGAGGCCTGTGCTATCTTTTTTGGGGTTGTAAAAGGTTGTGTATAATATATGGATATGAGAGCTAAAATGATTTCTTAAGAGATTACTTTTAGGTTTACACCATGATCAAGCTCTACATTTTAGTTATATTTATTTCATTTTTTCATGTTTATGGTGTCTTTAGGCAGTCATTACCAAGAGTATTCTTTTGGCAAACCAATTAGTAGGTGTACGTCAGTATACCACTGCCCTACTACAGGACACTCATTTACTGTATAAAACAATAAAATATACAAAAATAAACTAAAACTAAAGACTTTGTCTAGCTATAAAAGAAGTTTTTAAAATGTGATAAAAGTAAAATCAACTAAACGATGAATACCTCGAACCCTGCTCCCAGAGGCTCCATGCCGCGCTTTGAATCGATACAGAAGAGAATTTCAACCCACTTCATGTGTCGGTAATGTGCATTTGAGAGACTGGGTGACTTGGACATTTCAATAGGTAAACCAGCAACCTTTTGGCTCCGAATCAGCCAAGACAGAATGGGGCTGCTTTAGCTAGTGAAATGAACCGGTCAGCCAACCCCTTACTGACACAAGAAGAGAATTCTAGTCTTCCCATATTAAAATGAGGCTGAAGTCGAATAAATGGCTGTGGAAATTGCCTCTTCTGAGAGGAAGAGGACTTGAATCCTAGCTCTACTTATTGGAAGCGGCAATCCTAAAAGTCAATATCGACCCTTTGAGTCTCATCATATGGGTTAGGGAGTAAAGCCGAACCAGAATCTGCTTGCAGACAGAGTTTCAAGGTGTTTTAAGGTCTCATCAGTGCAAAGTATGAGATCCGATTTTGCTAGGTGAGAGGCGTCTGACTGGGATCTAGGGCTAAGGTTTCTCCCTGGGAAGAGATCGGGAAAAGATGAAAATACAATAGAAGCACAAATAGGGTCTTATCTGAAGGGGAATGAAAGTACACAGGGGTACAATAGGCTGAGAAGCCCCAACTACTATTATGAGCATAAATACACTGTGTGCAGAATTATTAGGCAAGTTGTATTGTAGAGGATTATTTTTATTATTGATCAACAATTACGGTATGTTCTCAGTCAACCCAAAACAATTAATATTTTTGCAAGTTGGAGTGTTTTTTTTTTGTTTGGCTATCTTAGGAGGATATCTGTTTGTACAGGTAACTATTACTATGCAGAATTATTAGGAAACTTAATAAAATGCAAATATATTCCCATCTCACTTGTTTATTTTCACCAGGTAAACCAATATAACTGCACAAAATGTATAAATAAAACATTTCTGACATGCAAAAACAAAACCCCAAAAAATTTGTGACCAATATAGCCACCTTTCTTATGATGACACTCAACAGCCTTCCATCCATAGAATCTGTCAGTTGCTTGTTCGTTTACAATAACATTGCGTGCAGCAGCCACCACAGCCTCCCAGACACTGTTCCGAGAGGTGTACTGTTTTCCCTCCTGTAGATCTCACATTTTAGGAGGGACCACAGGTTCTCTATGGGGTTCAGATCAGATGAACAAGGGGGCCATGTCAATATTTTTTCTTCTTTTAGACCTTTACTGGCCAGCCACGCTGTGGAGTTGTTGGATACATGTGATGGAGCATTGTCCTGCATGAAAATCATGTTTTTCTTGAACATACCGACTTCTTCCTGTATTACTGCTTGAAGAAGTTGTCTTCCAGAAACTGGCAGTAGGTCCGGGAGTTGAGCTTCACTCCATTCTCAACCCGAAAAGGTTCCACAAGTTCATCTTTGATGTATACCAGCCCATACCAGTACCCCACCTCCACCTTGCTGGCGTCTGAATGGAGCTCTCTGCCCTTTACTGATCCAGCCTCTGGCCCATCCATCTGGCCCTTCAAGAGTCACTCTCATTTCATCAGTCCATAAAACCTTTGAAAAATCAGTCTTAAGATATTTCTTGGCCCAGTCGAATGTTTTATCTTATGTTTATTGTTCAAAGGTGGTCGTTTTTCAGCCTTCCTTACCTTGGCCATGTCCCTGAGTATAGCACACCTTGTGCTTTTTGATACTCCAGTAATGCTGTAGCTCTGAAATATGTCAAAACTGGTGGCAAATGGCATCTTGGCAGCTTCACGCTTGATTTTCCTCAATTCATGGCCAGTTATTTTGCGTCTTTTTTGCCCAACACGCTTCTTGCGAGCCTGTTGACTATTTGCCATGAAACGCTTGATTGTTCGGTGATCATGCTTCAAAAGTTTGGTAATTTCAAGACTTCTGCATCCCTCTGCAAGACATCTCACAATTTTGGATATTTCAAAGCCTGTCAAATCTCTCTTCTGACGCATTTTGCCTAAGGAAAGGCATTTGCCTAATAATTAAGCACACCTTATATAGGGTATTGATGTCATTACACCACACCGCTCCTCATTACAGAGATGCACATTACCTGATTTACTTAATTGGTACTTGGCTCTCAAGTCTATACAGCTTGGAATAGGACAACATGTATAAAAAGTATCATGCTATAATTGTTGGCAAGCGCAGCAGTCAGACATTTCTTGTAGTTGATAATGAGGTTTGCGTCCATGTCAGGAGGAATTTTGGTCCACTCCTCTTTGCAGATCATCTCTACATCATGTTTTGAGGCTGTTCTTGGAAACTGGGATATTCCGCTCCCTCCATAGGTTTTCTATGGGATTAAGGTCTGGAGACTGGCTAGGCCACTCCATGAACTTAATGTGCTTCCTTTTTGAGCAACTCCTTTGGTGCCTTGGCTGTATGTTTTGCATCATTGTCATGCTGGAAGACCCAGCAACAACCCATATGTAATGTCCTGGCAGAGGAAAGGAGGTTGTCACTCAGGATTTTACAGTACATGGCTCCATCCATTGTCCCATTGATTCTGTGAAGTAGTCATGTGCCCTTAGTAAACAAACACCCCTAAAACATAATGCTTCCTCTGCCATGCTTGACTGTGGGGACGATGTTCTTTGGGGCATAGGCAACATTTCTCTTTCTCCAAACACGGCGAGTTGAGTTAATGCCAAAAAGCTCAATTTTTTTCTCATCTGACCACCACACCTTCTCCAAATCACTCTTAGGGTACCGTCACACAAGGTGATGTCGCCGGAGATATCGTCAGCGACGGCGGGAGCGCGCACGTTTTTGGCGCCCCGCCAGTGTCACCTTCGCATGTTTAGATAGGCGATCTTACTGGCACCATCGCCGCTGGGGTGTCCAAAAACCCCAGCGGCGATTCTGTAACATGGGAGCCTGTAAGATCGCCGTCCCCCTGTTTCTTGGGGCGATGTGTACACATCGCCCTAGAGTGCTCGCCTGGTTTCAGAGCACTGCTGAGAAACCAGGCGACCACTCAAAGGCGTCGCCATCGCCTATTTACATTAGGCGATAGGCCACGCCCCTGCGTTGCCTATAAAATCGCCACCGATATGGCCTCGTGTGACGGTACCCTTAGAATCACCAAGGTGTTCATTGGCAAACTGCATACGGGCCTGCACATGTGCCTTCTTAAGCAGTGGGATTTTGTGTGCACTGTAGGATTTTAATCCATTACAGCATAATGTGTTACCAATGGTTCTCTTGGTGACTGTGGTCCCAGCTGCCTTGAGATCATTAACAAGTTCCCCTGTGTATTTTTTTGACTGATTTCTCACCTTCCTCATGATCCTGGATACCACACGAGATGAGATTTTGCATGGAGCCCCAGATCGATGTTGATTGACACTAATTTTGTATTTCTTCCATTTTCTCACTATTGCACCAACAGTTGTCTCTTCAACCAGTGTCTTACTTATGGTTATGTAGCCTATTCCAGCCTTCTGCAGGTCTACGATCTTTTCCCTGACATCCTTAGAAAGCACTTTGTCTTGGTGGGGGGGCGGCCCTAGATGAAGGGAAATACCAACAGCCTGCCACCTGTGCCAATCCGCCCTGGTGTGGAGAGAAGTCTTTTATACAGGGACAATTTAAGACGACTGTCTTTAATGCAGGTAGCGAGTTGATTAGGAGCGTCTAACTAGTCTGTAGGAGCCAGAACTCCTAATTGTTGGTAGGGGATCAAATACTTATTTCTCTCTTCAAAATGCAAATCTATTTATATAATTTAGGCAATGTGATTTTCTGGGTTTTATTGTTGATATTCTATCTCTCAGTTAAAATTAACCTTCCCTTAAAATTATAGACTGTTCATGTCTTTGTCAGTGGGCAAAACCAGCAAGGGATCAAATGATTATTTCCTTCACTGCAATGGATCTGCAGAACGTAATGTCTGATGCAAGGAGAACCTAAAATGGTGTTGGACTGCACTAGCAGTATTAGCAGTTTTTAATGGGCTCTCCCCACCAGTAAGCATACAGCTGTCATTCTTAGACAATCCTTTGCTTGTCACAATTGCAATAGCTTGATACAGATATCCTATATCCATAGGGGCAGCTGTCTGTATATTTGAAATCTCAGAGAGATTTGACCATAAATTGAGCTTCTGAAAAATGACTACTTCTACTGTAAATCACTTAAAATAAAAGGGGTGACATTGAATTGTGGTCCAGCATCTGGTCGTCTGTCTTCTGCTTTAAGAGGGTCAGTTGTCTTGCACAGAAATTCTGACCTTGCCCATTACCACGTTTTAGTGAATGTTTATTGGAGTTAAATTTCTAATCAGTGGCAAGTATTTATTCATTTGTAACGAGTGCGCCATGTCTGCACTTATGTGTAATAAAAAAAAAAATAGCTCTCCCCATTATGTCCATGTTCCTTTGGCTGATCACCAGCACACAGAGCTGCCCTGGTCCTGGCGGGAAGAATATTCATGGTAACAGAAGATCTCCAGCGACCACAGGAGAGGCGGAATGGTAAAACTGAAAGCTTTATTAGTCTTTACATTAAGAACAGAGACAAGCAAACAGTGGTAATCCCAGACGTTTCGACAGCTGTAGGCTGCTTTCACATCAGCGTTTTTCGCTGCTCACGGCAGTTGCGGTGAAAAAACCGCAACTGCCGCGATTACCGCATAACGGCAGGTACCGAAACCGCACTTGCCGCACCTGCCGCACACTACCGCACACTTACCGCAAGGCCCATAGACATTGTACGGGGCTTGCCGCAAGTGAACCGCAAGTGCGGTCATTATGCAGTAATCGCGGCAGTTGCGTTTTTTTCACCGCAACTGCCGCGATCAGCGTAAAACGCTGATGTTGAAAGCATGGATTTCATGATTCTTAATGTAAAGACTAATAAAGCTACTAGTTTTACCAATCCTCCTCTCCTGTGGTCGCTGGAGATCTACTGCTTCTTTGGATGTCTTCACTTATGGGTGAGTAAAGGCTCACGCTCACTGCAATGCACACAGACCAGTTCAGAGCTGATGCTATGGATAGGGATCTAAAGCAATGGGAAGTGTAGGTGACATAGTGGCCTCAAGTGCTATACAGGGAGTCTTTTTACGATTCCAGATTTAACTGAGGAACCTCAAATGTCCAAGTGTACTGGACCACAGGGGATGATGAAGTTGTCTGAAGAGCATTGTAAATCTATAAAGAATATCTGTCAGTAGGATCTATCCTCTTAAACCATCTATATGAGCATGCTGGTCATAAAAGTTGATTAAAATGCTCACTACCAGTGTGAGACATGTAATGACTGACAGTCTGCTCTCCTAATCTGGAAGCAGATTCTCAGGGAGATTAGTATCCAGCCCATAGATCTTAACAATCCATTTACATATCTGAATGATTTCTCTGAAATAAGACATTGGATCACAGAATAGATATCAAGGTATCATTTTCTTCAACTTTCTACGACCTACATGCCTTTACAGATGGCTTATTATGGTTGATCCTACTGACAGATTCCCTTATAATGAGGCTTTAATTCAGTCGCTAAACTGAATCCAATGTCTTCATACATCTTTAGACTTCTAGAGCGTGGGTTTAACTAATGATGCTTTAATATGAGAGCGACTTCATGAATATTAGTCACTGGCATCTTGGAATAACCCACGAAATCTAAGCCTCCGCTGTGTGTAGGTAAGAGGCTCACTGTAATTAGTAATCACTGGCGTACTCTACTATCGTGAATACCTGTTGTTACCCCCTGCAGCACTCCTTTACTAATGCAGATTCTGTTTAATAACCTAACATTAATACGTGTATATTTTGTGTCTGTGCGTAGGGGGTTTGACTGTGAGAACTGAATGAACGGTAGCAGTAGTGGGAGGTACACAGAGTGAATAAGTGAATTGGTTTTACTATCACATTTTCCTTTAAGATCATGAAATCTATGACTGAGCAATTTCAGTCTTATGAGTAATAACCAAATTGAATTTGCATTAACTGTAATATTTGAGCCTCTCGGCTAGTAAGGAAACTTTCCTTGTGTAGCTTTTATTAGCACATAAATTTATTAATTTGTTTTTTCATTTTTTTGTCTTTTCTTTAGAACTGTTCAGAAAGTATTTTAGTTGATGGACCCAAAACAGACCAAATGGAAACGGGGTCAATCAATCCTGTTGAAGAAGGAAGGGTGACACAGACATGTGACCAAGTCCTACTAAATAAGGGATGTGAAGATTTGGGAAACAGGCTATTAATGGAAAACCCATGGATAGGCAATACTCCTATTCCACAGGATTCAGGTGAAAAGATTAATTGGGAAAATCCTCGCATCCGCAATCACTCTGCTGCTAACAGTTCCAATTTAGAAGATGCCAAAAACCTGGTAGCATTCTCTGCTGTGGCCGAGGCAATGTCCTATGGATTACCAGCATCAGGGACTTCATCTATGGTTTCAAGGCAACTGTATGAAAAGTTCAATTATGAAATGAATAGAGAAAGCTCTAGCCTTCCACAAAATAAACCCCCACCTTGCCCAGAAGATATAAATACCCTAAAAACCGCGCTGGATCTTGCAAAAAAAGGAATGAAACCCCCTAACTGTAACTGCGATGGACCTGAATGTCCAGATTACTTGGAATGGCTTGAGAACAAAATTAAATCTGTTAAGGACCATCAAGATGGCTCGCATCACCCTATGGGTCAGGTGAGCAGGGAGTTGGTAGATAAGAACTACTCTAAGGAACAGGTGCTTGCATTAGAAAACAAGATTACAAAATGCCCTTCTGGGTCTCTTCCCTTTTCTCAGAACGCATGGAGTATTGCAAAAGAGAAAAATATCAGTTTGCAAACTGCAATTGCCATTGAAGCGCTTACACAATTATCTTCTGCACTTCCACAAACAAACCTAGATTGCCCTAATGGCCCTTCACAATCAGCTTTACCCTCTCATGAACGCCTAACACATTATCCACCTGCAAAGAGTGACCAGGGGCAGTTATTACCCATGTCCTGCAATGAATTTTTCCAGAATCAGCAATCCCAAATGTACACTAGTAATAATGCACTTCCTATAAATCAACCCTCCAGACAAGCTACTTGGGATCAAAACAAAACGCCTAGTTATCAAGAAGGACAATACATTCCAGAAAACCTGTCTCATGGCACTCCTATGCTGCTAAATGAGGCATCCACTCCAAACAAATCAGAATTTATGCAGCAATGGGTCCAAGGTCCAGAGCAACGGAAAACCCCTTCAGATCCCATGAGTGGGCTAAAACAGCTGCTTGGAAATGCAGATGATTATATTAAGTCTGTTTTTAAAGGGCCGGAGTCCAGAACCCCCAAAGTAAAAAAATCGAAACAAATCTCAGTTAAGAAAGAAATTCCAACATCTAGTCCTTACAAAATGTCACCAGATCATCAGCAGTTATCTCAGCTTTTGCATGAGTCGGATTTCCATCGGAGTGCCCAGGCTGCGTTACAGCAACATCTTCACCATAAACGCAACCTCTTCATTGACTCCCACCCGGCACAGGAAAATTCACAAGACCAACAAAACTGGTGGCCCAATGCACAAAAGGTCCCAAAGACCACGGAGAAGCCAGCAAAGGAGAGGAAAAAGAGAGGGCAATCACCATCGCAAAAACAAGCTGAGCCAAAAATAAAAGTCCCTCGTAAACAAATCCAGATTAAAAAGCCCAGACAAAAAGAAGGCCAGGCTCTATTCTTACCATTGAGCCAAATTAAAATAGAAGAATTTCACCAATTTTTACATGAAGAGAGCCAGTCTCTTCACAATGGCAAATCAATGGTGCTTACATCATCACAGCCTGGGTTACAAGTTACTCTTGACAACAGATTTACATTAAAACCTCAGGAAATGCGCACTGTAAATCAGTCTAATGATGGGCAGGGCAATGGTTTACCACTTGGTGTTCCTCAAGTCAACAGTTTTGGTCCAAAAACTATGAATACCACATCTTCTGTTGATGACACCAGCTCTAGCTCTGGCCAGAGTGACTCTCAGCAGGCCAACGCTTCTGTGCAAAATCTAATTGATGATAAATTTGAAGATCTGATTAGGCAGTTTGAAGCAGAGTTTGGTGATGACTTTCCTCTCCCGGGTACTGATGTGTCTTCTCAAAATGGTGCAAGTTCTGCAAAACCAGCAACTTCTTTGATGTCACACACAAGACTCCCCTTCCCTGCTCAATCCCTTTCCGCCCGAAACTCTACCATAGGGCAGGAAATATCTCAGAGTTTTGAAAGTATGTTCTCATCCAAATCTCCAAAACAGGCCAAAATTGAATCTTCTGGTGCTATTACAGTGGTATCTGCCACATGCTTCTACTCAGAGGAAAATCAACAAGATGGAACTCCTACAAAAAGTGAACTGCCTTTTAATCCTTCTATCGGTGGGTTCATGGAATCTCCACTAAGTTACTTAACTTCACCAACCAAGAGCTTATTGGACACTCCAGCTAAAAGGGCTCAGTCTGAATTCCCAACATGCAACTGCGTGGGTAAGTGCAAACATTTCGTGCAAATGGTCTACTGTGCAAGACGATAAACTCTACATAATCACTGCTTTATTTTATGGTCCCACCATATCCAAAAATGTGACCTTTTGAAAAGTGGGTATTGGCACAAATGGGCATTACTTATATTTAATAAATCAATGTACTCTGCGGATGTTGAAAAGTAAATCGTGAGGTGATTTCAGCTTGGGCTTCTTGATATTGAACTGTTGCTTAGACATCAGCAAAGTAGACAGAGCTGCAAAATTTACCAGCAATTGCATCACCTTGTTATCCTTGTGCGTTGCCGCCTGAGAGAGTCTCTACAGAGATTCTTCTTGTAGTTTTGTGTTTTTGGATGAACTATTACAGGTTTGGGTGACTGTCTTATGTGTATAGGGTGTCCCAAATGACCACAAAGGCAATTGTAGAGGGGAATGATGGGTAACAACATGAACAGTTTCTCTTCTCCAAAGGGAAAAGTAGCTCCCAGTAATGTCTATCAGTTTCTTATATCTCCCTCCTATGTTAAAAAAGCATGTATGCTCAACTGAGCCAAGTGCTCATCTGTATCGCAGAGGTTGTGATTAGTAGCTGTCTACAGCTGGCCATAAACATTGGATGAAAATGGGGCAATAAATAATAACCAGGGCTGTGGAGCCAGTAAGCCAAACATCCGACTTGGATTCGGGGAAATTGAGGAGTCTAACTCCAACTCCAGCAAAATGGACACCAACTCCGGGTCTGTGACTCCAACTCCACTACCATGGCTGTGAAGTCAGTAAGCCAAACACCCAACTCAAACCCCTCAATTTTCCTGTATCTGACTCCACGACTCCGACTCCACAGCCCGGGTGATATCTCTTTGCACAGTGACCCAATACAGACTGCAGATATCATGGGCAATAGCACTGTTGTATGCCCATACATGCCTAATGTCAGAGAACAACTGGATGACATTTGGGCTGGTGGGAGATTATGATGCAAGTAAAATTACATATCTTTTTTCCTGTATTAGTTATACTTGCATAACAATCATTCGTTGGCCAATTGAGTGACACATGCATATTCCAGTATTGATCATTGGCTATTAAAAAAAAATTCAGATGGGTTTTAATTGAATATGAACATTTATTGTTGAAAACGAACAATATTTAGTCAGCCCAGCTGATGATCCTTTGTTACTGCCATTTTATATAAAGGGCTTGTATGGGCATCAAAAATTGATGACTTACCGTATATACTCGTGTATAAGCCGACCCGTGTATAAGCCGACCCCCTACTTTTGCCCCCAAAACCTGGGAAAATCTATTGACTCGCGTATAAGCCGAGGGTGGACTCCAGCACAGGTATACAACCCCCAGCAGTGAGGTATACAGCAGCCTCCCCAGTGGTAGTATACAGCAGCCTCCCCAGTGGTAGTATACAGCAGCAGCCCCAGTGGTAGTATACAGCAGCCCCAGAGGTATATGCAGCCCCAGAGGTATATGCAGCCCCAGAGGTGTATACAGCAGCCCCAATATACAGCAGCCCCAGTGGTATTGCAGCCCCAGTGGTATTGCAGCCCCTATATACAGCAGCCCCAGTGGTATTGCAGCCCCAGTGGTATTGCAGCCCCTATATACAGCAGCCCCAGTGGTATTGCAGCCCCAGTGGTATTGCAGCCCCAGTGGTATTGCAGCCCCTATATACAGCAGCCCCAGTGGTATTGCAGCCCCAGTGGTATTGCAGCCCCTATATACAGCAGCCCCAGTGGTATTGCAGCCCCAGTAATGCAGGGCCCCTATATACAGCAGTCCCAGTGGTAGTATACAGGCAGCCTCAGTAATGCAGGGCCCCCCCCTCATGCTCCGGTCTCCTGTAAAGCAAGTTATACTTATCAGTGCCCGCTGCCGTCCGCGCCCGCCGCTGCCGACATCCCGATCCTCCGTCTTCATGCATCTTCTTCCTGTTTCCTGTGCGCGTCGCCGGTAATGACGTCACTGCCTGCGACGCGCACAGAGCAGGAAGAAGATGAATGAAGATGGAGGATCGCATGTCGGCAGCGGCGGGCGCGGACGGCAGCGGGCACTGATAAGTATAACTTGCTTTACAGGTGACCGGAGCATGAGGGGGGGGGCCTGCATTACTGGGGATGCGGGGGCTGCTGTATACCGCTGTATACAGCAGCCCCCGCACTGACTCGCGTATAAGCCGAGGGGGGTACTTTTCAGCCCAATTTTTGGGCTGAAAAACTCGGCTTATACGCGAGTATATACGGTATATGCCGGATACGTCATCAATACGTTGATGACGTATCCATCATAAAAGTCATGAATTTCTCTAGGCCCCTTCCACGACAGCACTTATCTCTATGCTGTTGTGGGAGGACCCTAGAAACTGAATTAACTGTAAGAATAATTCTATTTTCTCTAGGCCCCTTCCACGACAGCATAGAAATAAGTGATGTCGTGGAAGGGCCCTAGAAACCGAAATAAGGGCAAGAATAATTCTATTTTCCGATCATGATGGATCCAGGACCATCTTAGATCACCTGTAACGGGACTCTGCAGCTGCCGGATGTAAACACTTTTAATGGGGCTGCAAACTGCAGCTTTGTTCATTGTGTAGTGGCCACTGCTGGGTTCTGTGGAGCAGCTCCTGTCAAAAGAATTGGAGCAGTTGTACAGTACATGGCAATGGCCACTAGATATCGGATGGGGTTGCAAATCACACCTCTAGTCAAAGTGTTTACACCTGGAAAGCAGAACTAATTTGAGGAGAGGTCCAACATTTGGCATATCTGATATTGATGAATATCCTGAAAAGATCTGGCTGGGGTTTTACTTGACTAGTCTCTTCACCAGTTATGATCCCTCAGCTGGATCTCCCAACTTTATTCACCTTGAAACACAGGAGTTTTCATAGGACAATATACTTGACTACAATCATGCCGTAGGCTTTGAATGATGCTTATTGCGGTTTGGTCAGCATGAATCTTGTGAAGGGTTCCTTTTAAGGTTGCCATATACATGAGAGAACAGAGAAACAGATACTTGGAGCAGCCTGTCTTACTAAGATTAAGTAGTCCTACAAAGACAGATGTCTGGGGAAGGATCATTAATGTTGGAACTGAATATTCAGCCTCCTTTGTTCCTTTAGGGGATTAGCGCTGCAAGAGGATGTGACAATACTTGTCATTTTGTATTTAGTCACCTACATCTTAAACTGTTGTGAAATCTTCCCCAAAAACCTCTCCTTTATCTAGACCAGATTTCCTGTGACAGGTTTTCAGTTCTAAGTACCTTGCATACCGGCCGTTTAATTTGGGGAGGCCACTGCACTTGAACAATGTCCCTCATCTTCAGTCCTCATGGCCCACCGACAGATCATGTTTTTAGGATGTCCTTAGTATTGCTCAAGTGATAGGTGATCATTTCATCAAGTGTCCAATACTAAGAGAATCCTGAAAACCTGATTTGCCTGTGGGCCATGAGGACTGAAGACGAGGAACGTTGCTCTAGAAGACTTTGTAAATGCAATGTGTGGTTGTCTTCAGAGAATCCACTGCATTTCTTATAATTGGCTGAATGAATTTGGAGATCTGGGCACTACATTGTAAAACAGCATGTGCATCATTTTTTATTTATAATTGATATTGTGGTGACAGGTTTTCTATATTGCTTCAAGGCAATGTCTTGTGCAGTTCTAGACTCGAAGAGGCATTTACACTGGCCGATGATTGGGAACGAGCTTCTAGGATCGCTTGTTTCTCCATGATCTGCCTGTCTAAACGTCTAATCATTGAAGAACAAACAAAGATAGGATGAAATTATTTTTAAACTTTCTTATAAAATCATTTTTGGCCGCACATTGTCCTGCGTAAAAGGACATGTGCTGCCGAGAATGATAATACTCTGGTGCACAGAACGATCATATTAAAGATTGTTCTGTGTACATGTTCCACCTGATTAAACAGGCTATTAAACGACCGGTTGCATGTATCTGATCAGCGGTTATTTTAGAACTACAGGTGGCTACTATAAAAGCGGTTCTATTAGATGTCTCCCTACTATTGTTTCAATCCAGTTGCCCTATTGGGACATTTGGATCTCTTTGAAGTTGGTCTCCATCAAAGAACCAAAATGCAGAGCTGCTGTACTGGGCCAGACCTGTCGATGTATTTATTGTATAGATGGCCTTTTATTTGTATGTCTACGGCTTCCCTGGTGATAATGGCTGCTTTCCTTGGCTTGGAAAGGCTAGGCTGCTTTCTGTTTTATAGAAGGGGCTTATATTGAATATTGCTGGACATCATTTGTGAATTCAGACACCTAAAATTCAATAATCACCAGTTATTCACTTCTTTTAACACAATTCCAAAGCATTCCAAGCAAGGGCAATCTGATAATATAATGTCCTAATATGAATACAATGGGCAACACTACAAAATGAGAAACCTTGCTCTAGAATCCATAGACAAAGAGCAAGTACATGGACCATTCTCTTCTGCTATTTAGGGAACTCCAATGGGATTTGGCAGCTCTGATATTATCTCTCTACTTTCAGATGCTTTAAAATGGAGGAAATCCCCACCCAGATTTCCTACATGATATTGCGGCATTATACGGATAGTCTGGAATGTCAGTCACAGTCCGAAGAGTGGGCAGGAGAAAACCTTCAGCCACAAGGTTTTATCATTATTATTAGGCTATAAAGTTGAGCCAGTGCCTTAGAGGCCCTGGGATACTGAGTGCAATCATACCTTTACTTCAATGAATACATGTATGATTGCAGAGATAAATGTTATTGAAGTCCTTATAAAGTGTGCAGCAGAGGAATGGAGTGTGCAGCACATTAGCATAAGAGGCGCTGGGTCTGTTTGTATTACTTCGTGTTGGCTCTAAGCCAAACCCTCCTCTCTACCTCCCTGTCACTCTACCATTGTATTGTTCCTGTGTGATGGAGCAAGCTGGGAGTTGTATTGTCCCTGGATCGGCAGAATGTGTGATGGAGCATGCTGAGAGTTGTAGTGTCTCTGGATATGCAGACTGTATGATGGAGCATGCTGGGAGTTGTAGTGTCTCTGGGTCTGCAGATCCTGAGCCAGTGACACTACAACTCCCAGCATGCTTCATGGACAGATCTCTATCTGATCTGTGATGAAAATAGCAGGGATCTGTCCTGGTCTGTGAGAGAAAACACAACTACAGGGGAAGGAGGGGGGAAGTAACTATCACAAGCAGGGAGATGGAAGAAGGAAGGAGGGTTTAGCTTAGAGAAAACGGGAGTAATACAAAGAAACCCAGCCCCTCTTATACTAATTGCTGCACACTCCGTCCCCCCACTGCACACTTTCTAAGGTCTGCTATAACATTTATCTCTGCAATCAGATGTGTAATCATTGTAGTAAAGGTGTGATTACATTCAGTGTCCCAGAGCCTGTAAGACACTGGTTTCACTTTGTAGCCCTAAATCCTGCTGGTTGGTTTTCTTTAAGTATGTGCACCCGATCTGGGGCACTGCGTGTTGACGCATGGACCTGCAGGAAGCCGGGGGTGAATGCAGGGAGATCACAGCCGCCATGTGCACACAATCTACATTCGGTCCAGGCTGTCTTATCCCTGCATTTAACGGCTGAAGATCACTTCCGACTCAGCAGCATTAAACTAACATGCTGCAGAGATGCAGAAGTGCAGCAGCCTGCACGGCAGCTGAAAACATGCTCCGGTGGGGAGAAGCACAGTAAGCATGAGATGAGATTTGTAGGATTGCTACCTTTATTAGGTGGCACTCGAGTTAATTTCCTCACTAAAGTGACAATTTGCACATGGGATTTCTAGAAATTCATCCACTGTGCTGGTGACTAATACGGGGTTGTATGGGGACTCCAGTGTCTGGGCCCTGCTGTTGTTGGGATGTCACTAGTGGCCTGCCCAGACCAGTGGCCCTGGTGGTCAACTGGTAAAGGAGTTGGGGAATGGTAATAAAGAGTTTAAAAGTTTGTTGTGACGTCACCTGCAGATTCTGGTGATGGGCACCAGCGCCGCTTCAGACCTCCGGGGTTGATGATACTGCAGCTTGGATGGAGCATCTCTCTGCAGGTGGAGCTGAGCTCCCGGGACAGACCAGCACTGATAGTCATGGTACTGGTTGTTGTTTGGAGTGTAAGGATGACCTGCGGAGCAGTGCAGCAGTTGAGGTGAAAGGAAAACACCAAAGCTCTCTCACTGTACACAAGTACTTTACTCTGTAAACCAGTTCAGATGGCAGTTCAGGTTACAGCACAAACAGTCTATAATCAGGTAGCTGGTCAGGTAGTCACAGAGGGTTGAAAGATCATTCAGCAGATCCCATAGTATACTCTCTCTTGTCAATCCCGTGTCCTGCTGCTAAAACCTGCCCCGACACAGCCCTCTTCTATACCTGGCCCGTTGGGATACTGTGAGATTCCCTTTTTCCTCCCTCTCTGAAGGGGCTTGACCTTTGGTGGCGATCCTGGCGAGGCTGCACTTTCTAGACAGGTTGTCAGTGTTGATGAACTGACCTGTGACGACCGGTGTTGACGGCTCAGGGGCTGAACACTCTGCATCGTATCCTTGGAGCCAGTACTCCGTTAGATGGGCCAGCATCCCCCCAGAGTATGGGCGCTTCGATATGGGTTCCCCTCTTTCTTTTCCCGGGCTGCCTCTTCTCTAGGCCCCCTCCCTGGGAGTCTCCTTTTCTTTCTCGGAGGCTCCCCTCTTCTCCACTCCTCAGTGCAAACTAGAACTCCACTGTCTGCCTTCCCTCCTCCCCTAACGCAGCCCAATGGGAATGGGACTACCCTTCTACCCGAGCTTAAGTGTGGGAGTGCTGGGGATGGGATCCACTTGCAAACTTTACTCTCCCCTGTAACAGGAATAACTGCACACTCATTTGTGGGTGCAGTACCCCTACTGTGGCGCACTGACCAGTGGGGCGCCACCTGGTACTGTACAAAGCATCGCTTTGGACGCTGTGGTAAGATGCTTCATCCAAAATGCTGCTAATCCGGATCGTGTCCACGTAGTTTTACCCACTCAATGCATAGGGAAAGCTCTTTTTGCCCTATATGTTTAAAGGGACCAAAGAGGGATCTGAGAAGTGTCAGAACAGGAGTGCTAGCAGTTCGGTTAAGTGTTATTACTTTTTCTTCATTTTTATTAAATGCTATTCTACATTTCCAAAGGGTTAAAGACCCACATTCTTGAATCACAAGATAATCATGTTGTACTTTCCCTGTGTATAACCGTAGCCAGGAAACCATCCAAAGGGTTAAGATTTCCCGCTAGCTCCTCTTACGTATCGCACTGGCGTCCTGGTTGCTTAGTAACGTCCGCCGCCTCTTTACCACATGTATTTGTTAACCAACGGCCGGGCGGCGACTTCACACCACAAGCCGTCTGTAATACTCCGGGTATTTTTAGTACTTGGTTACCATTATAGATAGTAATATTTTCAAGATCAACCACGTTCTGCCACTTCTGATTGTCAGCAGCAGTGTGATTACGGACGCTGCCTCAGGTCTGCAACTTGTTTTCCCGATAGCAGATGAACACATTCCTTACATTGTTTACATTTCACGTGTTGCAATCGCTTTTTTTTTTTTTTTTCTTCTTGTTTTTAAGCATATGTATCTATACAGTATGTATTTGCATGTGTATTGTGTACATACAGTATATGATCACACTGCTCAAAGAAGCTAAAGGGACACACAAACAGTTCAATGTATCTCCAACACAATAAATCCAGTAGTGTGAAGCAACACTGATTGTGACTCAATTCCTCCTGCTGTTGTGCAAATGAAAGAAACAGGTAGAAATGATCGGCGATCAGCAGACACCCCCATAAAGGAGCGGTTCTGCAGGTGGTGACCACAAACCATTTCTCATTCTTTTTGGCTGTTGTTTTGGTCACTTTTGCATTTGGTCATTGCTCTCACCCTAGAGGGAGCATAAGTAGGTGCCTACAAGCCACGGAGTTCTCAGGTAGTGTAGCTCATCCAGGATGGCACATCAATGTGAGCTGTGGCAAGAAAGTTACTGTGTCTGTCAGCACAGTGTCCAGAGCATGAAGCAGATACCAGGAGAAGGACGTACAGGGGACCGTAGGAGGGCAACATTCGTAGACTGTGAGTCCTCGCGGACAGGGTCCTCTCCCCTACTGTACCTGTGCGACTTGATTTCCGTACTTATTGTACTTGTCTTTGTTTGCCCCTTCCACATGTAAAGTGCCATGGAATCTAATGGCGCTATAATAATAACAATAATAATAATAATAGCAATCCAAGACTGCTACGTCCTCCTTTATGCAAGAAGGAAAAGGAGGAGAGAGTCACCAGATGGTACCCAGGGTCCACTGTACCTGCATATAGCCTCACAATGAGTCTGATGTAGAGCTGTGTGGCCCCTAAAATAAATTCCTCCCCACACTATTATTGGCCCACTGCCAAACCGGTCATGCTGAAAGATATTGCAGGCAGCAGAATGTCTCCATGTCGCCTGTCACATGTGCTCAATGTGAACCTGCTCTCATTCGTGAAGAGCACAAGGTGCTAGTGTCTGGTCTGCCAATCTTGGTGTTCTCTGGCAAATATCAACCACCCTGCATGGTGTTGGACTGTAAGCAAACACCCACTTGTGGTTGTCGGGCCTCATACCACCCTCATGGAGTCTGTTTCTGACAATTTGAGCAGCACATGGATATTAGTGGCCTGCTGGAGGTCATTTTGCAGGTTATGGCTCTGCTACTACTGTTCCTCCTTGCACAATGGAGGAGGTAGCAGTCCTGCTGTTGAGTTGTCCTCTTACGGCATCTCCACATCTCCTGCTGTACTGGCCTGTGTCCGTGGTATCTGCGCCATGCTCTGGACACTGTGCTGACACAAGCTGCTTCTTCCTTCGCATTGCCATCCTGGAGGAGCTGCAGCTGCCTGAGCAACTTCTGTGCTTGTAGACACTTACTCATGCTCCCTCTAGAGGTGAGAACAATTTAAATAATGCAAAAGTGAGCCAAAACAACAGCCAAAAAGAATAAGAACAGAGATATGGTCTGTCGTCACCACATGCAGAACTGCTCCTTTATGGGGGGTGTCTTACTAATTGCCAATCATTTCTACCTGCTGTCTGTTCCATTTGCACAACAGCAGGAGGAATTGATTCACAATCATTGTTGCTTCATAACTGGACAGGTCGATTTCACTGAGTGTGATTGACTGGAGTTATACTGTGGTGTTTGTGTTTCCTTTATTTAATTTGTGCAGTGTGTGTTGTGTGTGTGTGTGTGTGTGTGTGTGTATATATATATGCATGCATGGTGTACATGGTGTAATAGGTCCTGGCAGATAAAGACATCTCCCGCTGCTGCACGGAGAAAGGATCACCGGGGATTGCCATGGGATCGCTGGGTGGGTGACTATTGTGTTGTTTTTTTTGTAAACTCGCAGGAAAAAAGCACTACAATCGGACTGTCGGAATACCTATCTGTTTGTGATGCTTTTTTGGGGGGGTTAGAATGGAGTCTACGGGGACAATGCAGCCCAAAAACGGGCAAGTTCAATGCAGGGACATAAAAAAATCCACAAGCTATTTCTGCTACAAAAACGCAGTACCCAAAAACACACATGTGGGCACAGCTTTTGTAAAATCCCATTGGCTTTCATTACAAAGCTGTGGATGCTGTGTTTTTGGTGCAGAAACGCACCAAGAACACACAGTGGGCTCTTGGCCTTACTATTATTCTCCAAATACACGAACACTAAATGGAAGAGGCGGCCGTGTGGTGAATTGTAGCCAAATGTCAGGATGCAAATCATGAGCAATACGGAAGTTGTTCCTCCTGGAGGAGTTTAGAGTTTTATTACCGGACAAGGGCCACAACTATCAGTCAAGGACTGATAAGGGACTGTCAGCACTAATCTGGGGTGAAGGCACCAGTTTACTATGGGTGGTGGGCAAGTCAAGTTCCAGTGGTTCAGGGAGGAGCCTGTAACCTGCCTGCACTAATCTCACAAACATGCCTACGTTGTAGTAGTAATTGAGAGGTCAAGTGAGTTCTCAGCGGTTATCGTATATCATTGTCACAACTAATATATTGCTAGTAAAGATATAAACAACAGAACATTTATTATAGACCTATATCGACACCACAGACATGGTGGGGTTCTGCCATATGACCAGCTTATATTTATGTACTTTGAATAACATTATCTGAAGTGTTTTCTATAGTCAGTCATCTGGAAAATCTGCTGACGGCAATAGTTCTCCTACAAGTAAACCAATATATGTCATGGTGCATCATAGGACTAGATGTCGGCATGTATAGTACACGAGTGAATATAGGAAAATCCCTGTAATATGTCACTAATGTCATTGTATACCTGGTACATTGAAAAGCAGAGGGCATTGTAGCACAGCTACATAGAAATACGTAGATGTGACTGACAGTGTCCACCATTAGTCTAAGCTTCTTGCCTTACAGACACTGGGATACTGAGTGCAATCATAACTGTACTTGAATGATTCCATGTTTGATTGCAGAGAAAAGTGTCGTAAATCACCTTGAAAACAGGGCAGCAGATGATTGATGTGTGCAGCAGCACTGTGTGTCATTATTATTTTTTTTTCGTCCCCTTTGGGTATGCCTTTCGGCTGTAAGGCAAACCCTCCCCCCTCCCATATATCTACTTTCAGTTTCTGGCTCCTGCGCATTGTCACTATACTCCATCCACAGGGCGCCTGACTAAATTGAAAGTAGAGATGAAAGGGAGGGGGCAAGGGTTTGGCTTACAGCCTAAAGGCATGCCCACAGAGGAGAAAAACAAACAAACCCAAAGACATTAATCGTCTTCTGCCCTGTTTTCCAGGAGTCTTATGACCCTCTTCTCTGTAATCAAACATGAAATCATTCAAGGTATGATTGCATACAACATCCCAGTGCCTGTAAGGAACTGGCTTCACTTTATAGTCCTAAATCCAGCTGGTTGATTCCCTTTAGTTGAGTTCTATGTATAACAGCAGATGGCGCCCCCTAGTGGTGACAGTAACAAGCTGGATTTTTACCTGGAGTTTTGCATCAGAAAACTAAAGCTCCAAGCTCCAGTGAGAGTAATGATAGTCAAATATATAATAACTTCAAGGTCAGACATTTTTCTTTTACATGTCAATTAACATTTCATATACAGCAATGCAAGAAAGGTCAGGGAAAAATCCAGGTTTAGGATATTCTTCTCCCCCACATATTGTAACCTTGAACTTGAGCCTATGTTGCTATAAACGTCCGCATGAAGGGTGTGACTGTGTGTAAAACCATCCGTGACCGGATTTCTTCCCCGGAATGCTGCAGTAAGACATCTGCTCTATGTAAGACATTCTTCCACAGTCGAGGGGGGCCGGCACGTAATCTATCTGCATTGCTGCTTTCTGCTGTACAGTACCATTTATCACTGTTATTAGCCTTGTCAAGGGAAAGCACAAAATACCTTCTAGCCGCTGTGATGTATTGGATAATATATCTCTTACGCTCCATGTCACATGGCGGGATTTTTAGTACAACTGGTTGGTATTTCCCATAGTATTTGCACAACTAAAATATATCGCTCGTTGGGTGTGATGTGATTCTCTACAGGGAAATAAGGTCTATGACATTATGAAACTTGGAATGAATATGCCGAATGCCCTGGCATAAATTAAAGGGATTGTCCGGTCAGTTTATATTGATGACCTATCCTTGACAATCGGGAGTACATAGCAGAAATCCTAAGTGGGTGCCACTCCCAAAAGTGCAGGCCTTCCAGTCTTTACAAGACATGGAAAGGGACCTGTACTGTGGCAAGAACTACTGAAACCCCATAGTGTCCTCCCCAACTAGGAAATCCCTTTTGTGGCCCCATACAGTATGATTCCTTCTAAAATGCCAGCCCTCCCACCCCCCATGCAGTATGATGCTCCCATAGTGAATTCCACCACACAATTTGCTGACATGATCCACCATACACACAGTATTTGTCTTTTGGCACAATATGATTCTCCCCACACCGTATGATGGCCTGCACAGCCACCAACAAGGTATGATACTCCCATGCATTATGATGCTACGTAACAGTTTCCCTAAAAAGAAAGTATTATTTCCTCTTAGTTTCTCCCCCCACAACACAGTAGAGTATGTATGCCTGTACAGCATGTTGATGCCCTTACAGGATCCCGCACACAGTATCCTGGCCCTCACAGCACCCTCAGTCTCCCGCACACAGTATGGTGTCCACCACACACCACCCCCACACAGTATGTGGCTTTCATAATTTTCCTCCAGGAGTACTGACCACCTAAAGATATACTAGTCATAGTCACCTAGTCCGATTTCCCTGGTGTGTTGCTGTGATTGTGCAGCACGTGACCTGAGGCTCCGGCCAGTCCGCTTGATCTAGTGATGTCTTCATGCCTGCTGAGCTGTGACCCAGATGTGCTGGCTGAATGGTATAACAGGGAGCTGATAATTCCTTGTTCCACCATTGAATTCCGTTTTATCTGCATCCTGATGGCTGACTCATGTATTACTCTGAAATGCATTTTGGTTTTATTCTATGAATTGTGGATGAAAATGAAACTCCAGGGTGGAGAGAGGGGGAGATAGATTGGGGGAGGGGGGATCCTTGACCAAGATACTGCAAATACATTTGTGCATGCGCTCATATCCCTCAACTACTGCAACCTCCTGCTGTGACCATCCCTTTTACACTCTTGCCCCCCTCCAATTTATCCTAAACTCTGCAGCCAGACTAATCCACCTGTCTCCCTGCTGTTCCCCAGCCTCTCCTCTCTGTCAAGCCCTTCACTGGGTTCCCGTTACCCAGAGACTCCAGTTCAAAACCCTAACTAAGGCTCCTTTCACATCAGCAGTGTTGCAATTTCACGGTAGATCTGGCAGATGTCGCCGGATCTACCGCATAACGGCCTACTTGTGGCACCAATCCGGCAAGCCCCATTCATTCTCTATGGGACTTGCAGTCGGTGCTGCAGTATGGTATTGCCGAATCCGGATTCAGCATTACCACACTTGCTGCACCCGACCGCAAGCCCCATAGAGAATGAATGGAGCTTGCCGAATCTGTACCACAAGTCGGCCGTTATGCCATAGATCTAGCAGGTGCGGCGACATCTACCGGATCTGCCATAAAATTGCAATATCGCTGATGTGAATGCACCCTAAGGCCCCTTTCACATCAGCGTTTTCCACTGATTGTGGCAGATGCGGCAGATTTATAACTGAAGTAGGCTGCTTTCATATCATTGTTTTGCTGACGTTTGTGGCTGATCCGGCATATGCGGCGCCATCTGCTGGATTGACCGCCTAACGGCTGACATGCGGCCTGGATCCGGCAAGCCCCCTGCATTGTCTATGTGGCTTGTGGTCGGGTGCACTTGTGGCAGCAAAAAAAAACCAAAAACGCCGCTAGCAGCGTTTTTTTTTTTCACCCCGGATCTGCCGCATCCGGCAGAACTGCACTTGCCGCACCCGACTGCAAGCCCCAGAGACAATGCATGGGGCTTGTGTGGCGTCCCTATGGCTAGGCGCCACAGGGTGGTATTACACCTTGCAAGTATTTATGTAGTGCCTCTGTAGCTGTGTTTTTGGGTTTAACCTATGGCGTCTAAGTCAGCACCCAACACTAGGCCCCTTAGAATAGGGGGACTGTCATACATTAGGTCCCAAGGGGGTGGAGCCTAGGTTGGGTAGGAAAACCAGGAAGTAGAGAGATTTTCAGTCAGACAGTTCTGGGAAGGCAGTCAGTTAGGACGCGCCTGACAGCTGAGTGACAGTGGGATCAACCATCTCCGGGAGGGTGATCCGGGACAGAAGGGGACGGACCAGTACCGGTTTGAGCCAGCTGGTTTAGTCTGGGGTAAAACCAGCGACGGACGCCGAGGCGGTCAGCGGTTCATCCCTGACCGCAAACCGATGAACCGCGGGCCCTTAATCACCGGGTAGCCGTAGGCCACAAGACGGTACCTCACTCCTCAGGCCCATAATCGGTCCAAGACTACGAGGGTAATGGTCCGGATTCTGGTGGCGGGAGAGAGAGTGTGTTCCTGCTGCTCCCGTCCGTACCGGTCAAGGATAACCCGTGCCCCACCGTACAAGACCAGGGGACTGGCGAGAGAGCTCTGCAAAGGTGTTGAAAGACAGACAGGAAGGTAGAATTGAGACCCCGAAAGATAATACGGAAGGAACATTAGAGACTCCATAAAGGTATCCTGAACCGACAACTAGTACCCGTTAAACCAAACTGTACCGTGTTCTCTATAACGTCTGCCTGTACCAGTAAAGTGGAGTTGAAGTTGAATCGGTGTCTGTCTTCCTTCCCGCCGGCGCCTGGAGGGCCTGAGCATCATCATCTCCTCAGAGGGGTAAGAACAACAACCCTCATCATCCATCACCGCTGCCCTGAGGTAAAGCTCCACCTGTGGGGAGCTGTACCACACTGAGCTGCATTCATCATCACCTCAGAGGCCGGCAGGCAGGCTGGTATCCAAATTACCGGGATCCACAGGTGGTGTCACATACTTTAATCCTTGTAAATATTTTCCCCCACCAAACAAATGACAGCCAGGGCACAGAACCGGGAACCCGACCACCCATGATTTCCCCGTCACCACCATCAAATTCGTCCCGGTGTCCGAGTACCCCTCTTCCTGTGGTCATCACTTGCTGGATCTGGCCGCAAGTCACAATGCGGCGCCATCTGCCAGATCTGCTGGAAACATCAGCAAAATGCTGGTGTGAAAGCAGCCTAACTGATCTTCCTGATTTAAAAAAAAAAAAAAAAAAGCAAAACCCCTTTCACATCAGGGTTTTCGCTGATTTGCAGCAGATCCGTCAGATTTACCGCATCTGCAGGATCTGCCGCCTAACGGCCGATTTGCGGTACACCTGCGGCAAGCCCCCATTCACTCTCTATGGGGCTAGCGGCAGATGCGGCAAGTGTGGTTTTGCCGCGATTTGGCACTTTCGGCTGCGGAAAAAAAAACGCAGCTTGTTCACACTTTATTTTCGGAGGTGCAGGTCATTTTGTATATATACAACCAAATGTCGTTCATAGGTTCCCTATGTATATCTAGAACATCATGAGAAAAGACTGTCGTTCGTACATAAATATATTAAAAGTAGGTTTGTGGCATATCACTAGAGATCTGACACAGTGGGTGCAATGATGACATCACTACAGTGCATCTGTAGAGCCTACTGGACAGGGTACTCGGTACCGGACCGGGATATCAGGGGGTTATCACGGCGGTCTTGGTCCGGACTGTGTCCTGAGCCCACAAGTAAAGGTTGGGGTTATTTACAGGGGAGAAGGTCATGACGCCACCCGTGGTATGTGGTCAGGGTGACCACCGCTGCTGCAGAACCTTCGGGGATGATGGGCGGCAGCATGTGATGTGACGGCTTTCCACGGGCAGAGCCTGGTCCCCGGGGCATAGTGATGAAACAGTTTGTGAGGGAGAACGGGGCTCGAGCGCAAGGATTACACAACTCACGGTTTTGTAGTTTTCCAGGTCTTTTACTGTAGATGGTAATTCAGCTGAGTACTGTGCACGGAGTCTGTACAGGGGTCGGTTTGCTCCCACCCTGGCTGGGTCCTTTGGCTCCTATTTCTGCACTACGTGTTTTGTGCCTGCTGCCACTTTAGCTAAGCTGCTGGCCCTGTCTCCCCTAAGGGTACCAACTTGCTAGACAACTTGAGTCTTGTCCTGTGTTCCTGACCCCGCCGTGTTGCTTCGCTGAGGTATAGTGAAGATGTGGGACCTTCACAAATCCGGTGTTCACTGTGCTGTATGTTTTATGCACAGTCCCGGATCCGGTATCCATTCTGTGCTCTCCTCTGGGGTGTTTCCAGTTAACTCGGTCTCCCAGGCGTGTTTCTCTGCTTCTCCTGTCTCCTTTCCTCAGACCCTGGATTGGCCTGGAACTGGACAGCAGACCGTGGGGTGAGCCTAACGCAGCTGGTTTACACCTAGGTCCTTCTTCCTCAGTCCTCCTGGGAACTGAACTGCCCACTTCTTCTCCACACCAGAATATATAGGGAAGCGGGTTTTAGCTCCCCCTTCTGGCCTGGAGGCGCTAGTGTAGTGTTGTGGGTTGTGTGGGGAGTTAACCCTCTGTGGTGTTACTGTGGCACATGAACCCTGGGGTGCCACACATCCACTGTGCCGAGATGTGAAGCGCTACTGAACTCTGTCCACAGAGATTGTTAGGGCATTATAATATTTGAGGGCTATGAGGGAGACTTTATACTTTTTGGAGGGCAATATTACGGGCCAATATAATTAGACTGCTTTCTAACACATACACAGTATGAACTATTCTGTGGGCCATTATATGGTTTGTTGAGATATTGGGGGCCATTATACTGTATATAGATAGGCTCATTAAACCTGATGGAGGGCTGAATGGGGGTCACAGTTGGGGATCATAGTGTTGGCGTCACCATACTTTGCTGGAGTAGTTGAGGAGGTGGTACAGTAGGGCAATCGTAACATGTGTGGAGGAATCATACAGTGTTTCTGGGGCACTTTTGTTGGCTGCAATGAAAGGGAAATCTAGGGGTTTCAATAGGTGGAAAATGTTGTAAGGCCTGCAAAGTTGGGAGCTGTGCTCTTACATGACTTAATCAAAAATTACTTTTGGGGGATAGAAGGTCCAATTGGAACGTCTGCTACGGGGCCCAATAATTTCTATGAATGTGGTACGAAGTGTGGAAGTGTGCACTAAAGTTCTTGACCATGCTGAGGCTGCACGAAGTGCCAGTGCTTGGTTTAAACAGTAATTTTATACTGACAGATTCTTTTAAAGGGGTTGTCCAGCCTTGGGGTACAAGTGTGCAGTTACTGTATGTGCTGTAAGGATTCCGCAGTGCCAGCACTGGAAGCATCGGGCATGTGACCACAAGTACACTATTTGCATATATGCAGTCACGTGCCAAGTAGACATATACATGCAGAAGTATAGAGCAAGTAATAATACACTCCTAGTATGAATGTGGCCAGAAGTATGCAAATTGCATGACTGCCCACTGCTGGCACAGGGAATCGTCACAGTGGTCACACTGTGAGGATTAATAAGTCTGCAGTCACATAGAGTAACTTTGGACTTGTAGCCGAGGGCCGGACGACCCTTTTAAAGTAATTTGATCTTGCTGATTTAAATGATAATTGCTGACCTAGATCTAATGTTTATGGGACCTTCCGACTCACTGCCGACATATAGTTGGGGGTGGGGTTTTATTTGTTCTTCTGGAAGATAAGCGCTGTTGGTGGTATCTGAAAGTGACTCAAGGCTCCATTTACGTGGGCTAATAACTGACAAATGAGTGTTCATGAGAACACTTGTTCCTAATTAGATGTGTAAACAAACCCCTGGTTACGCAATGAATTAGCAATATTCTCATCGTTGTTTGATCAGATAATGTCTGCTCCGAACTAAAGGATCTGCTGTTTGAAATCCCAAGAGTTGGATCCTTCTCATTCCTTGCATCAGTTGGCGGAGAGTTCGGAGGTCACCTTACACATTAGGTTGCCGGCCGATCCCACCTATCTCGCTGTGTAGAGGTATTTACAGTACTCTCCTCTCTCCATTTAAAACGCTTGCACTGACCAGTGTAGGAAAGACTCGGCCAATACCTTTTATATAGGGTATGGCCAGTTTTAGACTTCCTTACAAATTTTTGATGATGTGACTTTGCAGCACTGGAGTCCTGAGTTCAAAATGCAACCAAGGAGAACATCTCACTAGAGAGTTTATTGTCCATGAGTTACAATTTAGGTAATCTGGTTTTCTCTCGCCCTTCAAAGGATGCGGGAATTTTAGATCATTGTCTGCAAAGTGCTAAGGAATATATTGGTAGTATGTAAAATTGAGCCATAGCTGTTTTTTCTTGATGCTTCTTGAGTGTGTCCATAATCAGTCCTGTATGTAATGTTCATGACCTATCGGGTCTTGGTCTTTAAGTGCCGCACATGTCGGCATAGCTACTAAAGTTGGGTTTACACAAGTCAACTCTTGGTGCTATCCGATCACTGGTTGGCAATATATTGCTTGCAGACTGCTTACACAGAGTCAGAACTCGGATGCGCACAGGACAATCGGTCATAGATTGCTCAGTTTGCATAGGCTGTCATTGTCATTGGCAGCACAGGTCCTGTTACCAGAGACTGCTGAGAATGATGATCTTTACTCAAGCCAAAAGATCATGTCATTCTATGCATTTACTCATTAGTTCAGTGATCAGCAAACTTCAAACTGCACAATTTGTAGAAGATGAGCATTTGTAGCAGGGCTGTGGAGTCGTTAAGCCAAACCACCGACTCCTACTCAATTTCCCTGACTCCGACTCCCTCATACATGGCACATGTTTAAGGCCCCTTTCACATCAGCATTTTTGTCCAGATCCCGCCGATCTGGACCAAAAAACGCATCTGAAGTAAGTGCCACCTAACGACCGCACTTGCGGCAAACCCATGTATTGTCTATGGGGCTTGCGGAAAGTGCGATATTGCCGCGACGACAGTTGTGGCCGAGAATAAAAATGCGGTCAGCTGCGGTTATTTTGAGCGGCCACACCTGCCGCAAGTGCCGGATTGCGGCAATACCGCACTTGCTGCAAGCCCATAGACAATGCATAGTGCTTACTGCAAGTGTACCGCAAGTGTAGCCATTAGGCGGCAGATGTTTTTTTTTTTTTTTTGGCCGGATCTGGACAAAAACGCTGATGTGACAGGGGCCTAAGCCATAAATTTATTGTAGTACAATGTGAACAACAGGCTTTTAATAATTTTATACTGACTCCAACTCCACCAAAATGGCCGCAGACTCCAACTCCATGACTTTTAATCATTATTATGATACAAGATATAATAATAAAGATAATCAAGATATTTGAATAGAACATAATAATTCATAATAGTAATAGCACATACTGCATTGAACTATTGTACCTACTAGTGCATCTCAATGAATTAGAATATGATCAAAAAGATAATTTATTATAGTCATTACAGACGGAGATCTATTTCAAAAGTTTATTTCTGTTAATGTTGATGATTCTGGCTTACAACCGATGAAAATCCAGAAGTCGTCATGTCAGAAAATTAAATTGGGAGGATAGGCCCTGACTCCACAGCCCAGATTTGTAGGAAGGATGGTATGTTTGTTTGCAATAATACAGGCAGGCTATGATTCATGCTGCCAGCGGTTTGGGCAGCAGTAATCTGGAGACTGCTTCTCTTTAGAGCTAGTGACTGGCTGTGGCCATGTGAATGTTGTATGGGCATACGCCCAGCATCAGGACCACTGAAGGTTCTGCAAAGCAAGTTTTTGTTAAACTTATTGTTTCTTGTTGGGCAAATTTTCATAAATTGTAAAACATCCCTTTAGTAGCAGGCTATCACCCCGATCTGTAGAGTGGGGAGTATAGCATTCTCGTAGAGGGAAGAAAACCGTGCAACATGGATATCACAGGTATAAAAGAAGACAGAGAGAGGACATGTGCCCCAATGCCATGCTCTAGAAATAACACGGCGTATCGTTTCTGCCTAGAGCATTTCTTTAGCCGATGGTCTGACACGGTTGATGCAGATGGTATAAAGCCCCCAGCTACCCAACTATGTTATATAAACTAGCACAACCAGAAATAGTTATTCCAATAAAAATAGAGGAGATCTGGTGCACGGCCCTATACTATTCGCGCTACTTAATCTTCCCTTATTTTGCTTGTGTAGATTAATAATATCAATCTATTCATATATTGTAAAAGATCATAGCAATTCATATCTCCAATGTAGGTAGACAATCAGTGCGTGTAAGCAATCCCAGGCGTTTCTGAAAGATATCTCAGCGATGCTGCCACTGCCATTAAAGTATGGAGTACCGTAATATGATCTAGGATGTCCACCTGATAAGTCCGAGGAGATCCAATGCCTGCAGCGTATGTTATAGGATTATTTCAAGGACACCGTGCTCAGTAAACTCTTGATCAATAACTCATTAAGAAAGTTCAGCAGATTCCACAAAGTAATCAATTCTGCATGTGATCATTCATGGCCTTGTGTATATCTAATATACAGCATCTGAGGAGTTATGCAATGCATACAATAAAGAGGACAGGGCGGATTATAGGAGAACCTAAAGGGGGTGGTGTTCATTTTTAATATTTTGTAAAGAATCCTTTGCAGGAAATGACTGCCTGAGTCTGAAAGGCATGGACATCACCGAACGTTAGGTTTCCTCCATTGTGATGCTTTGCTGGTCATTACTGTAGCTGACTTGAATTGTTGCTTGTTTGTGGGTCTTGTTTGTCTTAAAGGGACATTGTCAGGTAATTTTTCAGTATGATACTAATACCGTGTTTCCCCGAAAGTAAGGCATGCTAGGGGGTTCAATGTGCCTGCAAATATAAGGCACCTCCCCCCCCACCGATTTTTGGCTCATCAGCATGCCACCGATCACAAGAACGGGGCATGCAGCTGTGGCCCATCCGGTGCCTGCCGCTGCATTCAGCTGCCGTACATGTATATTTTTTCAAAATTGGCCCAGCAGCCGCGCCGCTCACCGACCATGAGCCCTGCGCCAATCACCGCTCCGGAGCTGTGAGCCAATCACAGCCCAAGAACCGCGAGCCAATCCGAGGCCAGCTGACATCAGTGCATGGCCTCTGATTGGCTTGCGGTACCTGGGCTGTGATTGGCTTACGATTCCTGCTCTGTGATTGGCGCATGGATCCTGGACTGTGATTTGCTTACCACCGGAGCAGGAGAATACCACAGAGGAGTGATAAAGAACCAGTAAAAAGCAGTGTGTGTGTGTGTGTGTGTGTGTGTGTGTGTGTGTATGGGAGTACGGTATGGATTTGTGTTTTGTCTTTTTTGTTTTTTTTTGCAGGTACACTACCGTATGGTACTGGGAGCCTGCAATGGAGTAATGGGGACAATGGAAGGCAGCAATGGGGTACTGAGGACGATTGGAGGCTGTAATGGGGTAATTGGGATGATGGGAGGCTGCAATGGGATGATGGGAGGCTGAAGTGGAATGATGGGAGGCTGCAATGGGGTAATGGGGATGATGGGAGGCTGCAATGGGATGATGGGAGGCTGCAATGGGATGATGGGAGGCTGCAGTGGGATGATGGGAGGCTGCAGTGAGATGATGGGAGGCTGCAATGGGATGATGGGAGGCTGCAATGGGATGATGGGAGGCTGCAGTGGGATGATGGGAGGCTGCAGTGAGATGATGGGAGGCTGAAATGGGATGATGGTAGGCTGAAATGTGATGATGGGAGGCTGCAGTTGGATGATGGGAGGCTGCAGTGGGATGGGAAAATAAGACACCCCCTGAAAATAACACATGGCGCATCTTTGGGACCAAAAATTAATATAAGACGGTGTCTTATTTTCAGGGAAACACAGTATTACCCTTGAATAGAGCATGGGCAGACCTTTTAAAACATGTAAAATCATTATTCTATCCTTTTGTAGTTTCCATGTTCTAAGCATTTTTAGACCCTGCAGGGAGCTGCTGCATTAGTCCTCTCCATTATATTCACAGAGGATTAGTCCAGCTGTGTTAAACTGTAATTTAATTATGCACTCCATCTCAGCACCTCCTTCCTCCTTCCTCTCTCTGCTCCAAGTGAAGTGTCAGATTTCAGTTTCCATTAGGAGCTTCTGTTCTGTTGAGGACATGGAGGGAGAGAGCTATTGCAGGTCTGCCTACCTATTCTAGACTCCAATTCTGTGTTTTATTTGACCTTTTGTTTTGCTGAGAGAGCAGAGAAGAGGATACAGCCCTCTCCCCTACTGATCTTCTGTGCAATGATGTGAATATGTGACATGAATATTCATCCTATGGGGAGTGGACAGGAGAGAACTAAGTGGATCATTCACGGTGAGTGACAGGTGGAATGAATCTCTTTATTTGAAGTTTACAGAGGATAGAAGGGGAATATAAATAATATAAATACATCAAGAGAGAGCTTAAAGAAAGGAATTAGAAAATGATAGCAGGTACATATTAATTTTTGACCTGACAGATTTCCTTTAAGCTTGTGAAAAGCAGCTCAGTGGGGTTGGGATTTGGTGATTGACTCGGTCATTGCAGAATTTTCCACTTCTTTGCTTTAAATAACCCCTGGGTTGCTTTCGCAGCATGTTTTGGGTCATTGTCAATCTGTACTATGAATCACCATCCAATCAATCTTGTTGCATTTTGTTGAATCTGAGCAGAAACCATCTCCCTGTACACTTCAGAATTCATCTGGCTGCTTCTGTCTTTAGTCACCTCCTTAATGAACACTAATGACCAGTTCCATTGGAAGCGATGCGTACCCAGCCATCACACTACCTCCACCATGTGTTACAGAGTATGTACTGTGCTTTGGATCATAAACCGGTCCAAGCTTTCTCCATACTTTCTTATTCCCATCATTCTGGTAGAGGTTGATGTTGGTTTCATCTGTCCAAAGAATGCTCTTTCAGAACTAGGCTGGCTTCTTTAGCTGTTTTTTTGGAAAAGTCTGGCCAAATGTGGCCTTTCTATTTTTAAGGCTGACCAGTGGTTTGCACCTTGTGTTGAACCTGGTGTAGCTGCCCTCATGAAGTCTCTTTATGGTAGACTTAGGTACTGAAACATCTACTTTCTGGAGAGTCTGTGTAGGGTTATTTTCTTCACCATGGAAAAGATTCTGCAATCCTCCATCACTGTTGTCTTCCATGGACGTCCAGGCCTTTTTAAATTTTTTTTTTTTTCAAGAATGTACCAAACTATTGATTTGAATACTCCTACTATTTCTTGTATTTCTTTGATTGATTTCTTCTTTTTTTAGACTAAAGATTACCTGTTTCTCTACCATTGAGAGCTCCTTTGACTGTATTTTGTTAGTTCGCAGCAACAGCGTCCAAAAGCAAATACACCCGTAATCAGCTCCAGAACTTTCACCTGCACAGTTGGTTACCCATGCAGCCCATTAAAGAACTAGTGAATTAATTGTCCAATTACCATTGGTCCTCTGGAAAAGAGGCAGCCAAGTATTAAACAGCAGTAATTCCTAAACTCTTATGGCCACTTTACACGTCCCAACATCGTTCCGATACTGTATACAACGGCGCGGGAGCGCGCACTTTTTTTGGCCGAAATCCAAGATCGCATAGGAGATGTTACACGGGGCAATATCGGCAGGCAACACAACTGCGATGTCTACGCCCCCTCGTACGTGCGACCCAGGAACGACCATTTAACATGGGAGAGAATAGGAGAAGATGCTCTCCAAGTCGGTGTTGGGCTTTCACACAGAACGATCCTGCCAGATCGTCCATCCAATATCGGGCAGTTGGAGAGCCTGCTCATTTTCTCCCCGATATCGGTTTGGCATCGTTCTTGCGTCGCATTGCACATTTACACCATACAACGCACGAACGATATCGGGGCCAACGCACGAACCACGTGACTTTTTGTCGGAGTTGGACGCCGTTATCGGGACGTGTAAAGTGGCCATTACTCCAATTAGGATATTAATACCCTCAAATTAAAGCTGGGAGTCTCCTTTATTTCCATATTGATTATATAACTTTGTCTTCAATAGGTTTTGACAAACTGCTAAAATGACAAAACTTCTCACTGTCAAGTATTTTTGCACTTAACTGTATGTTCTGTGCTTATGCGTTTGAGTCCTCATACAGCAGTATATCCCTCCTCTTAGCACCCTCTATAAAGCCCATCATGGAATAGTTCTCTTCTTTCTGTCACCTATAGATATAGCTCCATCATGAAGTAGATTTTTCTTCTCAAACCCTCTGTACAGAGCCTAACTTACAGTATATTCCCTTAGTTACCAGCAGACAGGCAGAGTTCTACACTGTAATAAAGGAAGCTGCGTCCTTGACCCAGTACCACTATGCTGGCATGATGTCAACTCAGAGAGACACTGCACAGCGCAGGACTGACCAAGGCCACTATAGTTTAGTTCCAATAGCAGCTGAAATGTAAATAGAGCTAGGAGAGGCATCTTTAGGGGGTGATATGTGCACAAGAAGGTAGATTTAAAAATGGATTATATTGGCACAAATGAATAAATATATGTGTACATTCCTATAACACCATGTTGCAATTTTTTTATGGGGTGAGTAACCCATTTAAGGCACCTCTAGCATGTCTGTGCAAAAAATGAACATGTGCGAGGGTCCATTGTGTGTGTGTCATCGGTATGACATCCGGATAGCACACGGATGGCATGATTTTGCATATTTGCCCGTCTCCGGTGCTGCTGTCCTTTTTGCTTTCGTGTCCGTTGTTGGAGTGAAGATTCATGAGCTTAATGAGTGGGGACCTGGAAGCCAGTGTGGGAGCATCGCTGGACGCTGGCAAGTATAAAATCCATTTATTTTAGTGACCTGCGTTTCTCCAGTACGTGTCACACAGATCACATCATGTGAGGTCCGTGTGGCATCCGTGCTGCCGGCCAAAAACTGACATGTCGCGGTGTGGAGCACATGGACGTGCGTGTGCTCCACACGTACATATGGTCTGTATGAAAACACGGACATATAAAATATGACTAATTATTAACATTAATGTGCATTTGTCTGTGTCTCCGGTATGTAGCAAAATGGACACCACATGTACAGGAGGCACGGACATGTGAATGAGGCCTAAGACCGCATCGTCCTAGACACAGATCCCACCGCCACATTTTAGGAACTCGCCTGCATGAAAATGAATGAAGATTACAATTGTTTAACTTGGGGTAACCACCAACATATGTAAAACCAATGTTCTTCTTGTCTAAGTGGCCATAGCTGTTCAGAGGACGAGCTGCAATACCAGACCGAACTCGTGGACAAGTTATTTGCCAATATGGGGAAAAAAATAAGCCAATTTAAAAAATAAAACAAATTGTGGAAAAAACACTTTTAGGATGATTATCCACAGTCCTTTTTTTAGTGTATTTTTATTGCTGCTGTCTACCATTGCTGATGCTTTTGGGCTTCATGGTGATCTGTGTACTGTTTCTTTGCAGAGCAAATTAATGAGAAGGATGAAGGCCCATATTACACTCATCTTGGATCTGGACCAACTGTAGCATCAATTAGAGAATTAATGGAAGACAGGTAAGGAGGATGGGGCGAGGATTTACTGAAAGTTAACCCTGTTTGGCTCATGCGTTATTACTAGTGATGAGCGAGAAGAAAGTTATTCAGGTTCGGATAGCGCTAACCGAATACTTTGAACTGTTTCTGTATTCGGATCCGAGTGAGTTCCACATTGCCTTGCATTGGATTTCTTACTCGTTCAAAGTATTTGGTTAGAGCAATCCAAACCCAAATATCTTTCTACTCGCTCATCATTAGTTATTTCTATTTGCTTATGATAGTTGGAAATATTTTCAATGTTTTCTTAATGGTTTTTAGTTTTCCTTACATACTGGTAATTCTTACATAAAATAATTTTTTTTTATTTATGCAGTTATTATTATTTGCAGGTATGGAGAGAAAGGGAAATCAATTCGCATTGAAAAAGTCATCTACACAGGAAAAGAAGGGAAGAGCTCCAGGGGTTGCCCCATTGCTAAATGGGTAGGTGATTGCAGAATTGGACTGTCATACTTACCCAAATGTTTTCTTCAATGGCAGATTCCTTATTCTTATTGAGAGTTTAGTCCTTGTTTTTGTAGGGGGTGTTATGCTCTGAAACACCCCCCTCGCCCTGAGGTACAGCACTGTATTCTGGTGTAAGAAGTAGTATTAAACATGAAATAACATATGTATGGTAATGTGACATATCTTATGTTTCAGTGTAAAATGTGTTTTTATGGGAATTTGATCAATATCCGTGTATTGTGGCCATCTAATGGCCAGTTATGAGATTGCTTCCCTGGTGTTCTCAGGAAGGGAAAGTGTAAAAGTGTAGTTAGTCCACCCATTAGGCATGGAGTATAGGAGTTAAAAGTAGTCCTCGGCCATTTTGTGTCAGCAGAGTCTGTGAGTAGAAGGTAGTGAAAGCTGCATCTTTGGGAGGTGTGGAGAGTGAAGTGGACCAGAATTGAATTTGGCAGCACCCCCTGGGTCAACCCCGGGCCTTGAATTTGTGGACTTGGTTAAAGGAAGAAGGGGCCATAGGTGCCTACCGTCCACAACTGTCAGTCTTGCCCGGAAAAGCAACTGCCAAGCCCTGGTTAGCACCTGAGGACCATTGTAAGTGAGGATCGAGTGAGTGAGTCTTGTGTGGACGAGCCTTGTTCGATGTCTGTTCCACTAGCTGTCCTTAGCTACTCCCTGTAGGTGGGACAGAATCCCAGCCATGTGGGACTATTTTACTTTGCTAAAGCGCACTACTGACGTTAAAGGGCAAAGTAAAAGTAACAATGAAGATACTGGGGCCAGGAAAGTAGTCTGTAGTCTGGCCCCTGAAACATTCAGGAAAAGTGTCCGCAATGTATGGGTTAAGACAGCATTGTATGAATTGAACAGTAAAGATATGTTAAAGTTAAAAGGAACGACTGTCTCTGTATCTTTCCTTGTGAACTTATTTGCACTGGGGAGGTGGCCATGGCATGGCCTGCCACCAAAGGCCTGTATGGCGCCTTGCCCTTGACTACTGCCCTGCACCAGACCTCCAACATTTTCATACAATTTTGTTAGTGCCTACCGTCAAATTAACTTGCTTTACATTTCTACAGGAAGAATAATTCATTGCTGTTTGGACTGTTTTCAATATTTCATGTAATAATATGATTGAGGGGGCTCAGACTTGTGCACTGTTCGTTAGACACGGGGGTCGTAAAGTCAGTTCCTTAAATGGAGTGGTCATGTGCATGTTTGACCACCTCTCCTGGACTGACATATATTAGGCAGGTCACCGCTCTATTTACACAGGGATCACGTGTCAGTCAATGGGGTCCAGTGGGGCATTACCCCCCTTTCCTCCAGTGATCATACATTTATCACTTATCCTGTGGAGAGCTGATGAATGTATTTTAAATCGGAAACTTATTTTTTTAAACCATTTCGTTTTTATTGCATATTAAAGGCAATAACAGGGAAACAACATACAACAATGTTAGAAACATAACTCAAACAAAAAAAAGAGAAATCCACCAATAAAGGTGCCCTCAAATGAGGAGATACAGGTGGAGCAGGGGAGGGGACCGAAGGTAGGGGGGGGGGTAAAAGTAGGAAAAGCAGTATTACCAACAGTAGTATCAGGTTATTGTCGCCATCAAAACAATATTACAAATCGAGCAGAAAACTATACGCCCCTCATAAAAAGGAAAAAACAAAACAGTTAGTTGGGGACGGAAACCTCATTATAAGTAGTAGACATCCATGGGTCCCACCAGTTGAGGACTTTAGTCTTGTGGGGGAGGTCATGTGAAAGGACTAGCTCGTGCATAAAATGTCGGTTTAATCTAGCAGCCACGTCCTTCAGGGTGGGGCAGACGGGAGATTTCCAAAGGGCAGCAATGGATTGACGGGCAGCGATCAAAACGTTTGTAACTATGGGCCTAAGAATGACTGGCAAGGTGTCCAGGTCAATTCCCAGCAGTACCATAGGAGCCGAAAGAGGGAACGTAAGGCCTGTCAGTTCTCCTATGAGTGTATTTATCCTAGACCAAAAGGCCACCACCTTCGGGCAGGTCAAATTGGAAACTTATTGAATAGTTATGATTGGTTGTATATATTTCTATGTATGTGTTATGTAGGATACCTTCTTCTTTTGTTGATGACATTGAGCGCCACCTTGCTCTTCAGTTTTTCCTCTGAGCTTTCTGGTAGAGGATGTTGTTCCTCAACGGCAGGAAGCAGACGATCGAATGTAGGATAGAGGTGAACCGAGGACAAGCCTGTATATAGCATTATTTATAGACCGAGGCTGTGAGTGGCCAGTGTCAGCACGAATGTGAATGATCTGAAACCTTTCTGAATGTCGCCGATAATTGCTATTTCTAAGAACGTTCGTTTTTGTGAAATATTAGTGAATTAATAGTACGGTCATTCATTTCAAAGAGTTTCTATGACCTGTAGTAAAATCTTGAAAACATATTCAAGATGTTTGCAATCCCTTTAAAATTTCTAATGTCTAGCAAACAAAACTGTGAGAAGAGCTGCCTCATCACAGGGTCCGCCTCTTTTATTAGGAGAGCCGCAGCTCCTCATCCCAAGTCCCCCAGCTGGGGAAAGTTGCAATAAGCTGCTCATTTACCTACTAGAAGCCCATCAATTAAAAATGAGTAAGCAACCCTGTCCATAGCTAAATCCCCCTCACTGACCCATTAAAACAGTTGACCAGCCATCTACATTTTTTATTAAAATGGGCTCAGAATAATAAATTGATCGACCACAGATCCTGATCAAACCTTCCTGGGTCTTTCTCATGACTCGAATTTGACATATGACCACTGCAGCCAAATTCCTTGTTGACACTGTCACAAGACTAGCTAAGGACCTGGAAAGAGTTAGGGTACCGTCACACCTGGCGACATCGGCGGCGATTTTATAGACACTGGGGCGTGGCCTATCGCCGCCGATATAGCCGCTGCGTCGCCTAATGTAAATAGGCGATGGCGACGCGTTTGAGTGGTCGCCTGGTTTATCAGCAGTGCTCTGAAACCACGCGAGCACTCTAGGGCAATGTGTACACTTCACCCCATGTAAACGGGGGATGGCGATCTTACAGGCGATGGGAGCCATAGGCTCCCATGTGACAGCATCGCCGCTGGGGTTTTTGGACACTTCAGCAGCGATGGCGCCTGTAAGATAGCCGGTGCGTCGCTGGAGGTATCGCCGCATGTAAACATGCGACGCGACGCTGGCGGGGCGCCAAAAAAGTGCGAGCTCCCGTGTGTCGCCGCTGATATCTCCGGCAACGTCCCCAGGTGTGACGGTACCTTTAGAACGGGATCCGAGGCTTATCTTTAATGTAAATAGATTTATCTTTTCTTTTATGACATAGTCAGAAATTTATAGCGGCCAGTTAATCATCCATAGAAGCGGTTGTCCAAATCGAAAAACCCCTTAGCCACAATATCCATGAATTGGTTACCCATGTTCTTAATTGGATTACCCATGTCTGAAAATAAAGATGGCACTGATAAGCACAAAGTACAAAACCTAACCAGTCTACAAATTTCTGCCTTTTAGGTCATCCGCCGGCAGAGTGAGGAAGAGAAGCTGCTGTGTTTGGTCCGACACCGAGCTGGCCACCATTGTGAGAACGCGGTCATTATCATATTAATCATGGCTTGGGAGGGAATCCCTCGTTCCTTGGGAGATAAGTTATATGACAATATCACAGAAACCATCACCAAATTTGGAAATCCAACCTCTAGAAGATGTGGCCTGAACAATGAGTGAGTTAATAAAAAGAAAGATGTATCGGAAATCTTTGTCACATTGTTTACCAACTTTGCACATCTAACAGGCTGAAATTATTGCCCATTCTTCTTTGCAAAATAGCGCTAGCTCAGTGAGATTGGATGGAGAAGTCTATGAGCAGCAATTTTCACATTTTGCCACAGATTCTCAAAGGGATTTAGGTCCGGACTGTGACTGGAGGATTCACAAATATGAATATGCTTTGATCTAAATCAGGGGTCTCAAACTCGGCAGGGTAGGCGGGACGCACATAAAAATTTTTTTTAGGTGGAGGGCCGCATTCCTTTCAAATTTAATACAATACCGCAAAACATTGCAGAGAACTGTAACGTCAGGGGCCACTCGAGTTCATGGCTCAGCTATGAACTCGATGACTTCTAACTGTCAGTGTCAGCCTGGACAGGCTCTTGTCTGTTCAGAGCAATGAAGCAGAGATGACATTGCTCTGCCTGTGGACTACGTCAGACTGAAAGCTTTTTTTTTCTAATAAAGATGGAGTCCCTAAATGTGTTTTTTGTTTTATTTGTAATAAAAAAAAAATATTTCTCTGTTTTGTTTTTTTTAATGTTTACTAGAAATTTATGGTGTTCAAAAAGAGGAACTAATCTATGTAAGCACCACGATATATAGTATACAGGCCTGTGCCAACCACCAATATAATAATAGTACTCAAAGGAACCAAAGGACTTTTTTGGTGTATAATTAAGGCACCTACAACCTGGGAATATATGCTGTACAGAGTAACCCAAAGGAACCGCCACACAGGATCTGTAGAAAATGTATAAACTTTATTGAACACTAGATTATAACGACACACACATTTAAAACATAAGTAAAAGTAGTACACAGACTACAAATGAGGTGTGTGGGTACTGACCATGCTGCAAAATGGTCTCAATAGCAAGTAAAGTGCTACAGCCACATCTAGATTGCACCTAGTATTCACAGAGCCATAATGAATAAAGCATATATATGTCTGACAGACAATATAAATAACCTGATGTGACCAAAATTTAGAGACATCAACAAGAGGCCCAAGAATTTACAAATAACAGTGCATAGACAAGTGTGGCAATATATATTCAGTAATATAACCTGATAAATGTATCATCTCCAGTTGTGGTTTAGAGAGTCCATAGAGCTGAAAAATCCAGGGTCATCCTTAACTGAATCAGACCATATGCAGCAGAGAGTCAGGTGATGGAATGAGATCCTGTGTGGCGGTTCCTTTGGGTTACTCTGTACAGCATATATTTGTATTCCCAGGTTGTAGGTGCCTTAATTATACACCAAAAAAGTCCTTTGGTTCCTTTGAGAAATTTATGGTGGCCAGGTCTAATTTGGCATGACACCATGAATTTCGGGCTTAGTACCAGCTGAGAATACAAAGTTGGTATTAACCCTAATATTTCCCAGCGTTCCACCCCCCACCAGGGCCGCTGGAAATGGCGCTACGATGAATGTGCCATTTTCAGAGGCAGCTGTGGACTTGAGCATGGGGGGACCAAGAACGCTTGGACCTTACCATGCTGAAAATCCCAGCCCCCAGCTATCTGGTTTTACCTGGCAATCAAAACATAGTGGAATATATTTTTTTAATTATTTAAATAAATAATAAAAAATGTGTGGGTTCCCACCATATTTTGATCGCCATCCAGGTAAAACCAGACAGCTGGGGACTGTGATTCTCAGCGTGGGAGGGCCCAAGCGTTTTGGGCCCCCACACTGAAAACTGCAGCCCGCAGCCACCACTGGAAATGGCGCATTTATCATAGCGCCATTTTCAGGCACCTTACCCAGCTCTTCCAGCGGCCCTGGTGGGGGTGGCATGCTGGGTAATAATGGGGTTAATACCAGCTTTGTATGGTCAGCTGGTACTAAGCCCGAAATTCATGGCAACGCGCCAAAGTAGACATGGCCACCATGAATTTCTAGTAAACATAAAAAAAACACAACACAGAGACATAATAATTTTATCTAATATATAAAGCTGAATGTGTGTGTGTATGTGTGTATGTATATCCGGGATTGGCATCTACACCGTCGCAACTATAGCCACAAAATTTTGCACAGTCACACGTCTGGACCCCGGGAGCGTCATAGGCTATGTTGTGAGGCGAAATTTTAACCCTGCGCATTCCAGTTCACCAAACAATTTTGGCCCTATCTACATAATGGGGAAAAAGTGAATGGAAAAATATTGGGGGAAATTGGACAGCTGTCAGCTATAGAGACAAAATATTGCACAGTCACACGTCTTGACCCCGGGAGCGTCATAGGCTATGTTGTGAGGCGAAATTTTAACCCCCGCGCATTCCAATTCACCAAACAATTTTGCCCCTATCTACATAATGGGGAAAAAGTGACAGTTACCAGTTGACAGTTGTGAATGAGAGGGGCTTATATGATAGCGCCAAAGACTAACAGCACATACCAGCATATAGTCACTAAGGTGGGGCCCCAACATGAGATATTCACCACGCACAGGGACATGTATACACACCACACGCACACAAAGAGTAACAGCAAGTGTATAGTCGCTAAGGTGCAGCCCCAACATTGGATACTCACCACGCACCCGAACAAACACACACACCACAAAGAGACACACACAACACAGAGACACACACACACTCTATAGCGACACATGCACTCACCTCGCAGGGACACACACACACCACAATGAGACACACATGACACAGACACACACACCACACAGGACCCCCCCCACAGGGACACACACACATAGCCACCCTATAGGGACACATGCACTCACCCCTTAGGGACACACACCCCACACAGACACCCCCCCCCCCACAGGGACACACACATACACACCCCAGGGACACACACACCACACAGACACAGATGTGCACAAATCACCTCACACAACTCGCCTCATACGTGTGCTATCTTTATTTTCCAAACATAAACATCTGATTAAAAACAGCCAATGTGCAACACATGTGCCATATAGGGAATTAAGGCAGATGTCAGTCACATGAGCTGTCTATTATGTGTATGTGTGAGGTAACATATACTGCCCGGCCAGGGGGAGGGTTTACTGTTGGCTGGAGATTTATTAGGCTGCCTATAGCAATTAATCACAGCTCAGCTTCTGTTTTCCTACAGGTCATTAATATGACATATTCAAATTCTATTTTGCTATAGCTAACAGCAGTTATTTATTAGAAATAAAGCAAAAAACACATTTAGGGGCTCCATTTTCATTAGGAAAAGACCTTCCTTCTGACGTAGTCCAAGGCAGAGCAATGTCAGCTCTGCTTCATCGGTCTGAACAGGCAAGTGTCTGTACAGAGCGACAAGCAGACTGAGACTGGTAGCGACATTTTCCTGTCTTGCAGCCACCATCATGGTCATACACACACAGCCACCATCATCATCATCATCATCCACACACAGCCAGCATCATCATCATACACACACAGCCATCACCACCATTATCATACACACACAGCCACCATCATCATCATCATCATCATGCACACACAGCCTCCACCATCATCATCATCATGCACACACGAACACACAGCCACTATCATCATCAGCCACCCACCACCACCACCATCATCATCATGGACACTCAGCCGTTGCCGCCACCACCACTATCCACACACAGTGACCACCATCCACACACAGCCGCTGCCGCCACCACCTCCATCATCATCATCCACGCACACAGCCACCACCATCATAATCATCCACACACCGCCATCATCAACATCATCATCATAATCCACACACAGCCACCATCATCATCATCATCCACACACAGCCATAATCATCATCATCATCATCATCCACACACCGCTACCACTATCATCATCCACACACATATAGCCACAATCATCATCATCATCCATCCACACACACATAGCTACAATCATCATCATACACACACAAACACACACACACACACACACACACACACAGCCACAATCATCGTCATCATCCACACACACACATATAGCCACAGTCATCCTACACACACAGACACATAGCCACAATCATCATCATACACACTCACACACACACATATAGCCACAATCATCTTATACACACAGACACATAGCCACAATCATCATCATTCACACACACATACATATAGCCACAATCATCATCATCATCATACACGCAAACACACACACACACATATAGCCACAATCATCATCCACACACACATATACGTATAGCCATCATCATCCACACACATATAGCCACAATCATCATCCACACAATCATCATCCACACACACACACACACACACACACATATATATAGCCACAATCATCATCATACACACACATAGCCACAATCATCATCATCATCATCATACACTCACATAACCACAATCATCATCATCCACACACACACACATATAGCCACAATCATCATCATCCACACACACACACACACACACACACACACAGCCACAATCATCATCGTCATATACACAGTGCAGCTGACCTCAAGTCCCGCTGAACTCTGGTTGGACTCAGCCTTCGATTGCTTCTCCCTGGTCTTTTGCATTGCAGACTCTGCCAGGGAGAAGCAATCAAAAGCGGCATCTGCAATGCAGAAGTGTGGCCGGCACCAGCTAAATGACAGGACACTGGTGTGTCTGCGAGCTGCATTAACTAGCCTCACGGGCCGCATGCGGCCCCTGGGCTGCGTGTTTGAGAACCCTGATCTAAATCATCCATTGTAGCTCTGGCTTTATATTTAGGGTTATTCTGCTGCTGGAAGGTTGAACCTATCAAGTCTTTTGCAGCCTCTAACAGGTTTTCCTCCAGGACTGCCCTGCGTTTATCTCCATTCATCTTATCATCTCTGCTCAGCTTCCCTGTCCCTATTGAAGAAAAGCCTCCCCACAGCATGATGCTGCTACCACATTTGGTGGTAGGAATAGTGGTTTTGGGTGATGTACAGTAAGTTTTCCACCACTATAGTGTTTTGCATTTAGCCAGAAAAGTTCTACTTTCGTCTCATCTGACCTTTGCGCCTTCTTCCACGTGCTAGTCGTGTCCCCTACATGGCTTTTCTCAAACTGCAAATGGGACTTATTATAGTTTTTTTTGCAAAAAGTACTTTATTCTTGTCACTCTTCCATAAAAGCCAAATTTCTGGAGTATACGACTAATGGCTTTGGACAGATCCTCCCACCTTAGCTGTGGATCTCTGCAGCTCCTCCAGAGTGACCGGGGGCCTCTTGGTTGCTTCTCTAATTAGTTCTCTCCTTGCTTGGGAGGTCAATTAATGTGGATGGCCATGTTTTTGTAGGTTTGCAGTTGTGCCATACTCCTTTCATTTTGGACGATGGATTGAACAGTGCTCTGTGAAATTCTTAGAGCTTGGGCTATTTTTTATGTCCTAACCCTGCTTTACTCTTCGTTACAACTTTATCCCTGACCTGTCTGGTGTGTTCCTTGGTTTTCATGATGCTATTTGATCCCTAATGTTCTTAAACAAACCTTTGAGGCCTTCACAGAACAGCTGTAGTCATACTGAGCAGGGTAGTGGAAGTCTGTAAGACAAACATCCGACTCTTCAATTTCCCTGAATACGGCTCAGACTCCAACTCCACCAAAATGGACATCGATTCTGACTCCACGACTCCTTCTCCACAACCAGAGCTGTGAAGTCAGTAAGCCTAACATCCAACTACAACTCTTAAATTTCCCTGACTCCAACTCAGGTCATTGTAGTAATTAGGCGACTTTTGTTTGGAGGCAATTCGTCACTAAGGTTTTTATTAAGGGATGTGAGGTAGCAACCGGGGAACCCGCTTGCATAACGACAAAACACGTGTTTATAAGTTTAACCAATGTGTACCCGTTTATTTTTCACATATAATAACATAACCCGGGTAGTATGCTGGACACATATCACATTGATTCTAAACACTTTACATAAATACATCATACATTACATAGAACACTGCACATATACATTCACAATAACCCGGGACCTGTAACCACGACTCTCTCCCCATTGGAGCTCTAACACCTGCTCCCGGGGTAGCTACGGCCTCCGGCCTACTTACACATCTTACAGTACATTTATAATAAATACATGTGGTATATTTCGACGATGACCCCTCCGGGTTCATAACAGGGATTGAGCAACCTGAGTACCGGGTATGTCATGTATCCCCAAGGGGCTCCTTCCAGGACGTATCTCCGCCTACGTCCCGGTCAGAGTCCACCTGGTTCAACCATGGTGTCCCCACTCTAGGAGCCCTTTTAACCCCTGCTTCTGACCTTCGTTACATACGCCTCAACGGGCCCTGTGGGTCCCAATGGCGGTACCTGCCGCCTGGCTTTAGTCACCCAGCTTGATGACATAACATTACCCCGTAGTCAGGATTCCTGCCTGACCGGGCCTTACATACCATGTGTGATCCATCATTCAAACGTCCATGGATCACATAGATTTCTTCCACACGCTCACAGCCCATCCTCCATGGCCCATTACAGGGACTGGCAAACCATAGTACACGGGAACCTCACTTGTTACCTACTAGGAGCCCTATTACCCCTGTGTCTGGCACCACATGCACACCCACACCATTAGAGGCCGTGGTTGAGGGACGGGTATCCTCTGCAAGCAGCAGGGCAAGCCTCCCTCTCGTCCCACAGGGACGGAACGCCTCCAACATCATCCATACTGGCTGGGTCACTTTCTCCCCACATTATTATACAATGTTCTTACATAGGTCATCATCTTACATTCAGGGCAATTGCCTAAGCCCCTACATACATCAACTGGTCCTTTACCGACTGCCTAGTCGGACCCAATAGCGGTTATGCCCGCCTGGCATTAATCACACACCGTTCACTCCGTTACACGGGAACCGCTGTCTTACCGGGCACGGATCCGGGTCTCGCTACCTGTGTAACGGGTCCACCAAGCGTCCCCCCAAGGGCTCCTTTCCCGGACGTGGTTCACCCCACGCCTGGACCAGTCTCCACCGGGTTCAGCCACGGCTTCCCCACCAGGTGCTATCACAACCGCGGACCTTGGCACCTGCCTGGAGCTAGCATGCTCCCTTCATTCACACAGCCTCTGGACTGCTCTGCACTTGGCTGGTCTCAGCTTCCATCTGAATCTCTCAGCACGAGTCTCAGCTTCCATCTGAATCTGAATGAATCCCTCAATCACTCAGCTGGCTGCCTCTTATCGTGCCAGCCACTCCCACATGGACACACCCCCTTAGCTGCCGGTAATCAGCCTTTCACACAGCTCAGGTTAACTCCCTGTGTTCCGGGTTGTCAGCACTCAGCCCTTATTCCTTAGGGACTCCTCGATCTCATCCCACTCTCACTGCCGCTCATTAGTAACATGAAACCTTGTGTTCACAGTTGGTTTACACAGCATTATCACAGTCAAACCGGCCAGTGTGCACAGGATCATACCTTGATCCTGCATGTGATGCGCCCCGGCCATGAGGATCATGCCGGCGGTGCCTCACAGGGGTATCAGACTATGGGGCAATCACAATTTTCAGATGTATATTTTTAAAATATTTAAAAACCGGAAAACCATGTATCATTATTTACACTTTACAAATACTTGCTAGTTGCTACTTTTAGTGTTGGTTTGTCACGTAAAATCCCCCCAAAATGTAGGTTTGTAGGTGTAATGTGTGCGAATGTGGAACCTGTCACTGGGTGTGAATACATTTTGGAGGCTCTGTACCTAGCTATCATACTGACATTTCCATACTACTGTTAGAAAAACCTGGAATAGTAGGAGCAAGGAAAGTTAGTGGTAAATTGCAAAATCCCGGTATACAGGACGCTCATGTATATTGTATTATACTATGTCTTTTCAGCCGGACTTGTGCATGCCAAGGTAAAGATCCCAACACCTGTGGAGCTTCTTTCTCATTTGGTTGTTCATGGAGCATGTATTTCAATGGTTGCAAGTATGCTCGAAGCCAGACTCCAAGGAAGTTTCGACTTGTGGGGGATCACCCTAAAGAGGTAGGTTTGTTTCTTTGGGCACAATATACAGATGATATAATGGAGGTTAGTGTTGCAGCTTTCAGTAGAATCATATGAGAGAATGAACTTTACTTGGCATCACAGCAGCCATTATCTGTGTCATCACAACATGGAGGATACAGGGAAGGACTGACACAACCCAAAAAGGTCACACGGTACAACATTAACAAAATAACAATTACCGCAGCGCCATCTGCTGTCTCCTCACTAAACTTCCCACAGCTCTAAGGGCGTCTGTTGTCAAAAAGAAAAATACATAATGATGCTAATGTGAATTGTAACGATTTTATTTGGGGTTTTTTTGTCATTTTTTCGTCTTTTTTTTTGAACTTACTGAAAATGTGAAAACTCCAAATTTTCACATTTTCTGTTAAACACTCGAATAAGCAGCTGTTTACCTTTTGCCAAGAAAAGTAATAGTAATACTATATAGCATTATGACTGTTGGCAACTGCACCCGCTGGTGTGATGATAATACTTTCCTCCCCTTTCAGGTGTTAGAAAAACAGAGGGGGTGAAGATATCCTTTTCTGGGTGCCAGGCGTACAGGTCCCGACTTCAGTGAGGCTGACAGTCGTTTGCTCTTCTGATCATGCGCATTATGCCTCTCTGTAGCCAGGATGCATACACCTGAGGGGATCAAAGTGGCACAGCTTTGTTTAGCACTGGTAAAGATGTTGCTTTTGTCAAACATGTTATCACGCCCACAGGGGTGTCATAACATGCTAAGTGGGCCAACTAATCGGGGAACTAATGCCCCCTCTACCATACTAATTCTAAAGATCTCTTTGTGTGAAAATACATAAAGATCTGTTAGGCCAGTAATTTTAATAAATATCCACAACTTTGATGCTTCTGGGGTCACATGGGACCAGACAGATTACCTTTTAAAGGGACACTGTCAGGTCATTTTTCAGTATGATACTAATATTACCCTTGAATAGTGCCTGGGCAGACCTTTTAAAAACATGTAAAATCATTATTGTACCGTTTGTAGTTTCCGTGTTATCAGCATTGTCAGACCCTGCAGGGAGCTCCTGGATTAGTACTCGCCATTATAAGCAAAGGCAATTAGTCCTGCTGCTGTATAAACAGTCATGTAATTATGCACTCCCTCTCTTTGCTCTCAGTGCAGTGTAGTTTCAGTTCCCATAGGACAGTGATGGCGAACTCCAGGCCTCGAGTGCCACCAACAGTGCAGGTTTTCAGGATTTCCTCAGCATTGCACAGAGGTTGGAATCATCACCAGTGCAGGTGATTATATTACCACCTGTGCAATATAAGGAAATCCTGAAAACCTGCACTGTTGGTGGCACTCGAGGCCTGGAGTTCGCCATCACTGCCATAGGAGCTTCTGTTCTGATGAGGACATGTTGGGAGAGCGCTATTACAGGTCCGCCTTACCTGATCTAGACTCCATTTGTTTCTCTAAGCAGATATCCCTGCTGTGACAGTTTCTGTGTTGTATTTGGCACTGCACACAGAGAGCAGATAGGAGAACACAGTCCCTTCCCCCCACTGATCTCCTGTGCTGTGATGTGAATATGTGACATGCATATTCATCTTATGTGGAATGGACAGCAGAGAACTAAGTAGATCATTCACTGTGAGTGACAGATGGGATGAATCTCTTTATTTGAAGTTTGCAGAAGATATGAGGGAAATATAAATAAAATAAATGCATGAATAGAGAGAGTTTAGAGGGAGGAATTAGAAAATGATAGCAGTTACATGTGGATTTTTGACCTGACCGGTTTCCTTTAAATCAATAAAAGATTTTACTAATGAAAAAAGGTTGCAACACAATACCTTCAAGCTGTTGTCTAGTCCTAACCGTTACCGTACTTTGTGGATTATTAGACACACCCCAAATTTAGAGGAGGAAAGTAGGAAAAAAAAAATTTATTTTTTTTTTTTGTAAAACTGGGGGTTTGTCTTATAATCCTAGTGTCTTATATTCAGAGTGTAGCTTATCAGAGGGGTGCAGTGCAGCAGGTCAGGAGTTCACAGAAGGCAGGGTTAGCGGTGCTGCAGGCCTGGGCTCGGAGAAGGGAGAGTTGCAGTGGGTGGCGGTCTACTTTGATCAGTGGGTGCCATTGATCTGCGGGTGCAGTGGAGCAAGTCAGGATGGTCACATGAGGCTGGGATGGTGATTCTGTAGGCTCAGGACTTGTAGGAGGGGGTGGTGTGGCGACGTCAGGATAGCACCATTAATCTGTGGGTGCTTGATGCTATGGGCTTCAAGAAAAAAATGGCTTTGGAGGTGGCGTGTGCGCCATTGAGCTCTCGGAGAGCTGAGAGCTCAGTCTGCACAAGCACCGCCTCCGAAGCCATTTTCCTGTAGTCCATTGGTGGCAGATCAATAGCGCCCGCATACCACTGTCAAAACACCTCCTCCTATGAGCCCCAGGCCCAAAGCATCGCTGAACTGGCCTACTGTGAACCCACCCCACTGCAGACCAGTGGCACCCGCATACCACTGTCACAACACCCCCTCTACGGGCCTCGGGCCCACAGCATCACCGACCATACGATAAGCAGGAAAGTCCACTGATCGTTCCCTATCCACCCTGCAGAAACATTGATTAATATTTGCATATTATTAAGTATCATACTGATGTGTTTTCACTTATTTATATTTTATATAGGAGGAGGGTCTTAAAGAGAACTTTCAAGATCTGGCTACTAGAGTTGCTCCAGTTTACAAGATGCTTGCTCCACAGGCTTACCATAATCAGGTATGTCCACCTCTGGGTGTCACTGATTAAGGCATTGTGTCTCATGACTGATCCAACTGAATGCCTCCAAAAGTGGGAGAGGCACAGTACCCTCAAGATTGCTCTATGACTATGCTTTATGATATCCAAGCTGGCTCTACTTTTATATTTTTACGCCACTGTAGCTCTAAAAGGCCATTTTTTATGTAACTTATTGATAAAAATGTACACGTGTTTTTAGTATTTATATTACAGATGCCTTGCAAAAGTTTAGGCTGTTCCCCAGCATGCGATCACAGGGCCTCGATAGAGCGCGGTCAACTGATGACCCTGGATGCTGTAATGAATCACTTCTTGCTGGTGATGCCCGAGTGACATTGCCGGCAGAAAGTGATAATTTGTGCTGTGCAAAGGGATGGCAAAGCATCTATCAGCATAGCACAAGCAATCGCACACTGTAGTGCAGAGGTGCCCTAAGGGGCCATGTACAATGAAGAAAAAGTAAAAACAAAGTTTAAAAAAAAACTAAGAAAAAACATAAGTTCAAATCACCCCACTTTTGTCTCATTGAAAATAAAACTAATGAAATAAAATTACACATGTTTGGGCATTTCTGAATGTGGTGATACCAATCTATTATAATATAAAGTTAATCAGATCTGTAAACTGCGTAACAGAAGAAAAGTCCATACGCTAAAATAATGCTTTGGGTTTGTTTGTTGCCGCAACATTGCAATAAAATGCAATAACGGGCGATCAAAATAGCGCATCTCAATAATGAGAACACTACGGGGTCACGGAATATGGTGCCAAAAGTGCAATTCTTTTTTTTTTTTAAACTTCAGAAATTCTTTTCGCCTTTTAGATAACCGTAAAAGTATACATATTTGGTATCTACGAACTCCTACTGACCTGAGGCATCATATCTACATATCAGTTTCACCATATAGTGAACATGGGTATTAAAACCCCAAAAAACAAATGTATATTTGCACTTATTTTGCAATTTCACCACACTTAAGGTACCGTCACATGAGGCGACGGTTGCGCCGATCTATTAGGCGATACAGGGGTGTGGCCTATCAGCACCGATATCGCCCCTGCATCTCCTAATGTGAATGGGCGAGGGCGAGGGCGACGCCATGTACTGGTCGCCTGGTTTCAGAGCAGTGCTCTGAAACCAGGCGGCCGATCTGGGGCGATGTGCACACATCGCCCAATGTAAACGGCTGCCGGCGACCTGACAGGCGATGGGAGCCATAGGCTCTCATTGTACTGCATCGCCGCTGGGGTTTTGAGACACCCCAGTGGCGATGCCGCCTGTCAGATCGCTGGCGCGGCGCTGCAGGTGTCGCTCCATGTAAATGGGGGACGGCGACGCTGGCGGGGCGCCAAAAATGTGCGCGCACCCGCCAGTCGCCGCCGACATCTCCAGCGCCATCGCCTCGTGTGACAGTACCTTTAGAGTTTTTCCCATGGCTAAAATTAATAATGTAATTCAAAAGTACAACTCATCCAGCAAAAAAAAAAAAGCCCTGATATTTCTATATTGTCGGAAAAAGAAAAGTTATGGCTCTTGCAAGAAGGGGAGGGAAAAACAAAAAAACGGAAAATCACCCGGGGGTGAAGGGGTTAATAACTTCATTGATGGCATTCCAGGCCTGTAAATGCGAGTATTTCTGCTGGAGTCACTCAGTCAATACTAAATTAATTGAAATGTTTATAAATGTTGTTTCTATTTTTTTCATCGTTTACATACATCAGCATGTCTATCGATTATGTGATTTCCATAATTCCTTAACTTTTCGTTCTTAGTTCTTTTAGCAATTAACTAAATGTAAAGCAAATGGACTAAAGAGAAATCTAAATCATATCAATATTTGGTGTGACTGCCCTTTGCCTTGAAACAACATCACTTCCTCTAGGTCAGTGTTTCTCAACTCCAGTCCTCAGGACCCACCAACAGTTCTTGTTTTCAGGATTTCCTTAGTATTGCACAGATGACCGTTTAATCACCTGCACTGCGGATAATTCAAACCCCTGTGCAATACTAAGGAAATACTGAAAACGTGACATGTTGGTGGGTCCTGAGGACTGGAGTTGAGAAACACTGCTCTAGGTACTTTCACATTCAGGGATTTTGTAGGATTATACTCAGGTGTATGAGTGACAGTTTATACCAGGGGTCTCAAACTCCAGGCCTCGAGGGCCGCACACAGTCCAGGTTTTCAGGATTTCCATAGCATTTGACAGTTGGTATTCAAATGACCAACTGTCAAATTCTAAGGAGATCCTGAAAACATGGACTGTGTGCGGCCCTCGAGGCCTGGAGTTTGAGACCCCTGGTTTATACCAAACAGATGAGAATATTCATAATTGTCATATGTAGGTTGACATATCATCATTAAGTGAATCAGAAACAGCTGTGTAGGAGTTTACAACTGTGAGGAACAGCCAAAAGGCCCCGTCACACACTACGATATCGTTGCAACGTCACCGGTTTGGTAACGTGGCAGCGATGTCTAAACAACATCGTTGTTGTGACATTTACCAACGACCAACAATGAGGTCGTTCATCGTTGGTCGTTGGTTAATGCCCTGGACCATAAATTTATCGTTGATCTTCCGCTGGGCGGCCAGCATCGGCGCGTGTGACAGCGGGAGACCAATGATAGAACGATCTCCCAGCGCCGCACAGCAAGCGCTGGGAGCTGGTAACCAGGGTAAACATCGGGTAACTAAGCGCCACCCTCTGCTTAGTTACCCGATGTTTACCCTGGTTACCAGCCTGTGTGACAGCTCACCAGCGATCAGCTAACAATGTCCCAGCAATCCAGATCGTTGGTGGGATCGCTGGGACGTCGTAGCGTGTAATGGGGCCTAAACTCTGCTACAAAGGTGAGGTTGTGGAAGACCATTTGTCACAGGTGATAGATGTAGCAAGATTGAGCACAGCAAGAAGACACAAGGTAGTTCTACTTCATCAGCAAGTTTTCTCCCAGGCACAGTTTTCACATCAGACTATGGGTTCAAGATGTGCAGGTCAAGCTCCTTTGAAGAAGTCAAGCAATAAGCGATATTGAGGACAGTAGACACAGTGGTCAGCTGAGGAAACTTGGTGCAGCAGATGAAAGACATGCTTACTTTCTTTCTAAATCAAAAGATGTCCAGCAGTGCCATCAGCTCAGAACTGGAAACAACCTTGTGGACCCAGCTACACTCGACAACTGTTCAGAGTAGTCTGACTGGAAGTGGTTTTCACATAAGAATTGCAGCCAAGTTGCTCATCTGTGCATGAAAACCTTCATAGGAACTGGGGTGCAGCTGGTGCTCGGGACTGCTGAGATAAAATGTGAAATATATGGCTGTAACAGAAGGCAGATTTTATTTGCCAAAGAGATGGCGAGTGGTTGAATAATGAAGCTAGCTGTAAGTTCCTTGCGAGTTTGGAGCTACATTTCATCAAAAGGGAGTTGTGGATTTGATCAGGATTAATGTTACCCTCAATGCCGAAATACAGGCAGACACTTATCCATCGTACAATACCATCAAGGAGGCATCTGATTGGCTCCAAATTCATTCTGCAGTTTAAAAATGACCGCAAGCCTACAGCCTGTATCTGTAGTGTAAAGAACAGGGAGTCTTAAGAGTCAAGATATGGCTTCTATATAGTCCTGATCTTGAGTGTAAACCTAAGAATAAGGACAGGTAGATGATTCAAAATATTTCTTTATTCCACCATCTGCAACATTTCGATCCAAAAACGATCAAACTTGATAAAACCTTTGGTTTGAAACGTTGCAGATTGTTGAACAAAGAAATGATGTTGAATCACCGACCTGTGAGACACTGTCCTTACTCTTATTAATAAACATAAGTGGAAACCAGTCGGGAGTTAAGTTCCAAAAACAATTTACACCTTTATTAATTCATTTAAAAGCACATACATATATACAAAAAAATTACATGAAATGAATGGTGGGGCTAAGAATAGAATGGCCCCATTTAATGTGAATGGGCCAGTATGAGGAGACGGGGCAGCAAGGGTTAATGTGGGGCTGACAGGATTTTTCATCACCTGAATAGGATAGCAACAGCGAAGGCTGCACAAAGGTGTAATGGGCAGTGATTGGTCAGGAGTTTTTGCGCCTTTTTTTCGGTCAGCTGATTGGTTAGTGTAGTCAGAGAATGGGTATAAATAGGAGAGTTTTCTGACAGAAATCATCAGCTGTGAAGGATCATAGTATTGTTTTATTTGTGTTACCTTTGCTGGGGGTAACTTATTAGAGGTAGGATTCCCCGGGTGTGGGTGGATCAGTTTAATTTATATTTTTAAAATATTTAAATTAAATTATTTATTTAAAGTTATGGGTTTAATAAATATCTGATTTGGATGGAGTTTTATGAAATATTTATATTTATTATTTATTGATTTATTTATGAACCTTAATATGGTACCCAACCAGATTGTTTAATAAAATTTTTATTCCAAACTAAAAAAATGTTGGTCTAGTTAGGGCCCTTTCACATCAGCGTTTTTTTCAAATCGTGGCAGATGCGGTGAAAAAAACGCATCTGCCGCGATTACCACATACCGGCTGCACTTGCGGCACGGTTGCGGCGCATTTGCGGTAAACGCCATACAAGGTATAGGTGGACTTGCGGCAGGTGCGGCAAGTGCGGTTTTGGCACTTGCGGCAGGTGCGGCCGCGAAAAAAACCGCGGCTGACAGCATTTTTTTTCGCGGCGCACCTGCCGCAAGTGCCAAAACCGCACTTGCCGCACCTGCCGCAAGTCCGCCTATACCTTGTATGGCGTTTACCGCACCCGCGCCGCAACCATGCCGCAAGTGCAGCCGGTATGCAGTAATCGCGGCAGATGTGTTTTTTTCATCGTCTCTGCCGCGATTTGAAAAAAATGCTGATGTGAAAGGGCCCTTATTTGAAGATAAGTCTTTAGATAAGTCTGTCCTTGTCACCTCATAGTGCCATGCTCATGTTGTACCACCAGACATTAGCTCAGGCACGGTTATAATATTGTTACACCTCACACCCTAAGGTTATGAAACATATCCAATCAGTCAGACTCACTCATGGGGCTGTATATGGTGGATCCAGAATCTGAGCCCAGCTCCAGTGTACTGGACCGGGGTGACTTATGTTTACCTGAGACCAAGAAGACTCCTTGGAGGTGACGTAAATAGAAACCCTTGTTATCCACTATGGGTGCTGCCTGACCATATTGACTCCATCTCAGATGTGTCTGGGACTAAATGAAGAGACAGAAGGTTTTGCGTACGGCTTCATCTGCAGATCTGTGGTTGGTTTTCCAAGATGTTTGTAACAACCACTCGCTGAGTGCCTTCAAAAACTATATACACCAGTGTACATAGAAGAACTGATGCCGAAGGCAAAGGGCAGCTGCACTATATTAATGGAATTTAATTTCTCTGTTCATTTACTTTTCATTTTATTGATAAAAAAGAAATATTCTACTTTTAAAAAAATTGTAACTTTGCAGCATTTCTTTCCACAACCGTCTAAAGTTTTGTTTTTTACAGCAACACAAAATAGAAGGGGAAGGTGCAGATAAAGTGCACACACACTGATGACATATCTCTGTCTATCTGTAAATGTATATATATTTTGGCTGTAGAATTATATTTGCAGTGTATGTTTAATGTTTTTTTACAGCTCATCATTATGTTTCTTAGGTTAATAATGAGGAAACGGCAATAGACTGCAGGCTTGGGTTGGAAGAGGGGCGTCCATTCTCCGGTGTTACAGCATGTATGGATTTTTGTGCCCATGCACATAAAGACCAGCACAATCTCTACAATGGCTGCACTGTGGTAAGTTGATAATTTGCTGTCCACTCATTAATATTTTGCATGTATTTTTTTTTTATATTTTCTTAATAGTTTCAAAATTCTGTAATGATTAATTTCTGACTCATAGCTCTGAATCCTATTTATCATCCTATTTATTAAGTGATACAATTCTGCCTGCTCCCTGTATGTGCTATAAATGCTGCACTTTGTAATAAAATACTGCATTGTAAGCTCCCCTAGTGGTGACTAAGGGTTTCTTTTTGCCTTTGCAGGGGATTGGGAGCTCTTAGCTAAATATAGGGCTTAAAGGGTTGCTCCACTACACTTACAGTAGCATCCAGAAGTAATTCAGGAACTCTTGACTAACATGGCGTTGGAATTGGCACCTGCGCTTGCGCTATCTGTGGCGCCATCTTATTGAAGAAGCTGTCCTCCTGCTTCAGACTCCTAAGAAATGCGTGATGGGTGTTGACGAGAAGAAAGGATGTGAGAGCGCATGCGCCGCCTACAGCACAAGCTGAGAAGTCCGAAGCTGGAGGACAGCATCTTCAATGGGAGCGCCATGTGCACACACTGACTCCAACGCCATCTTAGTGAAGAGCTCCTGAAGAACTTCTGGATGCTACTGCGCGCGCTGGACGTAAATGTAATGGTGGTGACTGGGGAAGACAGGCTAGGCAAGCATACAGGGGTGGAGTTCTAATGCAAGACTAAACCCAAATAGCCCTGCCCCAATATACATGCCACTCAAACAATCAATTAATTTCTGGAACTTTGATTACACATTTTACTGCAATCCGTCTGCATCCAATCTTCAATAAATTTTTCAGTAGATTCTTCACCTTGAAAAATGCACATAAACTGTGAACATGCCCTAAGGCTATGTGCCCATTTACCAAATGTGGGTTTTGCTACAATATTCTATGGGAAAAAAAGGCAAATTTTCTGAATGTGGATATATATGTACTGTCGGTACTGGTGGGATATTAGAGCGGTCTCTTCAACCTTAGTTATTGATATAGAAAAAGTTTTCACTAAGGGTACCTTCACACGCCGCAATCTCATCTGGCGGTGTGTGGCGATCTAACGTGCGCGTGCACGTTTTTCATGGTCTCCTCAGATCACCGATGGTGGCATTACACACCGTAATCTTGCCCTGAAAGTAAGGCGATGTGTCTCTCCGGAAATCGCCTCACCCACAGCGGAACCAATCTTGCCTCATTCCATTGCCGCTTCACACACTGCAATTCCAAAGGCAATGTGGACCTACATGGTCAGCGCTTCGAGGAGATAGGCGTGCCACAGTGGTTTACACCGCGCCCCCATATGCGCTCATTGGACAACGCAACAGCGTTACGATTGGTCAGCCTGCTCTGGAAGGCTGGCTAATACATGACGCCATTGAAGATGTGTGTGTTGCTGAACGGACATCTCTTCAAATATGGCGCCCTGTCAACGGAGAGGCAATGGGAACACAGTAGCCAACACCAATCATTGCAGACTGGGCGTGGACTACAGAAAGGTTGAGGCACGCCTATGGGAAATTCTAGGCAAAGCTCTTTCCATCACTATTGCCCTGTCATACGCCACAACACGGAAATATCGCCTTCATGGTTGCGGCTGATTTCTGAGCACTGTTCAGGAATCAGGCGACGGCTGAGGGGCGATTTATCGCCGCAAAAAAACCCAATCACACGCCGCAACTGTGAGGCAATTTCACGTCGATTGCTCCGGGGAGACATATCAGCTTTATGATTGCCAGGCGAGATTGCGGCGTGTGAAGATACCCTAAAGGTTCACTTATACCACAGGACCTGCAACATTAATAGACCGACAATCAATAAATATTTACCAACTGCCGATAATTAAATTTTTTTAATTAATTTTTTTAATGCATATTGTGTACAAGTTAAAAAAAAAAAAAAAAGTATACCCATCTGTTTGTGTTTTTTTTATCATCATCTCTGATGAATATTAAACATACAAGTCTGTGGGTCTGTTAAAATAATGGCTGCCATAAGTGTGCAGTCCGTGTGCTGTCTGTGATTAGCATTGTGATGTGTTATAAAAAATTTTTTCCTGTGCTGAGATAATCTTATACATGTGTCCCTGCTATGTACTGTGTACTGGACGTGTCTGACTGTACAGGGACATGGTCTGTTCATACCGCATCTCCTGGCTGAGATTTTATATATGTGTCCCTGCTATGTACTGTGTAATGGATGTGCCTGACCATACAGGGACATGGGCTGATTATACCACATCTCCTGGGCTGAGATAATCTTATATATGTGTCCCTGCTATGTACTGTGTAATGGATGTGTCTGATCGTACAGTAACATGATCTGATCATACCACATCTCCTGAGCAGGGAGGAAGGAAAAGAGTATACAGATATTACAGCACCGAATCGCAAATAATCTTTGAGGTAAAACATTTTTTGCAAACCAACAGGGAAATGTTTTACCTCAGAAAAAGAATCAGCTGTTAAAGCAGTATACAGACATTACAGCGCAGTATCACAGCTGACTCTTTTTGTGAGGTAAAAACTCCCTGCTGTTTGTAAAAAAGTTTTACCTCAAAGATTTCTGATCCCCTTTGTAATGTTTATATACCATTTACTTACTATGTAAAGACATACTGATAGGATGTTTAGATTGTGAGCTCCAAGAGAGACAGCATTACTGATGTATGTAAAGTGCTATGGAATTAATAGCGCTATATAAATGAATAAATATTATTATTATTATTTACTTCCTACCCAACCCTGGAGATGTGGTTTGATCAGACCATGTCCCTGTACTGTCAGAAACATCCATTACACAGTACATAGCAGGGACACACATATAAGAATATCTCAGCACAAGAATGTGGTATGATCAGACCATGTCCTGTACTGTCAGAAACATCCATTACACAGTACATAGCAGGGACACACATATAAGAATATCTCAGCACAAGAGATGTGGTATGATCAGACCATGTCCCTGTACTGTCAGAAACATCCATTACACAGTACATAGCAGGGACACACATATAAGAATATCTCAGCACAAGAGATGTGGTATGATCAGACCATGTCCCTGTACGGTCAGACACATCCATTACACAGTACATAGCAGGGACACATACAGTGCCTTGCAAAGTATTTGGCCCCCTTGAACTTTTCAACCTTTTGCCACATTTCCGACTTCAAAAATAAAGATATAAATTCTAATTTTTTTGTGAAGAATCAACAACAAGTGGGACACAATCGTCAAGTGGAACGAAATTTATTGCATATTTTAAACTTTTTTAACTAATAAAAAAACTGAAAAGTGGGGCATGCAATGTTATTAGGCCCCCTTGAGTTAATACTTTGTAGCGCCAACAATCAGTTTTGCACATCAAGAGACTGAAATTCTTGCCCATTCTTCCTTGCAAAACAGCTGGAGCTCAGTGAGGTTGGATGGAGAGCGTTTGTGATCAGCAGTTTTCAGCTCTTTCCACAGATTCTCGATTGGATTCAGGTCTGGATGTGACTTGTCCATTCTAACACTTGGATACGCTTATTTTTGAACCATTCCATTGTAGATTTTGCCTTATGCTTGGGATCATTGTCTTGTTGGAAGATAATCTCCGTCGCAGTCTCAGGTCTTTTGCAGACTCCAACAGGTTTTCTTCCAGAATGGTCCTGTATTTGGCTCCGTCCATCTTCCCATCAATTTTAACCATCTTCCCTGTCCCTGCTGAAGAAAAGCAGGCCTTAACCATGATGCTGCCACCACCATGTTTGACAGTAGGGATGGTGTTTTGAGGGTGATGAGCTGTATTGCTGCACTGAAAGTAAAGGGGCCGAATAATATTGCACCTCCACTTTTCAGTTTTTAATTTGTTAAAAAAAGTTTAAAATATCCAATAAATTTCGTTCCACTTCACGATTGTGTCCCACTTGTTGATTCTTCACAAGAAAATTAGAATTTATATCTAAATGTTTGAAGCCTGAAATGTGGCAAAAGGTTGAAAAGTTCAAGGGGGCTAAATACTTTCACAAGGCACTGTATATAAGATTATCTCAGCACAGGAGATGTGGTACGATCAGACCATGTCCCTGGACGGTCAGACACATCCATTACACAGTATATAGCAGGGACACATGTATAAGATTATGTTAGCACAGGAACATATTATTTTTCAAACACATCCAAGTGTGGAAATTATTACAATTCAACATCTATTGATTTAAAATGAACTTTTTAATTGGGAAACCCCTTTTTAAAAGGAACCTGTAATGTGTAAAAAACACCATTAACCTGCAGATATGGGGTTAATCTGCAGGTTAATAGCATTTGAAAGCAGCCCGGTGCTTTAATCTTTGTGGCAACGTTCCAGTTTTGGTCACGGGGATGGCACCAGCGTGGGTTCAGTCATCACTCTGTGTATGGAGGGTGGAGGCTGTAACCATGCTGTTTCACTGACTGACAGCCTCCTGTAATGAAGAAAGACTGCCAATCAGTGCAAGTGTCGTGGTTGTAGCTGCCGCTCTCCATATACAGAGCAGTGACTGAAGCCGCAGCAGCGCCACCCCCGTGACTGAACTGCTGAGAGGAATAAAAATCATGGGATCGCTAACCCCACATAAATATCTACAACATATCTGTACAGACGTGAATAAAAACTCTGAGAATTCTTTTTTGGCAAGAGATGACCAAAATATGTATAACCATATTTAAACTTCCATTTTAATAAATAAATTATTTATTAAATTAATAATCCTACTATATAATTATTGTGTCTGTCTGTCTCTCTGTAACGGAAATCCCGTGTTGCTGATTGGTCAGCATTATATCATTCATTCTTCTCAGCACAGTTGCACAAAATATTTGAGGACCTCTGCAGGGATATTGTTACAAACATCTTGAATGAATAACCTCCAATCTTTTGTGGTTATAGCCTTGAGCAAATCCATCTTTCCTTTCATATAATCCCACAATTGAGATCAGGGCTCTATAGGAGTTTTTCCATCATTTCCAGGACTCCTTGTTCCTCTTTAACCTGAAGATATAGTTCCTAATAACATTGGCTATATGGTTGGGGTCATTGTACAATTTGGAGCCAATCAGGCGTCTTCCTAATGGTATTTCATAATGGATAAGTATCTGCCTGAATTTCTCAGCCTTAAGGACCCCAATAAGTGTGACGTTGAGTACCATAGATGTAGTGGTTGACCAAAGAAACATAGTACAGCAGATTTAAGACACATTATGCTTACATCACTTCAAAATCGGAAGATTCCCAGCAGTGCCATTAACTTAGAACTGACAGAAACCAGCGAGACCCAGCTACATGCATATACTGTTCAGAGACGTCTGGCCAAAAGTGGTTTTCGTGGACAAAATGCAGCCAAAAGCCATACCCTCAACATGGAAATAAGATAAGCAATTCAACCATGCACAAAAACATGTGATCTGATGTGCAGAATAATGTCAGAAGGTGCTCTGGATTGATGGGTATATGAATATATGAAATATCAGTTTATTGCTGGAGAGCAGTACAATAATGAGTGTCCACAGCCAGGGCCGGCTCCAGGTTTCTTTGGGCCCCGGGCGAAAAGGTCTCAGTGGGCCCCCTTTAGTACCTATCGCGGACTAATATATATATATATATATATATAATCTTATACTAGCTGTAGTACCCGGCTACGCCCGGGTTAATAAATAACTGCTGTTAGCTATAACAAAATAGAATTTGAATATGTCATATTAATGACCTGTAGGAAAATAGAAGCTGAGCTGTGATTGATTGCTATAGGCAGCCTAATAAATCTCCAGCCAACAGTAAACCCTCCCCCTGGCCGGGCAGTATATGTTACCTCACACATACACATAATAGACAGCTCATGTGACTGACATCTGCCTTAATTCCCTATATGGCACATGTGTTGCACATTGGCTGTTTTTAATCAGATGTTTATGTTTGGAAAATAAAGATAGCACACGTATGAGGCGAGTTATGTGAGGTGATTTGTGCACATCTGTGTCTGTCTGTGTGGTGTGTGTGTCCCTGTGGGATGGGGTCTGTGTGGTGTGTGTCTCTGTTGTGTGTGTCTCTTTGTGGTGTGTGTGTGTCCCTGAGGGGGGGTCTGTGTGGTGTGTGTGTGTCTCTTTGTGGTGTGTGTGTCCCTGTGGGGTGAGTGCATGTGTCCCTATAGGGTGGCTATGTGTGTGTGTGTTCCTGTGGGGGAAGTCTGTGTGGTGTGTGTCTGTGTTATGTGTGTCTCTTTGTGGTGTGTGTGTCCCTGTGGGGTGAGTGCATGTGTCGCTATAGAGTGTGTGTGTCCCCTTGGGGGTGTGGGGGTGTCTGTGTTGTGTGTGTTTGTTCGGGTGCGTGGTGAGTATCCAATGTTGGGGCTGCACTTTAGCAACTATACACTTGCTGTTACTCTTTGTGTGCGTGTGGTGTGTATACATGTCCCATGTGTGTGGTGAATATCCCATGTTGGGGCCCCACCTTAGTGACTATATGCTGGTATATGCTGTTAGTCTTTGGTGCTATCATTAAGCCCCTCTCATTCACAACTGTCAACTGGTAACTGTCACTTTTTCCCCATTATGTAGATAGGGGCAAAATTGGTGAATTGGAATGCACGGGGTTAAAATTTCGCCTAACAACATAGCCTATGACGCTCCCGTGGTCCAGACGTGTGACTCTGCAAAATTTTGCGGCTGTAGCTGTGACGGTGTAGATGCCAATCCCGGATATACACACATACACACATTCAGCTTTATATATAATATATATATATATAATATTTTGCGGCAGATGCTGTTCTTTTTACCGCAACTGCCACATTTAAAAAAAAAGAAATGCATTTGCGTTCCCTTGCGCTTTTTGAAAATACCCTTCAAATGCAAAATGTTGCATTTTTGTGCATCTGAGGATGCTTGGTATATACGCAAGCATCCTGAAGCGCACAAATAATGCAAGCAGCTCAATGGAGCCACACTGCCATATGGGTGGCACCACAGCCAAGCTGAGTGTCTGGCCGTCCGGATCTCTCTTTCTCCTCACCTCTCTTCTCGCCGCTTCGGTCTCCTCCGGTCGCTCTGCACATATCCGTACAGTGATGACAACATCGTGCCCCTCCATGCTGAGCTGCAGAATGCAGACAGCGGCAGAAGAGACTCTGGAGAAGAATGCTGCTGGCAAAGGTGGCTGAGACTATAGGAGCGGAATCCGCGGGGGGCTACCACTGGTACACATACCTCGTACGCACGCGGCTCTGCTCCATACACCTCGTACGCACGCGGCTCTGCTCCGTACACCTCGTACGCACGCGGCTCTGCTCCGTACACCTCGTACGCACGCGGCTCTGCTCCGTACACCTCGTACGCACGCGGCTCTGCTCCGTACACCTCGTACGCACGCGGCTCTTCTCCGTACACCTCGTACGCACGCGGCTCTGCTCCGTACACCTCGTACGCACGCGGCTCTGCTCCATACACCTCGTACGCACGCGGCTCTGCTCCATACACCTCGTACGCACGCGGCTCCACTCCATACACCTCGTACGCACGTGGCTCCGCTCCATACACCTAGTACCCACTCGGCTCCACTCCGTACACCTCGTACACACACGGCTCCGCTCCATACACCTAGTACACACTCGCCTCTGCTACATTCACACTGTAAATCCCTCCTGACCCCACACAAACTTCACCTAATTGCCATACACCTAGTACACACTCGCCTCTGCTACATTCACACTGTAAATCCCTCCTGACCCCACACAAACTTCACCTAATTGCCATACACCTAGTACACACTCGCCTCTGCTACAATCACACTGTAAATCCCTCCTGACCCCACACAAACTTCACCTAATTGCCATACACCTAGTACACACTCGCCTCTGCTACATTCACACTGCAAATCCCTCCTGACCCCACACAAACTTCACCCACCTAATTGAGCATCATGATGGGCAGCACAGCAGAGTCCTGCATATACTGAGGAGCTGATCATGTGACCCCTGACTCCTCCCCTCCATGTGACATCATCACAGGTCCTGTCAGCCCAGAGTGTGCAGCTCTGTCGGCTCCCATGGAGGGGGGAGGAGGGAGACCTCCGGTGCTGCAGGAGGCCGAAAATGACCCCCCAGCTGCCCCCTGGATATGGCCCTGGCTGTAGGGGCAATGTGCTCAGGGGCCCCTGAGGCTAGGGTCACACTTGCATTGTGACCCTAGCCTGATGCAAGTATTTTCGGCTGCAGCTCATAGTGTTTAATGCTATGCGCTGCCAGCAACTGAGCCCATAGAAACCCGGTGTTTACCTTGCCAACCACTGGTTGTCAATGTAAACATCGGGTTTCTATGGGCTCCCTTGCTGGCAGCGCATAGCATTAAACTCTCTGCGCTGCAGCAGACAATACTTGCGTCGGGCTAGGGTCACAATGCAAGTGTGACCCTAGCCCTCAGGGGCCCAGTGGGCCCCCTCCAAGCAGTCGGGCCCCGGCACTTGCCTGGGTGCTGACGCCGGGCCTGTCCACAGCCAACAATGAGGCATGGTGGAGGTTCCTTAAACGATTGGAGCTATATTTTAGCATTTGGAGCTGCAGACTTGGCTAAAATGAATGGTCTTCTCAATGCTGAGAATTACAAGCATCTTCAGGGAACACACCAAATATTGATTTGTATTTATCTCTTGTTCACTCACTTTAATTTTATTTGTTAGCAAAATCCAAATGCATACCTTCTTGCGTTGCAGCATCTTTTTCACACCTGAGTAAAACTTTTTGCATTCTACTTTACACAACACTTAAACACAAGACTTTACAGTGTTAATAATACACGCAACATCTAAATCATTCAGAATTTCCTGCATATAGCTG